>OY728153.1:74209049-75459049 GCA_963277665.1 Viscum album | reverse complement strand
ATAATTGAAAAATATAACCACAATCTGGTGTTTTCTACCACTAGAAATATATCAGGTAATAGGATCATTGTACATCTTCTTATAAATTTTAAACTCCATAGTAGAGGGGTCGGTAGCATCCTATATAACATTACATACATTTTACAATTAAATTATATATTCTTTAATAAATAATTTAACTTATAATATATGATCCATGTATATAAAATATAAAACTCATAGACCTATGTGTTACCCACTACCTCCCGCCAGTTCTGTTGGCAAGATGATAAACTCCTATTAAAATTCACTTCAATTTTTTAGGAGAAAAATCAATCATATTCATGGGAGGAAATATTGATAGGTAAATGAGACAAGTATGACTAAGGAAAAATAAGAAAAGAATCTCTATCAAGGAATCTCATTATTAGTTTGTGTAAAATAGATGAAAATGATCATGTAGATATAAAAATCTCTAATGCGTCCCAGATATGAGATTTCATGCTATTATTGATTAGAGACCATTAATTATGAAAAATAATTAGAAACAACAAGTTACAAATTAATTAAATTTAAATTAAAAATATTATTAATTAACAAACAATTCAGTTGCTGATCATATAACGTTGAACATAAATGGGAACCTAATAACATGAAAACCAAGGAATACAATATTATTTTGTAGAATCACACCATCTGTCCAAATAGGTAAATACAAAATAAACTATGAAAATAAAATAAAATAATCATAATATTATTACCAAAATTAAAAAGAAAACCAATATAAAATAAATAAATTAAACCATTGAACTAACCTCCAAAAATATTAATAAAAATCAATGGATGGATGCCTTTTACAAAATAGGGTCTTAAATGATTAATCTAGTAGGGTATCTCCCACTCCTAATAGGTGGTGGTATGTCAACATCCTATGAGTAAGATGAATGGTCATCGAGAACATCCTCAAGAAACTCAACATCAGTAAGGGAATGAAGTAGATCATTATGACTGCCTCTAGCCATGTGAAATAAATAAACTTATATGTAAATAATTTTCAATATATATATATATCAAATATAAAAGAACATAATGAATCTCAGAATATAATACATCATTCGTCAACTTCATCCTCACGTTCATCAATAAAAATATCTTCATCTTCCTCTTAAACATCGTCAATGTTCACTAGAATTATTACTATTTTTATTAATTATTATTAATATTTATTAATTATTAATAATTATTAAAATTATTTTTAATTATTAGAAATTTTTATTAATTATAAATAATTTTCAAATAAATAATTATAATTTTTAGTGATTATTTTTTATATTTTTTACAAGTTATTTCAAATTGTTATAATTTTTTCTAATAATTAGATATTATTAATAATATTTACCAATTATTACTAATATTTACAAATTATTATAACACATTACTAATTAATTGTTAATTATTTTAATATATTTAATAATCACTAATTTTTTATTTATTTAAATATTATTTTTAATTATTATGAAACATTAATAACAATTATTATTTTATATGTTTTTTATAATTTATTATCATTTATCGTAATTTACTTAAAAATAAATATTATTACATATATTTACTATGTGTTCCAATAATTGACTAATTATTACTCCAATTTAGTAATTATTTATTAATTACTATGAATTATTTAATAATTATTAGTAATAGTTTCAAATATTATTATATTCCTAGTTTTTTTTGTAAATTTTTCATAATTTTTAGTATTTATATATTTTTACAAGTTATTGAGCAATTTTTACTAATTTATACTTATATATATTAATTTATAATAATTAATAAAATTATTTATTTTGTTATATAAAATATTTATAAATTATAACTGAGTTTGTAATAGATTTTACTAATTTTTAATAATTGTTAGCAATTAATATTTTTTTACGATTTATTACAAATTATCATAATTTAATAATATTTACAAATTTTGACTAATATTTTTGTATTTATACTAACATTTACTTATTATTACTAACATTAACTAATTATTTATTAATTATTAAAAAAATATTTAATGATTATTACTAATTTTTTAATTATTACTTCATTTGTATTAATAATAATAGAAATTTTTATAATCGTTAGCAATTTTTTTATTTTTATAAGTTATAAAACTTTTTCTACTATTTATTTATAATATTTATTAATTTTTACAAATTTTAACACTTATTTAATAAGTAATAGAAAAAATTTAATAATTATGATAGATTTTTTAAAAAAATTAAAAAACTTTCTTATTTATAAATATTTCATATATTTTTTTGAATAATAAAAAACTATCGCACTTTAATAATATTTTCAAATTATTATATTATTTACTAATTATCACTCACATTTACATTTTAATAATAATATTTTAAAAATATTTTATAATCGTGAAAATTTATTCAATGAGTATTACTAATTTTTTTCTTATTATTACAAATTTTTTATAATTATTACTAAATTTTAATAATTGATAGTATTTTTTATATTTTTTACCATTTATTACACAATTTTTACTAATTATTAATAATATTTATTAAATTTTACGAATTACATAATACTAATTATTTATTAATTTAAACAATTTTTGTAATAAATATTTCTTATTTTTAATAGTTATTGGTGTTTTATATATATTGTTTTATAATATTTCAAAAATTGTCATAATCTTCTAATATTTATTAATTATTAAAAATATTAAATATTTACTTATTAATTGCTAAAAATAATTTAATTTTTAATTACAGTTATTTTTATTAGTACTACATTTTTACTAATTATTTTGAATTTTAAATAATTATTAGTAGTTTTTTTAGGTTTTTATATGTCATTACAAAAATTTTACTTCTTACTATAAATACATATTATACAATAAATTTTTTTAATAAATTATAACTACATGTTTCATTTATATTACTATGATATTATAACTAATATCAAACATGGGAAAAGATCATATACCATAATAATAATAATAATCAAATATCATTCACGAATCACATGTAACACTAAAATAGTTAATAAAATCAAGAAGCATGAACATGATGATTAAATTAACATATAACATATCTTGACTTGTTATAATTCAAACAACAAAAGAATCATATAAGTACTAATAACAATCAATTATCATGGAAGAATACATGAGGATTTTAAGGTCTAATAAGGTGCATTAGGTTGCTCATACAGTCTAAAAACATTATCTCACCTCCTCACACACTTTAATAAGAAACTATATTAAAATTATATAATCATAAATCTATAATATTTCACAACACAAAATATTCCCTATGTCAAATATAAATTGATAATAAAAAAGGGCACAAACAAAAATTGTATCTTATGCGGAAATATCATTTTAAAAAAATTCCCAACAAGCTATTAATTTTAATAAAATCTTGAAAAACATGTAAACCTTCCATCAAAACAACTAAAAAACCATATTTTCAATGAAAGTTTCTAGAAAACGTAATATAAATAAAGAAAAACATGCATGTAGGGAAAATAACTTAAATATAAAGTTATAAAAATGAAAAAAAAACAATAAAAATCAAGTAGAATCAACCTGTGGATAGACGGAACATGTCATCATCATTGGGAGACACCCAAATCGGGAAGATGAAACCTGCAAAAACCTTAAATACTGAATAAACCATTAATGTCAAGTAAATATTTTGACCTATGGTTTTTCTAAACCAATAACAATGAGACGAAAGGAAAAATCACAAAAATAATGAAGGATGAAAGAATATGAGTTCATACATATGGTATTGAAACCTAATCCTCCAAAGAAAGAGTGTGTGACATATAAGGATGATAGAGGGTGCACGATGAGGGGGTGATGAGGGAAAGGGGAAAAGGAAGAGGGATAAAAGTGTTTAATGGAATTTTATTAAAGGTTTTAATGTGAGGATAATATCATCCGATTATTTATCACTAAAAGAATTTCAGCACACTAAAACAAAAATAATATTTATTGATGGTTTATCTTGGATTCAATAGTGGTTTTCAAAACTAAGGTAAAATTAGGTAGAATGAATCATTTCACGAAGGTTTTCATAAAGCGCCTCAAAATAATTTTGTGGTGGTTTTCAAAACCAATATGAAATGTTTAGCATAATTTTTTAAAAAATTTTAAATTTTTTTATCTTTATTTCTTAATTAATTAATTAATTTGTATATTATTTAAATATTTATCATATAAATTTATAATTGTTTAAATAAATATACATAAATATTTATTTATTACTTTTTATAATTATTTATTTAATATTATTTATTATATATTTATCCTACCATGCAAGAATAAACCATGAATAAATTCAGCATATATATGCATTGGGTGAGATTTAAATCTTATACCTCTTTGTTATTCTGAAAAGACATAACCACTCTAGTAATCTCTTATTGTGACGATTAAATATAAATAAATATATAGATAAATACATATAAATATGTAAAGATAAATAATAATAATAAAGAAAAATTTTAATATTAAAGAATAATAAAAAAAGATTATAAAAAAATAAATAAATTAAAAATAAATAGTTAATTAAATATAATAAATTTTTAATAAATTAAAAATTAATAATAATTAATAATTAATAATTAATTAAATAATAATTAATATAAAACAAATAATAAAAATAAAATAACAAATGGTGAATAATAAATAATATATAATTAATAATACATAACAAATAATTATAAATAAATATTTAAAGTTAAATGATAAATATTGAATTAATATTAAATAGATAAAAATTTAATACTAACTAAATACTAAATTAATAAAATTAATATTAAATATCTAATAAAAAAGAATAAATTTTTTAATGAAATAATATAAAATAAAAAATAAATAAAAAATGCATATATAACATATAAGAATTAAGATATAACAAGTAAGAAAAATGAAATAATAAAAAAAGAAATAATAAAAAAAATAAATTATGAATATTAAATAATTTATAGTAAATATTAGATAAATATATATAATTTCATATATATTTATTTACATATATATATATAATATAAACAAAAATATTACATAAATATATATAAATATAATCACACACACACACCAACCTATATAATAAATATAAATATATATACCAACATCATATATATATATGTGTGTGTATTTAAATATACATTATTGTATTTAAATATGCTTAAATAGGTATCAATATCTATAAATTTATATAAATGTATCCTAAAATGCATAAATACAAATTTATAACTTTCTATAGATACAATTTTATAATTCTTTTAAATAAATATTAATAAATATATATAAATTATAAATAAGTATTCAAAATTGTATATAAATATAAATATAAATATATATTAGGTTTTTGGGGTATAATTACATTCAAACTCTCACACACAGAAACACACCACATTAACAGACTAGAGAGGTACACCATATCCCCACAAGGGGATAACCAAACCCTCAAATCTTATTTGTTTATTACGTGACCTGTTGACCTTTGGAGATTAAATCACATAACATTATCTGAAATCCTGATGCAACATCGTGCTAATATTATCAGGCTCGTGTGATGCCAACGTCACCTCTTACACAATACTCTAATAGTAACAACACCCAATAGGGATTAATCCTTAGACATCCTGAATGGAAAGTAGGGGCCTTTTCCAATTAAGTATAGGATCATTGGAAAATAAATAAATAAATACATATATACATATATATATATATAATAAATCACCAAAATCTGTAAAACATAAAAATTAAACCACCATAAAATTAATAGGAATCTAAATCCCTGTAATAAAATCATAGACAACCAAACAAAAAATGAAGACACTCTTAAAAGAAGTTGAACTCACCTCAAATGTTAAAAATGATGTTATTTGAATAAAAGAATCTGTTTTAGAGGACTTCAACACATCTTTAAGCTATGAAAAATATACTAATTGGATCCCTTAAATTAACATGGCGGGCAACTCGTTGCAGGCTTCAACATGATATGTGGTAGATCCCAAATGGGCAACCAGATCAAATGTTATGGTTGTTTGAAGTTCATGTTCAAATTTCAACTTATCTTAAAATAGAAATAAATTTTATTTTCTTAAATATTACAACATTATTATCTAATTTCATTTAGTTTATTTCACATGTTTCAATATATTGGGTATTGAAGTAAAAATGGACACCCAGATCAAAGTTATGGTAATTTGATGTTGAAAAATAAATTTTAACTTATCCTAGAATTACTTAAATATCAAAATAATATTACCTAGTCATTATAAATAATTAATATTTTTTCCAAAATAATTACATAATATTATATATTTTAGATACTAATTATTAGTAATAAATAATTATTAATTGTTTAATTATTAAATTACTTTTAGAAAATAATTCTTTAAAAGTGCTACTAATTCAAGGAGGTTATTAAAAAAAATACTAAAAAATAAATAAAAAGTTAAAAATAATCATATTTGTCAGTGGTAGTCCAAAAAAACTGTTAATTTTCATTTCAAATATATTTAGAGGAGGTTTGGACATCTACCACTAAAAACCACCATGGATTTCAAATTTTTCTATAGTGGCATAACCTTTTGTGACAGACTACATTATCTATCATGAATAACCTTCCTCCTATCACTAATAGGGATAGATTTCATATCTAGTTCTATTACTCTTCATAAAATATTTCTTAAAAGAAATACTATCCATAGTTAAAATGTGAATATTTTTCATATATTTTCGATTAATGTTCATCTATCCAAAATAACCCATCACTATTATTAAATTTTATATTAGTATTCTCAACAAACAAACACCTGGGAAAATGGTTTAATTTTGAATATATACATAGGGTTAATATTATATAATTTCACAAATTCCCTTACCAAATTATTTAATCTTAGTCAACCGCATGTCAAATAATTCAAATATATATATATATATATATATTGGATGAAATGTTTTTTTCAAAGATAATTTCCTAAATAATATATTAATTTTTATTTAAATTATATTAGATAAAATATATCATTTTATTTTGGTTATTAAACTCGATTCTACTATTCCTATAAAATTTATCAAACATTTAATAATAAAATATATTCTTTTAAGGAAATAAAAAATGTCATGTTCATTAAACTCGTCAATAAATATTTAATTTAATATTCCTAGAAATTAAATAAACGTTCATTTTAACCAATTACAAAAAATTGGTGAATAACTATAGAAGATATTAAATTTAATACAGAAATTCTAAACTCAAACATCTCAGGATTGAATTTATGTAATCAAGTCTTTTTTAATAAATATCATTCCAAAAGATTTGAATAAATTTATTCCTTAATAGCAAATTCAATATAAATTGTTGTATCCTTTTATACAGTTATTGTGTGACCCTCCAATCTCATTTATCAAAGTAAATCGGTGAACTTACCTAACGTCTAAAATCATTTTCTAACATAATGCTAAAAACCTATATAAAAAGATGTTATTGTAGAAAACACAAAAACATTTCCTTGAATTTTATAATGTAATATAATCCATTTTTAACTAATATCTCATCAATCATGATACATAATTGCTTCATTATAATATATGATACATTTATTTTCATTGTGTTTCAAAAATGAACTTCTCTATAAACTACCATGGTTGTGGATTTCATTATATAGTATTGATTCTTTATAAGTGAATAAAATATCTTTTTCCCATTAATATGTAAGGGAAAATCAACTCTTGACTAATTCAATTTAGGTTATATCACTTATGTTACAACCAAAATATGCCACAACACCATGAGCATATGTCATACTTGTTTTCATCATTACATCAATGTACATGATTCATTATATACCTTAATAATAATATAAAATCTATGGAACAATACAATTTTTTTAAATATTAATATCCAATAACACATAAATAATATATAATTACTATATGAGGGTTTTCCTTATATCCTCACTTCAAGGAGATAACCATGTGTAAACATAATAAGAAAAAGTATCAATTTCTTATGATCCCTCAACACTTGATAGTCAAAAATAATCTTTTTCTAATTAAATAGTTTTCATCTAGAAAATAGAACATATTTATTTATTAATATCACCATTTCCTCTCTTGATCAGTATTATTATAGTATTGAACCACTATACATTATTAATATAATGGATATTCTAAGGAAACTAACACTTTAATGCTACCCATATGAATAATGATTTTTTCATTCGATAATTTATATAATTTTTTGTGCTGAAAAAAAATCATTTGTTTCTAGGGGACCAAATCCAATATGAAACACTGTCCAATTAGAAATGGTTATTTTCACCTCATGTTCTCTTGGGGGAATTTAATCATTGATCATGACGAGATGGTTATATCTATTTGAATCCATGTGTACATGTCATTCATGACCGTATTTTGTCATTGGTGCATTATCTCTTAAGGACACTCAAGTCCTTACAAGTATTTGATCCACTAGAATAAATTTATTTTTATGGTACCTTAAAATATATTTTTATTGCATATATTATCAATCATCCAATCAAAATAGATCATACTATAGAGGTGGATCGATTGTGATATTATGAAATAATTATATTATATGATTATAATACTTCCCATTTAATCACCCTAGTTATAATATAATATATAGAGGATGATATTAGTATATAGGTTAAATATGAGAAACATACACTATTTTGTTCCACTAAAGGAAATAATCATAAAATCAATAGAATGTTTGAAAAAACGATAATATGAGGATGCTTAGGGGGTATAAGAGATGGAGGTTATTATTTGAGGCATGGATCACAGGGTAAAAAGAAAGGGGCTGGAGAATTGAAGGCTAATAATTCTTGTCAAGAGAAAAGGAGTGTATTTTAAGGAACATTTGGGTAAGAGGATGTTTTTAGTTAACATGTGTTTGGGAATGCAGTGGAAGATGATGGAGAATTCTGGATTGATCAATCAGTTTAGTTAGACGGCTAGAATAGAGGGTTAGATAAATTTGTATTACACAGTAAAATTGATGGAGGGACTTAAATTTTATCTAATAATAAATTTTTGGATGATTTAGTTTGGGAGAAGAAAATTTTATAATCCATGAAGATATTAAGGGAAACAGATAAGACATGCAGTATCCAATGATAGTGGGGACGAATCTTTCTTAGGATCAAGATTATTACCTAAGGAAGGACATACCATAATCATATAATATTAATATTTTATAATTTTCATATCATGATAATATAAATGGGAAAATTATTCTTAATAAAAAATAGAAAAGGCTAGAAAACTTGAAGGATAAATATTCATACCAAACATGGGTATTTAAATATTCTTTGAAAAAGGGAAAGAATGAATTGGTTAGTGAAATTGGTTTTTAAAAAGTCCCTCCCTAGAAATCAAGATGTAGAAATGATTATGAAAAAATATATATAACTATGGTTATAAGATATAAATGTCACTTTATAATTCTAATAGTAATTTTTATTTTAGGTATGAAATTGATTAGGCATATTATTACAACTCATTTTGTTTTTTGAATCTATTATGGTTTCAATTTAAAATGTTAGTAGTGTTTTAATGCATAACCTCATCTTATTCATTTAACATTATATTTTTTATAGTAAATATGGGTTAAATATTTTTTTCCATTATTTATCATTTTAGAAAATATAAATTAAAATCTTTTCAATTCTACACATATCCAAAATAATCAAAAAATAAAAAAAATTAAATAACTATAGAATATATTAAAGAAACACTAAATTTAAAATAAAAATACTACTTTTAACATTATAAAATAGTTTTAAATTCATTATATAACCCATATACGATAATAAACACATTTATAATGTTATATTTACCTTATAACTCTATTAATACTTATACAATACAATTTATAACATTCAAACACCCAAATCCAACATAACATATAATTAAAAAATAGTGTTTATGACATACCAAGAGAAAAAACTATAATGAAAAACTTATGTTGGTAATTAAAATATAATTATCATTTTTTATAATAACTAAATAATTTATAATATATATCTATTTTTAATTTTTCAAAAATTGATACCATACTAAATAAATTCATAAAGTTGGGATAGAAAGATTCTTGAGGCGATTTGTGTTCTTTCAAAGATGGTTGAATTAAACTAAATATTACATTTTTAAGAGGTTTAAATGAAATTGATTTTAAATTTTAGTGTTATATAATTTAGTTAATCAATATAACCATAAATTTAGTGATTTATATAATTCTAAGTGTTTAGATTACTTGATGAACATTTTGAATTTGGTTGAAATGTTGTTTGATAAATTTGAAGAGTTGATGAAGGTTCAATTAAAGTGATTCTGTTTTAAATAAATCATTCTATAATACGTTGTGTTATGCTTCAATTTTATCATATATTTTAACTAAAATTAAAATAATAGCCCTTATATAATCATGTTTATATATTTCACTATCATTATCTAGGGGTAATAATTATTATACTAGTCTTATTAATAGATTTGTATTTTCATAATATAAAATACATGATTTATATGTTCTCATGGTTATTATTATTGGAAATTTTTTTGTTGTGTTGGAAATAGTCATTCTACATGTTACATTTTTACAAAAAACTATGTGTGGGTGGAAGGAAATTTTTGATCTATTGGTCTTTGTGGGTTCATGATTACACTAAATTTGAAATTAAAAATAATTATCTTAGTATAATATGATTTATTGTTTCATTTCATGCCATAATTAATCATTTTTTATAATCAATTTTATGAGTTTTCATTTAGATTTATTTTAAAAATAGGTTTATTTTACTATAATAGATATTATTATTTAGAAAATTATCAGAAATGATAGTTTTCAGTTGATTTAATGTCATTTTTGAATGTATATCACATGAAATATGTAAGGAATGATGAATTATAGTTTCATGTTTGTATTCTATTTGAGCAGAATGAGATTTAATAGAAGTGATGTTTTTTGACTAGATAAAGATAGTGGAAATGAAAATATAGTGGGGGTTAGCTAGCATAGAAGATAGAAGTTTATGATAACAAAGAGAAAATTTGTTTATTTTATCATATTATGGATGAGTTGATGTTAAGAAAATAGTGAAGGTAGTTGATGATGATACAATAAGTTACTCTGGAATTTTTTTCAATAAAGGGAAAACATAAATTTTAATAAAGTGGAATGCAATAGTAACTTTATATGTTCATCGAGATGTGGTGGTCATGACAAAGATCTTTATAGGTACTTATACAATATTGTGTTTAATGGTGGACTCCCAAATAGAACTGGGGATAAAGAAACTAATTTACTAGTTTCACCCTACTATAAAAGGTGGGTTGGACAATTTTTACATGTGTTGTGAGATCACTGATGATTAGAGAATGAATTAGTTGACATATCTACAGGGATTTTAATATTTTAACCTAAAATAGTATTGAAATTTTACTTTTTTTCTTCTATAGATGTATGATCAATATTAAAACCATATAAAGTTAATGTGTTTGTATTTTCCTTTATATTTGGATTGAAGGTTCTTGTGTTATTTAAATAGATATTTTGTGAGGTTTGACACTATGTGGTGATTTAGGATGAATATAGCTTTCTATTTTTTGATATATTATGTTTTATTGGTTATTCTGGTCTGGAAAGTTTCCAGTGATATTTTTCAAGTTTATGTTAAAATGGTGTAACTTCTAGTAGATCATAGTGTTATCAAATACCAATAAGTTATACTCAATATTTTGACCTATGTAATTTATGTGAATTGAACTAAAAAATATACTAAAATAGTATTCCCACCTTTTTTATGTTATTTTAATTTAGTCAGATTCATTGTATTGGTATGAAAACCATTATAAGAAACATGTGTTCAAATATAAAAATTCAATGAGAAAAACATTATCTAATAAGGGATGGAAATTGAAGACAACCATATTTAGAAATTCCTTGAACTTATATTGATTAGTTCTAAAAAATAGAAGATATGTAATTAAAATCAGAAATAGGGGATACAAATTTCTTGGTGTTGTTGTAGATGTCATTGGAATATAACATTTCATTTAACACACATAGAGTGATGACCACAGTGGAATTGATAAATAATCTATAAAAAATAATTAATAAGCTGATAACATTGAACCTGATTCTCATAATGTATAGGTTATTTGACATGATATTATCGAAATTTAGACTAAACAAATATCTTATGAATTATTTTAAAATGATTCAAGGTCAATTAAAATTGTTAAATGATGAGTTTATGGAAGATGTGTGGGATTTAATACTACTATCATCTCTTCTAAGTCCATGGTATTGTATTTGTATCTTCAAGTAGTTATTATAATAGGGAATATGACCTAGTGTTGGGGGATTTAATGAATATAATTTTCAATAAGTAACTTATAAAGAGATAATTCCATGAACCTATTAGAACTATGCACAACGTGTAACGTTTAGGATGTTTAACTAATCAAAGTAGTTATAATAAATAAAAAGATAAGTATAGTGGGAAATATTAAGGTATATTGACCTGGAATTGAATCCTATGTTGGAACATTATAATGATATGGAATCACAAGAATGATTTTAGGGATCATTGAGTGAATACCAAAAAGTCAGATTCTGAGTGATCATAATCCATGAATTCTACAGTTAAGGGTAATAGTTACTTACTGGAAAGTGTCAATGTTTCAATAGAATTATGAGATATTTATTTTATTCCATAATTATATTATGAATATGATATGAGTTAAATAATGAATTATGTATCTATAATTTTGGGAAAGTTTCATTTAGATGATTATTATGGTGTTGAGGTAATGGGAAAAGGAGACTTAAAAAACTAGATGTTTACATTAGGTTTTTGGAATATTCAAGGTGTTAGAACATTCATGGTCTATGGAAGAACCCAATTTTTATTGGTATGATTTATGAAGAAAAAATTAGAACTATATTAATAAATATTTTTTGGAAGATTACATATTACTCCATGTTTTTTGAAGTGGGTATAGAGGATTAAACTTTATCTTTCATGGGAAATTCAAATGGACTAATAATTACCATATTTAAAACAAATGAGAGTATTGACTTGTGAAATTGATTACTTGGGAGCCTAAGTGAGAAGGACATGTGAGTTCTAGTGAAAAGGGGTATATTGAAGATAAATCACATACATTACTATATTTTTTTGATTTTTATACTCAAGAATCAGAGAATTGTTTCATTTAATCTGAATTTAAGGACACTAATGTATAAAAATAGAGATCTTATGCACACTGATGTTTGGGGATCTTCAACTATTAATTACATGAAGGGTTATAACACATTATTCTATTAATTTATTATTTAATAATGAATGTATGATCATAATAATGTAACAAAAAATCGAAGGTGTTTATAGAATTAATTTATAGTAATTCTTTGTGGAAAATAGAGACTATAAGTTTTATGATATTATAATTGTTTGATAATATTTGAAGGTAGAATAGAAATAGTTTATAGAATTTTCAATGGATGAAAGTAATCATTTTGAGAAGACTATATAATATACACCACAAAATAATGATTTGATTTATTATACGAATAATAAATTAACTAAAAATGAATGGAGTATAAGGCGGCATTTTGAAATGCATAAGTAAATTTTGATAGAAGTGGTAAAATATGTGCCATAATTTATTAATATAATTCCATTGACACCATTACAGAATGATATTTAAGAGATTGATGGAAAATAAGTTGAATGTAATTTACACACCCCAATTTTTTATGGAATTATTTTCAATTTTCATGTCAATTGCAAGGACAAGAAAAAATTCAATGCTGAGTCCCGAACATATTTCTTTATGGGATGTGATAGTGAAAACATTGTATTATGGCATTGTGATATTGAGTATTGAGAGTTATTTGGAAATTATATTTCTATATGTAATAAAATGTATTAAAGGAATTAATAGTAATTATTGGAAAAGTAATTTTATGAAAACAAAAATAATTTTCCATATCCATGTTTATTTGAATGATAAATTCAACAGAGAACAAGTTATAGTGGGTTCCCAGAGAAATGAATGTATGAATTAATTAGATTTCAGTAAAGTGTAATATGTACTAAAAAACTCTAAGACCACTAAATATTAGGTTAGAGTTCTATAAGGTGATGTTATAATAGTTTTTGTTCCAAAATCTGACGATCGACACATTGAATTACAGAGATCTATATGAGTTGTATGAAGGGTACAGTGGTTTGGATTTGATTTTACCCACTTAATATCAATGGATAGAGGACCTGATATCTTAAAAAAGTAGATAGTCATAATGATTTGAAAAGGTGGAATTTATATATAATTGATGATTTAGATTCATTACATGTGAAAAAAACATGACATTTTATTGTATTACTATAGTGGAAGAATTAATTTCCTAAAAAATTGTTATTATGGTTAAAATAATAGGTTTGGGATATGAAAATATAGAAGGAAATGATTTTGGTTAAAATATTTCTATGAAAGGAGCTTACATATTCAAAACAATTTTTCAATTATATTTAAACAAGGTAATATCCAAATAGATTTGTGTCACATTACATTAGATATATTTCATTTTTATCATATGCATGTGAAAATATAATTCCATTACAGTGACTTAGAGGATGAAATATAAAAGAAAAAACTAAATGGTTTAATTGATTAAAGTAATAATAAATTAGTGTGTATATTAAAGAGGTGTCTCTACGTCTTAATTTAGGATCATAGAAATTAGAACTCAATGTTTTATTCATTAATTATCAATAATGGTTTCATGTTGAGAAATTCATTTCACTATTGTTTCCAAAAGATGATCAGGGATAGGATATTTATCATCCTTATCATGTATATTGATGATGTTATCGTGGTAGGTCTGTACATTTGACTAATTTTGGAGATGAATTATGGTTTTTTTTAGAATATTTGACGTTAAATATCTCAGTGATGTTAGGTAAATATTACGAACGTTGGTTGATAGAGACATGAATATGATATACAAGGTTTTTTTCTTCAATGGTATTACATATATAAGATAATAAAATGATTTAAGATGACCAAATGTAAACTAGTTTCAACCCCATTAGTCAAAAACATCAAATTATCCATGTAGAAAGTTATAAAAACAATATATGAGGATATTTATATGGTGTAATAATTTATATAACCAATTATAGTTAGTTATATATTAACCAAGGTATGTACAAGTATGTACATTTCTTTTTAATTGGGATTAATTATTTAATTCATGTTGAAATACGGGAAAGAAGATTGAGAGGATGTAAAGTGGATCTATTGATATCTGAAAAGATAAAATGATATATTTCCTGATTTGAAACTAATAAAATACTATAGTGTTATGTTAATTCTATATTTTTATGGGATATCGAAAAACATAATATTTACAAAAGATATGTGTTCACTATTAAAGGAATTATAGTTAGATGAATTTGAAGTCTACAGTTTGTGGTAAAACTATACATAACGAATGTATAATATGTGGTCATTAGTATATCATGTCAACAACTAATATGGTTATTCAATTTTTTATAGGGGATCATAAGGATTCAATATGGTGTATTTTTTATGCTTTGATTGTCAGAATATAATTTGTTTTGCTAAGAGTATGATGTCTCAGTCCTCCATGAAACAAACTAGAATAAATTATATCGTTATGTAAAGACTGTTAATGAGAGTGTTATAGAGAAACATGAGATAATATATAGATATAATACATCAAACATATTCACTAATGCTTTATTCAAATAATTTTATAGTCAAAATTAGACGTCATTAGGGCTAGTGTGAATATAATGTAGTGAATACACTGATTGTTGGTCTAGAAATAAGATTTTTTTATCCATAAGATATGATGGTTTCCATGGTTTATATGTAAGAATAATCCAATTTGGATATCATTTGTAATGGTTAATTAACGTTTCATGTTATTATTCTCTACCACCTTAAAAGGAACCCGAAAAAGAAACTTTTTTACCAAGATAAAGATAGTGACAACGGAAACCCAGCAGAGGTATACTAGAATGTATGTTAAGAATTTTTATAAATAAGAGAATAACATTGTAGTTCCTCATATTATCAAAAATAAAAAGTTATGAAAATCATAATGGTCAATGATGATGACAAATGATTATACTATAATCAGTTTTCTTGTAAAGGGAATATTTTAAATCCATCAAAGTGGAGGGTAAGAGTAAAATTTTTTATTTATAGATACGTGGTGGCCAAGGAAATGATTTATATAGTTAATAATAGGTAGTTTATTTAAATATAGTGTTTCCCCCAAACATTGGACAATTAATCAACTACTTAACCAGGAGGACCCCAATATAACTGGGGGTTCAGATCATTTTTACATGTGTTGTTTTATCAATGGGTATATAATTGGTTGAATTGGGAAAATTGATTGTAATCATGTAACATAAAATATTAATGAAATTTTCAAATGTTTTCTCCCATGGATGTAAGACTAATTTCAAAAACACGTAAATATAATGCTTTAATTTTTCATTCCATTGTATTTCTCTTAAATGTGTGTTTATTATTATTTTTTTGCGTGCGTGGTTTGAATTTAAGTAATGATTTAGAATGTTCATGACTTACTAATTTCCAATATTTTTATATTAAGGGAATTTTTCCATTTAGGGTGATTTTTGTGCTTTGTTTCAACTATAGGTTATTTTTGTGGTTTAACTTATAGTGGATTGGGGGGAAAATGAATCCCAAAAAAATACAATGTAACTATCATCCATAACTCCTGACATAAAAAATGGTGATCTAGAATCATAATGTGGTTGTATATATTAAGAATAAACTAATAATAATAAAATATCAAGATAAATTTTTTCTTAATAATAGGATGTTAAAATATCAAAAGATATATAAAGAAGGTTTCTATGGTTTTGTATTCTTGATTAATGAATGAAAAGGGACATTACAAAGAAAAAAGAAGATATATAATTGAATTAATGAATATTTATATCTATTTATTATTAAAAAATTAAATGAGAATACTGAAAATGAAAACAAAATTAAAGTCTTATTTGGAAGAAGGTGAACTACATTGTTAATATAGAATCTTCTTGAGTTTATTCTTGGTATTTGGAAATCAATTATTTTTCTACACACTAGTATCATAAAATAATAGAATAAAGAAGATATTTTGTAGTATAAAATAACCTTTTGGTTACAAAATTTTTGAGTTGTAGTGGTAAAATATAATAATATGAGCTGATATTATGTTGATAAAATTTTTAGAGACTTTAATCAGAAGTTAAAGACACTATATTACTTTTTATATTGATGTGTTATCATAAATTGTAATAGAGAACATCATACTGGACTTCAGATATTTTTACAAACATAATTTCAAGGATAATGACTAATAATTAAGACCAATTGGATTATATAAGAGTATCATATATAAACGTTTGTTATCAATCTATTTTAATGGCATGACTCTTTCTTTTTATTAGTGAATGTTATATGTAAATATATTATTTTTTACTATGTGTATGAGAAAATAAAATAACTAAACACAATTTATGAACTTTTTTTGTTTAATGTTTAAGAATTTATTATAAATAAATCATTTTTTTAATCATCATAATCTATGATAAATGTTTACTTGTTATGATTCATGAATGATTTATATTCATTGATTCAACGACCTCTTGGTGAGTACTTATGTTGGAACACACATAGTTAGTGGCAGAGATTACAAAATATGTATACGAGTATATTTTGTGATTCCTTCAAAGGAATAAATTCTATTTGACGTTAATTTAGTGAAGTAATCTCTATTCATTAAAAAAATTGGATTGTAATTCTTGTTACAATTATGAATTATATTAATTTAGTTAATAGAAAATGGTTATCCAATTTTTTGTAATAAAATTTATAGGATTTGTTGGGAGTTAATGCTACTATAAATTCTAAAATTTGGTATGTATACTGTTAGAAATGTTACATATGATTATATTTTTATTAATAAAGTTATAGTGATGAAAAAATTGATAGAAAGAATATTTATATTTAAGGATATGTAAGTAATTTTTTCATATCTTATTTTTTTAGAAATAGATTATAAAATTCATTAAAATTATAAAATTAAATGAAATAAGAGACAAAATTAAAAAATATTGATGAAGGGAATGTTAAAGGGAATAAAATATAATAAAATATATAATTTATAATTTGAATAACTCTATATACAAGATGGTAAAAGAGTTGATGAATTATATAATATAGTTAATAAGATTATTATTTTCGTTAGGGGTTTGAGAGAAACACGACAGTATCCGAAGATTATCTAGATGTTTCTTTATATCATATGGGATATTTTTTCTTCTAAATATTATTATATTTAATTTCATGATTTGAATTCATTTTAAATAGATTCATTAATGATTTTTTTAATCTCATATGATCCAAGAAAATGTATTTTGTTCAATAAGAGAGTAATAGAGATAAAGAGATCTCATTCAAAGATTAAATATTTAAAATAAGTATATTTAGTTAATGAAAGAACTCGATGATACAAAATCAACTGGATATATTGATATGACGTATTACAAAATCATATCACTAATATAAATACTTATAATTAATGAAATATGAATATATCATCATAAATTACCAATTAAGTGTTTTGGGTATGGATATATTGAAAAAAATTTAAATATTAAAAATAAGATAGAAGATGAATGTGAAGAAGATGATGATGTGTCATTGACTAATTTCTCTAGAAATAATTATTCATGAAATTCAGAAAAAATATGTCAATTTTTTGAGATTGTTGATGAATATTTATAAATTAAAATATATGTGTTATTTCGTGAGGATACATGAATGAGTATGTGATGATAGTGATTGTGAAGATGATTTATCGCGTAGTGATCATGGTGTAAAATTAAAGATTTCCAAGGTGAATGAAGAGGAATATCTATATAAGGAAAAAACTAAGAAAAAATCTGGAATTTAAGATTCTAAGAGAATTAAATTATTTTCTTTGAAAATATCGTCGTATTTATAAAAGAGAAAATGATATTAGTAATAGTTTCCCAAATATTAAATAGGACATAGAATTCCCATGAATAAATAATTTTTCATTTAAGGAAATAAATTGAGGATTTGTATGTATAACTTGATAAGATAAATAAAATTAATGATGAATTTAAAGATAACATCAATGAAATGGAATATGTACATTTTAATTTTTTTAAAAAGTTATTGTATGATAATTTTAAATTAAAGGAGACATTGGGGCTTATACCTAGTATGGAGGACTATGGGATATATGGTGTGTCGATTATGCATTGAATCTAGCCAGTGGTCCTAGAAGAGATAAAGTAACCCAGGTGAGGGGAATTAACATGTTGAGATGTGGCTGAGGAACAGTCAGGATGGGTTAGGATGATGGGCTCAAACCTCATAGAGGAATCCTAGGTATCAAATCTAGTTGGGAATCAATCTATGTAGTTCAGCTGAGGTGAGTGTATTATGCATGGAAGTGTCCCATGAAAGATGAAACTGGGGCTCACTCCATGAGTGATTCCTATTTTGGTTGAAGAAAAAGGTCACAGTCTCTAATGATCTCTAAGCCAACATTATTCAGGTTCAATATGAGAACCAAGAGAATGCAGTAGGCCAAATAGTCGTGTCACAAAAGGTGCATCCGTGAGAGATGGTGCGGGGCTTACACATGGAAATGGACCAATATAATCTCATTCCATGTTAGGATGATCTAATTCTATGTGATGAAGATCTCAATCCCATGGGGATGAGTGGGCGACAAAAATGCCTCAGGTGAAGTACCCCATGTACATTATATGGGGTGATGCTAAAGTTTAATATCAGGAGTTGAAGATGATTGTGCTAAGTAGTTTTACATCCTAGGAAACTAATAGAGGGTAATCACACTGTAACCATTGGGATTATATGATTGGAAGTCATTAACCCTTGGGGAAGGGAAAGCATCCGCAATTTCTTTGGGTGAGAGAATATAAGAGTGGTATGTTGTGGGGTCTAAGTTACCATTGATATGTAAAAATAAAAACCATTTAGTTTACCTATACTGAAAAGAAATAGGTAGGTCACCACATTAAGGGACTCACTATGAGGGACCAAAAAATCAATATGTACACTAATGGAAGGATAGAGGGAGGAGGTTCATGAAAGACATTGGAGCTGCATGTAATAGAGGCTTGAACAATGTGCTTTGCGGTAAAGGAACCCCATATAGATTTAAAAAATGGGTTCATGCAATATTAGAGGGTTGTACATAAAATTATGCATTGAGAACAATATTGGTTTGTCTGTAAGAGATGTAAATGCATGCTGGAATGGTATTTTAAGCACCCATTCCTATGGATTAAGAGAAATTGGTGAGGGTAAAATCACTATGGGGTCACAAAAACAAGGACCCCAAGGAAACAAGTCATGCATGATCATGTACCTTGATGTTTTCATGTATTTCACACTATCGTGGAAGAGGATACTTATAATAAATATTGAATCAGTTCATATTTTGGATGATCAATTTAAATAAGGAGGGTTCCTTTCAATATATAGGTAAAATCTTTATCTTTAGTGCTTAAGATTTGCAGTGTGTAAGTGGTGTTCCATGTAGGAGAGACTTGATGAGTGTGTAAAGTCCTATATGATGTCACATAGGGTTCATAATGACCATACACAAGCTTCCAGATCTTTCATGAAAAGTAAAACTCTTAAATCCACCAACCATGGATTATTGTCCTAGATTCCACAGAGGAGATACATAAATCACATTGGGTTTTCAAGATCTGTGTGTGCATATTTCTATCTAATTCACACACCTTACATCATGTGAAAACCTGACATGAGATGATTATCATGTTTACTTGCATTAAATGGTGATTTTTTTCACCCAAAGATAACCTTGGTGGATTAAATTGTAATTCGGTACAAAAAAATTCCCCTTTTGGAATCGGAACATAAAGGGGCCTAAAAGGACATTTTCTAAAGGAAATACTAATAAAATGTTAGAATTCATATGGGTTGTGTGGAAAATTATCTCCCTATTGCATATGGTTCCCTGAGAACACTTGGAAAATCATTCAATGGCTATAAATATATAGGGGCTATGTATGCTATATTGACCTTTCCTCATAATAAACCAGCTTCTATCACATGCGTAAGATTTGATCTTATACACAGAAAATCAGTATATGGCCTTGTATATTCATTAACTATTGTTGCATGTGACAATGCATCTTTCTTGTATCCCCTCTAGTATTTTGTTCTCCCAATGTGATCTTTTAGAATTTACTGAAAACTCTTTCAAACTTGTTTGAAGTGGCCATCCAAAGGACCAATGAGGTGATCTAGGATTCCATTGCCTCTATAAGGGTAGATATGATTAGGAACCCTCAAATAATCAACATAATGAGAGTTTTATGAGATAACTGAATGATCCTAGCCATTTAGACACAACTACAATAAGATTACCTTCATAGTGATAGTATTCCATTATGGAATTTCTGCATTCCAGATGATGTGTCCATCTCAGGCTTCGAAATAGATTCACCATAGTCATGTATAATGTGGGATAACAAACTACAATGATACCACATCAATTTTAATGGACACAACACTATAGATCATCATGAAACATCCATTTATTTCCTGAATGTGAATTCTTTGATGATCATGGTAGATGACCCTGTGGCTGAGCAATTCCCTGCCGACTATGAAATTTCCTTCTATAGAATTATGAGGAATTAAAGCATGGGATGTTTAAAATAATATGACCTGAGGTATATGGGAAACTTTATTAGTTAATCAGAATGGGAGTATGTGTTTCACTACACATGTGTGGGGTTCAAAGAGGATCCATTCCACATCAGACTTTATAAGGATATATGGATAAAACCATTACATATCTTTTCTCAACAAGAGCTTGTCCAAAATATCTTCAGAAAATGGAATATGGAAACAAATATTTTCCATCATCACTATGGGTAGGTAGACATTAGTTTTTGAGTCATTTATTTTATCATACTAATTCTTCTATAGGGACTCTAATATGAGGAGTTCCTTCCTCCAATCAATATCTAGGAAGATAAGGCATGAACCCCTATCGTAACATGGAATCTTCTAAACATGGTGAAGGAAAATATGAAGATCAAATATATCCAAAAGGACATTTTTTATATGAATGTTTCAACATTTTACTTATCAATGATGAGAAGGTGAGAACTTCAAGTCATGGTAATAGTGACTGGTGGTTTCACAGTAGGGGGAGATGGGATTGTATTTGGTGATCTTAGAGGAAATATAATATCAATCATGGGGATGAAACATTTCAAATACTAAAAATAAAGGGTATGGTTTGCCACATTTCATGGCACATTCATGAATATAATGTTGCTGATGGTGAGGGACACTAGGATAAGGATCTGTATGGGGATGCTGGCGGGGGCTAGGATCTGGTAGATCATAATAATGTTAACCTAGGAGTGCTTCTCTTTTCAGGATCTATAGAATCCTTTGATGAATCTCATGGGGAATAACACCTAGGAGAATATTTGGGTCATTCTATATTATAGATGGTTGGATCGTAGCACATCTCAAGGGATATCAATTTCAAAATGCTATCCTCCCCTATGGTACTGTTCAATGACCATCCCTAATAAACATAGATAGGGTATGACCGATGAAACTCAATGATGAAGGGGTAAATATTTAATACTATTACAAGTAGAATTTAAACTTCCATCCCTTCTTTTCTCTATTTGGTCAAATGGTGGAAAAATGTTACAGTTTAGTGGAGCAGATAGAATAACTACATAGTATCAAGGTTGATGTTATTGTGGCTCTAATCGATGAACATTTTCTATGTGATCTAAAAGTATCTTCCTGTTGCACTAGAAAATTAATATTTCTTCAAGAGTTGTCAAATAAAAAGTATATAGTGGTTTGGAATGTTCAATTCTATTATATCCTTTTCCGGTTGTGGTGCATGTTGATGACTGTGATATTTTTTGAGACTATCATGTTTCCTCCTACTAATTTCAACGTTGGAATATCAATGTATTTTCCCAAAAAATGGGTGGCAATATATCCTGAAGTAATATTGAACGAGTGCACTCGAGTTATCCCACCATTGTTCATAGAGTTAGGTAAGTAAGGATGCAGGTGGGATACACCACAGTAGGAAATCAAGACAACTAGGGTATCAAAAGCGGGAGGCACAGTGGTAGGGACATCACAAGGTGTTGTCCCACCTCCGTCTCTTGATGGGTGTTGGTCCTAAAGGTGTCCTCGAGGGCTAGTGAAAAAGGCCCCTCAGAATAAATTGAGATATGTACTTCAAACATTTGTATATTCTATCTTCCCTTCACTTTATACGGCCTAAAGAACACGATGAAAATTGATATCTCTTAAACACCGGTGGCATAAAATGATGTGGTATAGGGTTGAGCTACCATATATTGGGTTCGTCTGGGTTGTATAAAAGGGGTAATTTCATCGGCAGTTGGCATACCATATGGTAAAGGATATATGTTCATGCTAATGGTGGATATAAAAAGAACAACATTCCTTGGTTAAAGACATTGTCAGTCATGATCATGATCCAAAAGAAATGATGCCTGGGGACAAATTTGACGGAGAAGAAGGAGAATAATAAGTAGAGGAATAATAAAGAGAGGAATACAAATAAGATTTAGAGGATGGAGAATAAGAATGAGTGGAAGAGGGTGATGAATATGATCCTAGTGGTGGGGGTTCCATGGGAAAACATCTCATCAAGGGAGTACCTAAGATAGTGGCAAGATTATGGGCTCTGACGAGGGGCTCATTGAGTATATCGTGTTAATTCATAGCTTAAATATTCATTATTTATTTCCCCTTCAATAATTAGATCCAAAAAAAATGTCTTTTATAGAAGCACATCAGTGATGTGAAAGGATACCACACAACAGGGGGTGAGAAAATGCCGACGAATGTGGAGGTACACACTCCCGGGCTATCACCCAGGGTTGATCTAGGCAATGAGTCTGTCACTACCATGGAGGCTAGTGGTAGGATAGCTAAGGGAGTCATAAAAACAACCTAGGAATCCTATACTCTACATATTTTCTAAGTGGATCCACATCTCGGTGTCCCAATAAAAATATCCACTATTTTGTATGTGATGTACTCATGATGTATCACCATTGAAATCCTTCCCCCCTAAGGTAAGAGTAGGTACTGAGACATCTGATAACAATCAGGTCTCACATAGCATTCACTAATCTATTTTATTATTTAATGAAGTCTCTTGTCAAACCAACCTAGGGTATTTAGTGTTGATCAATGATGTTATAAGCACTGAAGGGTCTCTGATGGTGTAAATACCTACAGTGACTCGGGAACTTGGTCAGACAGTGCTATGATCTCCTACGTCTCTGCCTTTACGGACCCATAGTCATCACATTAAAATCATGTTGAACGAGGTTTATGTCCCATGAAGTGCTTGGAAGACTAAAGGCCTAAAAACAAAACTATTTGGGTGCATCTATAAGATATTTTCTGATCACTATGCATGTCCAAGAGGAGCCGGTCATCGAAGCTGATCTAGCACCGACAATAGATGTGGGGGTTGTTTCTACAAGGGTTAAAGCCACTAGAAGGGAATATATAGAGTCTATTGGAGATGAAATAGATATAGATGATTATCCCCATGATATGTAGTCGATCCCCACTGAGACGAGTCTGGAGGAAGATCATGCAGCTAGACTTCTGGCCGCTTTACCAGAATATGACCCTAAAAATATTGGGGAGCTTGATGACTCCAACCTTGTGTATTCCATTGAAAATAGCACCATTCTATATCATTTGTGGAAGGTAATTAGTCATTTCCTTTAAAATACTCCATAATCACAATGGTTGAGCCCGATGGTCTCAATTAGCCATTGGATGTGTAATCAAGGTGCCGGGGGGGTGGAATCTCAAGGTCTGCATGGACTTGTCCATGACTACCTCACCAGAAATATTTGGGAGGGGATAAAAAATATGTTAGCTTCATCGTTCTCGATGAATTATTACAGCATACACAAGAATCAATATGTCAATGAGGATATTTGGTTACTATAGGAGTAACCAGGTGAGCATGATACCTTCTTCAAAACGTAGATATAAGTCATAAAAAACATAGGGATCACCTGGGGGTGGTCAAGAACCACGTGATGTAAGAAACTGCTATGTTTTTATCCTCGATGACGAGTGGAACTGAGCATAGATAAAGGATGAAGAGATTTTCCCTATGGGAATTGATGATAAAGTAGAGATCGAGATGAGGCATCAACTCCTAGAGTCCATGATAAAAAGGTTGTCTAGGATGATGCTCTAAACAAAAAAGTCAATCCATAGGGGATGCTTTTCTAAACTCATTAAATGAACTTTCCTTTTTCATAATTTTGGAACATTATGTGTGCATGAACACATTTCATTTATTTATTTAATTGTCACACATTAATCATATATGTGAGACAACTGATGACCAATACCTAATCTAATGTTGGTCCTACATTGTTTGATAAACTAGGGATGACCATTTTGTTGTTCACATTGTATGATAATAATATATTTTTTTCAAAGACTCGTGGTATATTTTTTGACTACCCATCAAGATCTTTCAGGTTGAGAGAGGTTTTGGTTAGAGAATAGGATTCTTAGAATACCCAACTTGCTTCTCCCAACATTATCTATTCACAAATGGGATAAGACCAGGGTTTTTGGAATCTATCTAAATAAATGGTAGTGATGAGTTTCAATCATGATATCCAAAATTCAAATCATAATGGTTGTGGTTCCATGATATAAGAGAACTATTGATTGTGTCTGAAACATAGCATCCATATTGATTAGCTTGAAATGGGGATAAATAATTGAGGGTTGATTTTTGATCTTATTTGAAACACGAAATTAAACTCTAATTTTCATCCAAAGTGTTCAGGAATGTTGTCCAAGAATGTTAGGAAATCCTTGGAAAATCACCATTCTATTATGCAGTCTCTTTAGGCAGGGGAGAGGATGAGGATCTAAAAAAGGGCACAAAAAGTGTATAAGTAGAGTCATGGAATGTTCGAATGGATTATAAAACACTAGGAGTTATTTTTTAATGGATTAGAAAACATTGGTGTGAGAATACTGGTGGAATTAAATATCAAACCTATCATCCACATGAGCAGAATCCTGTATGTTGAGCGATAGCTGAAGATGTGAATAATGTGGTAGATGGTCATCATTGAGGGAGAAGTCCTCTCAAGCGAGGCCGGAGATGCTCTTATTTTTACATCATGTTCCTCAGGATAATACAAATATATTTTAATTTCACACCATACAGATGATTAATGTTACAGTTTAATGTCATGTTATTACGACATGTCCCACAGTTTAACTTTATGTGACTAAGAAATTGTACATAGTCTAAGGCTATACTACCAGGACACTGTCCGATAGTTTAATGTCTGGTTGCATGTACTAATTAGTTCCCTAATTTAATCATGTTGTACAGAGAAAATATAATCGATGTGAATGAGCCTATAGAGGCCTTCATACAACATAAATATCTACAAAAAAGGATGGAGGCTTCCCAATATGGGAATATGTGGTGTAGTGGAGTGATAAACCCTACACACCGATCATTACATGTGGGGATCTTAGATTATGGCCATAGAGTTTGGCTCATGGGAACATGTGAAGCCTGAATGTATTGATAGGCACCTTACCAGAACTCCTAGTCCAACATAAGAGATGCTTAGTGTAGCAAAAAATGAATGGAATATGGGTTTATTCGACATGACGGAGTGCACATTAAAAGTGATACCAAGGCAGGATTATCACAATGATACTATATCATTTAAAGGAACGTATGTAGAGACTTTCAAGGTCTGGTTTAAAGGGAAACTGGTGAGTAAGGATAAAATATTTACCATGTTAAAAACATAGGTTTTATAACCATACTATCTAATAATGTAGAGACAAAATACTATATCATCTTTTTTCCTAATTCAAAATCATAGGATCTGTCATTTAATACTAATGATCCATTTGGGAGTTGGCCTAAGACAAAAGGTGAGACAATGAAGCAGGAGGAAATCACCATTTGGTGGTCCATCTAGATTTTAAGGATGATTGGAAACCCCAACCAAGAAGGACTAGAGGTGTAGACTGAGTATATTAAAGAGTAGGATTTAGACCCGAGTGTTAAAATAATTTATTTTCTTACTTCATGGACCTTGGAAAAAATTTAATGACATTTTTCTCATCCTAAGTAGAGTAGATGATTTCTTGGGGTAGGGAGTGAGAGATAAAAACATATGTGATTGATGTAAATTGAGGATCTTGGGCCATACACACTTCTTAAGATAAGAAACATGAAGTTTAAGTTCACAATTCATGGACAGAAACGGAGGCCAAAAGGGCCAAAAAGGATAATGAACTTGTGTATGGGAACAAATAAAAAACGTATGGGCATCCCTATGTATCGCATAAGGATGGGAATCAATCCAAACGTAGTTCTGAAACAAATCATTGTGTGATAACAATGCTGGTGGGGAAAATCCTCTCTACTGAGGAAGCTGAAATATCCCACAATCATCATGGTGAATCCTGAACTTGTTCATGGTTGGATCCCATTTTAATTTCATGTGATGCGGATGCTAGGGTAATAAAACATGGAACATGGGGTAATAACTACAAGAATAATATACGCAATGTGGTGGAAAAACAAACCCAATGTGAAAAATGATAGAGGAGTCCCTAAAACAACATATGAATTCTTGATAGAGCTTACATATAGTTTATATTCATTATTCTCAGACTATGGTAAGGCTAAATGGGAGAATATTTGATAAACATGGGGATGTGCCCGAAGATAATGTTTTTAGTCATCACTATATATCACATAACGATAGGAATTCAGCAAAACATTTTTCTTCATAGATAGAATGGTAGATGACCAGTACCAAAAGGGATGTTTTATCATGATATACTATTACGATGTTGTATCATTTTTCATCGTCCATCCTAGATGGTAGTTTTCATTCAGTTTAAATTTATGCAACTCAAACATCGATGCTATATTGTTTAACATCATGTAGCTGGCATGGAAAAGGAGAAATAATTTCGTGGGAAGCATGTATAGATTGGAAACTATAACCTGACATGAAATATGATCGAAGAGGTCAGCATGCCACACATTCCCATTGAAAAAATTACATGTAGTTTAATGTATTGATATTTGGACTAGAGTGGTTGAAAATAGTTTAATTTTATAATGCATGGAACTACTGAAGATAGTTTAAGGATCTATTTCCTAAACCATAGGCTCTTACTTTAAGGTCATGGATTTTGGACCATAATAGTGGATTCAAGAGGAATTAAGGTTATATTATAGGGTTATCTCCAATGTGAAAGAGGGAAAAAGAGGCCAAAGGCCACACCAAAAATCTTCAAGATGTCCTTCTTATAGTTTAAAGTCATGGTTCTTGAACTAGAAAACTAGTTTAAGATCATAGATCATGGACCACAAGACCTTAGTTTTTGTTCATTGATTTTGGACCACAATAGGAAAACTTGTTCAAGGAGATTCCCAAATAGAGGTGTAGTGAAAAAACCAATGTGAAAGGGGACTAAAGTGACCTACCACCACATGAAAAAAATTTAAGCAGAACCCACCCACAATTTAAATACATGTTGTGTGGACTTGGGTGCCTTGTTTAACATCCTGTTCATGGGATAGAAAACTTTATACAATTTTTCTTTATCCAAAAATAACATTCCATTACATTGTAAAATCATTTTATGACCAATGTGGATACAATTTATTCACACAAAGTTTTGTTTGAGGAACTTGGCATTGGTTGGAGGTGTGATGAACTACCTATAGAGACCATTTCTTAATTTACATATACATTACATCACATTGTAAAATTCATAAAACATTAAAAATGTACACTCAATGACTGTATTAGTTTAGGGTCTTCGAAAACATGGACTGAAACTTCTAACTCATTTAAATATCTTAAATGTTTCCCTCAATGACCTTACCCCATAGTAATTAAACTTAATAAACATTCTTCATAACATAGGGAAGCGATTCATAATAAAGGGGGAGCCTATATTCTTTTTATGGGTAAATAATGGAAATGTGTAAGCATATCACAAACATAAGGGTATTAGAAAATAATCATGATTATTAGAATATCAATACTCGCATATCAAATATAATAAACATGAATCATGGAACAAATATGTGTGGTTCATAGGGCGTTAATCACAATTCAATCTAGATCATAATCCATGAAAACATAATAAAGTAATAAGGCATGTAATTGTGGAATACACATCAACATAAAACATCATGGAAATGTATAAGTAGAAAAAGATTCACACATTGAGTCAAACACATGAAATTAGGCCCTCATATAGACTTATGGACGTGAAACATGGTCCACTTATAAAGATGTGAATATTATATCTGGTTCATTCATAACATTGTGAAAATTTAGTATGGTTCACACAAAAAAAATTTGACATGAAACTAGGTCCATGCGTAAAATTGTGAACATATAATAATGTTCACACATAGAATTATGAACCCAAAATAAGGTTTACTCATAACATTGAAAACCTATATTCTGGTTCATGTATAAACTTATGGACATGAATCCAAGTCCAAGAATTACATTGTGAAAATGTACTATGGTTCATTTAAAACATTTATACTCATTACTCATCCATCATTACCCATTACATTGGAGAGTTATATATGTCCATCCCATCAAGTCATGATATCATACATGAATTTACCTCATAAAATTCATCATATCATAACCCATGAAAATATACGGGTTTTATAAACATCAAATCAAAACACATGATATGAAATTGGTCTCATTAACATTTCATCACATCATAAACTATGAAAAAGAGATAGGATATATAATCCTTTTAACAAATCATAACCCATCAAAATAATCAGGTTTCAAAATAATACATCATGTGGAAGCAGAACAAGTGTCATAATAATAAATCCATCAAAATAGAAACCATTCATGAAAAAATATGAATGGAACCTTTAAATCATTTTTTAAAATGGTATGACTGACATGAATATATGTTATCGTGGATGGAAAGTATAATGGAAATATTTTTTGATAACATTTATTGAAAAAAATAACATTTATTATTTGAAAATAAATTTTAAAATATAAAAACTTTTTAAAATAATTTCTTTGAAAATGCATTGAAACCTTATAAAAAATCAAATCATTTTGAAATCCTTATTCCATGAAAAACTATAAATGATTCTTGAAAATATTTTGAAAATAGTTTCATTAGAAATAATTTGAAAACATAAATACTTATATATTGAAAACATTTTTGAAACCATTTCATGAAAATACTTTGAAAATATTTAAAATAACCATTGAAATATATTTAAAACATTAACATATTATTTTAAAAAAATCATAGAAAATCCCATTACAACAAAACAAATTCTGATTTTTAGGAAATAAATTCCTATTTAAGTAATAATTTTGTAACATTTTAAAATAATTATCAATTGGATAATAGACATTATGTTATTTAAATCCATACATTTGGAACATTCCTTTTACAATGTAATAAATTATAAAAAATTAAAAGAAGAAAAAAATGACAGAAAGATTCTTTTTTAAGATCCCTTTTGTTTAAAAACATAAAACATGAGTAAAAATTACATTTTTTGATCAATATAGAATAGTAAAATATTTTTCGAAACTTTTTTAGAAAACATGGTTTTGATGAAAAAAATTTCTGACTGAAAGGATAGATAATGTCAGATATTCCAAAAATAAATTCTTATATATCATATGTTTCAAAGAGTGAAAAAATGGTACCATTACATGAATACACCATGTATATATAGATTTTAAAAAAATAATGAGATTTATTAAGATATTGATCATAATATCTAATCCATGGAAGCTTAATCATAAAAAATCTCAATAAATTATGCGATTATAGCAACAAACTATTACAATTTTGGAAACGTTAATTCATGATGGAAAATATAACATCACATGAAGCATAAACTATCATAAAAGGAATTATAATCATGATATATCATTTAAAAAGGAAGTTTATACACCGCAAATAACAATGTAGGTTCAGGAAATGGTATGTGGATTAAACAATGGAAATTGAGTCTAAGTTACTTTACTGATTTGGTAACTTTTGAAACATATTCCCAATGAAATAAATATCATCAAATGGATATATAAATACCTATTAAATTAAGTATAATAATCGTAGAATGCATCCATTGTAATTATAAACATCACACAGATAAATTTATTGTCTATTAAGGAATGTAACTCATAACGATAAAAAGTGAGATGAAATCCACTTACCTGTTGTCTTCACTCTCATCGTACTCATTCAAACATAATTTATTGGGGTAACTTCTTTTAGTTTGAACCAAATGATATCTTTGGATTAATTTCACCCTAAAGGGAGGATTCTGGGATTAGGGTAGTTATGTTGAGGAGATATTTGGGTAGAGCTTGGTCGAGCCAATGTGTCTGGAAAGGTGTGAGAGTGTGAGAGGATAAGAGTTCTTTTTTACTTTGAAGGTGGAGTGGCACTCTTTTATATTTTGGGAAAGGGAATTCTACCTGTATTTTTTCAATGGAAAGTTTCTCCCATAACGTTCCAATCTCTATACAAGGGAGTATAAGGTCCAAATATGGATATCCAATTGATATAGGACATGTTTCTAGGACTTTTGGGCCCTTTACATTATTGTCAGTCCATTGTAAAACTTAATTTTTCATTAATCATTGTAATTTAATTTAATTATGTTCATTAATATTTTAGTTAAAAAACAACTTTTAAATTATTAGAAATTTAAAATTATAATGATTCCAAATATTGAATATATTTTTACACACTTTAATAACATAATTGATATTAATTTTTTATAATTGAATGAAGTAGACAGGATGAAAATCTGGGTTTTTAATGTCAAAATATTTAAAAGTTTGAAATGATGTCATATTCAATAAAAAATTAAAAATGATTCCAATAACTAAATTGGATTAATTGATGAAAATATTATCTTATTAATCATTGAAATTAAATAAAAATATAATTTAAACTTATAAATAAATTATATTAAAATGTGATTTTGAATTAAAATTCATTATTTTTCACTATTCATTAAAAATGAAACTTCAGAGAGAAATATCAAAAAATTACCATATCTTAATTATTATTTTTGTTATAAAAATATGAATTTTATTTTGACATAATAAATCTATATAACTTCCAAAAGTTGTCTTCATAATGGGTTCACCATTAAATGTTTGTAAAAACCCATAATAATAATATAATTGTCAAGTAAAAAATTTGGTTTGTTCTTATCTTATGTCTATTAAATATATTAGATAAATATCAAAAATATTTTATTGAATATATAAGTTATATATTACATTAATATCACTCACTAATTTTAATTAATATAATTTATTGGGGTAAAACATATTTGTGACCCTAAAAATAATAATATTTTCCATTATATTCAAATGGTTTTTAAAAAGTTAATGACTTGGTCAAAGACCAAGACACAAATTATTAAAAATAAATGAGTTAAAAAATTATGTAATGGGGGATTTTATTACAATCTCTAACATAAGGAGGAAGAAGCTCAACCAGCAGGTCATCGTTCAAAGTTATGTGTTGGTTGATTCCTTTGTTGGCAAGACCATCTGCCATCGTGTTTGCTTCGCGGTAAGTATGAGTGGCAATGTGACTAATATCTTTTAGAAAATTCTGATAGATCATCCATCGAGAGGAAAACTTCAAGGCAAGATGGATCGTCCCAGTCCAAATGGCTAGTACAATTGTGGTAGAGTCACTCTCCATCCATATGACGTTCGAGCCATGAGTTTTAACATATTCAACGGCTTGGAAAATGGCCATAATTTCTTCTTCGATAGAGGAGGCATTACCACAGATTCAATAGAAGTATCCATGTAAATGACCCAGGCAGTCTCTGAAAATAGTACCATATCCTGCTGGACCTAGATTTCCTATAGAGGCACCATCAACATAGATTTTGATCCATCTAGGGATGGGAGCTTTCCAGAAGACATCATGAGTCTGATGTGATTTTTTGAAGAGTCCATCAACGGGGAGTCACCAAAGGATCATGAAGTCACCAATAGAGTTGTCACAATGTGCCTTTTGGATCAAAGTTTCATCCTATTTGGCTATAAAATTCGTGTTCTACCTACATTATGATTGAATGATCATTTTTTTTGAATGAAATTATTCATGTCATACCAGATAACGTGGAGGAGTTAAGAGACCACAAAGAGGAAGATATTTTTGATTTTATTCGATGTGTCGCGCTCCATACAACATTTCAATTGGTCGAGAATAGAATCTGAATATATCCATATACATTCAAACAGTTCAGTAACATAATTCCATAGCCCAGAGGCAGTGGCACATGATAAAAAAAGTGATATGTATCCTCCATGTGTTGATGGCACATGTGGCGTTGTAAGTAAGGATGAATACTAAAATATTGAAGGGTAACCGCTGTAGGAATATGATTATGAGCAATATTCCAAATGAGGTTTAATTAGGAAGGCTTGATCCAAGGTTTTTCAAATGATTTCAACCAATTAAAAATAGGATCAGAGTTAGAAAAGTGTGATTGTAAAAGCTTTTCGAATTCAAGACTCCATTGTGGATAGGTTCCCAAATGAGGCAGTCATCCGAGAAAGAGAAGGAATGATTATCAATAATATTTATAATGGAATTTGGTAGGTTAATATATTGTGAGTGCATCACCTCTTGAATAGTGAAGTTAATGCTATCAAGATGGGGATGAGAGGGAAGCATAGAAACTAGAGGTGTGCCAGTCCAATTAGCCGAACAAAAATTAAGAGTAGTGTTCACATTGACTAACCATCAATAATTGGCCATGATGTTGTGGAAGGAATTTTTGATGGAAGGCCAGATTGTGGAATTGACATATCCAAAATTTCTATTTTTTAATTCCACCAGGAATTTTATAAGGACGAATTCAAGGGCATTGTCATTCCGATTAAACATGTTCCAAGTAAACATGGCTTAGAGAGATTCATTAATACGTTTAAGGTTCTTAATTCCCAACCCACCATTTTCTATCATCTTGCATCTAGTAGACCAAGGGATGGTCACTATATTTCTTTCAAGGATACTACCTGTCCAAAAAATGTTTTTGATAAAAACATTAATTCATTTTAGAAGATAGACTGGCCATTTATAAATCATGAGGGAGTAAACCATTTTAGAGATGAAAGTAGATTTAACAAGGTAGATTCTACCAGCCATAGAGAGAGATTTTCCTTTCCATGAGAATAACGTTCTTAAAACTTGGTCAACAATTGAAGTAAGGTATATAGATTTGGGAGGACCCTAGAATAAGGGGACTCTTAAGTAGGTGAAAGGAAGGGCACCTTCTTTTATACCAAGGTTCTCAATGATGTTAGATTTCCTGTTGTAGGGAAAGGATTTCCCAAAGTATATGTAAGATTTATTCTAACTAATGGATTGTCCAGAGAGATCCTCATTGTGAGATAAGGTTGATTTAAGCTGAAGGATATTTTTCTCCCTCCCATTAAGAAACAGAATAATATCATCAACATATAAAAGATGAGTATGAACATTTAAACAATGCGTTGCTTGTATGGGTTTTAATTTATTTTGAAAAACCAGATGAGAGAGGAGTATAATAAGATAGTCTTCTCCAATATAGACGCGAAAAGCAAAAAGGGGATCCCCTTGGCGCACCCCTTTTGAACATTTAAAATAACCTTTGGGCGAGCCATTAACAAGAATGGAAAGGGATACAGAGTTGAAGAGAGTCTGAATCTAGCTTGTAAAAATTTAATTGAAACCAAAGCTATGATGATCATTGAAAATAAAGTTCCAGTCCCTGGTATCAAAAGCTTTTTTTACATCTAGTTTAATGGAAACATTCCCACCTATTGAGACTTTTTAAGGGTATTGGTGCATTTAAAAGGAAAGACATGTGCAATCCTAAATGGACCAACCTTTGATGAAGCCAAATCGGTTCCAAGAGATGATATTTTCAATAAGGTTGAAATTTTAGAAGCTAAGAGTTTGGTGATGCTTTTATAAAGATAATTGATGAGAGAAATAGGAATAAAGAGGTGAATTTCTAAAGCCTTAGAAACTTTATATCCTATGAATTCAAATTATATTTTTGAAGAAAACATATTTTCATAAATGAGGTAATATTATTCATAACTATTCATTTGATATTTGGGTTATATATTATTATATTAAAAAATAACATTTCCATAATTTATTATGGTTCGATAAAACTGGATCTTGTGTGTTATGCAAGCCATCAAAGAAAAGTCATTGTTCTATGTAACACAAGATGACATTGGTGTTCCATGTAGAGAAATATAAAATTTATTTTTATGTACTTCATTATTAACATGGGGTTTTGTATAATGAAATCCTAAAATATTTATTTAATATAAAATTAATTATTTTTAGAGTTAGGTGAAATAAAAAATATCAAAATGATTAAATTAATTTGAAAAAAAAATTATTCTTGGATTCTCAAAGATTACATTATACCCTAATAAAATTAATTTCACCCTTGTAATTCATATGGGAATCAAGGGTTCAGTACTTGAATGTTTCATTCTTAAAACCCCACATCATAAAAATGGGTACATAAAATTTCCTTGGGAAGGGAATGTTGGAACCATATTGGTTACCCAATTTTACATATGGCTTGGTTTCCATGTAAGAGAACATAGGTGTGATGTGAAAACATATACATGGGAGAAAATTATAACCATCATGTTCTTATGGAGAGTGATATAAAACATATTTAGGATAAATTCAACAATAATAAATCTGTAAACCAATGTTGATCTAAGGGGGCATTTTATTCATCACAAACGAAGGTACTATTATAAAATTATTAGTTTGAAGATCCAATTTCTTAATGTTTAATAGTTTTAATGATAATATTTACATTCATAATTTCATGAAAACCTCCCCCATTGTTGTTCCATGATCCAAATTACATATATATCTAAAAAGGAATGTGATTTTTTCATTCTTAATGTACTATCAGTTCATGAGATCCATGATATTCCATCCCATTTTTCATCAATTATCATCAAAATAGTGTTTTTAAAATTGGTTTTCCAATATGCATGTATCCTCACATGGTGAGATAATACTATAATATCACAAACATCATTTAATGTGTAAAATATTATTTCCATAAATATTTATCCATATAACCATTCTGAAAGATGAAAATCCAAATCATTAGAAATAATTTCATGAAATAAGCATAATATAGATCCCCCATATAATAAAAATATCTCTTGGTTGTAAAATTTAAAACATGTGAATAACCTCATCGTAAGTCCTCATGAAAAATTGTAATAACTTGAATTACCAAAAATCTTCTGGAAGACATGAAAGCTTCATTATTCTTGAGGTTACTAGATATTTTACTAAAATCCAAGAACTTTTAAACATTATCCGTGATTACATAGACCGCCTTATAAAAAATTAATTATTTTGTTCTAAGGTAATTGATAGTATTTAATTTACTTTATTCAGATCAATCATCTCTTTATCAAAGCTAAACACAATTTTCTCTAAATCTTCATCACATTAAGGGTTAACGTCCCTTAATCAAAATATCACTTTTCAATGTCTTCATCACAATTAAAAATATCCTTTTCAACCCTCAATTTAAAAATATACTAAAAATAATTATATATTTCATGATTCATATATCATAATCATTGAATTAAAAAATATAAATAATTAATTCATACAGCTTTATTCATAATCCATTACTTAGACCTCAACAACTTATTCCATAATATGTATATCTTGGAATATGTGATATAAATCAAGTATTAACATTTATAAAACATAATGTAATCATGATTATCATAAATACTATTAAATCAACACATACGTTTCAATTAATATTTGGGTTCTCTTAATCATTAGTAGAAAAATAAATACTTGTACAAAAATTTTGTCTCAAATTATAAGCATGCCACAAAGGAAATTGATTTTAAAATTCCAATACTATCCAATGTTGAAGTAGTCAACAATTGATAATACCATAGGGACTCCAATTTTCCCACCCATATTATTATATTAACTTCTCACTTCCCTGTTGCAGTCAATTGCTTTGTGTCCTTCTTATCTATAGTCAAAACACTTTATTTTTCCTCTAAAACATATACTTAGGTGATTCATTCCCCATTATTAACACAAATGAAACCGTATCTTCATTCCTCTATGGTATACATCACTCAAACTCATAGTGAAATCGTTCTTTCTCTTCTTTGGTGAGTCTGAGAGTTAGTTATGGTACACATTATTAACTATGTTCCGTAAAAACTTATTATGCATGATCATAACATCATTAACACATTTGATCACCCCATTATACATCCATTATTATATTTTCTACCACATTATATATTAACCTATTTCTTTTCATATTCATTCTAATGAATTAAACAAAAAAATAGTTTTAGAAACACCTACCATAGATCAAAACCATATAATAATGAAAAATAATTATATATAGGATTATTAAATCATGAAATCGGATTATTTAATTTATTAAACCTTTTTTTATGATAGGTTATTGTTAGTCATCAACTATTTTAATCCTTCATTATGGTTGATTAAGATTTTTTGAATTCCCAAAGCATGTCTTTCGAGAGTGTCAAACTAGGTGTACAGTAGGCCCATTGTCATGTACCAGGATATGTCGAGTCATTCCCGACACACCTTCTTAGTGTTATTACACCTATATACATCTGTTCCAAAACCACATCCACTTATAATATCCAGACAGGTATATTTTTCAATTAAACAACTCACTCTACCCTTTACCAAAATTCTTGGATATTTTCTTATATGTTAACTCATCATTATACTTGTCCTTATATATATATATATACATACATATATATATCCTTAGTAAAATACCTTGGTATCTCACTCATGTTTTCTCATCCTAGATTCCAATGGTTAACTAAACTTTTTCTATAATACCAACTATAGCAACCTAGTCTTAACGTACATAGACATTACATCACTATGAAGAATACATAAAGCATTACAATAACGGATGACCAATGGCCATATTATTTTAGTGAATTTGGAAAAATTGAACAAAAAATACTTACTCAATCGATTATCTTTAATGTTTCCTACTATGTTAATCACCCGTGGTAATTCTACTTAAAATACATTCTTTATTACCTAGTGAAGGGGTAATTGAGAAAGGGGTGAGCTCAAATGCTTAGTAAGGGAAGAAAAAGAAATGTTTAAGCATATCATGAACATAAATGTATAATAATTTAATCATGATCATTAGAATATCATTTCCAAAATATCAAAGATCATAAACATAAATAATGGAATAAGTATTTTTTAGTTCATAAGACATGAATCAGAATGAAATCTAAAAAATAAGCCATAAAATCATAACATAGGAATAAGACATGGAATTAGGAAATACACATCAATGTATCACATTGTGGAAATGTATAATTATAAAAAAGTTCGTACATTGATTTAAAGACATGAAATTAGGCTATTGTAAAGGATTATGGGCATATATCCAGGTCCACTCATAGCGATGTGAACATTGAATTAGGTTCACATATAACATTATGAACATGTAAACAGGTTAATGCATAAACTTATAGACATAAAACCAGGTCCATTCATAACATTATGAACATGTAATCAATGTCATTCATAATATTAAGAACAAATAATAAGGTTCAATCTTAACATTGTGAACATATAATCATGTTTATGCATAAAATTAGGGACATGCAACAATGTCCATGAATAACATTGTAAACATGTAATCCAATTCACTCATAGCATTTGTACTCAAAAGGCAGCCATCATTATAAAATACATTAGAGGTAGATATAGGCCTCACCCATCAGATAATGAAATCATAAATTCATGTTCCACAAAACATTCATCATATACAAGATCAGTTTTATAAACATCAAATAATGACTCATGAAATGAAATGGTTATTATTAACATTTCATCACATTATAACCTATAAAATATATATACATTTTATAATATTTTTATCAAATCATAATAAATTAAAATAAGCAAGAATCTGAAGCATATAACATGTGGAAGATAAACAAGTGTCATGTGCATCATTCCATCAAAACATAAACCATTCAAGAAATTATATAAATGGAAACTTTGGATCATTTAATATAAGGGAATGGGTGACATAAACATATTCCATATTAGATAGAAAATAAAATGGAAATATATTTTGAAAACATTTTATAAGGAAAATATCCTATCTCTTTTGAAAATGAATTGTAAGACATAAAACCTTCAGAAAACCATTTTCAAGGAATAATCATTGAGAACTTCTAAATAAGACTTGAATTCATTATTTAAATTCCCTTTTTTTGAAGACTTATAAAATAATCATGAATATATTTATTTAAACCATTTATTTTAAAATGAATTCTAAATTTATAAAAGAATAGTGGATATTTTTTGAAATCCAGTTCATTAAAAATTATATAAAATTCATTTAAAACAATAAAATATTTTCAAAAAGATTTTTCATAGATAATATATTTAAACAAATAATTTTCTAGAATGTTATGAAAAAATACATGCTGTTAAAAATAACATTGTAATATTTGAAAGAATCCATCAAAGGAATTATTATCATGAATGGGGGTAAATTTTTATATAAAGATCATTCCTTTTGCACAGTAAAAAGTTTGGAAAAGTTCATTGACTAGAAAATGACAAGAAGATTCCGTTAAAAGAACCATTTTTAAAAAAATGGTAAACAGGGGTAAAACGTCTTGTAATGATCATATCATAATAATGGAATATTTTTGTAATCCTTTTTAGAAAACATCGTTTTGAAAGAACAATGATATCTGACTGAAAGGATTGATAAAGTAAGATTTTCATAAAATCCATTTCTTATGTATATTAAGTACCAAATAGAGGGGAAATAGTGCCATTACTTGAAAATAACATGAATATATTGAGGGTAATAAAATTCATGAGATATATTTAAATATTTCATCAATGGAAGCATAATCATAAACAATATCAAAAGTCTATGAGATTTTATCTATAAAATATTACCATTTTGGTAACAATAATTCATGGGTGAAAGAATAACATTACATAAAACATAAAATATCATGAAAAGAACATAATTCATGATATACAATTTCAAAATTTATTATATAAACCCCACATATAAATATAGGTGCATAAAAATTCATGTCTCTCAATGAAGAATAATTAACGCTAAGTTACATTATCAATTTGGTACCTTTTGAAACCTAACCCCCAAGAAATAAATATCATCAAATGGATATGTAAATACCCATAAAATTATGTAAAGTTATCATAGAATATATACAAGGGAATTATACACATCACATAGTAAAAAAATGCTAATTAAGGCAAGTATCATAAGGAAACAAAAATTGATTTGAAATCCTCTTACCTTGTGTCTTCACTCTCTTTTTACTCATTCAAACATCCTCTTATTTGGGTAACTCCATTTTGTTTTCCCCAAAGTTCATTATTGGATTAAATTTTCACAAATTATAGGCCTCTAGGATAAATTTAAGTATTTTTATAAGATCTTTGTGCAGATCATGGATGATCTAACGTCTCTTGATATGTGTGAGAAGTGGGTGGAGTGGAGGCTATTTTATAGTGGATAAGGAGTGGCACTCTTGTAAATTTTGTGAAAGGGAATTATGGAAACATTTTCTCCATGGAATTATTCACCCATAATTGTAACATTTAGATCCATGGGAGGATATAGTCGAAATATGTCCACACAATGGCTCTTGGAAAAATTTCTAGGTCATTTTTTCCATTAAGATTAAGGATTAGTCCATCATTAAGCATAATTATTCCTTAATTGTTATAATTAATTTTTTACTAATGTTAAAAATAATTCTGGTCAAAATCTATATTTACTATATAATATATTATAAATTATTCTGAATTAAAATATTGAATAATTTTTTCCAAATTATAATCACAAAAGAGGCATAAATTAATTTAAATTTAATCTCATATGCGGTAGGACAATGCAGGTTTTTGAAGTAAAAACATTCAAAATATTTCTATGTTTTTATATTAAATATCAAATTGAAATTGATTCCAATGACCTAAATTTTATTAAATGATAATAATATAATCTAATTAATCTTATAAACAATTTTAAAATATAATTTATCTTTATAAATAAGTTAGATGAAAAAGTAGTTTTGAATTAAAATTTAGTATTTTTCACTATTCATTAATAGAGAAACATCACAGAAAAGTACCAAACAAATTTACCATAATCTAATTATTATGTTCCAAATTCAATTATGTTTTTAATTTTCACATATTAAATCTACAAAATTTCCAAAAATATATTTTAAATGGCTTTTCTATTATAATATTGTAAAAAGGCCTTAATAAAATTGTATTTTTTAATCGTAAAATTGGTTTTGTTCTTATATTATCCCTATAAAATGTGTCTGATGAATATGAAAAATATGTTATTGAATATATAACTTATATATAATATTAATATCAATTAATAATTGAAATTAATTTAATTTATTCATGTAAAACAGGTTTCTGATGACGAAAATAATGAAATTTTCCATTATATAAAATCATTTTTTATATTAATTTCTAATTAATTTTATCAATATGAATTCATATTATATTTGTGTAAACTAAATATTTTCTTAAATTAGTTAATATTTTTTATAATAACCATTTTAATAACTAGGTAATATTTTATTCTAATAAATAATAACATTTTATTATTTTATTATTTTTCAGTAAAACATATTCTTCTGTGTAACACAAGCCATCGATGAAAATAATTATTGCGTGTAAAATAAGATAACTTCAGTGTTCTATGAAGATAAATCTAATATTTATGATGTTTTTTGTTTACAATTATCATGGTGTTTCATATAACTCAAGCCAAAAAAGTTTCTTTAAAATAAAATAGATCATATTTATTATTACATGAAATGAAAAATATCCAAAATAATAAATTAATTGAAAACAATAATTCTAAAAATATTATGGTGTCGAACTCCTCATCCATGGTATCCAAACAATAAAAACCATTAGTATAGACCATGTGAATGATATAAGTCCCCTCCAATTAGGGCTTCAAAATTTCTGGCTTCATGTCAGGTATCATCAGTTTCCTTAGAGCCATTACTATGCCACCTTGAAGAAATTAGAAGAGATAAACATTCTTTTTGAATGATTTGGATATATTTTGTTCTATTTCCTATAAAGATTATCGAAGTCCCAAATAACATTCTCTTAGAGGCATTACAACTCATCTAAATGGACATAGGCTATTATATCTGACATCTATTGGATATGAATACCTATTCTAAGTGATCGAAGATATATCTCAATGGGTTGGGCTGCCTCTGTTCCATACACTAGTGAATTTGGAGTCACCTGGGTTGAATTCTAAGTCATTGTATGATAATCCCAGTGGAAATTTGAGAGATTTTCTAGCCAAGGATTCTTATTCTAAATAATCATCATCTGTAAAATGTAAGAGAGGTTTTGGTAGAACACCTCAATTTTTCCATTTTCTTGTGCAAAGTAGCTGAAATTATGGTTGGACCAAATGTTGTACTTAGAGTACATGTTCATCATCTTTCCTACTCATAAATTGGTGTTTTTTTCAGTGAGAATTTGGTGAGGGACTCCAAATTTATGGATTATATTGGAAGTAAAAAATTAGTCAACTTGTAGGGCCTTTACAATCAAGAGTGGAATCACCTAGAACCACATGGAAAAGAAATAAATTATAGTCAGAATAAACCTACACTTGTGAGATTTCACTATTGGATATAGTCCCACAAAAATGAGTCCCAGCACCTCAAATGTCAAAGAGTAACCTAGTAGTATAGAGAGGATCTGGCAAATGTTGAATGAAGTAGGTGTGGATATGACACACATGACACCTCATGGTGAACTCGATACAGTCATGGACCATAGTGGGCCAAGAGTATAAAAGCCTGCGAATCTGGTGCGATAGCTTTATACCTTCCAGGTGAGATACAAAAGAACCGAAATGAACTTCCTACACAACCTTGGTAATATCATATCCTTTCATGAAATGTATAATAATTCCATCAAACCCACATTTCTAATGAATCTTATGAATGTTGGGGAAGCTCGGGGTGATGAATTGTGTTGCACACTGAGGAATTCTATCATGTTCAATTATACATTAATAGAGATTTCCATGCTATAGATACTCAATGAAGGATTCATCAAATAAGAGGCTTCTTCATCAATGGTTGGATCTAGAGGTCATGATGTGAAAGCATCATTTTTAAGGTGGTTTAACTACAGATTGGAATAATTTTCTGGAGTGAGAGGAATGATGAACCTTTTATGTGCCACATGGATGAATAGATCATCCTGGTCAGCCTCTCTAGGGATGAATGTAAACTATGGATGGAATTGTCTTGACCATTCTCTGATGAGGGAACATGTGTTACATATAATCATGAAGGAAACTAGGACATTAGATGAAGAGTGTTCCCCAACATGGGGGAAATCTCATTCTTCCAAATGACATAGTCTCCATTGATCTTCTTGTTGACAAGATTGGAGTCCCCTTTCACATACAGGTGGGGAACATCATTCTCAAGATCCAGATCGAGACTAGTGATGAGATACTAATACTCTACCATGCTATTGGTTCTTCCTTTTTATATTAGGAATGAATAAATAAGATCAACCTCTATGGGTGTAATGATGACAACCCATAGGCATACTCTATTGAGCATGGGATAATTGAGCCTCCTACTAGTTAGCCTATAGGTTGAACCATCAAAATGAATATTCAAACATGGAATCTCTTAGTTCACTAAAAGGATTTAATATTCTAGAATTCTACTATCTAGATACTTCTATGTGGGGGCCATATGGGTAGCAAGAAAATAATCCAGTGCCCACACCTTGAAGGCCCTCTGCAAAACTGATTTTATGTCGAACTACTAAATAATTGCAACCTAATTAGCTATATATCCTCTCAATATAGGGTGGTTTAGGATATTCTTTTGCATATAAAAATTTGACTACAATGGTATCTCATGAATCTATAGATATTGTTCAAACATCAACAATACAAAAAATAGTATAGGCATCTTTTTTCAATAGGAGAGTATTTGGGCTCTCTATTGTGGTGAATACGACAAAAATTATATAAACTATTCTCTATCCTTTTGTTATTATTCTAATCAAGAAGGGAACTAAGGATCATTCCAGGGGAGTCACAATGACAACCAAGGGATTTCTAAAGATGGGTGGCAATAAAACTCGAGGTTGTAGTAGGTGCTGCTTGATCTCCTTGAACACGGTCTAACACTCTTCATCCCACATGTGGAAAGAACATTTCTTCATGAGTTGGGAAAAGTTATTAAACATTCCCGCCATATCGGTGATGAATCGGCATATATAGGCTAATTTTCATTGGCATCCTTGTAGCTCTCATAGGTTACTTAGAAGAGGCATTTGGCTAATATCCATGATATTCTTGGGGTCAATATCAATGTCTATGTATCAAATGATGAAGATGAGAATATTTATCAGAGGTATCCTCAAAGTCACACATTAAAGTTTTCATCATCAAATGTTGAGAGTGGAGGAATTCAAATACTTTCTCAATATATCGTTGATGGTCCTTTCACTAATTAGATTTGACCACCAAATCTTCCACATATAATTCCACCAACATCCTATGGAACGATTTAAAGAGTTTGTGAATAATTTGCTCCAAAGTGGATTCTACATTATATGAACCAAAAAGAATTACTAGATAGAATAAGGATGCCCATAGTGCCTTGAAGGTTATATACACTTCATCTTAAAGGTCTATCCATTTCTTATTGTACCTAGAATACCCATCCAAAAGAAGATATTTGAAAACCCAATGGTATAATCAATCAATAAATATATTAACATAATAGGAGAATCATCCTTGGGCAATGGTAGTTGAGATACCATATGTATATCCAGAATCTGATCTGACGGTTCTTCTTCTTTGTGAGAACAATGTTAGTCAACCATCTGGGCAATTGATCTTCCTTGAGGAATTTGGATTTTATGAGATTATCATCTTCATCCCTGACCATGGAACCATGATAGGGGTGAATCTTCCTATAAGGATTCTTGAACTCACAATGACTTATCAAAAGACCATGATAGTAGAAGAAGACCTTAGGGTCTTGTCCTATAATCTAATCATAGCTCTAGGAAAATACATCATGAGGTTGCTTCAAGAAATCCATGTACTATTTTTGTTCCTTGGTGTTCATGGTTTTACTGATCACCATTGGCCTCATGTTTCCATCAATACCCAGAATCACTCGTACCAACTCATAATAAGTAGAAGAGACTATATCTTCATATGAGGGAGGAGCATCATCCAATCCCTCTTCATCATATAAGTTAGATTAATAAATGAGGAAATATTTTTCATTCAATCCAACTGTTCCTATAGAAACATAGGTGTCTGCTTGGGCAGATGTGGAGTCCTCAGAGGGGAACTCATACTCTGTTGAAATCATGGTGATAGAAGTTACCCAGCCGATTCCATCAGGCCATCAACCGATGGGTGTTCACCTGATGTAAAAGCAATTTTGGTGGGTTTTTTTGTCGGTTCAACCCAAATTGGTTGAAAAGGCAAGTGTGGTATATAGTCATCGCCATGGCATGAACATCCCAAAACCTATTAGGGTAGGTATTTCGACATCACTCGATCATGACCCATGTAAGAGTATGAGGTAATATTATGATGTTCCTTGTACATGGGAACACTTACTCTCTTCTTATCAAAAATGATGAACTATTGTCCCATGTATGGCATCAAGGCCTCCAACTAGTGAATAGGAAGGACAAAATCATCTTACAATTCCATCCACGTGTTGTTTACCGCTATAGTGTGCTCAAACTAGTTTTTAAAACTATGTATTTCCTTTCTCATTTAGAATATTCTATCAAGATACCATGATTCACAATACGGGATGTGAGATTCATCTCTTTAGAGCCTGTCCAATTTACCATTGAGGGACTACATGAGTCATTGGTGATATGAGGAGGGAACCGCTACTTGTAGATGAAGCCAGGGTCTACCAATCTGTGCATTATAAGAGGTATCTTATGAGATAAACATGAATTTTTTGTTTTTATCTAGTACATTGATCTGGGACATCAAGAAGATTCTTCTACATTTTCTTTTCTTATTTTAGTCATAAATCTAAATCATTAATTCCAACAGACTCATATCCTCTTTAGTCAGTCCAAGCTTGTAAAGCATCTAGGTCAAGATGAGAGTGATCATGTAACAAATTTCGATTATATAATAATGAACCTCCATTCCAATTAACTATATAGTGATGTAAAGAATGTATATATTCAATTATATGGGAGATCCTTTATCTTCACCTGAGAATGAAAAAGAGGATTGAAATTATTCTCACTCGAATTCCTCAGCATTAAAAGCCTCAATAGACTCTACCATTTCCTCAGACTAGAGGTAGATATTAAATGTCACTTCAAAGGGTTTACACATATCTTATAATAGTTATAGGGACTTGTGAATCAATATATTTATTATAATTCTATAAAGGTTCTTAATAAAATCATACTTTCATGTGAGACACACATTTTTTTCGTGCAATGGGTTTCTCTTTGGAAGGAGTTATGATTGGAATTGCTGGTCGAACCATTTGATTCTGGCTGGTGATTGAAATATCTTACCACTCAATCAGATGAACCATTAAAGATTAGTACCTTCTACCTATCACATGGTTGAGGCTTGTCCATAGCTGTACACAACTGGTCAGGAAGCGGTCATGGAAATACCGCCAGGTCGAGTAGCATAATCAATGGTTTTATCAAATCTGATAAGATGGGATGATAAGACTATGCTGAGTGAGATCTATGATTAAACTTCTCTCTAGTATTGGTGGTGTGTCTGGATTAGCTTAAACCACTAGCATGTGCATTCTAATGATTTACATATCCATGGCTCCTTCAACGATGGCATTGACTGTGGACTTTAGAGGGTATTTCACAATATTCTATGTCATCATGAACCATATAGGGATCCAGAATATCAATTTAATTCACAGATACATACTTATGAACATCACTATAAGAGTATTCTACTGATAGGGGGACTCATGGGGTGATTCCCATCCCTGTAAGTATGAAATATCGTAGAGTATGAGATGAAATTAGGATCACCTTGGGACATTCCTTTCCCTTGCATCATCACCACCAAATCTTATAAGAATTATATGGTTGTGATGTGGATTTAGAAGTGGTAGTTGGTGGAAGTCTAATGTCTTAATGAGGATCAGGTTAATTCAAATGAGAATATATGACACCCTTCACATGAGTGACTGATCTTCTAATCCAACTAATCATTGTAATTATAATCCACATGGCTGGGAACCTCCTGTCTTTCACCATCATTATAACTATATTCATTTGTGGAGATACACACCAAATGTGTCGGAGTATATCCCAACCTGAGTAAATTTTCATCAACATGCTCCTATAGAAATTCCTTGAATATAATTTATTTATTATGGTATGTCCATGGATTATGTGAAAATGGAAATAGGTAGGGTGAGCAATGGATATGAATTCATGGGGGAATCCTTCATTCTAAAAGCTTGATGACCACTTGATCCATAGAACTGTGGAAATAATCGGGGACTAGAGCCTTGTGAAATCAGTTGGTTTATTAATTCCAATCCCAAAAGGGAGACTAGGATCCATCCCTTAATGAGGGGATGGAGAATGGAGAGGGACTAAAGGCTAATTCTCTCACCTATGTAGTGATGGTGCATTACATGGTGGAAGCTTCTGATTCTACGTTATGATTTGTTGAGCCTGAGCTTGGGCCTAATGTTATTTCCCATAGTGAGGTTATAGATGAGGTTCTTCTGGTAAAAAATATACCTGTATGGGGGGATCTTTCAGTGTGATGGAAGTTCCCTCTACCTTGGAAACTCATCTTGTAGGAGTTTGAGGAGGCAACAGATGTGAATTTTTATATAGTTGTATGGATTCCTCTAGTAAATGATCTTTGTTAAAAAAATCCTAAAATTGACTTGGGATGCTTTGAGCGATGGGCGATGTCACCAGTTGAGTCCAGATGTTCCACACACACATCATTTGAAGCTACTCTTGAGTAATTTGAATATTTTATGAACATGTGAGACTTTTTGACTGGGAAAAAATGTTCTTGACTCGATTATCTAGTCATTTCCTTCACATATACTAGAAAAAAAAATAATTTCTCGCATGGTGGAGTTGAAGTGGTAGAGAAAATTATTTCGAATATCTTCCCAACCAATAATGGATCTAATCGGTTACTAGATGTACCATAAAAATGCAGGCCCATCCAATGATTGTATAAAGCATCAGATCATTGATTCTTTCTCCTGCTCTAGGGTTCCTAATATTGGTCTTCCCCAAGATATGAAGTGGTCTAGATTTTTTAGTGGGTTTCCCATACCATTAAATGGTAAAATGTTAGGATTCCAAAAATCTGGGGGCACTCACATGTAGTCAACACATTCTTGATACGACATTCCATCATGTGGGATTTCCACATGTCGCGTCTCTACGTCTTTGAGGTGAATAGTGAGAGCATTTATCAAATTTAATTGGAAAGTATTCCAGTTGTGGGGAGTAATTTTGACCACTAGTTCATTGATCGACTAATCAACATCATAGGATGGTGTAGAAGCTCATTAAGTGGCCGGAAGAACAGTAGAAGGAATTCCTCAAACGACCAGTGGATTAGAATGAGTAGTGACTCAATCAAAATCCCAAGGCTAATAATCATTCTATATGGGTAGATTTAGAGACACATACCATAGTAATGTTCCATATATTCTGGAATCTACAATGTCGGTATGCACGTTATTTTCATGATTAATGGGAGTAAATTGGCCAAGAAGGACCTATGTCCACCCCTACTACCCTAGTGGGGGAGGGACAATAATGTTTTAGGTATCCCCATAGTATGGACGCCACTCTATCATATTCTCAATAATTATATGGTTAATGAGCCTCTTATGATCCATGATTTACTAGAGAAAGGTGTTCATGGTGAGATCAACCATTGTCTCTTATGCGACATTGGATGGGTTAAATGGAAGAGATGTTTCAATCTATCTTTTACCCTTATTGATGTTCATACAAATGGTAAATTATGTATAGGGGTCTCCAAGTCTGTGTACCTCACTTTAGTAATGAGGGATGAAACCTATGTGTGTTTCCACCAAGTATTATGGTGCTCTGGGAGTCGATTCATCTTCATCAATCCCTACATCAATGTCCTTATTCATAAGTTCATTATGATCATCCATATTCATTATGACAACATCCAATGAAATATCCAAAATATCAAGAGGTTGGTGTGGCTTCACCCTTATGGGAATGAAATAGAGTGAATCCAACTGCCCCCAACCAAGGATATGAACGTGCAGGGATGGATCTCGAATAATTCTACAAAAACAATGACGATATAAATGCATAATTGCAGAAGGGTCTATTGGTATCCCAGAGATGTATGATGCTAATAAATTGGGACTACTACAAAATAAACCATGTGGTACTGCTAAATGATTTCATCGTAATGCTCTTAGCCCTTCATATAAAAAAACCGATGGTCATTGAGGAAAAACTGTATCACCGCGATGGTCTAGAAAAAACACATGACCTCATCATGGGTGAGGATCTCTTGAATATCAATTCTGGGTGATGAAATCATCCAAAACATTTCATAAAATTTATCAAAAAACAAAGTGTGCCATAGTCTTCCCTTCACATAGGTGGAGTACAAATCTTGGTTTACCCATGTCTCGATCGGTACTACCCAAGAAGTTATAGTAGAACTGATTTGGGTCAATGACATGGAACACTAGTCGTCAGAGAATCTATTTTTTGGGTTGGTTGATCACCATATGATGGGTCGTCTCTCAGAGGCAATACCAATTGCATTATCATGTCCTTGTAGGGATTGGTATCTACACATTCTCCCTGAGATAGGGAAGCATCTATTGGTGGCGAGTTTGGTGGGTGATCATCATCTATCAAACTTCAGGAAAAATCTCTTATAACCTAAAAAAATTGTAGAAATAGAAACTAGTGATGAAAGACATGACTGCACTGTGATACCCTGAAATGGATCCAGTTCTACCTCCACCCGCATGTAACTATGAAGGGATCTGGGGACTTGAGGAATATCACCTTATTGGATGTAGAATCTCACCCATTGGCCTCTTACCCCAGAATCTAATGTAGATGACTGGGGTAAAGGTTCCATCATTGAATCATACATAGCTTCAGAGTCTAAGAAGTTAATAGGATTAAAAAAAGACTTGTATCTTCTTGATGTTTTGTCTTCGATATCATCTGTTCATCCTTATTCTCTAGGATAGCTCTTCCAGACATGGAAGTGACTCAGAATGAGGATAACATTCAAGATAGTGGGTTCTAGAGTGTGTAGGACCTATGCATGATCTAGCAGAGATATAGGGAGTACCTCCATGTTGATTTTCATCAGAGCAGTGAGGCACTCTACTTGGACTGCTGTGAGAGTGGGTAGGACCATCACTATGGGTGCTGATGTCATATGGAGGGCCTCTAATTTTTTGTGATGGGGTCCGAGGAGGGACCTCAGATATACCAAATCGTACATGGGGAGGACCCCAGTGGTAGGCCACGTGAGTAAAGGGAGGACCTCCGTACTAGTTGTTGGACGCGTAGGGAGGACCTGCGCAATGGTGAGTGATGGAGTGGAGAGAAACTCCACCTGAGCTGATGAAAACATGGATATGACCTCCATATTGGATGAATTTGTCTTGGGAAGGACATCTATATAGGTTGGTAGTGAGAGCATGAGGCGGACCTTCATAATGATCTTTAATGAGGTGGGGAGGGCCTTCAATTTGATAATTGATGGAGTAGGGTGGAACTTTGCTTGAGCTGGTGGATGCATGGGGAGGACCTCCATGATGATGTTTAAGGGAGTGGGTAGTATCCCCACACAAGTTTCCTATAGTATGGGGTTGACTTCTATACTGGCTGGTTACTAATCAAGGAGGTCCTTATTGTGGTCAACACTACTGTATTGAAGACATCCACTTGATAATGTAATGACATGAGGAGGGAATTCTCATTGAAGGTCCATGAATATAGGGAGGATATCTGTATCAGAAACTGTAGACATGGGGAGGACCTCCATGTTGGATGTTGAAGAAGTAGGGAGGACCTCCACTTTGATCGATGTTTATAATATGTGGAGGATCTATTTTATGGGTGATAGAGTGGGGAATACCTCAACTATATATGTAGATGTTACGAAGAGGGCCTCTTTACTAGATATCATCATCACGGTTTGGCCCAAAATTGATGTTGGTGGTGTCAGTGCCAAAAATATTCAACCCAACCTACCTATGAGGTGGATAAGGTCTTCATTCTGATCAAGCATTAGTGTGTCCCTCTAATTCAGTGGGTGGGATCTATTTGAATTCATTGGGGTTGGAATGGCCCACTGAAGTCATGGAATATGATTCCCCCTAACAGGAATCCCTGTGAGCTTCCCCTCGACATTGACATCCGATCATTTGAACTATGGTCGGTAGTGTGGGGTGTATTCCTCCTATTTCTCGGCCAATAAGGTTGGAAATTGGTGGAATTGACATTTCCTAGTGGGATCCCTCCATATAGGATCATGGGAAGTGGTCACATCTAGGATGACCCTCGAATACCCTACATGATCAGTGTAGGGGAGTGAGTCGTGATATCACTCTTGGAAGAGGCTCTCGAACTATTTAGATGTCTGAGTGGGGAGTTGTGTCTCCCTACATGTTCCTTTGGGATAGTGGTGATGGGGAGGCATCAAAGCCTCTAGTTCTGGGTGGGCCATATACTTTGTGAGAATGTCATCCCCCTACTTGTACAGTCTTATGAGGGTGTCATTTACCCTCCATTGAATGATCTGTGAGGGTGAGACATGGAATGTGCACCCAGTATCTACAGTAATGGATTTAGTCATAGCATTAGTGGTGTCATGTGACATAGCCTCATTGATATGTCCTCTTCCCCTACATTTGTGCGTTGGGTTGATTCATTTCCTATGGAATGGGTCCTACAAAGAAATATGATATAGTCGGTAGTATATATATCTGGAAAGAAATTCATAATTCGCCAGTTTCATCCCATTTTTTGATATCTAGAGAGAGATATCAACATTGATAGTGTCAAAATCTTGAATTCTTAAGGATAAACTACCAAAAATTCTGATGAGTTCCATGCAAGGCCCACTATTTACTTTGTGGGACCCATAACCTGATATCTGGATCCCATTGCATTCATAACTATGGATGAATATAATTATAATAATCCAAATTTTTTAGAGAAGAGTTTCAAATCAGGTTCTCCATTTATATTTCTGATGCTTTCATCAGTACATGCCTCTTCATGTGATATAATACGTCGGTGCATGTTTTTCTCCCATTACTAGTTTCCAAATCTAGGAGGATTTAATCACTTTCTCATAGATGTATTTCCCTTAATCAATATGCGATTATTGGATGTCGGTCCCACTTTCCATGGAATCCTAATCAGAATACGTCACCTATTCTGGGTCTCTTTCATTGATTAATATGTTTTTCATGAAACTCGTTCACGATGCCATCTCTTTATGGATTTCACTCAATTAGGTTGCTTCAGTCTAGAGATTCGGATGCCTAATAATAGGGATGAATCCTTCAAATAGAAGAGTATTCACATTATACATCACTATATTTTCAAGATGCTAGAACATTGGCCACCTATATTAATCCTCAGAAAAGGGCATCACATGTGTGTAGATCCCAAGGAATTCCACATTGATCGTAGAGTATTTTATGTCATAGGCATGTATTTTGAGGTTTTACTCAGGAATCCCATATTTAACATTAGGTAGCAGTTACTGGTTGTGAGATTAACATCTTATTGAAATGGTGTGGGTTGATCAAAATGGCTTTTAAATGTTAATTATAGAGGTTCTTCCCAAAAAGGGAACACATACTGGGTTTACCTATTAATTTATCTAAAACAGCCAGTGAGAATGGATCCAGGAGATGTGTCTTATAATGGGAAGATGTAAAACTTTGATGGGATAACCAAGAAATCACAGGGGATGAATCGGGATGGTACACCCCATGGAGGAGGGTACCATGGTTTACTATAGTTTGATATTTAACCTCATTGAGGTTTCCTACATACCATATTTAGAAGACAAGTATAAAAACCAACATAGTTCGAGAGGGTATGGTGTGGTTCTAACACATGATTATCATTCCACTGTAAGAGTATTTCTATTGGATAGATTATGGATGATATGTGGCATACACATGGTTAACTTTCCAAGTTCTTATATGACCAGCTATTCAATTGATGTGGATTATGTGTAAGAATGGCCTAAATGGATGACATGATATCCCCAGGCTATGGCGGCCTCAGTAAGAATACATATAGATATGGATTTAGCATTAAGGTGTAATGAATAAAGTTGATGTGTTTTTAGTGGTGTTGGTCTGGAAACATAGGTAGGATTCCTACTTATCCCAGTTGGTTAGGAACAGAAGTCCGCATAGTTCTAAATGGGGGAATTTGGTCTCATACATAAAAAGGAGGCCCATTGAGCATATGGTATGAAGTTTACGCATTGAAGCTACCCTATGGGCCTAGAGAAGATTAGGTCTCCCAGTTTGGGGGCACGACTTTTTCAATGTGAACTAGGAAAGGTCATCATGTGTGGGGATGATGATTTTGAACATGAGGGAGGCTTTTTATATATATCATTTTGTTGGAAATCAATGTCCACATAGTTCATCATAGATGAGGGGATTTCATAGGGAAGTGGACCATGAAGGGAAAAACTGGCGGTTCCTCCTGAAGTGATGATTGTTGAAGGTGAATGAAGATGTCATAGCCACTACCGACCTCTAATCCCAGGTGATTCATACATGGTGTAAGAAATAATTTGAAGCATTAGGCTAGATGGTCATGACGTTATATGTGAATCATCAAGGGATGGTGTGGGGCTTACTCATGGAAGTGGACTGAGAGAATATCATTCCATGTGAAGAAGATCTCAGACACATGAAGATGGGTGTGTGTGATATATTCCCAATTCAATTCACCCCTTGTGCGTTATACTCAGTGAGGCTACAATTTGACATCATGCAATTAGGATGATGGTCTTGGGCAGTTTTACAATGTATCGTATGAATGTAGGGGACTCACTACTTTCCCCTTGAGATTAAATGACTAATTGTCATTTTCCCTTGGGGAAGGTATGGAATCAATAATTCCAAGTGGCGAGGGTTTTTAGGGGTGGCCAGTCTTAGGGAACCTCTTATCATAAAATTGTTGAAAAATAAAAATAAATTACACTACATATTCTAAAAAGTAATATGTAGTGCACAATAATAAGTGATAGCTCACGAGGGACCATGGAATCATTGTGCACAATCCTGGTGGGTTTCACAGAGGTGGTTTGCATAGTACCTAGTATCTTCACAAAAGAGGGCCCTGAACATGGTGCTTTTTGAGAAAGGGAAAAACCATGGAGCTTAATGTAAGATGTTCATGCAATATTAGAGGGTTGTGGACCAAAGGAGGGGCTGAGAGCTAGATTAAGTTATGCTTAAGGGTAGGAAGTGTTTATAATAAGGGTATTTTGAACACCAATTCCTTAGGATTAAAATAAATAGAAGGGATCAATCTAATATAGGCCCATATAGAGGCATGCCACTAGAAAAACTATCATGCAAGATTCTATTACTTGATGGGTTCATCTTTTGTGTGTTGTGGTGGATGAAGAGTATTATGCACAGAAGAGCGTTGGTTCAACTTCCAGATGATCACCACGAAGGGGGGGGGGTGTGCATCCCTTAATTATATTGGAATAATATATTGCATCAACACATAATATTCTTTGAATGAAAGAGGTGTTCCACATAAGTGGTCCTTTGAAAGAACATTAAGTCATTTTTGACATCGCATTATGTGTGTAACATCCTTATGGAAATGGCCAGATCTAGCACACAAAGGAAAAATCATGTGAATTCCTTCCATGGATGATTCACTTGGTCTCCATGGAATGGAGATACCAATGGTTCATTGGTCACATAATATCATTTCTATAGCATCCTGCCTTTTTATCACATAAACGTTCATTACATTTTACAAAACTGAGGATCTTTAAGGTTTACTGTCTTGGAAACCAGGAACATAAAACATGAAAACATAAAAAATATTCTTAAACACTTGAAAGGCTTATCCTTATGATCATCCTAGGTTCATTTCTACATCTCATAACCTGGGGACATACATCAAAAGAAAGGGTGAGCAGAAGGCCCAGTAAAGGAAACAAGGGGAAACATTTAACATGTGAACTTGAGATACATCAACAACATCATGAGAAAGAACTTTAAGGCATGAGAAAGAAATCATGAGGCATATCATAATAAAAATAACATATTTCATAACTTGAATATGAGGATAAAACATTTAATATTGACAATAATTTCTGTTTCACCATGGTCTATCCCCAAGGTGTCATTAAAAATTACCTAGGTTATTCACCAAGGCTTCGTTAAAAATAGTCATCTCTAGAGATTAAGTCTTTACCCAATGCATTGGAGCAATATCAGGGCGCACCCTTGACATGTATTTACTATCATGTGAGCCACATATATAATCATCAATAATTTCATAAACAACCCATATAGCATAAAAGAAATGGGTTTCATTTCATAATCATAACGTTTTAAAACTGCTTTAAAGACATGATCTTTATGTCACTTTAAACACACGGAAAGGGAAAAAGGGTCTCATGTATGTAAGTCCCAGAATTTAAAATAGTCCATTTTGGTATATATTTGAATACCCTTATATAAGATAGTTCTTTGAGTATTCAATTAATAAAATATATGAACTTTAGAAAAATAGAGAGACATTTTGAGGCGGAAATTCTGTAGCATAACGACTATGTTTCAGGGTTTTAGAAACCATTGAAAAGAGAGGGTACATGGGTAAAACATTCATAAATGACCCATAAAACAGTATAGGGACATAATATGAATGATATATGAACACGGTAAGTAAATTTTATGGACATAACATTTGAAATGAAAAACATGGAAGGACGACAAAAATTAGAATTCTCCTATGAAAATTCAGCAGCATAACAGCGTCACTTAAACTTCAACAAAAATGAATTGACGAGATCAAATAGGATATCTCATCATATGAAAATAAATGTTCTGTATGATAGATATAGAGATCATACCCCAACATAATAAAAAGGAACTTGAAAGAATTGACATGAAAGTAGAACTTTGAAAAATGAGAAGGGTGAACGAATCCCTTAAAAATTCGGTAGCCTAATGGCGCAACATAAATGTTCTTAAAACGAATTTATGAGAGAAAGAGGGGGTATCTCATCATATGAACATGAAAATGGAAGTAAGATGAATATAAAATAACATCCTCCAACATAAGAACATGGAGAATAAAATAAATGACATAAAATGGATTACTTGAAAAGAAAGAGAGAGGTCGGATCCCTTACCTAAAAACGCAACTATTAAAACTCAAATGTTGGGACCTTGAGGGCTTGGGGAACCTTGGGAGGACTCCTTGGGAGGTTATGAGAACAGAGCTTCATTGGGGGATAGTTGTAAGTTGAATGGATGAGAGTATGGCTTGGTATTTATAGGGAAAGTGACGGGACAATGCATTAATGGCCAAGGGACACCTCATTGGTGGTTTTGGAAAAACCATGGGCTTGCCCATGGTATTTTCCCATGGTATTGGTCACTTGGGAGAACTGATACCTTATATTACTATTCATAAGTCTACCATATTGATTAAATACTTAATTCATCATTTAATGATGTCATTAAACACCTGTAACTTGAAAACTTTATTTTCACTATTCATCGAAAATTCATTTTTTCCAGAAAAATCCCTAAAAATTACCATAACATAATATCGATGATCTGAGTTCAAAAATAAAGTAAATTTTATAAAAATAATTTTCTAAATATTTTTAATGAAATTTTTAAATAAAAAACACTATTCACCCCGAAAAAACTAATACTTGATTAATAATTTATGAAACCGTTATTTAACCATTTTATTGAATCACATTAATTAATCAAGGTGTCTAAATTATATTAAAATTTTCATTAAGTGAGATTACTAATAAATTTGGTCACAGTACTAATCCTATGCGTAATATCACTATTCATAATTTAATATTCATTAAAAATTATGTTGATATTATTAGAATCTAAATTTCGTACTGAACATAATTGTAGAAAACCATTATTTGAAAATAATTACACATTTGTAATTATTTAAGGTTTACATAATCAATTTTTAAAATATCCTTTCTCTAAGATTCATGAAAAATATGCATACTATATTTATCCGGACATTTGAAAATTCATAAACTTCATCATAAGAAGAAATAAATATTTTTATTTAAAACAAAGGATTACACAAGGTAGTTACAGTCTCCTTACATAGCCCCTTATCACAGTGGCATAAGACCTTAGTGTAAGGTGTGCAATGGTGAGATAATCTGAGGGAGGCTCAGCCAACATTGCAGGAGTAGTAATTTCTATCAGTTTGAACTTCTCGCAAAGGCGATACCGTTATAGCTTTACACGATGAAGTTCAGCTTGGGGTTGGTCCAGGTCAAATCCCAGTGGTGCTACTTCCTTCCCAAGTTCTGTTAGATGGGCTTCGATCGGTCCAGGACTACTTGGTGAGGCTATCAAATCTTCTTTCTATATTAATTAACCAATATCACTTTTATTTAGAGTCAATAATCGAAACGTTTAGTTTTGAGAGGTCATATTGACCAACGATCATATAACAATCAAAACCCAATGGTCTCATTTTAATTATACTCATGTTATCAAATGAAACAGTTTTGTATAGTATAAAAAATAAAATAACACACAAAATTAGGAAACATGATTTATTCAAAATTTTGGGTCGTTACAATCTTCCCCCCTTAAGAAATTGTGTCCCTGCAATTTTTAAAATTGGTTTTTGAAATTTCATTGAATGTCCCACATCGGAAAAGGAGTCAGTAAAACTATTTCATTAAAAGAAAGAAAGGGAAGTACAAAGGTCACCCGAGTTTACCCACACTAGGATTCCATGTAGGAAAACATGGACATGGAGGAGAAAACAAAGGGTTGTGTTTTGAGGAAGAGTGATAGAAAACATGATTAGGAGAAAGTTAACGACAAGAAAATCACAAACATATGACGGGTAAAACGGTATTTGATTTCCCATTAGGAAACGTTACCAGACAATGTTTTTGTTTTACATCCCTTTTTTGTAGTTTTGAGGAATTCATTTACTATATAGAACAAAAACATAATGAAATATACCTACCTTCAAGTAGTGTTTCATTCTTTAGTAAGTTTCTACCTAAACTAATCTTTTCTCCAAATGATGATCATTCAAAAAATAACACTTGGTCTCATCAAAACCCATGAATCATCTTCTTGGGAGTCACGTAATCCACAAAAGATTAACTATCAATTTCTTCTATCTTTAAACATTATCCCAAAAACAGAAAGTTTAAGATAAAACAACTCTTCAAAAAGAAATAATCCCATAGGAAGGGAAACTACTTTTAAATCGTCAAAGTTCCATGGTACTACCCAAAGTTCATCATCGGCCTTTCCATAATGACCTGTCCTTAAAATACCTCAAAATAAACCAAACTATGATTGAAACCCAAATATAAGAACAATCTCATAACATAGTCTTCCAAGATAGACTTTATCGTTCATCTTCAAACAACATCAACCACTCTTATAATCTTATAACAAAAGTAACAAACCTAATCACATTTTCCCCAAGATAGGTTAATCATTTCCATATGTAACCTAAATTACTATAAGTCCGCCTTAAATTTATCGATTCTTCAAAATCTAAGTCAACCATTACTCCTCAAAGAAAATACTATAGTAATATATTTACCTCGATCAAATAGGATTCCCATAATAGTGAACGTCTTCAAAAATAATAATCATATTTTAATCCCCTAATCACCACTTTTTTTAAGAAGAACAACTTCACTACAACAACATGTGGTGCATAACAGTAGATTCTTTCCTTAATGATATAAAATCATCTTAGGTAGTGACTTGATGATCATAGAAAACATTGAAGATATGATCATAGAGCACAAACTAAAATACAACATGACATAGACAATTATTTTGAAGAAGTTACATGTACTTCAGTCATCATGATCCATATCAGCATAGGACTGGCATTGTTCCCTTGTCCTCAAAGATTGTTGATGCTCATCATTCTTCTCACCCATTCCAAGAGAGCATTTCCTTGGTTAATATCTAACTTCTCCACATTTATGACATCGAAATGTATAAGGTACATTAGATCAAACCTTATCTCCATTCATCACATTATCCATTTTTATAAATCAATTGGCTACTTTATGCCCTATCTTCCCACACTTAAAACATCTCATGGTTCATTTGTGACATTCTCCTTGGTGCCTCTTCCCACAATTAATGCAAAAAAGAAATTGGGTCTTCTTTCCCTTATCAACATTATCAGATGAACATCCTTGAGACTTTGTCTTCTTCTTCCTTGATGAATTTGGGCATTCAACTAGGTACCAATTATTAATTATGATTTTTGATAGCTGGTTTGGCATAATCATAATATGTTCAACTTGATATCTCATCATCTCTATCACATTAATAGGGCAATCATCACATTTCCTATCACATTGGTTGTTGGGACATGTTCTTCCATTTCCAGCCATTAACTAAGATAAGAATGTATAATTAGGGGCTTAAATACATAGCCAATAATCATTAAAAGAAAAATTTAACAATAGATGGATAAACTTGTAGATGAAAAGTATATCCTAACTTGGGATACCCTAGGTTCCAATATAGGTTATCCATGATCAAATATTCTTATGTGAATATTTATTTTATTTTATCTTTGTACCTTTAATAATGGTTCATATTAAGCATATTAATATACCAAAGCATATCCCCCAGGAGTGTCGTAACCAAGAGTGCAGCATGGCCCGTTGTCGTATACCAGTTCCCGTTTGAGTCTATCTCAAATCTATGATTTTGGGTTTTACCCCTATGTACATCTGTGTCTGAGCCACCTCTACCTGCTCGTATCCAGACATGGATGTATTTTCTTGGAAACCCCTTACTCAATACTCACCAAAATACCAGGAAGATTTCCCATATTTAAACTTTCTATAGGGTTCTTCCTAATGTTTTAATATCCTAATTTCCCCAAATAACTATACTATACTTTGATACCAACTATAGCATCCCGCATTTTTATCACATAAACTTTCATTACATTTTACAAAACTGAGGATCTTTAAGGATTAGTGTCTTGGAAACCAGGGACTTAAAACATGAAAACATAAAAAATTCTTCCTAAACACATGAAAGGATTCTCCTTACGTTCATCCTAGGTTCATTACTGCATCTCATAACCTGGGGATATACATCAAAAGAAAGGGTGCGCAGAAGGCCTAGTAAGGGAAACAAGGGGAAACATTTAACATGTGAAAATGAGATACACCAACAATGTCAAGAAAAAGAACATTAAGGCATGAGAAATAAATCACGAGGCATATCATAATAAAAATAATGTATCTCATTACTTGAATATGTGGCTACAACATTTAATATTGATAACCCTTTATGTTTCACCAAGTTCCATCCCCAATGTGTCATTAAAAATTACCACGATTATTCACCAAGGCGTCGTTAAAAATAGTCATCTCTAGAGATTAAGTCTTTACCCAATGCATTGGAGCAATATCAGTGTGCACCCTTGAAATGTATTTATTATCATGTGAGCCGCATATATAATCATCAATAATTTCATAAACATCCCATATATCATAATATAAATGGGTTCCATTTCATAATCATAACGTTTTAAAACTGCTTTAAAGACATGATCTTTATGTCACTTTAAACCCATGGAAAGGGAAAGCAGGTCTCATGTATGTAAGTCCCAGAATTTAAAAAAAAAGATATTGGTATATATGTGTATACCCATATATAATAGAGAGCTTTGAGTATTCTCTTAATAAAATAAAAGAACTTTAGAAAAAGAGAGAGACATTTTGAGACGAAAATTATGCAGCATAACGGCTATGTTTCGGGGTTTTAGAAAACATTGAAAAGAGAGGGTACATGGGTAAAACATTCATAAATGACCCATAAAACAGTAGAGGGACCGAATATGAAGGATATATTAACATGGTAATGAAATTTTATGGACATACCATTTGAAATGAAAAACATGGAAGGAAGACAAAAATTAGATTTCTCTTATGAAAATTCAGCAGCCTAACGGCGTCACCTAAACTTCAAAAAAAAATGAATTGACGAGATCAAATAGGGTCTCTCATAATATGAACATAAATGTTCAGTATGATAGATATAGAGATCATACCCCAACATAATAAAAAGGAACTTGAAATAATTGACATGAAAGTAGAACTTTGAAAAATGACAAGAGGGAAAAATCCCATAAACATTCTGCAGCCTAACGGCGCAACTTAAACATTCTTAAAATGAATTGATGAGAGAAATAGGTGGTATCTAATCCAATTAACATGGAAAGGAAAGTAATATGAATATAAAAGAACATATTCCAACATATGAACATGGAGAATAAATGAAATGACATAAAAGAGATTACTTGAAAAGAAAGAGAGTGGTCGGATCCCATACCTTAAAACGTAACTCTTAAAACTCAGAGGTTGGGACCTTGAGGGCTTGGGGGCACCTTGGGAGGACTCCTTGTGAGGTAAGGAGACCAGAGCTTCGTTGGGGGAGTTTTGGGAGTCGAATGGAAGAGAGGATGGCTTGGTATTTATAAGGAATGTGAGGGGACAAGGCATTAATGGCCAAGGGACACCTCATTGGTGGTTTTGAAAAAACCATGGGCTTGCCCATGGTATTTGCCCATGGTATTGGCCACTTTGGACACCTCATACTTTATCTTACTATTCATAAGTCGACCATATTGATTACAAAATTTATACATCATTTAATGATGTCAATAAACACCCGTAACTTAAAAAATGTATTTCACTATTCATAAAAAATTCATTTTTTCAAAAAAATCCACAAAAATTTCTATAATATAATATCGATACTCTGAGTTCAAAAATAAATTCCATTTTATAAAAATAATTTTTTAAATATTTTTAATTAAATTTTTACAGAAAAAACACTATTCACCCAAAAAAACTAATACTTGATAAATAATTTGTGAAACCATCATTTAACCATTTTATTGAATCACATTACTTAATCAAGGTGTCTAAATTATATTAAATCTTTCTTTATGTGAGATTACTAATCCATTTGGTCACATTATTAATCCTAAGCATAAAATCACTATTCATAATTTACTATTCACCAAAAATTTAGTTGATCTTAATAGATTCTAAATTTCATTCTGAACATAACAGTAGAAGACCATTTTTTGAAAATCATTACACATTTTTAATTATATAATGTTTACATAAACATTTTTTAAAATATCCTTTCTCTAAGATTCACAAAAAATATGTATACTATATTTATACGGACATTTGAAAATTCGTAAACATCATCATAAGAAGAAATCAAAATTTTTATTTAAAATAAAGGATTACACAAGGCAGTTACAGTCTCCTTACATAGCCCCTTATCTCACCAGCATAGGACCTTAGTGTAAGGTGTGCTAAGGTGAGAGAATCTAAGGGAGGATCAGCCAACATTTCATGAGTAGTAATTTCTATCAGCTTGAACCTCTCGCGAAGGCGATTCCTTTCTAGCTTCACACAATGAAGTTCATCTTGGGTTTGGTTCAGATCAAAGCCCAATGGTGCTACTTGCTTCCCAAGATCTATTAGATGGGCTTCAATCGGTCCAAGACTACTGGGTGAGGCCATCGTATCTTCTTTCTATATTAATTAACCAAGATCACATGTATTTAGAGACAATAATCGAAACATTTAATTTCCAGCGGTTATATTGACCAATGGCCATATAGCAGTCAAAACCCAATGGTCTCATTTTAATTATACTCATGTTATCAAATTAAACAGTTTTGTTTAGTATAAATAATAAAATAACACACAAAATTAGGAAACAAGATTTATTCAAAATTTCAGGTCGTTATAATTTCACATATAATTTTTTTTCTTATGCACACACCATAGATATTTCACACACCTATCTTAGGATTCGTATCATGTTTCATTGAATTTAATGGTGCTTTCTATTTTACCAAAGATGATCTTGGTGGTCTTTTGTTGAGTTCAGTTTCAATTGTAACCTCTTCCCAAAGTCCTTGAATATCTTATCCCACTTCCACTATAGAACCTCATGGGGTTGTCCTAAATATACTAAAACCTAGTGTTCAACCTTCTCATTCTAAAAAGTAATTCATCAAAAGGAAAACACTAAACTCCCTTATTCATCCCTATCATCCAAAAATAATATCATTAATCCTAGTGAATCTTCATCACAAATAGATGTACCAAAAAGGGAAGTGTATTAATTACCGTTAGAACATCCTCATGTAAATTCACTAGTACCATTTTCATCCTCTAAAAAGAAATATATTCTCTCCACCATTAGCAAATCCATTCAGATCATGTCTAGTGGATATCTCAGTACACATGATGTCATAGATGACATCCCCATGTTGTGCATCTTTGACTCAACAAAAAGAGGATGGGTAAAAATTGTAGACAATAGGAATGATAATTCATCACCAACCACAAAGAATAACTACAATGATGCCAATTTATCTAAAAGCATCCTTCTTTCTACACTAATTCATGTTTTCTTGATGGTTAAGGTGTCAAAAGGTGTTATTAAAAACATAGATAGGATTCTGAATAATTTTATTTTGGATCCTATTGGATTTGGAAAGAGGCATTAGATTTTATGAGGAAAGATGGTGAGGCTAGTTGCTGAAGCATGGAGAAATTTTTTCAATTTGGTGGACACTCTAAACTACAAGCATACAAAGCTAGAGTGGTGTATTTTGGAAATATTAACTGTATGGGGGATATCCATTCATTGATATTTAGAGTTTCAAGTGGCTATGCATGGTTTATTTCTAGTACAAATGATGATTGAGCCTCTATTCTCGGCCTTTCATCCTCATTCTTGTTGGCTCATTAGAAAAGGTGATGTTTATTTTTAGAATCCAAATTGGGGTGGGGTTATTCATGGATTTAATAGATACCTGGTCACCATTATTTACTTTAGGGAATCCAGTTGTTTCCCTCCATTGATCAGAGTGGTCTTGGACAAGGAGAATAGGGATAAGTTTGAATGCATTATAATGAGTTCAAATCCGGATTGTTGCATCATCACCCCCTCTCCCTCGAGATCCTTTACATCAAAGGACATTTTCTGTTTTAATAAAATGTGTATCAACAGAGATACCTAGTTTTAGGTCCTATTGGTTTAAATAATCCCAGCTAAATTTAATTTTCTTACTTGGAGGATCCTGAATGGGACAGTCCCGATAGATGGAAATATCCAGCGGTGCAGCATTAATCTTGGCTTGAAATGTGTGTGTTGCAAAGTCCACAGCGATTAGAGTACCAAGTATCTATTCATTGAAAGTGGGTGGGCATAGAAATTTTTTAGATGTTAGGGTATTTCTCAACTATCTCTTATTACGTCATGGAATATCACTCCTTCCTTTAGAGATTGTTCAACGTGTTGGGTGTGCATGGCCTAGAGAGGCTGCAACACACAATCGTCTAACATGCGGGCTGATGGTTCCTTTTGCAAGAGATAAACAAAGTCATTCATGAAGTAAAACCATTTATTGTATTATCTATATTTGGTTGGACCATGAATCCACTTGTTGATCTTTCTAGGGTGGTTCCCAACTAGAAAGATGCTCCCTCTCTTCATCGGTTTAAGGTTGTGCATCATGATGGCTCATCCAATATCATGTGTTCATGGAGGAATGGGGCCATGTAGTGTAACACCCCAGGTAAATAAAGAATATGACATTTTTATATTTATCCATATTTGTGAATAAAATGTTAATATTACTTTAAAGGGGATGCTATGCTCGATGGCTTACCCAATACGCAACAACGAGTTTCTTGGGAATCTTACGTTGCACTTTAATAATAAAATAATATTATTTTAAATGGTAGTTAACGCCTAGCTGTTGTATTGGCGGGAATGAAGAGAAATATCTAAAAAATGATTATATATGTTTGTCAAATATTTTTACTCTTTAAAATAAATTTTAGAGGATTAAAAATGCAATTGAATCCAGTTTTTAAGTGTAAACATTCAAATATTCTTTAAAAGGTTGATTAACCACCTTTTGATGGCAAACCCCTTTTAAATCCACTTTTTGACAATTTTATAAGATCTATTTTTCAAAATAAACATATTATTTATGATTGGGACATTTAAATTTACCTTGGGTTAATTTTTGGTATTTTTCTGACAATGTTCATTTTTCAATGAATAGTGAAAAATACAGCATTTTACATCAAAACTGCTTTTCAATATAATTTAATTATATGGTTATCTTATCTTTTTAATTTTTTTTAAAGTGTAATTAGAATATATTTTCACCAAGTATTTAAATTAAGGTCATTGGGATTAATTTTACTTTGTAATTAGGCATAAACAAGTGCCAAACTTTTCATAAATAATGTTTCTATAAAACCCGCTATTTGTTTTGACAACGGGAAGTTTTTTTAAAACTAATTATCACAATTTATGTGTTTGGAATTTGGTAAAATTAATTACATATTTGGAATTATAAGGTCCAAATTATGTAATTAAGACTCTTTTGTTTTTGGACATTATGAATAGTAACGACGGTAATTATCTTTAATTATCTTGATTAATGAGTAATCAGGTTGTTAAAGATAATAAGATAATGTCATAATAATAAAAAATGACCAAAAAATGTGTCCTAAGGCTACTGGTTGTCTCATGTCCGACCATGGGATGCCTTGTGCCAAACCTGGGGGCCCCATGGAATCACTTTTGTGAGAAAGTGACTTTTTATCTTTTTATTTTTTAAAGATTGTTAAATGTAACAAAGAATGTATCACCTAAGTAAAATATTTTTAATTTTGTCTACATAAATGATCTTTTAGACTATAAATATTCATTGGAAAGCTAAAAAGATTTCCTACATCATAGTTTTTGTTTTATAATTTTAAGACATTAAATAAAATAAATTATTTATGACATCATGATGAGGCAGTGATGACCTCATTATTTAACGATTTAAATAAAATGGAAAGATAATGTAGATTCTAAGACCTACACATGTCCAAAAACTATTGGATGTGTGGATTTAGAACCCTTATCACCTTATACTCTAAACACATCAATGTGGGACCATTAAAATCCGAAACTCATTTGGAAATAAAGTTACATTTTATACCTTTCCAAGAGTGCCCCTCCTCTCCTCTTATAAAAGGCCCCCACCCCTACCTCCTTACCCACACTTTCAAAGCCTTTGGCTCGGCCAACCCCTTCCCATTTTGTCTCTCCACATCCCTATCTAACTCCTTGAAGCCTCACTTTGGGCATAATCCTTTCCATGGAAGCCTTTGATCTCAAATCAATTAAAGTTACCCGATTTTAAGGAGATTGAAGAACGATCGAGTCAAGTCGGACCCGAGGTAAGGGATCTTACTCCTCTCTTTCTTTTTCAGTACACTCATTTATGTCATTCCTTCTAATGCTCATCATTCTTGTTATTGGGCTGTTCTTTTATATCACTCTTACTATAATTTTTAGGTTCATATGATGAGAGACCCTATTCTCTTTCATCAATCCATTTTGGAAGTTTTGAGTGGCGCCATTTGGCTGCCGAATTTTCGTAAGAGATCTACCCTCTCTCTTTCTTTTTAAGTACTCTCCTTTATGTCACTTATGTTAATCCCCTCTTTTTTATGTTGGGGGATGTTCTTTTATATTCTGTTTTCTGTAAACTTTATGTTAATATGATGAGAGACCCTATTTTATCTCATCAATCCATTTTTGTAAGTTTTATGTGGCGCTGTTAGGCTGCCGAGTTTTCATAAGGGATTTTTCATCTCACTTTTATTCCCATGAGATTTATGCTACATTTACCTCAATTTCCTTTGAGTGGTGTATGTACTGCCCATTATTTTACCTATTGTGTAATATACTTTCATTTATGAGTATTTACATCAATGTTGTATTGTCCTTCTTTCACGGGGTGCATGTCTCGAAAGATACCCATGTCGGTAAGGGAACCTTTCACCCTCCTCTTTTTGTAAAAGAATTATTTTGTTCTGATTTTTAATTCACAGAATATTATGTTGGAATATGTTCTTCTATATCCATAATGATTTATTTTTTTTTTCCAAGTGCTGAGATACCCTTTTTATCTCTCATCTACTCATTTTCTGAATTTTGTAGTGACGCCATTAGGTTGTCAAATTTTTGCAAGGGAACTTCTTAACCCAATTTTGATTCTTTGGGATAAGCTTGTACTACTTGAATATGTAGTTATATGAATATGTGTGAATAAAATCTGATTGTATTACACTTAATATCTACTTATATTTGGTGTATTCATTTTTCACAAATAATTATATAATTGATTTATCCTTAATCCAAGGATACCGTCTTTATAACGGACTTCGTCTCAATCTCCTTTCATTGAGGCATATTTCGTTTTATACACAACATTCTTTTATATGGAGTAGAAACCCCTTTGACTTTTACTTTTATACAAAAGGAATCTTTTTCTACAAAGCGTTTTACAAAACAACAAAAAGGAATGTTTCTTTTAACGTACGCGGTGACAACGACCTTTTCTGCCGCCACGAGTATTATTTGGTCATTGGATTCCTAAACAAGCCGTAATGTTTTCTTAAAATGAAATAAATACCATACACTCTTTTTTGTGTTTTGGTATTGAAAATGGTTTTTATAATGGATTTGTTATGTCAATATATTTAAGTGATATATTGTGATCAATGTGTGGAAATTTTTTCTTTCCATTATATTTGTTTTATGTCTTATGATTTTTATAATGGTACTTGGAAATTTTACGGGTGGTTACGTGATAAACCATATGACTGGTGGTGTCGTGAATCCCAGGACGGGTGGTTATGTTATAACCTCCAATGCATTGGGTATGGAAGTCGGCTGTATGGCTATTCCATTAAGTATGTATGGATGTTGGACGAATAGCTATTCCATTATGTGATATGTGTTGAAGTCAACCATACGGTTATTCCACTTAAGTATGTTTATGTCCCAAGTTACCTTTATATGTTATGTGATCTTTATATGGGTTTTATGGTAATCTTTTGGTTACAGAATAGTATTTAATGAACTTTTATTCAGTGAAGAGTTTTTACTACTTCGAAAAGGTGAAAAGTATTACTTTGATAAAGTATACATTGTTTACATATTATTTTGAAAAACTAACAGTTTTAATTCTTTGTGTATCCCTTACAGAGCTTCTTATGCTCATCCCAAGTTTTTGAAATGTTTTTCACAGGACATAACGTGGAATAGGGTCAAGGATGGGATCAATGGAATGTCATTCTACCTAAAACATGAAACTAGACATGTTTCTTTTTAAGAGGTTTTATTTTATGGAAACTTAGTAGAAGTTTCTACTTTATAATCTTTTGAGATGTAATAGTTATTTCCTAATTCTCTAAGACTCTAAACCTGAAAAGATCCTCAATGTGAATTATTCATTTAATTCAATATTAAGTAAGGTTTAAGGCTAGGGCCTTATAGTTTGTATCAGAGGTCGATTTAGACAACTTTAGGGATTAGGAGTTTTTATTAGACACATGGTTATTCCCTATATCTATTATTTCAGTTAAATCCTTATTTTATAACATTTTTTTCAGGAAAAGTAAAGTCTATTACGAATGGAAGGAGAAGGATCTCAAATGAAATTTCTATCTCTTCCTGATGACATGCTTGCAATAATTATTGCAAAGTCATGTTCAGATTATTGTGAAACGTTTTCTAGCATACAAATCACTTTCAAGAAGTTTTTGGAGATATCAAACACCTCCTCTATACCTCGTTATCATCATGGATCATGGGTTTTTTTTAGACAAATAAAATTTTCAGAATATTCTCATATTTTCAAGAAAGGTAAATATTTTCAAGGTATTGTAAAATATTTTACTTTATCACAAGAATTTGAAGCATATTATGATTTTAAAGATGGTGCGGAGGAAGGTTACCCTTGTGCATCCTATTTATATTTGCTTTTAAAATATAGTCTCACAGCACATACTTATGGTATTTTAAAAGGACCAATAATAGAAAGTTTCAACTCAATTTTGTTCTGACAATTTTATAGAAATCATGTTTTATCAGATGTTTTGGAATTATACATCATACATGATTATTTTCCAAAATAGTTTTTTTGTGATCACCCATATACCCATGTAGTACGATGTGTATTTGGATGGAGGAAGCAAATGATTTTGAAGGATCTCTAATTCATTATTGTAATGCATGGGACTTCTAACTACGTGAACAAGATGATGATGAAACTGAGTGGACTCCATGATCAAGGTATGATGTTATTCATTTTGGGAATCATTTTATTTTAGTGAAATGAGACTTCAATAATTAAGATGTTCAGATCGTAACGAATTTGGATGAAAATGAGAGGTATAATGAAACTATTGATGGTAAAACATGTAGGGTTTTTTTTAGTTTTGGAAAAAGGACAACACGTAGACCGTGTGACAACCCGTCCTGTCAGACAAAGCTGTGGGAATCGAACCCACAACCAAAGTGCAACTGGTATTTATCACCTACAACTAGACTACGTGAAGTCCCTAGTTAGTATGATATTTTTTTTGTTACCTGATTTTATGAATTAAGAGTAAGTTGATTTTGGGTTATCTATGGATATTTATTAACCTATCATGGAGGATATGTGATTAGGTTAATTACTTTTCAATACGAGACATTAAGAGCAACAGATGTTGTTTGGAGATAAATGTTAAGATTTAACTTGGAAGACTATGTGACTAAATCATTCAAATATTTGGGTTTCAATATTAGTTTGGTTTAATTTGAAGAACTTTATGGAAAAATTGATTATCAAATGTTCCTCATTGAACATTGGGTTTTGTTGGACAAATTTTGGAGATTAAGAATAAATTTTCTTTTTATAAAGGTTTATCCTTTTCTGGATTATCTGATCTTTTACTAACCATTTTGGTTTTGATTTTGGTTAAAGTCTAAAGACATGGGAAGTATATAGTTCTCTTTTTGGGATTAGGTGATTCTCTAGAAGTTGATTATAGTACTCTTAATGTGAACAAGTCTTCCTAAATACTCGTCTTTTGGAGAAAATATGAGTTTGTGTAAGGAATCCAATAAAAGTTGATTGTCAACATAATAAGTGATTATGTTTCCTTATGAATAAATTCCTCAATAAAAAGTAACTTAAAACAAAAATGTTTTCTATTAACTTTTTTTACTAGGGAATCGAATACCGTTTAACCCATCACAAGTTTGTGATTTTCTTGTGGTTTACTTTCTCCTAAACATGTTTTCTATCACTCTCCATCAGAACATGACCCTTTGTTTTTTTCCTCCATGTCCATATTTTCATACTTGGGATCCTAGTATGGGTTAACTCAGGTGACCTTTGTACTTATCTTTCTTTATTTTAATGTGATTTTTTTACCGACTCTTGTTTCGATGTGGGACTTTCAAGGATGTTTCCGAGCCCAATTTTAAAATTGCGAGGACGCAATTCCCAAAAGGGGGGAAGGATGTAAAACCCCAGGTAAATAAAGAATATGACATTTTTATATTTATCCATATTTGTGAATAAAATGTTAATATTACTTTAAAGGGGATGCTATGGTCGATGGCGTACCCAATACGCAACAACGAGTTTCTTGGGAATCTTACATTGCACTTTAATAATAAAATAATATTATTTTAAATGGTAGTTAACGCCTAGCCATTATAATGGCGGGAATGAACAGAAATAACTACAAAATGATTATATATGTTTTTCAAATATTTTTACTCTTTATAATAAATGTTAGAGGATTAAAAATGCAAATGAATCTAGTATTTAACCGTAAACATTCTAATATTCTTTAAAAGGTTGATTAACCGCCTTTTGATGGAGAACCCATTTTAAATCCACTTTTTGACAATTTTATAAGCTCTATTTTTCAAAATAAACATATTATTTATGATTGGGACATTGAACTTTACCTTGGGTTAATTTTTGGTATTTTTCTGACAATGTTCATTTTTCAATGAATAGTGAAAAATACTGCATTTTACATCAAAAATGCTTTATCATATAATTTAATTCTATGGTTATCTTATCTTTTTAATCTGTTTTAATGTTTAATTACAATATATTTTTACCATGTAATTAAATTATGGTTATTGGGATTAATTTCACTTTGAAATTATGCATAAACAAGTGCCAAACTTTTCATAAATATTGTTTCTAAAAAACCCGCTATTTGTTTTGACAACGAGAAGTTTTTTTAAAACTAATTATTGAAATTTATGTGTTTGGAATTTGGTAAAATGAATTACATATTTGGAATCATAAGGTCCAAATTATGTAATTAAGACTCTATTTTTGACATTATGAATAGTAACGACGGTAATTATCTTTAATTATCTTGATTAATGAGTAATCGGGTTGTTAAAGATAATAAGATAATATCATAATAATAAAAAATGACCAAAAAATGTGTCCTAAGGCTATTGGTTGTCTCATGTCCGACCATGGGATGCCTTGTACCAAACATGGGGGCCCCATGGAATCACTTTTGTGAGAATGTTACTTTTTATCTTTTTATTTTTTAAAGATTGTTAAATGTTACAAAGAATGTATCCCCTAAGTAAAATATTTTTAATTTTTTCTACATAAATGATCTTTTAAACTATATATATTAATTGGAAAGCTAAAATTATTTCCTACATCATAGTATTTTTTTTAGAATTTTAGACATTAAATAAATTAAATTATTTATGAAATCACGATGAGGTAGCGATGACCTCATTATTTAACAATTTAAATAAAATGGAAAGATAATGTAAAATCTAAGACCTAAACATGTCCAAAACCTATTGGATGGGTGGATTCCAAACCCTTATCACCTTATCCTTGAAAAACATCAATGTGGGTCCATTAAAATGAAAAACTCATTGGAAAATAAAGTTACATTTTATACCTTTCCAAGAGTGCCCCTCCTCTCCTCTTATAAAAGGCCCCCACCTCTACCTCCTTACCCACACTTCCAAAACCTTTGGCTCAGCAAACCCCTGACCATTTAGTCTCTCCACATCCCTCTCTAACTCCTTGAAGCCTAACATTGGGCTGAATCCTGTCCAAGGAATCCTTTGAGCTCAAATCAAAGGAAGTTACCCAATTTTAAGGAGATTAAAGAATGATCGATTCAAGTCGGACCTGAGGTAAGGGATCTTACTCGTCTCTTTCTTTTTAAGTACACTCTTTTATGTCAATTTTCTAAAGAACATCTTTCTTGTTATTAGGATGATCTTTTATGTTAATATTAGTGTAATTTTTATGTTCATATTATGAGAGACCCTATTCTCTCTCGTGAATCCATTTTGGATGTTTTGAGTGACGCTGTTAGGCTGCTGAATTTTCGTAAGAAATCTAACACCTCTCTTTCTTTTTAAGTACTCTCCTTTTTGAAACATCTATTAAGCTCCTATTTGTTATGTTTGGGGATGTTATTTTATATTACTCTTTCTATAAACATTATGTTAATATGATGAGGGACCCTATTTTATTTCATCAATCCATTTTTGTAAGTTTTATGTGGCGTTGTTAGGCTGCCGAGTTTTCGTAAGGGATTTTTCATCTCAATTTTATTTATGTGAGATTTGTGCTACATTTTCCACAATTTCCATTGAGTGGTGTATGTACTACCCATTATTTTACTCATTGTGTAATATACTTTCATTTATGTGTATTTACATCAATGTTGTATTGTCCTTCTTTCACGGGGTGCATGTCTCGAAAGATACCCATATCGGTAAGGGAACCTTTCACCCTCCTCTTTTTGTAAAAGACTTATTTTGTTATGTATTTTAATTCACATAATATTATGTTGGGATATGTTATTATATATCATTAATGATTTAAATTTTATGTCCAAGTAATGAGATACCCTTTTTATCTCTTATCAACTCATTTTCTGAATTTTGTAGTGACGCCGTTAGGCAGTCAAATTTTTGCAAGGGAACCTCTTAACCCAATTTTGATTCTTTGGGATAAGCTTGTACTCCTTTAATATGTCATTCTATGAATATGTGTGAATAACATCTGATTATCTAAAACTTAATATCCACTTCTATTTTGTGTATTCGTTTGTCACACATAATTATATAAATGATTTATCCTTAATCAAAGGATACCGTCTTTGTAAGGGACTTCGTCTCAATCTCCTTTCATTGAAGCATATTTCATTTTATACACAACTTTCTTTTATAAAGTGTATAAACCCCTTTGACTTTTAGTTTTATACAAAAGGAAGCTTTTTCTACAAAGCGTTTTACAAAACAACAAAAAGGAATGTTTCTTTTAACGTACACAGTGACAATGACCTTTTCCACCACCGTGAGTATTATTTGGTCCTTGGCTTCATGAACAAGAAGTAATTTTTTTTAAAATGAAATAAATACCATAAACTCTTTTATGTATTTTGGTATTGAAAATGGTTTTTATAATGGATTTGTTATGTCAATATATTTAAGTTATATATTGTGATCCAAGTGTGGAAATGTTTTCTTTAAATTATATTTGTTTTATGTATTATGATATTTATAATGGTACTTGGAAATTTTATGGGTGGTTACGTGATAAACCATATGATGGTTAGTTCCATGAATACGAGGATGGGTGGTTACTCTATAACCTCTAATACATTGGGTATGGAAGTTGGCCGTATGGAAATTTCATTAAGTATGTATGGAAGTTGGCTGAATGGGTATTCCATTAAGTGATATGTGTGGAAGTCCACCTTATGGTTATTCCACTTAAGTATGTTTATGTCCCAAGTTACCTTTATATGTTATGTGATTTTTATATGGGTTTTATGGTAATATTTTGGTTACAGAAGGGTAAGTAATGAACTTTTATTCAGTGAAGAGTTTTTACTACTTCGAAAAGGTGAAAAGTATTACTTTGATAAAGTAAACATTGTTTACTTGTTGTTTAGAAAAACTAACCGTTTTCATTCTTTGTGTATCCCTTACTGATCTTTTTATGCTCATCCCAAGTTTTTGAAATGTTTTTTACATAACTTAATGTGGAATATGGTCAAGGATGGGATCAAGGTAAAGTCATGCTACCAAAAACATGAAACTATACATGTTTCTTTTTAAGAGTTTTTATTTTATGGAAACTTATTAGAAGTTTCTACATTGTAATCATTTGATATGTAATAGTGATGTCCTAATTCTCTAAGACTATAATCCTGAAAAGATACTCAATGTGAATTATTCATTTAATTCAATATTAAGTAAGGTTTAAGGCTGGGGCCTTATATGTAGTGACATCTGGTCTAGGGTTTGAAGCTTGACACTAATGGATTCTTTGCTCTATGGGGTCATGAGAGGTGGGGTGTTATTTGAGACTCTAACTATTTTGTCTACATGGATTTTAAAGTTAGGCTGGGAAGGGAACATCTATTTAGGTGTAGGCCATGGTGATGCTCACAGGGCTCAACCTTTGCTATCAGAATGGCATGGATATTCATGAATCCGAAACTGTTTGATATTTGTGCATAACTCCCATATTGGTAATGACATCACTCTTTGGGAAATAAGGTACATTAGTTGAAGGTTTCAAATAAGTCTCCACAATAACACTACGGTTGAACACATCTGTCATTATGGGAACTTGGATTCAGATTACTAAGCATTGATGAACATCCATGGGCCTAAAGATTCAATTTTTTATACTATGAATATCTTGTAGCCTGAATTGGTGAACCTTATTATGGTGGATTCTCTATGGTTTATTTTACTCATTTCTCCCTAGTTTGCTAGTGTGGAGTGGTTTTGTGATCCTCTTTGTTGTTCTTGTCATTTTTTTCTTTGAATAAATAATTATACTAGTATAAATCTGTATTTATTTTATACTAACTCAAGATCATGGTTTTCCTAGTTCTTCCCATGTGGTATCAACTGATGTAAACCATCGAATTCACTACTTCCATTAGGACACAACCATAAAAAGTTCCTTCAACATTTTAGAACACTATAAACTGAAAACCCTCCTATAAAAATCTCAAAATGGGAGCACTCATCAATCTCTACCTCAACACCTAGTAATAGTGCAGGAACCTCTCTGTCTATATGAATGTATTATCATTTTGTGTCAAATATATCATATGAGATGATATCATGAAGAAATAAGATATTAATCTCTAATAGTATATTTCCAACACAAGGTAACTCCACTCCTCTTTCATGATCTTTTATAGATCCCATGAAAACATTTCTGACATTATTTAGGTCCACTACTACACTTTGTACTAATATAACATGTCATAGAATGTAGACCTATTAAATCTAAAATTGGACCTTGAAGTGCTTCCCATAAATCTATTTCTCTAAGATAATGTCTTGAACCATCTTTAAGTGTCTCGTTTTCTCCTCCTCAGATGTCAAGTACACCAGGATATCGCTAATGGGGACTACAAGAAATTTATCCAAGAAAGGATAAATGGTATGGTTCATGAGTCCATTGAACACATTCTAGAAATTCATCATGAAACAAAATCATAACTAAATACTTATAATGACTATATATACATATGAATTGTATCTTCAGTATATCATCACCCCTTCATTGCAACTAGGGATCGCATGATCTGAGATTAATCTTAGAGAAACATCATGCCCCTCTCATTTGATCGAAGAGTTCATTGATCCTTATTAGTTGATAATTATTAATTATTATCACTTTGTTTAGGTGGAATTAATCCAAAAACAACCTAAAAGTCTAATCACCTTCTTGGAAATAAACTGGGTACCCTAGGCTTCAAAATTGGTTCTGACAAAGCCATTCCTCTGTAAGTCATCCAACCTCAACCTCAACCTGAAAAAAATTATGGGAGCCATCTGATCTGCTGGTGTAGATGTTGGTTCCATAGTGAGGTGTCTATAAATACATAAATATATCACTCATTGGTGAGGTATGCTTTACATTTCCACATTAAATAAATCCTAATACTCTTCCACCTCTATAGGAAACTAAAAAACTCATATAATCTGTTATAAAATGGTCCATACTAGCTAACTCACGTGTATTCAGATACAACCTCCCATTCATGAGTCTATCATGCTATCTTTGAGTTTCCTTTTTCATCCAAAAAGTAAAAAATCATCTTATCACAATGGAAACATCATATAAACTACTTGAAATAGTCAATCATTGAATGAAGCATAAATAACCAGTTCATACCAAAGATGACGTCAAATGGCCTAAACACTACTACAATGGGATCCTATAAAAAGTTATCACATACCAGAATCAAATTGAACTATCTCCAGAAATGTATGATCACTTATTCTCCTATAGTAGGAGTCTACAAGAGATAGGTTTGATATAAAGGCTCATCTGAAATCTTGATGTCTAAAACTATATAAGTTGAAATAATAGAATTATTCATACATGTGTCTATCAATACTGAAACAATTACATGAAATACAAAGATCATATGTATTATCATCCTTGGAGCCTTTGGTTTATAATCCTAAATTTCATTCATCTTCTCTCACCACTATCCATCATCTAGTTAATCCTGATGGGGACCACCTGCGAGTGGGGGTGGTAAAAATTTAAAACATACACCACCACCAACTTCTCTCTTATCCCCCCTTCAATGTTTGTAGCCTTGTGGACATAAATTCTTATTCCATTACCTCTTCCTAGGTAGCACATCCATTTCCTCCCTATCATCCATATGTTGTGTCTGAAAGTCTCATCAAAGATGTTCCTGACCATCACAATTGTATAAGTTCCTCTCTTTAGGATAACTAGATCCATCCAGTGAGTGTTGAATCAGATACCCTCTATACTGGGATTACCTCTTGAAATATATAACATGTCAAAGTTATTGATTCTACCATTTCCTACCAACTATTAATGAGTCGTTTATTGTGTTCCAAATGTTGGTACCAACTGTCTGCATTTTATTTTCTAGGAAACTGTCGACCACAAAAGAAATATTCAGCACCCCAACATTGGTAGAAATGCATAAAGGTATAATAGTAGCACAAATTTTTCTGCACAGTCCTCTCTCGAATGTTTTAGATCAAAATAATGGATCTTGTACCAAAAACCTTGTATATAGAAAGAGGTTAGTGAAACTCATTGAATACTCATCTATATTTGTACTTGGCTAATACAATAGTAGGTGTACATATACACACAAAACCATAAATGTAGCTAGAGAAAACATATCATTGAAAAAATGCTAGAAATCTGAATATCCTAGAGTTTCCTCATCACATGACTGGGTCACTAACCCCCACTATCAACCTGTAAATACATGATGAATTTTTTCTAATAGAACCACCATCTTCTTTTATTGTGTAAGTGAAAGACAAAAGACTCACATAACCACCTTAAGATACTCTTTAGCCTCATATGGGCTAGGATTTACTCAGAACAGGATGAGTCATTGTCACTGAAACATATGAAACATGCTCATACTATTCACCACATCCTATGGTATTATTGGTTCCATCTAAATCTCAATATGTGGTGGTATGACTTGTGAACCAACTAGATGTAACACCTCCTGGACAGGTCTCTGTATTGATGTGTTATAACGGAGGGGATTATCCTCATCATCCAAATTCTAAATTATAGCAAGAAAAAATCATAGAGTCATCCTTAAATAGACAAGATGTACCATAATCAATGATTATATCTATAGGGATGACTGAATAAGGACTTGTAAACCAAAACCCATTCCACTATGATGAATGTACCAATGTATTTTCTAAAAATAGATTCTATATGTACTAATTTGTCAAGATATTCTTCAAAGTCATGGTGCATGTATTCGTTGGGATCTTCCCAAACACTAGAGTCTATGGCCTAAGAGATGAACACTGAACACTGAACATTGTTTCCCCATGTAAATCTTACAAACTCTGGTCTGAAGGTAGTGTGAGCTCTTATGATACAACTCCTTCATGACTCATCCCAATGAGGTTATTTCCATGACAACCTAATCTCGCCTCCTATAGTCTAGGGGCTAGTGACTAGCACCAAATGGGATTATAACACACTTGGGAGACCTTATCCAAATTTACATGTACACATGAACACATATCCATGACCATGAAATTCTAAAATTTAAATCAAATTATAACCATGCATGCATACAACTAAAATTTAATCATTTGATTACAAAAAGAAGCACTGGAAAGAAAAAGGTACAAATAAAATCCCACCATAAATAAAATAAACATATTTATAACATTTAATGATGATGATTAATTTTATTAATGTTTTTATAAGAAATAAACATTGTCTCTATAGATCACTATTTTTTGTTAAGTCCTCATCACTTTAGGACACTGCCAAAATTTCATTCATCTGAATAAGATTTGACACATGTAGAAAAATATTATATTTGGGTTAGCAAAACAGAACCAAGTATGACACACTAAAATCAATAGTAATATAATTTCAAAAATCATATTCATCTCATCACATGTATATTTCTGTAACACATATAACAACAATATCTAGATATACTCATTATAGAAACAAATTCTTATGGTAAATTCCTAACATTAATCCCATTCTAGGATATCTTATTGAATGTTCAACATAGTTCTCATCTTGGGGAACACAATCCATGATTCATATAGCATAGATGACTTTCATCTGAGATGTCATGCTTTTTAGGTATTTCCGTAAGAAGTACATGTTGGAAGTCCGAAGAGATCCATAAATAGAAAATGGATCACTCCCAATTCTATGGGGTACACTAAATCCCAATATGGATTAATCATTTGTGTAGGGGATTAATTCCCATGTATTGTCTGTCATGATGATACTAAGGACCCTACATAGGGAAATGATGATGATATAGGATCTCAAATCAGGCTTCACAATTGGATTCCAAAATTCTATCCAAAATTGATGTTCCCGACAGGTTATCCACATTCTATTAATAGGAAGAAACTCCAAAATACCTCAGGGAATTTATCAAATGAATTAAACAAAACATAACTTTTCCAATATGAAGAAGAAAAGGGAACCAAAAATATTTGAAAGAGTACACAAGGTATATTGTTAGTATGTAGTATGTCCCTTCAGAACAAGGTAATTATTTTGTAACACTACCCATGCATGTGTTGATGTCCCTATATAATTAGAAGGTGTATGTGATCTAATATACTCTTCACCATGTCCTTGTAAATGGTTCTACCCATGTACACCTTGCATGGTTGTTTTCTTGTCTGAGTACATGGCGTTTCGAAGCCGGTGTACTCTTAAACATGTTTTTTATACTTCACAGTATTTGATGAGCTTCCATATTTTGATTTCACATAATTTGACACATTTCACATGTTTTTTATACTTATCTCCTTTGTGGAAACCCTAGTGTCGTGGCCAGATCCCCATATACTGTGTATTCACGGATTACACCCTATGTATATTGGGATTTTGCAGAACCTTTAGAGACATTTCCCACATCATCTTCCTCACCTCCAGTCAAATATCCATCTATGAATCACTCTATAAAACAATGAACTAGTTTATCCATGTCCCATTACCACCACTCACCAAAATCCAACCACTGAAACACAAGGGAAAACACCAATCATTGGTCCTATTTACCATCATTCAACCCACCTGAATTAAGACTCTCAAATCCATACCTAATTAATAGTCTCCATCATCACTGATCGATCATTATTTTGATCAGAAACAATATATGTGATATCAATCTGTTGCAACAATAAAAGAATGTATAACAATTGATTTCTTGGAATTTTGGTCAAACAACCGGTAATATGAAAAACTAGTGATAAAAAAAGAAAAACAGGGGGATAAAACAAATAAATAAAAAAATTATAATGAACATAAATAATTATTGGGTTGTCCTTGATCTATTCAAATTAGAATGAATAATGTTGGTCCAAAATAAAATAAAAAATTTCCCAATAATCTCGTAAAAATAAACACACACCCACATTACAATTGAAATATGAATCGATCTATTGGTTGATTGATTATTATTTTTCATTGGATATGAAAATGACTAAAAATATATATAGAAAAAAATCCTACCTTTAGATGGATCAATCACTGAAGGAGAATAGTCATTCATTATTTTCATTGGTGATATCATCGAATCTCGTTGCACACTGATTGATGACTTATGATCTGATGTTGTGTTCTTGAGAACAATAATTTTATAAATCCTTCCAAATCTTAAAGATTATGTAGCTATACTTGGCATTTCCTCAAATCCATATATGTAACACCCCAATCTTCCACGGTATGCTTCTATTTGAATAATATAGTAGCGTGTGTTGTACGCAACTTCGAGTTCTAACACACACCACAACCAATCAAACTAGTCATTATGAATAGTAATACCAACTTTTTGAAATTTTATAAATTTTATCTTTCAAAATGGACTTCATTTTTGGATTCTTAATATCGAAATTATCTTATGGTGAATTTTTGTATTTTTCTGAAAACATTCCATTTTTGATGAATAGTGAAAAAACACCGAGTTATAGTTTAAAACAAAATTGTATTTAAACAATTCTTTATTATATTTCAATTTAAATATAGAAAAAATGGATACATAATACCTATATATTTTCAATTTAATTCATTAGATTTATTATAGAAAAATTTTAGATATATAAAAATTTAATGGACCTTTTCACCGTCTTTTACCCACCTCCTAAGAGAATTTGGAAATTCACATAAAACTTAATTTTACCACTTCTGTGAGTGAAATTTTGAAATCCCAAGATACATGGTTAATATCAAGGAGTAAAATGTTGATCAATAATATAATAATAATTTCTGGTGAATTGTAACTTTTTACTTTTATTTACCACAGTTAAAAGTAAATAGGGTAATTAAGGGTAAAAATTATATTAATAGTATCCTAACACATGTCCTAATTTTATTGGACAATTTTATCTCTACCAAAAACAACCTCAGAAATAAAATATTATAATTTTGGTGAACTTGGATTAGATTAGGATATTTATTATTATTTAATTCAAAGAAGAGTTAAAGGAGTTAAAATCAATGTTTAATTACTAAAAAACTTTAATATAGGGTTATACATAAGATATTTTCGATTATAAATATTCATTATAAATCTGAAAAAATTTCCAACATAATTTTATTTTATTTATAATTTTTAAAAATTATATAATTTAATTTATATATGACACAATGGTGATGATGTAATTACCTAATTAATGGAATATTAAAATAATTGATATTAGAAATATCAAAATAAATGTAATTTGAGACTTTATAGGAATTAAACTAAATTTCTAGGATAATATGAAATATTAGTTTTGGTTATATATAATTATTTATAAGTAATAATGTTGTTATAAAATTATAAAAATATAATACCCAATAGTGTCAAAATTGACATAAAATTGTTTTTAAAACAAATATTATATTATTAATTGATATTTTATTCCTAAAAATATAAGGCTTGGCCAAATAACTTATATAATGATAGGTGTATAATTAATGGACCAATTGGGGGGTCTCATGGATGTTTATACAATTTTATTAACCATATAATATAAAAAGAAAAAAGTGACATGGTAAATGTCAAACTATTTAACTAATAGTTAAATATAAATGATAAGGTTACTATAGTGACCCCAACCTATCTAAAATATATTGGATGAAAGGGTTTTGACCCATCCCCACCTTAGACATTTAATAATCCACTTTGGATCCATTTGAAACTGAATATTAATTTATTATAAATTAATACTTTAAGTTTTTCCTAAAGTGCCCCTCCTCCCCCTTATAAAAGGACACCATTTCTAACCAATTATTCATACTTTAAAAGCCTTTTGGTTTGGCCAAACTCTCCACATATACCCTATCAACTATACTCCTTTAATAATATAGGCCTTCCATTAGTCAGTAATCCAACATAAGGCACCCTTTTGATCAAATAAAAAGGAAGAACATGAAGAAGAGGTAATGTTTTCACCACCCACATTCAAGTTCCTTTCTGTTCAACTTCTTATTTATTTGTTATTTATATTATAAAATAACAGATCCAATATCTCCTATATACTATGATGTTATTATAAATATGTTACAACCATATTCAGTATTCTATCCACCCTTTGAATGACATGTCACGATACGTGCGTACGTACGACTTACCGTCTCCACGTCGTGGTGTAATTGTTATTCAATATATTATTGATTGGATAGGTATAATAATGATGTCTGATTCATTTAAATAATAAATATAACAAGATAATGATTCTTTATATATGATATACCATCCAATTATATATTATTTTAATATCAAAATAATGATATTGTCACTCGTGCGTACGTACGGACTACCGTCTCCACGAACGTGATGAGATTCATTCCCCATCATATCCATTCAAGTATAATTCTAATTTTATGATTAAAAATAATGTTTAAGGAAATGATATAATTATGGATATGAATAATAAACAACATATGCATAAAAATCATGGCTTATCTAACAAAACATATAAAATAAAATGAGTAAGTTAACGCCCAAAATGACCATAATACTAAGATATTATTAATAAAAGCATTGTAAAAAGATAATATATGATATCATATTAATGTATATGATTATTGTATAAATTAATAACAATTATTTCACCATTATATAGGAGGTTAACCTACCCTCAACCAAGGAAAATTACAAGTTAATGGTTTATTTCACAATCTCTACATTATCTGTGGTTGCTAATACGTAATTATCTATTGGGACCTTTTTATCATCCACATCCATGATTATTAAAAATGTTTTTCAAATCATTCTTAATAATTTACAATATATGGGATAAAGTCATTTATACCCTTGTTGGTTTTTTATAAGATGTTTATAAAGGAATCTTTCTTTCATTTTCCCAACAAGGTCCTTTTTAACCTTTTCGACAGAATTAAGGTAAGAATGTCTTTTTTTAACATATACGGCAGGTGCTGCTATTTTCCACCATTATAAAATCGTTGAAGCTTACCTTACAATGTTATAATAATATTTTCAAAGTAAATTTTTTCTTTTATAATTATGTGACTTTTAAATGATTTCAAAAAAAAATAGATATTTCGCTCATATAGTTTTGATTTCATCTCTGTCAACATCCTTTGATGGATTTTAAGCTTATTTGAAGTTTATTTATTATGATACTAAACTTCCATATTGTATTAAAGGTTTTGTGATATGTTTGACTGTGTATGTGTTATTTTTATACTATTCATGGTTTATGGATTATGTATTTACATTTCATATGCTAGTTTTAATATTAATTTTTATGTTTTGTTTAAACCTGTTCACATGAAAAATGCATTGGACTTAATAAGTGACGGGTGGAGCCCACTATAGCTCCTCGATGAATCAGTCGGTCTCATGAGACAAACTAGTGTCTTGGAATAAGGCCGTGAAAAAATCTTATTTGTAGTCTTGGTACAAGGCCTTGACTATGTGATTATGATAGTCTCGCATTATGCATTCCAACATTATGAAAGTTTTTTTTGATATTTCATGTGATTATTCGATTATTACAATATCCATGTGACTAAGTAAATAGAATTATTTCATTTTAATTCCACCAAATTATGATGATGTTCAAGTTTAAAAGTCTTTTCTTTTAGTTATACATTTTGTTAAATTTTAATGCTTATTTATGAAAGTTTCTACTATATTGTTATCCATACTGGTTATTTGAGCTCTCCCCTTTCTATGTCTTATTTTTTCCTGGATGTGAAGAAGTATTTTATGAATTACCTACAGGGATAGTATAAGGGTATATGAGTGTGGAGACAATATTTCGTTGTAGTTTTCACTTTATAATGTAATTTAAACTTTATGAATGTATCTTGTGTTTCCAAGGCTACTAAACTAATCAGCCTTTCAAGATTTGATCTTTTGTGATCATGAAAATGTTATGTAATAATGAAATGACTCTGGGTAACTAGGGTCGGGGCGTTACAGTTGGTATCAGAAGAAGTTTAGTAAAAACCTTGGATACTAGATTTAGATAAACTCTGATTAGAGTACATAGACCTAAGATAGAATTTGAGGATTTATATTGAAGAACATCCAATAATTTTGGTATTGTAGAGATTTTGTGACTTTTCCGAGCAATGCATCCATGTCTGGATATGATCATGTAGTGGCGGCTCTGGCATAGATGTACCTAGAGGGTAAAACCTTAAAACACCGCTTTGAGCTATACTCAAATGGGAACTGGTGCTCGACAACGGACCTTGCTGCACTCTTGGTTACGACACTCCTGGGGGATATTCTTAGGATAATTCTCATTTTCATTACAATCCATTATGAAGGGTTTATTAGTATATACTTCCTCAAAGAATTTTTTTTATGATTATGGATTATATCCATAAATAGTTAAATTTATGATAAGTGTTTTAAAAGTATGGAATTATGTATTTTGATTAATAAATTGATCTAGATTATGCCATTGTTTAGAATTGGAATCTAGTGGAAGAAATGGAAACTGTATCAATGCACACACTCCATATAGGGATTTTCCTCCTGCTCAAGATAATTATAGTGGAACTAATGATACAACCGGTGCTGATCAGCTAATCACCATACTGGGAAAACTCACTCAGGTTATGAATAATAACCTTACCCGTATCGAGCACCCTGATCCACAGCATGGAGGATCAATGTTAGATCGCTTCAGGAGGTAGCAACCACCAACATTCAATAGGAGTAAAAATCCATTATTAGTTAAGCAATGGATAAGTTCCCAAGAGAAAATATTTTAGGCTTTGGAGAGTAGTGAAAGAGAAAAAGTTATCATGGCAGTTTATCACTTCATTGGAGATGATGATCAATGGTGGTCATTGATACAAAACAAAAAGGAAGATGATAAAGTATCAAATATGTAATGGAGTGGGATTAAAGAGATTTTCATAGAAATATAGTTTCATCATGACCATCGTGCAGATATAGAAAGGCAATTTCTATGTCTAAGACAAAAAGAGGATGATAATGTCGCAATTTATGAGGCTAACTTTACAAGGATAGGATGGTATACTGCAGATTATATATGTAACCCATGAATTAAGATTGATAGTTTCTTTGATGGGTCAAAACCATTTCTTAATTGAGAATTAGTCTCACAATCCTTCTCTTCATATGAATATATAGTCTCATGTGCTATCAACATAGAAAAATAAATCTCTAAGTCTTATGACTTTAAAGAAAATCAAGAGAAGAAGATATATGCTTATCACTCTGGAAAGGGAAATAAGGGGAAGAAGGGAAAAGTTGAATATCCATCCTATAGTAAATGTGGGAAGAAACACCCCGGTACTTTCTTGAAGTGAATGAGAGTCTGTTACAAGTGTGGTGAAATAGTCCACCAAGGTCGTGATTTCAAGGGGATGAAAGAAGCTACTGATGTTCAATGCTAGGACTACAGGGAGATGGGAAATTATTCTAATGAATGTCCTAAGAGTTAGAGGATCTTAACTTAGAAAAGGCCAAGGGATCAATGCCATAATTATGCTATCACTACTACTGAGATAGAAGCTCCAAAAGACGTGGTGGCAGGTAATTTAATGGTTTCCTCAAGTTTATCAAATGCATTATTTGATTCGGGATCATCGCATTGTTTCATATCTTCCCAGTTTTCTAAGAAAATTTGATATTTCCTATTTTATTTAATAGAGGGTTTGTCAGTTAGAACTCCTAATGGAAGTATCATTGCAACAATGTTTTGTGAAATAGTCCCCATTAGAGCACAAAAATGTTCTTTATCCACTCATCACATCGTCACGCCTATGATTGCGTTTGATATAATCCTTGGTATGGATTGGCTTTTGGACCATGATGTGAAGATTTATTGTAAGAATAATGAGGTTACGGTTTTTGATGATGATGATAAGAAACACCTTATCTTTAGAGAAGAATCGTCAACACCTAATTCTTATCTAGATCCTCCCCCAATAGATAAACTAAATTCAATTATTGGAGTGGAAGAGAATGAAATGACTGTGGGTTAGGAAAGGAATGTTCAAATTGAGAATTTACCTATTTTGAATGAATATATAGATGTGTTTCCAGAAGATTTACCTGGACATCCTCCAGAATCAGAATTTGAGTTTTCCATTGATTTAATTATTGGATCAAGGACTATATCGAAGACCTATTATAGAATGGCCATTGTGGAATTAGTTGAACTAAAAAAACAACTAGAGGAATTGAGTAATAAGGGATTTATTCGCGAAATTGTTTCTCCATGGAGAGCCCTTGTTATTTTTGTTAAAAACAAAGATGGATCTATGAGGTTATTTATCAACTACAGGGAGATCAATGCTACAACAATAAAGAACTAGTATCAAATACCACGCATTGATGATTTATTTGACCAACTTCATGGAGGTCAATACTTTTCAAAGATTGACATTCGATCTGGATACCATCAGTTGTGTGTGAAGAAGGATGGAATTCCAAAAATATCATTTCAAACTAGGTACGAGAATTACGAGTTTACAGTAATGCCTTTTGGGCTAACTAATTCACCCTTTGTTTTCATGGATCTAATTAAAAGAGTTTTCCTTGAATATCTTGATGGCTTTGTAGTGGTATTTATTGATGACATATTGGTATACTCTAGAACCAATAATGATCATGAAAATCACTTGTGCATTATGTTGAAGACACTGAGAAGACATGAATTATATGGGAAGTTTAGAAAGTGTGAATTCAGGCTTCAAGAGATTTCTTTTCATGGCCATATTGCCTCTAAGGATGGAATCTATATTGATCCTTCTAAGTCAAGAGCAATCCAATAATGGCTGGGACCAACGAGTATAACCGAGGTACGCAGTTTCATTGGTTTAGCAGGTTATTATCGACGTTTTGTCCAAAATTTTTCCTGGTTGGCTAACCCATTAATGAAGCTCACAAGTAAAGGGGTTTAATATGTTTGGACAAAAAGTGTGAAGAATGTTTTGAATAACTGAAGAGAATATTATTCAAAGCTCCTATATTGACTCTACCATTGGGGAATGATGGTTTCGTTATTTATAGTGATGCATCGAAGAAAGGACATGGTTGTGTCCTCATACAGAATGACAGGGTTATTGTCTATGCATCACTACAACTGTAAATTCATGAGAAAAACAATCCCACTCATGATCTTGAGTTAGTTGCTGTAATTTTTGCTTTGAAGATATGGAGACATTATCTCTATGGTGAAAAATGTGATATTTATACTGATAACAAGAGTTTGAAGTACATTTTCTCATAGAAAGAACTCAACATGAGGCAAAGGCGATGACTTGAACTACTCAAGGATTATGATTGCACGATACACTACCACTCAAGGAATGAAAATAAGGTGGAAGATGCTTTGAGCTGAAAATATCATGGAGTTTTGAACAAGATGAGAGTTGAAAGGGATCATATTTTCATGGATTTAGTAAAGATGTATATGGGAATCTCCATGGAAAGTGAAAAATAAATTCTTTTTCAAATGTTTTCCAAACCATCTTTACTAGAAAGGTTTAAGAGTTCTCATACCAATGAAAAAGAATTTCAAAACAATATTAAAGCTATGAATGATGGGAGATTGAGAGACTTTATGTATGAAGAAGGAATTTTGAACTTTGGGAAGAGACTTTGTGTTCCCGATATACCTGATCTGAAAAGAAATTGTTAGATGATACTCATAGATCCAATTTCTCTATACACCCTGGGAGCACAAAAATGTATAGAGATTTGAAGGAACATTTTTGTTGGAACAACATGAAGATGGAGATTGCTGATTTTGTGTCAATGGGTATGGTTTTTCAACAAGTGAAAGCTGGAAGGCAACAGCCTGGAGGAGTCATGAAAGCTCTTCCCATACCAAAGTGTAAATGGGACAATATTATGATGGACTTTGTCATGGGGCTACCAAAGACTCTTAGAAGGAACGATGCAATATGGGTTATTGTGGATCATCTTACCAAGTCAGCACATTTTCTTGCTATAAGAGTAGACCTACCACTGAAATGTCTAGAAAGACTATATATTAATGATGTTTTGAGACTTCATGGATTACCCCTATCGATTGTTTAAGATCATGATCCCTGTTTTACTTCAGGATTCTGGAAGTGTCTTCAGATGTCCTATGATACAGAACTTTTTTTGAGCACTACCTACCACCCTCAAACAGATAGACAATCAGAACAGACTATTGAAACCTTAGAAGACATGTTGAGATCCTTCTCACTTGACTTTCAAGGTATATAGGATCAATATTTACCTTTGGTTGAATTTTTCTATAACAATAGCTTCCATTCAAGTATTCAGATGGCACCATATGAAGCATTATATGGAAATAGATGTTTCACACCAACCTGTTGGGATGACGTTGGTGAAAGAAAACTCGTAGGCCCAGAACTGGTGGAGGGAACGATGGAAAAGGTGATGGTAATCTAGAACCACATCAAAGCATCTCAAAGTAGGCATAAGAGCTATGCCGATAATCGAAGAAGTATTTGGAATTTCAGGTAGGAGATCATGTTTTTTTGAAGGTATCTCCATGGAAGGGAGTTATACGTTTCGATAAGAAAGGTAAATTGATTCCCATGTACATCAGACCTTTTAAAATTCTAGAAAGAATTGGTGTTGTAGCTTACCATTTGGAAATTCCTCCAAATCTCTCCAAACCTCACGATGTGTTCCATGTATCATTGTTGAGAAAATACATGCCTGACCCAATGCATGTACTCGCCTATGAGGAATTAAAACTAGAACCTGAGCTATCTTATTGCGAAGATCCCATCAGGATTCTTGATACCAGAGAACAAGTGCTGAGAAATGTGATGACTTGTCTGGTAAAAGTTCTATGGAGAAACCATAAGATGGAGGAGCCAACGTAGGAACCCAAGGAACTTATGATGAAGAATCACCAGAGTATTTTCATGAGGTAGTATTCTTGAAATTTTTAGGATGAAATTATTTAAAGGAGGGGATAATGTAACACACCCAGCTTCCACGGTATGCTTCTCGTTGAATAATACAGTAGCATGTGTTGTACGCAACTTCGAGTTCTAACACACACTACAACTAATCAAACTAGTTTTTATGAATAGTAATACTGAGTTTTTGAAATTTTATAAATTTTATCTTTCAAAATATACTTCATTTTTGTATTCAAAATATCGAAATTATCATAGGGTGAATTTTTGGTAATTTTCTGGAAACATTCAATTTTTGATAAATAGTGAAAAAACACTAAGTTGTAGTTTAAAAGAAAATTTTTATTTAAATAATTATTTATTTTATTTATATTTAATTAATGTAAAAATTGATACATAATACCTATATAAGTTCAATGAAATTCATTGTAGTTATTTTAGATATATAAAAATTTTTTGGACCTTTTCACCGTCTTTTACCAACCTCCTAGGAGAATTCGGAAATTCACATAAAACATAATTTTACCACTTCTGTCAGTGGATTTTCAAAAATCCAAGAGACACGGTTAATATTAAGGAGTAAAATGTCCTTTCATAAGATAAAAATAATTTTTGGTGAATATTATCTTTTTACTTTTATTTACCACGGTTAAAAGTAAATAGGGTAATTAATTGAAAAAATGATATTAATATTACCCTGACACATGTCCTAATTCTATTGGACAATGTTATCTCGACCAAAAACAACCTTAGGAATAAAATATTATCATTTAGGTTCACATGGATTAGATTAGGACATTTATTATTATTTAATTCAAAGAAGAGTTAAAAGAATTAAAATCAAAGTTTAATTACTAAAACATTTTTAATATAGGTGTATACATAACATAAATTAGATTATAAATATTAATTAGAAATATAAAAATACTTCCAACAAAATGGTAGTTTATTTATAATTTTTATATATTAAATAATTTAATTTATTTATGACACAATGGTGATGCAGTAATTGCCTAATTAATGAAATATTATAAAAATTGATATTTTAAATATCAAACTAAAAGTAATTTTAGAGTTTTTATGAATTACACTAATTTTCAAGGATAATATGACATATTAGAAATGGTTATATAAATTTTTTTCGAAGTAATAATTCTGTTATAAAAGTACCAAAAACAAAATACCCAATAGTGTCAAAATTGACATAAAAGAGTTTTTAAAATAAATATTATATTATTAATTGATATTCTATTCCTAAAAATATTCTTTTCAGCCAAATTAATTATATAAGGATAGGTTTATCCTTAATGGAACACTTGGGGGGACTCTTGGAATTATATCGTAATTTTATTAACCATATAATATAAAAAACAAAGTGACATGGTAAATGTCAAACTATTTATCTAAGAGTTAAATATAAATGATATGGTTAATATAGTGAACAAAACATTTCTAAAATATATTTTATGAAAGGTTTTAGACCCATACAGACCTCAGAATTTTAATAATCGACTTTGGATCTATTTGATACTGAATATTAATTTATTATAAATTAATACTTTAAGTTTTTTCGGAAGAACCTCTTGTCCCCCTTATAAAAGGACACCACTTCTAACAAATTCTTCATTACTTAAAAGCCTTTTGGTTTTGAAAATATCTGACCAAATACCCTCTAAACTATCCTAAATTCATCCTAGAGGCCTTGAAATAGCCAAAAAAGCAAACTTAAAGAGCCATTTTGAGCAAATCAAAACGAAGAACCTGAAGAATAGGTAATGTTTTCACCACCCTCTTTCAAGTTCCCTTCTTCTTCAACTTCTTCTTTATTTGTTTTTTATATTCTAAAATAACAACTCCAGTATATGCTATATATTGTGATGTTATTATAAATATGGTTCAACTATATTCAGTATTCTATCCACCCTTTGAATGACATGTCACCATACGTGCGTACGTACGAATTACCGTCTCCACGTCATGGTGTAATTTTTATTCAATATATTATTATTTGGATGGGTATAATAATGACGTGTAATTAATCTAAATAGTAAATATAACATGATAATGATTATTTATATATGATATACCATCCAATTATATATTATTTTAATATCAAAAGAATGATATTTTCGCTCGTACGAACGTACGGACTACCGTCTCCCGGAAGGCGATGAGATTCATTCCCCATCATATCAATTCAAGTATAATTATAATTTTATGATTAAAAATAATGTTTAAGGACATGATGTCATTCTGGATATGAATAAGATACAACCTATCCATAAAAACATGTATTATGTAACAAAACATATAAAAGAAAACGAGTAAGTTTACGCCCAAAATGACGATAATACTAAGATATTATTAACAAAAGCAATGTTAACAGATCATATATGATATCATATTAATTTATATGATTGTTTTATAATTTAATAACAATTATTTCACCATTATACATAATTTTAACCTACCCTCAACCAAGTAAAAGTACAAGGTAAGGGTTTATTTCACAATCTTTTCATTATCCGAGGTTTCTTATATGTAATTATATACTGGGACCTCTTTATCATCCACATCCATGTTTCGTAAAAATGTATTTCAAATAATTCTTATTATTTTATATACTATGGGTTAAAGTCATTTATACATTTTTTGACTTGTTATATGATGTTTATAAAGGAATCTTTTTGTCATTTTCCAAACAAGGTCCTTTTTAACCTTTTCGACGGAATTAAGGTAAGAATGTCTTTTTTTAACTTATAAGGTGGGTGCTGCTATTTTCCGCCATTATAAAATTGTAGAAGAATCCATTATAGGATTATAATAATATTTTCATAGTAAATATTTTCTTTTATAAATATGTGACCTAAATTATTTCAAAAAAAGATATATTTCTCTCAAATAGTTTTGATTTAATCTATGCCAACATCCAATGATGGATTTTAAGCTTATTTGAAGTTTATTTATTATGATACAAAACATCCATATTGTATTGAAGGTTTTGTGATATGTTTGACTGTGGATGTGTTATTTTTATACCATTCATGTTTATAGAATAAGTATTGACATTTCGTATGCTAGTTTTAATACGAATGTTTATGTTATGTTTAAACATGTTCATATGAGGAATGCATTGGACTTAATAAGTGATAGGTGGATCCCACAATATCTCCTTGATGCATCGGTAGGTCTAATGAGACAAACTAGTGTCTTGGCACAAGGCCTTGACAAAATCTTATTTTTTGTCTTGGCACAAGGCCTTGACTATGTGGTTTTGATAGTCTAACATTATGCATTCCATCAATATGAAAGTGGTTTTTGATATTGCATGTGATTATTCGACTACTAGAATATCCATGTGAATAAGTAAATGGAATTACTTCATTTTATTTATGCCATATTATGCGGAAGTAAATGTTTAAATGGCTTTTGTTTTAGTTATATTTTTTCTTTAAATGTTTATGATTATTTATGAAATTTTCCGCTATATTGTTATCCTTACTGGGCATTTGAGGTCACCCCTTTCTATGTTTTATTTTTCCCAGGATTTGAAGAAGTATTTTATGAAAGACCTGAATGGATAGTATAAAGGGATATGAGTGTGGAGACAAGATGTTGTTGTAGTTTTTACTTTATGATGACATGTAAACTTTATGAATGTATCTATTGTTTCCAAGGCTACTAAACTAATTGGTCTTTTGATATTTGATCTTTTGTGATCATGAAAATGTTATGTAATAATGCACCGACTCTAGGTAACTGGGTTCGGTGTGTTGCAATATATTAAAATGAAATAATTGGTCCTGGAATATATAATTATATAAATTATTTCAGTCAATTAATTTATTAAAACATTATCCCTTGGTGGTTTAGTACATGAGTGTTCAGAGAATTCTAATCTTATGCCATTCCTAGGGTAAAACCCATGGTATGAACGCAATGGGTCCCTCGTATTTCTTATTCAAGCCTCCACTTATAATATATTCCACTTTTTCAAGAAACTAATCACATTGATATTAAATATATTTCAATAACAAGTTTCTGGCACACTAGGCCATGGATTCTCACTCTCTCTCATCACCTACCTCTAAAATTAATCCATAAAATATAATAAATTAATACATAGAAAACCAGAGTCATTTCTGGAGTGATATCCCGAAACATTTTGATGATGTATATCAATTGGTGATATGTTTTCCAAGACATGAGGGAGCCAATATAAAGATCTAATGGGAGTTAAAATTGTTCACTTGTATAATATAGTGACAAATAATTTGTGTCATATGGGGAAATTAAATTACAAATGATTAATTTCGAAAATAAATATAGTTGTTGAAAGAAGTATTTCTGTATAGTATGTGAATTAGTGGAAACCTAATAAAAAAGTGGGTTTCCCACAACATATGTGAACATTGTCAAAACACTATGTGTTATAGATTAATTTATTTTCAGAATATCATGTGTTGTATTTTATTAGGTATAAACCAAATGATCAATTTACATCCAATAAGATTTTATAGAATCAAATATTAAATGGTATAAATAGTTTTTAATATTAATTTCTAATTTTTTAAAATTTATAAGAGAACATATTTTAACTGAACTCAATTTTATGTACACATGCATTAAAGAATTTCAATTTTATTATTTAGGAGAATAGTATTTGATTAATTAAAGCTTCATAATTTCATTTCATTACAATTAAAAAATATTCAAAAAAAACCTCTAGAACAACAATGGTAAAGTGTTATAATTTATTCTTATAATATATATTGACGACATTTTCCTTGATGAGAATATATTATATTCGCATGCAATTTTCATCCAAATAATTATTTTACATATAATTTCAATCATTTGATAGATAATTAACTTCATGAGAGTTTAAATTACTCAATAATAATATATAATAATTAATTTATTTTTAAATGTTATTTGATATTTAGTATGGTTGTTTTAAAGAGTGGTTGCTAAGATGTTTTCTACCCCATATTCAAATGTGAATAAACTTCAATAGCAAGAAAATGGGATGGATATTGATGAAAATAAATTATAAAATAATTTACTTGACATTACCTATTGTTGAATACTTTGGTATATAATTTTTTATATAATTTTATATTATGTGATTTGTATCAATGTCCTCCAATTGAATCTCATTTCATTACATTGAACAGTATTTTAAGGTACAACACTACAATTTATTATATAATATAAAAATAAATCATTTTCAATATTTATTTGTTGATTGAGATACATTTGTTAATTATTATAAGTGAATTTCTACTGGAATGTTTTTCTTGGGATAAATATCTATTACGATGAACACTTTGATGTAAAATCCCATTACCTTGAAAAAACTAAAGTGGTAAACGTTACTCCCATATATGGAATAAATAAAAAAAATGAGGCTAAATATAATAATCAATTTTCACATTGTGGAAGTGAATTTACAAAAATTTATAGAATATAATATTCATAGTTTCATTTATCATTATAAAAATCCAGTTCAATACTCTTGATCAATGTACATTAATGTCAAATACTATTTTATTAAGGACAATGTGATAAAAGTAGTTATGAAGATTGAATATGTTCTTATAGATGAAAAATTGGTGGAATTGTTTTACCAAACCTATTTCCCAATGATGTGATATTAAAATTTAGATTAATAATTGATGTTTTACCTCAATATTTTGAAGGCTAAGGTATGAAATTACTGCCCTCTCTTTTTTTATTTGTATTTTTGTTTTCAAGTGGTGTTAAATATAATAACACAAATGTAAATTTCTTATATTTTTTTTGGGGAGAAATATCTTATAAAAAATGAATATATGTTAATGGATTTATTTATGTGTGAAGGATATGAGTTTAGTGTACACGTGTTTCTTCTGTTTGGGGAGATCTATGTTTTCAGAAAGTAAGTGTGGTTAGTTTGTGAGGTAATCAACCTTTTTTATTGATGATATAACTATTAAATTTTTTGGGTACATCTATATGTATATATGTATGGATAAAAAATATTTGAAAACAAGATTTCATGTTAATTTGAGTAAATCATAGTTTCATCCTTGTTATTATTATCCACAATTATGATTTCATATACTATGTTGTCTCATGTGGGATTTAAATGATAGAATGAAAACTATTTTCTAAATCTAGTATAGATTCTAGAGTTTTTATCTAAACCAATATAAGGGTTTTTTATGTCCAATAAGGTTTTTTAAGAGTGTTATATGCCTCAAAATTCATTTGATTAAAAGAGAATATTATTGGTTAATGGATTTTTAAGTGACCATAAATTAAAATGATAGTTTTAGAATATGTTTTCAACTTATCAAACCATAAATTTAGTGATTTATATTAGTTTATGTAACACCTTGAAATATTATGATATATTTTCATTTAAATAAAATTAATTTCTTTTATAGATTGAGATACACAAAAACCCAATCCCAAATCACAGTAAGTGAACATTATATTTTAGAAAATTATAAAAAATGAATATTTTTAAAATTAATGGAAAAATATTATAATTTGGTAGGGTAAATATAAAATTTGAATATACATAATCAAAATAATACTATATTGATTTTTTTTAAAATTATTAGATATTAGACTTTATAAATAATTAAAAATGTAGTACTTAATAATTCCATATTTTATATATAATTTTTTTTATTTTTTTTATTTTAAAATAAATTTAATTTTAATTTTATATAAGTAAATATAAGATCATTTGGAGGTAAAATGGGTATTTTTTAGAAATATATTATTCTCAGTAGATTATTTCCACTCTGGGAAACGTCTTTACGCCTGCATCCTCATCAAGGATGGATGTGTTTCCTACAGTGGATCTATAGGTGGTAAAACATGGAGATGCTATATATTTTTATCTTTTGTCTCTAGTGGTGAGGCTTTTTCATGACCAGCCATCGATTTATTTTTTTCAGTTTTTGTGTGTTCTAGGGATCTTGGCCTTTCAGAAGAAGTGTCTTTGATATAAAAGAACATATTCTATATTCATTTCTTATCCAATGATATTTTTTTGAAGATGTCATCATAAGAGGGGAGGGTGTGTTATTTATGGAGGTTTTAACTATTTAGATGGTATTGGGATGATCATGTAGAGAAATATTTTTTCTTAGGGGTGGATTGGGTGAAGCTTACTAGTCTACCACTCCCATTTCTCAATCCTTCAATTCATTATAGTGTTAGAGATGCTATGGATGATTTCCATTGTGTTGATGAAGATAAATGGAGTTTATAGTCTTCTTCAATTCCCTAAATTTATTTTTACATGTATCTCATAGTTCCTCTCATATCATGCATTATCATTCAAGCATGGAAGGACTTATCTGGGTTATAAAACTTTTTCATTCATTTTCATCCAATATTCTGGGAGGTTTTCCATATTCATGGTCATTAAGATTATTTTTTCATGAATCGGTTCTTGGAAAAGTGAATTTCCCTTTGGGTAGAGGTATGAAAGGTCTGTCTTATTATGTGGATGGTGTTTCTAAGGTCCATGATATCATGGTTTAGTCTAAATACAAGAATAATTTCATTTCAATGTGATCTATCACTTAATTGGGTTTTTTGTCTATGGATGTTAATTTTATCTTGAGGATCACTCCTCGTTACTACTTTCAAGAAAATCCCCAACCAGACCTCCACCTAACCTGGTTAGGGTTCTTCTTGGGGATCTAAGTGAGGAAAGCGTTAGTAGGGTAAGTTTGGATACATAGAATATGGGGTTCATGGTTATTTTTTTCCTAGAAAATTATTTAGAGATTATATTAATTATGATATTATGTAAGTTGGTGTTGATTCCTCGACCTCAAATAATTTGGTGGAAGTTAATCTATTTACCCCTTATAACATGATAGTCCCCTTATAGGGTATTGTTCCAGCTTACCCAAACCAATACTTTTATATATTAAATCATTGTTTGGATCTCTCTTATTTGGAAGAAGAAAAATTTTACCCATATCTTTTTGTGATTGTGAAGTGTTACCATTTAAAATGTTGCATGTAATCTATTCATAGAGGCGGGATTTCTCATTCCAATTATAGAGAGGCTTATAAGATATAGATATTATTACCCTGTCTCATTAAGTATCACGTCTAAGAGGCCAACACATTCCCCCTCAAATTACCAATATTATTATTTGGAATTCTATGGGATTGGGTGTCCCAGAGAAATGAACTTTCATTGTATTAGAGGCTCAGAAACTACAAGACACTCTCTTGGACATCCTATAACCTAAATCTGAGGAATATTCTTTATATAACATTGTGGGGGAAGAATTTTATTATAGATTTCATGCCTAGTAGTCCATACAATAATCATATTTGTGTCTTTTATATGAACAATTTTATAGTGTAAATTTTATAGATTTCCCCAGATCACATTACTATAATGATTTCCTTGGTTGGTTCCACATAAATATTTACATTCATTTATGGAAAATGTAATTCCTTAGAAAGGATGGCACTATGTAAAAAATTATCTTCATTTAAACTAGAGAACCATGCCTAGTTTTTGGGAAATGATTTCCACACTAGAGCTATATGGTCAGAGAAGAAGAGAGGTAATGAGAAATTGTTCAGTTCCGTGCAAGAAGTCAATTATTTTATATATTCTAATGTTATCATGTACATGAGGTTTGTTGGGGATAAATTTATATTTTGTGATAATAAAAATTATACTGAGTTAGGTTAGAGTATATGGGATTGATGTATATCTAATATTCAGGGTTTCGACTCCTTCCTTAGGTTGAAATAATTAATATTCCTTTTGTTATATCCAACCACTCTCCACTCTTGTGGAATCTTTGTAGAGTTTTAAAAAACATATCCCATTTCTGATTCTTACCTAGTTGGCCCTAGGAGGATAGTTTCCTCCACCTTATTAAAAATTCATAGGATAAAATAGTGACGGGATGGCATAGACATGCATCATTGATTTCCTCATGTGTCATAGATTCCACTTACAATAATGGAACAAAAATAGGCTTAATCATGAATCCTAGATATAATAACTTAGACATGAAATTGGTTTGATTGATGGGATGCTGCTGGAAAACTAGGATGATGAATTTTTTCCATGATAGTGGATGACAAAAACATGTTTTTCTATAAAACAAGCATATATCGGGAGAGTGGAAAGAGAGAAATCATGGTCTAATTAGTAAAGGGATGGAGTTATAAATCCGAGATTCTTTTTTATGCATAAAGGATAGATAGACCTTGATAAGAATCAATATCCTATCTTCTAATGGAACGTACCATAAAGGTGTGGACATGTATTGAAAGATATAAGAGATTCACTTAAAGGATATTGTATCTTGTTCACACATATGAGTGATTGAGTTCGGTTGAGGATGATTAGAGAAGTTATATTCATGTATTACATTCCAAGTATGGTGGAATATTGTTATAATGATGATAATGAGGTCATCCTAAGTGATCAAGTGATCAAGCCAGTGGTGTTCACTCTGAATGCTAAAAGTGCACCATGTCTTTAAGGCTTCTCAAGGGAATTTAATGTTACTATATTGGATGTCATCTAATATAATGTGATCGATGAAATTAAGGATATATTTAAAGGATGTCCCATCCCTAGTGTTGATTTTCCCCCAAGAATGTGTATATACCCAAATTAAACGAGATGATAAGCATAGTCTAATTTAGGATGATTTGTTTGTGCAATGTTTTATAAAATATCCTTACCAACATCATTAAGAAATTTCTATAAAGGGATCTTGTTCAGATCATCTATAAAGAGAAGCATGGGTGCATAATATTTTGTAATTTCCATGGGGAGATTAAAATTTCATGAGAGATGATGGATGGTATTATTTTCTAAAATCTCAGTTGTAACATCATAATCATGTTTGGCATAGATAAAGATTATGATACGTTAGAGTGGTATTTATGTTGAAGGTCATTGACCCCTTTTGTTTGAGGGAGTGGTTTTATATTCTTTTGTTTATATGTTATTAATCTACTTGGATCCCTATTTATATTTTGATAAGACTCTTTTGGTTATTGAAATATTTTCATGGTATGTGGTCGGGTGATCCGTTTTTACTTAATTTTTATTCTAGATCAAAAGTTTCTTGAAAGAAATATAAAACGTTAAATAGCTAGATTGAACTTAATTATATTTTGGAAAAGGATTAGGGCATGAATCATTTCTCATCTTATGTTTCCTAATGATATGTTATTATTAATAACCAATAGAAAAACATATAATGATATAATAAACAAAATAATGAAAATATATGTCTTATAGATTCAAAAAATAATCACTTTAGTGAAGAGAAGTCTTTTTCCTCAAAATCCTATTTGAATAGTCTTAGATGGATCATTCAAGAGAAGTTTTCTATCTAAATAAGGCATCTTCTGATGGAATATTTTGGAGCTCCTATAAAATATGGAAGAATTAAAAAGGTTACGGTTGATTAATAGTTCAGTCATGTTTATTACAATATCTGAAACCATAAAAATTGGCAACTCACATTTTGAGGTACGATCATGCTGGTAAATATCATCCTTATATCTATTCACATGAATGTTTTTTAATTTCTAAATATCCCAAAAGTATCATTTTAGAGTTTAATAATCATTAATTCTTTTGTATAAGACAAAAAACATGAGAGAAAGTGGAACATGGATCCTTGTAAAATAATAGAGATGCATGTTGCAGAATATGGTTTCAACTAGAAATTTGTGGATATGAACATGAATGAAATGCATGAAAAATTTTCTTGGGACATCATAATAGGAAAATACATGTGTGTGATGTTCATGTAGAATAGTTACAATGAATAATAGGGAAGTGGGGAAGATAATTTAGGTAGTTTATCATGTTTTTTCCAATTCATGATTAGATAAATTGATATTTTGAAGGATAAAATGTGTTGGGTGGTTGGGTGAGGTGATATCATCTACTAAAAAGACAACTATGTTGGTTGTTTATTATTCTTAATTGATTTTACAATCTCGAAGATAACTTTTATATAGGTGAGTTTTTATACAATGATTATTCAGACTACCATTAATGAAGATAAAATGTCTCTATATGAAAGGATTACACTAAATGATGAACAGGAGATGTGTAAGGTCTCAAATTAATTTTCTAGATCGTTTTATTATCAGGAAAAATATCACAGATGCATTCTGAGTATGATAATAATGAGTGGGAAACCAAATTATGTTTTAAGAATATTCCAGATGAAATTAACATTTTTTGGGAGGATATATAATGGACCATTCCTACTGAGGATAATATTTAGAATAATAGAATATTGATAGCTTCATGCTACATGTGTCATAAGGGACCTAATATTGTGATGGTTTGGAAATTAATTTTTTAAGGTGATGGGTTCATCTTCTCTTGATAAATTTATGGGAATTAACTATGAATTATAGTGTAGGCAGTGTAATACATGAATTTTTAACTAATGGTTTTTAGGGGATGAGAATTATTCTCATTTGGTTAAAAATTTTATCATGTTGTTTTCTCATGTATATCGAGTGATTTGGGAGGCTTGGAATAGGTTTCATGATGAAAATAAATACTCCCATCACAACCTAAAATTACATTTTTCCCTAGTTATGGAAAATGGTTCCCTCCTTCCTAGAAGTGAGTTATAATTTGTTATTAGGGGGCTTCATCAAAGGGTTGCAGATAATTATGAAGGTAGTGAATGAGATCTTCAAAGAAGGTGGGTCATATAGATGCCTCTGAGGGCTATTCTTTTGATTAATGTGGATGTGTCCTATAATCGGGGTTTTCTGAGAGGAGGAGGTATTGTGAGTGATGTTAGGGGGTCGGAGGCCATGTGTTTTGGTTACTTTTATAGTTTGGAAAACGCTATTAGGGTGGAATCCAGAGCCATGATCAGTGAAACTTCTCTTTAAAAGCTTTACAAAATCCAAAATTCCTTGCCTATGTTAGACTCCAAGAATTTGGTTTCTTTCTTTCATGATAATTCCAGTGTTTTTTGGTTTTCAGTATATGGTATTAGAAAATCTAGGCTGATCATTGAATGATACATAGAGATCACTCGCACACGAGGGGAGGGGAATTTATCTATGGTCAATCTAGCTTGCATGATAATTTTAACACCATGAGATTTTGTGAAATAGTATTCTCAAAATAATTGAATATTTTTTCTATTTTACATTTCACACAACACTAAATATTGGTTTTTTATATCAAAGGATTATGTTTTTCTTGAATTATACGCAACACAATGTTATGATTTCTTTACACATAACAAATATTATAACTTCTATTACTTGAAATATTATGGGTTTCTTGTGATAAGATATGAATAAAACCAATTACATGAATAAAAAATGTATTTTTCTAAATATGACTTTTACTAGATTTTAATGATGAACCAAATATATATATTATTCCAAAACATTAAATTTTTTTACTTTAGAAAATAAAAAACCTTTTTTAAATAGGAATATCAAATTTTAATTTAAGTGAATTTTATTTATTTTTCAGAGAAGTTTTACTTTTTGATCAATAGTGAAAAACAATGAATTTTTTTTGGAAAATTTCCTTTTAAAATAATTTATTTATATAGAAAAATACATTTTAAATTTTTCTTAATGTTCAGTTGGATAAATTTTACATCAATTAATCAAATTTATTTAATTATTAACAATTTTAGATTGAATATGGATATAAAAACATTTTAATCTTTTCAATTATTTCCTTTACAAACCCCTCTTTCATGACACGTCTACAAGACTAATTTTAAATTAATTTCTTTCACTTTTGTGTGTAGAATTTTGTAAAATTGGAATCCATATTTGGAAGAAGAATTATTTTGAATTTTATTAATTTTTTATTAGTTTTTAGAAAAAAAAATTTGGAAGTTAAATAAAATTAATTATATCGATTAAGGAAAAAAATTATTTTCCATGGCGGTTAAACATTAATCATAAAGGGTAAAATGACCTAGAAACTTGTATAAAACCCATTTTATACCAATATTTCTACTATATACCCTATTTTTTATAATTCTATGTGTTATTGGGATATTATTTCTTGAGAGTGACCACTATAATAACTTACGTAAGGAAAAAAGACAATAAATGAACCTTCCATACCTTTAACATTTATAAAGGCTTGACATATGAACAGAAAACAAAATTTGTTCATTTGTAAAAAAATATTAATGTTAAAGGATTTTTTTAAATCATACTAATTTATATTTAATTTCTAGTGATGAATTATTTAGATTATCAGCTTAAGGAATTCCAAGATCCATAATTATTTGGTTAATAATTAACTAAAATAAATGGTAAAAAATATTAAAAGTAAAGTAAATTTATTGAATTGTTGGATTAATTTTTTATATGAATATTTCATATAACACATGTGTGAAATAATTATATTAATATTACATATTTTTCTAGATTTTTTTATTTAAATTATGTAAATAATTTCAAAATTGGAATTAATTATATTTCATAGTAAATCGTATTTTATTAAAAGATTTAAGATTTGGTAAAAATATTATATTCTTTCACATTATTTTTAAATTTTGATATATATAAAATATTTTTTATTAATGATCCAATTTATCTTTTAAAATAATAATATTTACTTTCAAGTAGTAAAAACATTGAAATCATTGTTTGGGTTAAAGTTGTGTTTTTATGTGATATATATGCTTGTTTTAAATTTAATTTCCAACACACATGAGATATTTTTTCGTAAATGAGATATTATAATTGTAATTCACCAGATAAATATTTTCTAATAAATCCCACATAAATTTAGTCTTGATATTTAAATCACCTATGTTAGAAAACAAGTTACTTTAATAAAAACTAAAATGAAAAATGAGGTGGAACAAAGAGGTTAGGAATAAATCATGATAATTTACATATATTTTTATGTTAGAGGTTGGGATCTACCATAATTAACCATTATTTTTTTTACATTTTTTATCAATTTGAGATCATGGATACGTTCCTATAGTGTTTACCTTTTGGTATTTACAATAATTTCTCCCCTCTTTTCCTATAAAAATGCATTTACTCTTCCACTCCCTCACACCTTTCAATACACATTGAATCATACAAAACCCAAAAGAAATAATATTATAAATTCTATACCTTTATCCTATATTCCTCACATTGGGTATAAATCCATCAATGAAATCAATTTTTTTAAACCAAAATTAGTTACCCAAAGAAGTGGTAGTATCCTTCAACGTGCACTTTTGTTTGATTTTCATTATCTACCAACAAAATTATTGTTATTATAGGATAATATGATAACCTCATTATCCTAAATATATTAATATTAAATTATTATAATTTTTTTACCAACACCAACACACAATTTTATCCAATTAGTAACTAAGTTATCAATCGTGTGTACATCAAACTACCGCCTCACGAAACGATGTTGTTGATTTTTCCATTACCGCCACTCATGGTTAAAAATTATGATTAAAATAATATTTTTATATGATTTATTTATTATTTATGTTGTATTTATACTTATTTAATTATTAAATAATAAATCCCTTCATTCATTCTATTTTCTGTAAATATGATAACTTCTTTTGTGGATGTGTGGACTACCACCTCCTCAATACAATGTGGTTTGTTCACACATTTAAAGAATGTATTTACCATGGGTTTCATAAAGGTATATGATGTTTATGAAATAATAATTCTACTATAATGATATTATATATATATATATATCATTTAGATTATTTCTTTCAATATGAAAAAAAACAGAAACAACATTCATGCATGACTACAACCGATGGTCTCCATGAACGACGTATTCCATTTCATATTCCTATCTTTTATATATTATAAAAAATATTTATATAATTAATATATATAATTTTTTATATATATTGAATTATATAACTATGTAAATCATGATCTAAGTAATCATATCTAGAATAACTAGACAAAACATATACAAAAAATAAAGAGAATATTACCAAAAACATAACAATAACATGAATTCTTTTTAAAAGTGTAATATAATGTCATAATAAAATTATATATGGTGTTATATATAATAATATGGTTCAATGGTAGATTTATCATATACTTATATTTATTATATATGATATTTTAACATGTGATAATAAATTCAAGACTTAAGGTATGGGTTTTCTCGTCCTATATTTATTTCCTATGAGACACAATCCATATTCAACACCTATTTTTTATATGTGATGTGTATAATGAACTATTATTTATATATTATTATTATAATGAAATTTATTTGGATTTTCATATCCATTTGATTATATATCATTCATGGGTTTTATGATTTAAATTAAACCAAATAGATAAAGTTATTTTGTCTCAGTTTTCCTTCTTTGAGAAATTGTTCCTGTTATGTATCTATATTATTCTATGAGGAGTATATACATCCCATTTAAAAATTTTAACATGAATATAATTATTTTCCATTATATTTTATGATTTATATTGTATTATTATTTTACTGGGATTATGATTCAAATTTACAAAAGTGGTAATAGTTTATTTCCATAATCTCATAATTTACTAGGATTATTTATGATTTTTCTTCAATTGATGAAATATTATGATCCATCTCTCAATAACTATCATTAATTTCATTCTCCTATGATTATTCATGATATAATTATGAAATGGTACTATTTTACACTATTTATCACATAATATAATTATGAATCTGTTTTTATGAAAATTAATCATTATCTATCACTTCAGTTAGAAATCTATGTTCATTCAAAACAATGATTTCTAAAAAAAATCAAAAAATATTTGTAAGGTCTAAAATTATATTCTAATAAAAAGTTCTGTTAAAAAATTAATACTTTATTTATAAATGTTCAATGTGTTTTAAAAGAAGAATTATTTCAAAAGATCTTCATGATTAATTTTTATTTTTTCAACATTTTTCAATGAAAAAGTTTATCAATATTTTTAATGCTTTATTTTTATGTTTTCAATGTGTTTTAAATATAAATGGTATTAAAAATATTTTCAAGATTCATTTATATGTTTTCAAATCAATTTTCAGTGAATAATATTTATGAAATGATTTATTTTTTGTAATTATATTTTCAATTAACAAAATTAATTTTCCTCAATAAATGATTAAAGTGAAATTTGAAAGTGTTATTTGTAAGAAACTGAATTTTGATGATATTTTATGAAAGGGGTTTTCAAATAAAGACTATTTTCATTAATCAATGTTCTAAGTGATATTTAAAAACAATTCTTTATATAAGATGTAATCATTTGAAATTGCTTATGATTTACTAAGGATATAATCCACAGACACCATTGTTATTATTTATTTTAATTATCTATTTTAAGTTAAATATTGTTTATGAAACATGTTTCTCTTCGATGGGTAATACTTTTTTCAAATACAATTATTTTAATAAGTTATACATTGATTAAATGAGTAATAAACTTTAGAATTTTCCACATGTTATTATATGATGACTTGTTTATGATTCCCATTTCATCTCATGGCTTATGATATGATGTTTATAAAACCAATATCTTTTTATGGGTTATTATTAAGTGAATGTTTTATTAACTTATGGAACACATATATATGATTTAATTATGTGATTAGTAGGACTAATATCTCCCTCCAATTCGATCGGTAATAATTTATATCTCGTGAGATAGACATGGCAGGCATGGGGAGTGAACTCGATTCATTAAAGGACTAGGTCCACTAAGATGGTCTTAGGAATGAACCTTTACTGCTAAGATTGTCTTGGGAGTGAACCATAACTATAAATATGGTCTTGGTATTAATACTTTTCTACTGATATGGATTTTTTAGGGAACCCATCCCACTATAAGGAAACTGATATGATTTGGGATAGTGGTGTGCCCTACCTAATAGGTGTATCCCTATGAAGTGCTCGAATAGGTTTTGGAAATAATAATTGTCTTATAATAAATTATTTTATATACATTAGTATATGCCAAAAATTAAATGTATGATTTTTATATTATACTCTCATGGATTATTCTCTTCATTCCATTATGATTCATGTCTCATGAATAACAAAATTTTATGTCATGAGTCTTGTATATGATCTTTGATATATAGGGTATTATTTTCAATTTTTATTCTCATGATCCAATTTTCTTATTACCATGTTACAAAAAATTATCTACATTATTTACCCTTATTAATAATATGATATAATTCTTTCATATGATTTCTTTCCTCAGGTTTTGTATAAATATTTTCAGTGGAATTACTAAAGGGGAAAATCTTTGTGGGAAACAGTGATGATCTACACCAAGTTTGAATATTTTGTACCATGATTCCAAAGACACTAAAATATTATATTCCACAGGATTTTAATTCTCTAATGTGATTAATAATCATCTAAATTGATGTAATATCCATTTATTTTAATCACGAGTTGTTATAGTAGGTATTAATTGTAAGGTTTCATTAATCATTAGAAACATGGATTAGAAAACTTTAGTGGGATCTCTTGAAATATTTATAAGGATAGGATTAAGAATTTCTCTAAGGATAAGATTTTTGTGTCATATATTAAAATTAAATTTTCATAATTAGGATGTCCTATAAGTGAATTTTTATTTCTATAGGGTTTTCCTCTTGGATATGTTCTTCTCACACTATGCATTCAGTTTTTTTCAATGGTGGGAACTAGATAAAACCGGGTTAATGTTGAATGTGACAGAAAATTTTAAGATAAGTAGTAAAATGGAATGATAACAGGAGTGAAGGATGTTGTGATCATGCTTAATCGGTTTTCATAGAACATGATTCTGAATTTTTACCTTAACCAACTCTCAATCTCCACAAATAAAATAATGATGGAGTCGGTGAGTGTTCGGGAGATGGAGACTATTGAGAAAATAAGATATAGTTTTTATTGTGTCGAGAATGTGGAAAGAAGATCCCAAGTGATTATCTTAGTGAAAAAGAATATATTTTGACTATGTAAAATATTGATACAGATAAGTTAATTGTAAGGATAAATGAAAATTTTGGTTAATGCAATGAATCAAAATAATTGAATCTCTATGGTATCATCGACATTTAAATGCTTTAACTGTGGAATGAATGGGAATTTTGAAAATTGATGTACTAAGTTGACATATCCCAATGATTATAAAAAATTTGGTATGAGTAATGGTTATATTTCTAGTGATGATGAAGATATATGTGAACTATCAAAGTAAATATGTATTAGGTAAAAAGATAAGGTATCATAGTTAATTTCATAAGGATGTGATGGATTAAAAAATTATTCTATATAAATTGTTTGATATAAAATTATTTTTTGGATTGTTTATTTGACTAATTATTTACAATAATATGTTGAATGATTTTGATGTACTAGAAAAATGTTATAAAGGTATAGTAATATTCATGTGAAACACATGATTATGTTAAAGATAACACTCAAAATCTGTCAAATCATAATACAATGATGTTTCGATAATATAAATTTGATGTAACTAATTGCATTGTAACTGATTAATGATTTATAGAAAATGTATTTTATGATATAATTTATGGATTTTATAGCATTTTTATATTTAAATAATATATCTAACAACATTTTGGATATGTAAACATTTATTTTTTCAATATGGATTTCTGGTAAATGTCGTTATTACTGTGATACAAGAGAATACAAGATAAAGGTATTAATATGTTTATCACATGAAAAATAAGAGATATTATTGTTATATTAGGGATCAATGATAAGCTATTTTTGTGAAATTGTGTGACCTTGTTTCTGATTTTTTGTACTTTTGGCTTTCATAACATTGAAAAGGATAACCATTTATGGAATCGTTTATGTTAAAATTCATATGACGTTTTAGATATTAATGTATTATCCCTCTATATGAAGATTTAAGAATATAGCATAACTTGAACAATTATTTTTGTAATAAAGGTGGATGGAATGACCTAGAATTAATTTTAAGTATCTCATGATTTGCTAATGCTTCTGGAATGAAAAAATCACCTACATTTTTTGGAATAAGAGAAGAATTGTAAATTGATCATGGAACAAAAAAATGAGAGGTTCTCTTGAAATCATGTATGTATATATTCTCATGAAAATTATTCAACTTATGAAAAAGGGTTATAAAGTAAAATTTTGTCTTGTTATCATAATTTTTAATGGTATCAATGACCATCTTCAACCCTCTTTGATTTATTTCGTTGTGATCTCTAACCTTATCCTAGAAATATTTTCTATCACTCTATAAAAGAACATGATAGTTACATTTATCATCCATTTCCATTTTATCACCTTCCACCGATGTTCACCTATGTCTAAACTTACTTATGAGTTACATTGGATAATCGTTATGTTTCTATCTTTCATTTTTAAATGAAGTTTTACTATTCATTTGTATGAAGTGGGTTTCTAAGAAAGGAACTTTAATGTATTTAACCATTGAAACCCCATACAAATTTCAATGGAAAAATATAATTTTAAGGGTGGTTGAATGTAACACACTAAGAATTTGTGAGGTATTTTTTGAATTAATTTAATCTTTTTGATATTATTATTTTACATAACACTGAATATAGATTTTTTTTATGTGGAAGAACTATGTTTGGATTGAATTAAATGCCACACCATGGTAATATTTCAATACAAAAAACACATAGATTACCTTTCAGTACATGAAAAACTATGTTTGACTGATGTTACCCAAAGTTCAATGTTCTTTCGATAGCTTATGTTACACGAAAGGCAGAGTTTTACTGAAAAACAATATTCTATTAATATTTTTATTACAATATTATTATTATTACCACCAAAACATTGGAATGAAACTTAACAATATGATGCAATAAAGTGTGAAAATATTATTTACACATGTTTATAAAATAATTCCTTTGTTTATCAATTAGTTATAAAGGAAATTTAGAAATATATGAGAATAATTAAATTCCTTTTTTAAGAAAAAAAATTCACCTTGTACAAACCACATTTTAACTAACTAAATTAACAAAACACTTTTGATTATTTTTTTTATAAAATTTATATATTATATATCCACTATGATTTTTTTCACTCAATCCATAGATTTGATAGGCATAATTTAAAAATAAATCCAATTGTATAAATGAAAATATATTTTTCTAAATGGTAATGTTTCTTCCATTTAATGGATAAACTATTTAAATAAATTTTTTTAAACATCTATAATTTTAATTTTTAAAAATAAACATTAAATTTTAATGAATAAATCTAAAAATTTACTTTGGGTGAATTTGTGGAATATTCCTAAGAATATTGGTTTTTTGATAAATAGTTAAATCATAGAATTTTAATAGAAAAATACCTTTTCATATAATTTATTTTTCAAGAATTTTTTTATTTAAATTTAGATCTAAAGTATAATTATATCAACATACAATAAAATAATCCAATTTATTTTTTTGTAAAAAAATTTACCTTGAAAATTGTATATAAAAACATTTCAATCTTTTGAACTTTTTTACATTAAACAATGTTTTCACAACACGACTACAAAATTAATTTTAAATTAAATATGGAAACTTATGTTGTTTGAATTTGGAATAATAGACTCCATTTTTTAAATTAGAATAATCAAAAATTTATATTATGGTGAAATTCGATTTTGAAAAAATCTATTAGTAAAATTAATTAAAATCAATTAAAATGATTAAGGTGAAAATTAGTTTCATTAGTGGTTAAACATTAATCATAAGGGGAAATTTAACCTAGAAATTTTCATAAAATCCATTTTATACCCATGTTTCAACCATATCCCCACAAAATTTTAAATATTATGAGTTATTTAGACAATATTCTATAAAGTTGACCTATATAATAAGTTGAATAAAAATAAAAAAAATTAACCTTCTGAATATATAACACTTATAAAGCTTTGATATATGAATAGAATCCCAGTTTATTTATGATTTAGACATTATTTTAAAATTTAAATTAGTTTTATCATCATATTAATTTGTATTTTTTTAGAGATGATTTATTTAGATTAAATTATTATTGAATATGAGATGGGTTTATTAATTTGTTAATAATTAACAAAAATAAATGATAATAAAAATATTAAAATTAAAGTAAATTGACTAAATTATTGTATTTAATTTTTATATATGAATATATAATTCTAAATTGTTTTCAAATTAATATATTTAAATTCTATCTTTGTCTTTATTTCTTAAATCATTAATTATTCAAATAACTTCAGATTTAAGAGTATTGATATTTTATAATTAATGATATTTATTTCAAGGATTTAATGATTACAAAAAATCATGAAATTATTACATATTTTTTTAAAATTTTAAAAAATATTAAATATTTTTTATTAACGGACCAATTTATCTTTTATAATTAACCTATTAAACTTTAATAAATAAAGACATTGTTTGCACAGTTTGGGTTAATGTAGTGTTTTCACATGTGAAATGAACTTGTTTTAAAATTAATTTCCAACCCATGTGATAGCTTTTGAAAATTATATATCATATATAAAATTATGTGGGTGTAAATTTTATAACAAATATCAATATAATTTTTTATTAATGGTTAAATTAAATAGGTTATAAAACTAGTTACCCAAATAAAAACCAAAATCAAAAAAGGTGAGAAACTTATAAATTATGGAACAAAATTATAAAAATGAACATATTTTTGGTTTTGGTGGTTTGGATTGAACATATATAACATTTAATCAATTATTCATCCATTTTTAAAACATTATATAAGGTATATCTCCAATTAGTTTTTACCTTTTTTGTATTTTCATGAATGCTACCCCTTCTCCCCTACAAGAATGAATCCACTCTTCCTATCACACACACCTAACAAGACACGGTGGATCTTCTAAAGCTTTATAAAATAAGCTCTCAAATTTTCTAAATTTTTTCTAAAATCCTCACTTTGTTTATAAATACATCCAAGGGATCCATTTGGCACAAACCAAAAGAAGTTACAAAAAGAATTGGTAACATCCTTCAACAAGCACTTATGTCTGATTTTTTTATCTACCACCATAGCTATTATTATAAAATTATTATATAATAACCTATATATCCTCAATATACTGATATGTTTTTATTATAAGGTTTTAATCTACACCTACACACACTTCCATTAAATGGGTATCATAATTACTATTCATGTGTGTAGTGGACTTCCGCCTTACGAAATTATGTCGTTCATTTTTCTATAACCTCCACTAATGGTTGGGAATTAAAATATAAATAATGATTTTATATGAAATATATAATACTTATTAATTTTTTACACTTCTATAATTTTTATATAAAACATACGTTCATGATTTACATTTGATTCAAAATGATAACTTCGTTTGTGGACATGTGGACTCCCACCTCCTTAATGAGATGTGATTCATTCACTCTTTATAAGAAATGTATTAAGGATTAATTTAGTAAATTTAAATGATATGTATGAAATAATAATTATACTATAAGTTTAATATATATATATATTCACATATTTCCTTTAGTTTCTTTCTTTTAATATGATAAGAAAACAGAAACATCTTTCATGTGTATGTATGGCCTACCGTCCCCATGAATTATGTATTCCATTTCATATTACTATATTTTATAAATTATTATAAATTTAAATATAATGATTATATATGTAATATATATCATGTTTTACATTCTATAAATAAGTAAATAATGATCTTTTTAAGTGGATAAATAATAACAAGTTTAAACATATAAGAAAAACAAAGTGGATATTACCCAAAATGTGACAGTAACCTAGAATTGTTACTAAAAAAGTAATATAATGTCATAATAATATAATATATGGTATTATATATATTATAATGATTTCTTTAGATTTATAGTAACCTTATATTTATTATACGTGATTTTTTAATTTTTATAAATAATGTCAAGACACTGGGTAATGGTTTTTGCGTATCATTTGTTTCATAAGACACAAGCCATGTTCACCGCATAATTTTTTATGTGGTGTGTAAACATTCCATGTATGTATAGTATGAGTCAATAAATTATAATTACTAGTATTTTCATATCCATTTTAATATCTATCTTCTATGGGTTTTATGGTTCAAAAGTTACCAAATTAGTAATGTAATTTTTTCTCAATTTTCCTTCTTTCTGACACATGTCATGTTATGCATATATATTATTCTACGAGGTGTATTTACTAACCATTGACATGTAATATAATAAATATAATTATTTTCATGACATTTTACACTTCATGTAATGTTATTATTTCATCGGTATTACAATTTTGAGTTATCATAGTGGTAATATTTTATTGTTTGAATCTCAACGTTTATCAAGATTTTTTATGATTATATTTCCATTTTTGAAGTATTATGATCCCTAACTCACAAAATCATCAGAATTCATTTTTCTATGGTTATTAATGACATTCTTATTCAAATATTACTTTATCTCTACTCTTTGAAACTTAATATAATCAGGGATGTGTTTTTAATAAAATATGAATTCATTTATCTCTATGATAGGAAAATATATGTTCTTTCAAAATAATGATGTATAAAAATGATTTGAAGTGTAATTTATATGTTTTAAATTTATTTTCAAATAGAAATGTTTTCAAGATATCCATATAGTATTTCAAAGAGTTTTCAAAGAAAATGGTCTTCAAAATTATTTCAAACTTTCATTATAAGTATTAAAAGTGTTTTTCAAAGAAAATGGTTTTAAAAATGTTTTCAAGATTTCTTTATATATTTTCAATGATTTTAAAGGAAGAAGGATTTCATAATATTTTAAATCTTCCCTTATAAGTATTAAAATATATTTTAAAGGAAAATAGTTTAAAAAATGATTTATGTTATTAAGAAGTGTTTTTTAAAGAAGAAACAATATTTTCCACAATAAAATTTTTAAAGGAAATATAAAAGAGTTATTTATAAACAATTGAATTTTTAAAATGTTTTAGAACAGGTATTTTCAATGAAAGAATGTGTTTCTTAAGAAATTATCCATGTAATATTTCAAAATCCTTCTCTATTAAATAAGAAAACCATTAAAATATTTTATTCTTTACTATGGATACGATCCAAGGACACCATTATTATAATTTATATGATTTTTTTATGTTCAAGATGAAATGGTGTTTATGAAAACCATTTATATTCCATGGTTTATATTATTTTAAAATACTCTTATTTTAACACGTTATTTTTGGATAAAATGATTTGGAAACCTGCCTCTTTTATATGGGTTATAATATAATGACATGTTTATGATACGTATTTCGTTTCTTGAGTTATGATTTGATATTTATGAAACCAATCTATTTTAATGGGTCATTTTTTGATTAATGATTTATTATCTTATGGAATACATATGTATTATTTCATTATGTGATTAGTGTGACCTATATCTACCTCTAATGCATTGGTAAAAAATTATATCTAATTACATAGGCATGGATGGAATGTGGAGTGAACTCAGATAAAAAAGGTAATTTTTCTACTAAGATGTTTTTAGGAATAAATATTATCATATAAGATCATTTTGGGAGTGAACCATTCATACTATTATCATGTTGGGAGTGAACCTTGAATACTATGATGGTTTGGGTGGTGAACCCATTCCACTATAATTAATGTGTTATGAATATGGACGGAGGTTTGTCCCAACAAGTATGTCTATCCCCATGAAGTACCATGACAGATTTTGGAAATAATCATTTACTTATAGGGAATTATTTTTGATACTATCATGCATGCCACATATTCTATGTTTGATTCCAATGTTATGCACTCATGGATTATTCTCTTGATTATTTTATAGTTTATGCGTTATGAACTACCAATATTTATTCCATGACTCATGTATATGATTTATGATACATAGGGTGTGATCTTGAAATTTTAATATCATGTTATCAGATCCTTATGCTCAGGTTATGATTAAATATCTCCTTTGTTACCCTTATTGAGCATATAAGCTCAAAATTTCATATGTTTCCATTCCTGGGGTTATGAAGTTATGTTTTAAGTAGAATCCCTAAATGGGAAGTTAATTGGGGGAAACATTTAATATATTTTACCATGTTAGAATATTTTGTTATATGTATCCAAATACAGTAAATATTATGGTCTCCAGGCTTGTACTTTTATAATGTGACGAATATTCTTCTAAATTGACGTAATATCCATGTATGTTAATCCAGGTTTATTATAGGATGTCCTAGTAAGAGACTAATTATTTCTCCTAAAATAAATTACATTATAAATTATTTTGAAAAAATTTCTTTTCTGAATCCCTAGGGCTTTATAAAATTATACCACCATTTCATTCAAGGATTTTGGAATAAAATACTTATTTGTTAGGGAGTGAAAATCGTTGTTTGACACCTTCTGTTGGTTAATATTAAAATTAAAATTTTACTCTATTTTTTGGGAATTTGAAAAAATATATTAAATTTTTAAAATTATCTTAATAGTTATTATTTAATAATATAAACTTATTTTTGGTTCATACTAATTAGTAACAATTGTAATAAATTAATTAGCATTGTTAATGTCAAAACAAGGTTTTGTTTGTTAAATAATATGGTATTAAAATTATTTTTACAAAAATGTATAGTTGATATATAATAAATTATATTTGATATTTATAATTAGTGGTTCAAATTTATCTACTAATTTTCCTTTTTTAGTATTAATTTATAAATTACCTTGGTTAAAAAACTAGTTATTTTGGTGAAAACTAAAATGGTAAAAGTATGTAAACCTAGAGAATCAGAAAATAACTTGTTTAAAAAATGTTTCCTTATGTGGTGTAGGTGTGGATAAAACTCAAATTTCATATAATCCATTATTTATAAATTTTTGGAGGCACTTGGCTAGATAATGAATTTCTATTACTGAATAAATTTAGATATTTATGAAAATTCCACGCATCAATTATAAACTAGAACTCCCTCTCCCCACTTATTCGCACCATTAAATCCTTTTTATTGACCAAAAGCTACCAACATTTCAACACAATATTCTTATCCACATTATATAGGTTCTGGTCTTACAAAAAGACCAAACCTAGGGTCCTTAAAATGAGATCTAAAGGAGGAATCTCTAATAAAAGTTAATGGTCATAACAATTCTATTTCTTTTTCTTTATTATTTTTAAACATTCGACTATGTATTAAAAAGTACAATATAATAATGATATTATATCTCATATAATGATATTTTATTATGATAATGATATAATGTATATTTATATCTTCTTGCATCAAATTTTAAAATAAATATTCAATCACTGTTTATGATAGACTATCACCCTGTAAACTAGTATAACTCGTTTTCCATCAACTCCACTTATGATTAGATATGGTAATGGACTTAATATAAATATAATATCTATTATATAATTATAAATATTGAATTATAATATCATATATACCTTCTTACCATATATTCTATTTAAAATATGATAGTATCGCTCATGTGTTCAACGGACTACCTTCTTATAAAGCAATGTGACTCATTTTTCACTTACGCATTACAAGGAAGGTAATAAGGATGAATTTAATAAATATATGTGATATATATGACAAGATATCAATTATATACTATTAATCTATCACCCAATTTAATTCCCTTCCACCCATTGTCTAATTAAATGATTACTCATTCGTGCGTATGACTTGTCATCTCTGTGAAGTGATATGATTCTTTATCTATATCAAATTTTCACGAACGGTTATAAAGATGTATATAATGAAGAAAAAACTATATTTAAAACATTCATATCATTATGGATATTATGTAAATATTTTCTTTTTTTAATATATGAATATTTCATGACAAAAAATGTGTTAGTAAACAAGATATTTAACATCCAAAACAAGACCGATAATGAATGATTATTTATAGATGAGTGATGAGATTTTATAAAAGTAACATTTGTGATATTGTAAATATTAATATGATTATATTATTAGTTATTAAAAAAATTTAAAACACAATACATTAGTTTAATCATTTATCAACTAAAGAGAATTGTAAGGTTAGGGATTTTATCTCAATTTCTATTTCACTAGGGCTTTTTTCAAATTCTACACCTTATTATATTTATTTTGTGTATATAATTTCACTTTGAGATAATGTTTCATTATAAATTAAATTTATATCAAATATACATATTTAAAATGTTATGGATATGATTATCTCATAAATAGTATACTATTTTTATATATAATGTATTATTATCAATGTTATATGACTAACTAGAGAAATATTTATATTATTTATTATTTATTCAATATGGTCATTTATTGATAAAGAATATTATTCACGGATTGAATTGATTATTCAATGTATGAGTGAATATTCATACATGTAGCGATTGGTGGGGTCCAAAATCATATATCCCCATGATGCATCTATAGGTCTCATGAGAGATTTAGTGGTCCAAATTAAATGGGGTTTTAATCATAGTTTTAATCTATTTTATAAAAGGTCATAATAGTAGAGTTATCTTGATTCATGAGACCATGAAATCATATAATTATTAATTTTATTCATTGAAAATTCGTTTATGATTAATATCCCTAATATTTGCACAATTATATCACTTTGGATGCATTTCATTCTTAGTTTATTTGTTTAAATAATTGTTTGTTTAGTTAGTTACATTTCCTTATTTATTGTGCCTTATTTCATTTTCAATTTATTAAATAAATGGTCAGTGTTTTGAGTAATTTAACTTTATATAATAATTATTATTTACTTACTCCTGAGATATTCAAATCTATGTAAACCTTACAGAGTATATGATGTTACCCTTATTTTTTTTCATTTCCCTTGGATATGAAAAACATTACTTTGAATCATTTTTAAGCATAGTAAAAATTTTCCTTTGTAATGTTATATGTTTTTTTCCCAATCTAAAATAGGTATCATATATGTATTTGGTTCTTTAATACTACTATCATATTTGGTAATTTAGGATAAGATCCCTTTTTCTTATACTATATTAATAAAGTTGAATCTAACTCTCAGTTTCTGGATTTGAGGTCATTATAGTTAGAATCAGTTCGATTTTAGTAAAATCTATAGGATCAACATTATGGAAAACATATACTAGATAAAATAAAAATATGATAGACATTCCATATTTGTATAAAATAACATTCTAAAGTTTTGTTCTGGTATTGATTTTGTTGTTTTTTATATAAATACAAACTCTTCTAGTTACTAAAAGTAGATGTGGTTATGTTATAGTTATAACTAGGGGTAATAAATCCAAAAATTGATCATTGGGATTGGCTTGATCATTATCTAGTTTCTGATAAAGATATTTATTTCCCACCTGTTTTGATACTCCTAGGGTATATTCTTGGGATCATTCACATTGTCTTCAAAACCCATTATGAAGTATTTAAAAATAAAGAGGTCACCAAAGAAACCATGATTAATTTTATGAGATAAAAAAAGAATAAATTGTTTATTTATGTTATGTTTTGAACAATATTTAAAATTATACAATAAGGATTATGATTAATAATTTTATAATTTAATCTATTATATTCCATTATTTTGTAAGGTATCTTGCAAGAAATAACGGTATCAAAACTCACAAAATAAATTTAGAGAATGTCCTGCTCATAAATCCAATATAGCTGGTATTGGAACTGAGAAGATCATAACTATATAATAGTGTCATAATTAGGTTGTGAGAAAGAATATCTACTTAATAGATCAACCTCTTTTTACATATCGTTATTATCCTATGTTGGGTTACGTCATGTGATAGAATCCCCCATCATTTAGTGGGACTACTAATCATGTGGTAGCTGAGAAAAGGATTAAGTCGATTGAAAAGATATTTCTATATTTTTTATATTAGTAAAATTGAAAGGTTATACTTGATTCATTTTTTCTCAAGGGTGATTTCGGTCAATAGTGCTAATTTTTTCAGATTATAATGGAGAATAATGAAATAGAGTATATGGAATACAGATCTTTTAAAGATATATTATTCGATGTGTATTTTCATTTTGTGGAATAAACTAAATTGAAGAGAAATATCATAATCATAAATAAAAAAGAATACTATGTTGTGAAGTATGATGATACCTTTATAATAAAATCCACATTTTATATAAATTACTTATGATATATGGAATAAAATAGTAAACATTTATTCAAATGACTTAAGAAAGGTATCTAAAGGGAACTGGTATCTTAGACTTTTTCATCACATGATGAACTAATGTTTTGTTCCATCATTATAAAAAATAATTTTCTATATCCTATTTTTTTAATGGGAATAAATAAAATAAGTGGTCGATAGAGCGTTAGGAAAAATTTATAGTGTCAATGAAAAAGATGATAGAAGACCCAATTTCTATGTTGTGAAAACTATTGGAGGAATTATCATTGAAATGAAGTAAGGGAATTATATTTTTTAGAAATGTGTAGATGAGGGTAATCATGATAAATAATTAAAATAAAATAATAAAAACATTTATATAAACTGCATAAAATGTAATGAAATGTGGTATTATTGAAACTAATGTCACATTCCTCAAGTGAACATACTGTAGAAGAGTCTAGGAGGAGTAGGCGAAGCTTATAAGATCACTACAGCTAAGTTGGAAGTACCCAATGATGTGGTGGTAGGTAATTTTTCTTAGACTAAAATTTAACCAATACTTTTTTAATCAATATCATTTCAGTCATTTATATATTCCATGGTTTCGATGAAAATGGGATATTTCTATAGATCCTTAAGAATGGAGTTGTTAGTGAAAAATATTAATGGAATTAACATGGAAAATACGATGTGTTTGGAACTCCCCATTATAACACATAAATATTATTTATTTGTATTCTTTAATATCATACCTATGGTTAAATTATATATAAGACTATTTATAGCATGGATTTTAAAATATAATACATAAATTTATTTCCAAAAGTACGAAATTATGATTTTTTTTATATAGATGTAGAATTAAATATCATTAGAGACGATAATTCATCATCTAATACAATTCTAGATCCAACCCCAATAGCTTTATGGAATGATATTTTTGGGGAAGATGACTAGACATAATCTAGGGATGGAAAATCAAATCTTAAAATTTATGATGTTATTATTGTGTGGGAAAAAATTGATATATTTACTAAGGAAATTCTTGGAAATACACTAGAGTGTGGAATTGGGTTTTCCATTTACGAATCCATGATTCAAGAACTATATAAAATACTCCCTATAGAATGAACACTATGGAACTGGTGGAGTTTATGAAACAACTAGAGGAGTTATGTGGTAAGGATTTATTCACCCTAGTGTTTCAATATGGGGAGCCCACATTATGTATGTTAATAAGAAATATGGATCCATAAGAATTTGAATTTATTATTTGTAAACAAATTCTATTATAATATATTACATGTATCATGTTCCTCACATTTTTGGGAGATTTGATCAACTTCACGGAGATAAACATTTTTCAAAGACTTTACTTTATTCTAGTTATCATCAATTGCGAGTAATGAATCAGGTCATTCTAAATACATTATTACTAAAAAGTTATAGACATTATGTGTTTTTATTAATTACATTTGGATTTACTAATTCACCCTTAATTTTTATGGATCTATTGAATAGATTACTCAATGAATATCATAATGACTATTTAGGGTTTTCAATGATGTTACCATGGTGTATTCTAAAAACTATTATGACTATAAGAATCACTAGCGATCATCCTTGAGACTCTGAGAAGAAAATTGTAATATATTAAATTTAGTAATTATGGTTTATAACATCAATAGGCTTATTATCTTGTCCATATTGTCTCTAATAATGGGATCTTAATTGATCTTATGAAGACAATAGAAGTTCAAGAATAGCCTATGCCGATGAACATAATTTATGTATGAAATATTATTGGATTGAAAGGTTACTACTAGTGATTTGTTCATGACCTTTCTAGATTCGATAACCTATTAACCATGATTACATGAAAATTATATAATATTGTATGGACAAAAGAATATGAGAATGTTTTTAATAATTTAATAAAAGATTTGTCAGTGCCTTAATTTTATCTCTGTCATTACGCTGTGATATATTTATTATATATAGTGATGCGTTGAAAAATGGAATTGGTTGTGTCCTTATTAAAAATTTATAATGTTGTTACATATTAATTAATTAAGTTAAAGAAACATGAACATAATTTTCCAACCAATGATCATTGGTTGGTATCTTTAATATTTACACTGAAAATATAGAGACAATATCTATATGGTGAATGTTCGGAAATATACACAAATCATAAGATCAAAAAATACATCTTTTCAAAAAAAGTGCACAATATTAATAAATGGTGTTTGAATGAACTAATTAAAAATTGTTATTGTGCAGTACACTACCACCCATGGAAGTAAAATAGTGTTGGGATTCATTGTGCATGAATGATCATGGATTCTTGATCAAAATGAGAATATAAATGGATTCTTTGTTCATGGATCTATAAATAATGATATATGAATTATCAAATAAGGATATATTCACTCCTAATTCCAAATGACTGTGAAACTATATTTATTATAAAAAAATGTTCTCAATCTAATGATGAGAAATTTCATATGAAAATTAAAGCTATAAATGATGGAAAATAGGATGATTTAATTTGTGATGATGGTATTTTTATATTGGTAAAGAGACTATATGTTCCATCAATACCAGATCTGAAGTGGTAATTTTTGTATGGCTCGCATATTTCAGGTATTTCTATTTAACCTGGTAGAATAAAGATGTACACTAATTTAAGAGATCATCCTTGTTGGGATAACATTAATCATTTATATTTTGATTATTTATCAAGATTCATAGCTTTTCATTAGGTAAATGATTAGATATAACATCTTATATGAGTTATGAAACCAATTCATATTCCTATTTGAAAATGTGATTACATTTTTATGGGCTTCATCGATGGATTACCTAACACTCTAAGAATAAATGATACATTGTGTGTTATTCATGATCACCTTATGAAATATACACATATTCTGTATATAAGAGAATATTTACCACTATATCCCTTGAACAAATCAATATTAATTAATTTTTATTCCTTCATGGTGTAACTCTTGTAATTTTTTCTAATTATGATCCTTGAATTACATAAATGTTTTGGGAAAATTTTTTATAAGACTCTTGATATTAAGCTTCATTTGAGAAACACCTAAAATCCTCAAATAGATGTTCAGTATGAAAGGACTATAAAAACATTATTGGTATTATGGATACGTATTTACCTTTAGTATATTTTTTTATAACAATAGTTTCCATTGAATAATTCAATTCTCTCAGTATGGATCATTATATGTAAAGAGATACATTATATTAACTTGTTGGGATAAATTTTGTGAAAAAAAACATATAGTCTTAGATATTTTTGAATAGACAATAATAAAGCTAAAAACTATTTACTTTTATATTAAATATATTAAAAGTAGGATAATGTTATATAACAAAAATCAGAGGAAAATCTAGAATTTTATGTGGGGGGTCTAGTTTTCATACAATTATTTCAATGGAAGTGTGTCATAAGATTTGGTAATATGGGAAAACATAGGGCTTGTAATATTGTACCCTTAAAATTTTTGGAATGGACTATAGTTGATTCCTACCTATTGGAAACACCTCCAATTCTCTCTAAAATATATGATGTGTTCTATATATAATTTCTAAGAATATAATTTCCAGAAATAGTGCATATTCTCACCAATAATAAAATTTAATTGGACGTTAATATATCTTACCCTTAAGATCCCAAAAAAATATTAATAATATAGATAAATCATTGAAGAATTAGATTACTCGATCGATAAATGTGCTTTGGAGAAATCATAAAATGGAGGAAGGAATGCAAGAACTACAGGATGTTATACATAAGAACTGCCGTCATTTTTTTAGAATGTTATATCCAAAAATATTTTATGAATATTTTTTAATAGTATGGAATAATATAACACACCATGACTAATGATATTTATCATTTAAAATAAACTCAATCGCATCGATAACAAGTGAGAAATGGAACCATAAGCCTAAATTATAGTATGTAGACATTATATTTTAATAGAAAAATTAAAATTAATATTTTAATATTTAACATAAAAAAAATTATAATTTTAATGGATTAATATAAATTATTTACTTGGTCAAAATAATCCAAGAATGTATTTTTGGAATTTTCCATTAGAAATTATCTTTTTGAATAATAATAAATTTAGTTTTTAAAAATTAGTTCTTTTATTTATAACAATGTATTATAATAATTTTAGTTAAATATTTATTGAATTTAAATTTTTTCATAATTATTGATAATAATATTTCAAGGTAAAATGGATATTTTTTAAGAAAACATATTATTTTCTAGAAAATTATTTTTGAATAAAAATGAATAATGTATGTTCATTTTAATTACGTAAAATAATATTTAATTATTAATGATATAAATTAAATGAGTATAATATATATATATATATGAATTTAAATACATCTAATGATGATTACTTATAATATATTTAATATAATATCATCTTATTCTTGAAAATTATATTTCGTGAAATCCTATTTTTTGAAATGTAATACATGTTTATTTTAAACAAAAATTCACAATTAATGTGGGCTGAATTAGATAAAAAACATTCAGTATTTTTAATCATCATAATTAATATCATGTTACAAGGTTGAAATAATTTTTTTCAAAATAATTAGTGATAATAAAAAAAATTAAGTGACATGGTTAAGGTTAAAAGGTTGTTTTGTGTGTTACATTTTTTTGTGTAAAAATAAATTTTATACACACACATAATTTTTATTTGAAAATATTTATTTAATATGTATAACAATTTGATCCAAATTATTTGATAATTACCGATTTATTTTTGGATTAATAGATAAATTACTTATGTTAAGAATCTAGTTATTGTGGTGAAAACAAAAATGGTTAAATAAAGAAAGATAAGAGTATAAGGGAATAACATTCTTAAAGAATTTATGATTATGTTTTAATGGATTGCAATGACCTTCAATTCCTTCCAATCCGTTATTTATAAATTTTTTAGTCACATGGTGTGAGAGTGTCTTCAATTATTTAATAGTTCGAGGTATTTTAAAAAATCCCACTACACCTCAATTATAAAATGACGCTTTCTCCTCTCACTTATTCAAGCATATAAATCCCTTTTACTCAACCAATAATAGAAACAATATCTAACCAAAATCCATATAAACATTATAATTGTGACGATGTTCAAAAAATATCCACCCTTGTTTTCTTTATAGGAGATCCAAATACGACTTCTCTAAGAGAAGGGAATCATCTAAACGAATCTACTTCGTTTTATTTCATCTATTACCACATTAAATTATTAATTAAAACATTGAATTTAATAAAATCATTATATAACATATAATTAAATGTTTTTATGTTTATTTAATATCATATATATGTATACTATTTATTGAAATGTGAAAAAAAATTATCGATCATGTTCATGGAGGACTACCGTCTCACGAACCGATGTAATTCATTTTCCATAAACACCTCTCATAGTTGGATATGATAAATAATAAAATGTGTCTATATATATATAATATTTATTATATTATTATAATTATCTAATTTTAATACAACATATACCTTCTAACATTATATTCAATTTAAAATTCAATAATGTTGCACGTGTGTATAAAGAACTATTTCCTTACAAAGCAATGTGATCCAATTTTTAATTATGATTGAAAAGGATGGTAATAATTATTAATCTGAATAATATATGTGATTTATATTACAAGATATAAATTATTTATAATTAATAAATCACCCACTTCCTTCCCCTCCCACCCATTAACAAATGATATCATCCCTGGTGCATATGTACGACTTACTGTTTTCATGAAACGATGGAATTAATTTTCATTGTACAATTTCTAAGAATGGATATATTGATGTATATAATTAAAAAAATGTATTTATAACTTTATAATAATTCTTTATATTATGTGAAAATATCCTATATTCACGATCTATAACGTTCACAACAAAATATACTATAGAAAACTATCAATTAACACCCAAAACAATAGTGATAGTGAATGATTATTAATGAACATGTAATAATAGGTTATAAAAGTATAATTTATGGTATTATTAATAATAATAGAGTTCTATTATAAGTTAGTAACATTTTTGAAACCACTATACATGAGTACAATGAGTTCTAAACTAAATGTAATCATGAGGTAATCGATTTCATCTCAGTTTCCACTTCATTGGGACTTATTTGAAATTATCCACCTATTTAGTTTTATGTGATGTATATAATTCCCCTTATATATAATTTTTAATTAGTAATTAAATTTCTATTAAATATCTATATTATTTTCATTGTGAATATGGTATTTCTCTTAACTGTATACCATTTTTAGATAATGTTTTTTTGAATGCTATATGAATTATTGGGGATCAGTTAATATTTTTTATTCGTTATTAAATATAGAAATTTGTTAATAAGGTATATTATTCATGAATTAAATGGATTACATGATATATGAGGAATGATTTGTACATGTATTTATTAGAGGGGCTATGAATTATATAGCCCCTCAATGTGTCTATAGGTCTCATGAGATAATTTTTTTAGCAAAATTAAATGGGTTTTACTTGTAGTTTTAAACTATATTATGAATTGTCTTGGTAGTATTGGTGTCATTATTCTTGATATCATAATGTCAAGTAGTTTATAATTTATTTCATTATGAATTTAGTTATTATTATTATACATTATATTTTCTCATTGATTTTATCTTTAGATGAATTTAATTATTTTTTTATTAATTAAATGTCATGTGTGTTATGTTATTTACCTTTATATATTGATTATTCCTTGTTTCATGATCAAATTATTGATTAAATGGAATGTTATTTTCACATATTTACCTTTCCATAAATATTATTTTTTTTTATCCTGATATATTTCACTTTATATAACCCTTATAGAAAATTTTACCCCACCATTATTTTGTTTTCTTTCTATAGGATATGAAGTGTATTTATTTGAATTAGTTTCAATACCGATGAACATTTTCTATTGTCGGGATCTATGATTTATTACCAATGTAAAATGGGAATAATGTATGTATCTGGATCTTAAATACTAAAAAAATATTTGTTTCTTTGGTATGTCATCACTTTTATATATGTATAATATAATAAATTAAACACCAAATCTTGGTAAATAGAGTGATGATTGTTACATTTGATGTGTTATTATTTCATGAAAAACATGTTGAAGATAGTCTTAAGATATATTATTACTATTTAGAAGAGATAATGAATGTTTAGGTAAAAATATTTTTCTATTTAAAAATCATTCAACTGTATGTTGTATTATAATGAAATCGTTTCTAATAAATTATTTAATAATGGAATGAAAAGATAATGCACCCCAATATCTATATATTACACCATAGTTTATTTCTAGAGGTGATGATGCTTGTACTATTTTTTCATGGAATAAGTTTCATTTCATAGTTGGAATTCCTTTATTTATATATTTTTTAAATATCTTGTTTATAATATTTTATAAAGATAAAGGAATCTATTTACCATGAGTCTCATTTTTTACATTATAATATGATGGTTTATCAAATTTGGTGATTGAATAGTTCTTATAGGATATGGATTACATAATATTTTCATAGAACAATTTGGATGTTATGAATATTGTGAGGATGTTTTTTCTATCACATGAAAATAAATAAATTTTATATTTCACTACTGGAAATTTGACCTATAAGCATGGTTTGAAACTGTGGGTATAGCCCTCTAAAATTGTAGGTATATGCTATACCCACGGTTTCATAGAACCATGGGAACCTCAGGAATCTAGATTTCCCCATATCTATACCCATGGTTTAGGAAGCTGTGGGTATAGGTCTAGTCACCGGTTTCAGTCACCATGACACTATGTCATTCACCTATACCAATGGTTTTAAAACCATGGGTATAGATTTGATAAAAAAAGTGGCTACGTGATTCGATACCTAGACCACTCTTTTATTCTTCCCACACTTAAGCACTACACTATATGTATTATTGGTATATAAATATATATTTATCTATATATATTTATATAAAATGTGGCTATAGGTAGAAATATATGGGAATATGTGTTCCCATAGAAAACAATATGTTCCCTTAAAAAGTTTTTTTCTCACCATAAGGTAGGAAATATATACCCACGGTTTACAAAATTGTGGGAATAGGTCTTCAAAAATATACCCTATACCCATAGTTTCTGTTAAACTATGGTTATAGGTCTCAAAAAACAAACTTATACCAACGGTTTTACTAAAATCGTTGGTATAGTTTTCCATACTATACTTATACCCACGGTTTTCCAAAAACTGTGGGTATATGGGTGCTAATACCCCTGGTTTAGGTAAAATTGTGGGTATATGTTCCCAATTAATACCTATACCCATAGTTTTTGGCAAACTATTGGTTAAGTGTGCCTATACACGGAGGTTTTCCCAAAATAATGGGTATAACTCAATTATCTAGTAGTTTTTGTTTTGATGATTAATCGGTGAGAAACACATGGAAATATTTTTATTATTCCATAATGGAAACAATTACACTCTGATAAATGAATTGTGTTAGTTTTCCAAATTCTTTGAAACATGGGTTGATATTTTCTCTAAATATCAGTATTGTTTTATCCTTTATCAATCTTGAACTATTAAAAGGTTTTTTAAATTTCTAGAGTGATTTTGTGGCTTATAAATTATGTATTTAAAGTATAACATAAATAAACAAGATAACATTTGAATTTTAATTTCAAAATCCAAAGGTTAAATAATGATCTTTTTTTCTTTATATGGATTCAAAATTGGATTGTTAATTCTATATAGTATAGTTTGGAAATAATTCACCTAATTAAAGTGAAAAAAGTGTCTATCTATTCATTAAAACAAATTCATAATCGAAGGATCCATATAAATTAATTATTAATTGATTAATATAAATAATTTGGACTATATTTCTTTTATAATCTGTTACTATTTTTACTTTTATTGTTTTATGGTGAATATTTTTTATACATATCAATATAACTTGATAGAATAATAGAGATGTTATAGGGTTGTCTATGGAAAGTTTTCAGTTACTAAATGTTAGAGTATCAATGATTAAATTAGAGATAAAGATGTTATTCCCAAATGATATTATTTTTTGAGGATTTTATTAGAAGTTAAAAATTATAAATTTTTATATATCATAAAGGGTAAAATTTAAATGTTTGATAGTACATAATACTATTTGAGAGAAATTTGTGTACATAAAAGTTAATATATATACCCTAACCATTTTAACTACTTTGAATATATTACTGGGCCATATAATAGTGGATGATACCTTTTATTTAAAAGGATGAGACATTAAATTTTTAATGGAAAAATTTTACATTTTTTTATTCTCTTTGGTCATATCGAGGTGAATATTAAATCAATAAGAAAAGATAATTAACTTTATAAAGTTCGATTTTGAAGAAAAATGTTGGAAGGTAAATTTTTTTCATAATCATAATCAATGATAAAGGATAATTTTTAAACAATTAAAAATGATATATATTAAATGATGTTAACCTTTCTTGAATTATCATTTTGGGAACTTTATACACTTTTTGGAAATGATTCAATATATTATGATAGACTTACTAATCATAAAGTGGACTGAAAACTCATTCTCATTTAGGTTTCCACCAATAAAAAACATTTAAGATTAGTTATAATGTTCTTTCATTAATTTTTAATTGAATTTATATTTGTCTCATTTGATATATTTTAAAAAAAATTCATATATATTTTATAACAATATTAATAATAATATAAAAAATAAAAAATATTATATAACCACCAATAAAAACAAAATTACAATTTTAAACAACAATCGAGTGAACATTTTCTATCATTTATGAATTTGATATAGAATTTTGAATATTTATATAAAAATATGAATTTTAACTTATATAGATCTTTTTATATATATGGATACATGGTACATGTGGAGAAATAACTTTATCTTCACTTCATATGGTAAAAACCCAAACATTTTTATAAAATATATGAAAACAATAAATTTACCATGATTTGGTCTTTGTTTCGCTCAAATAGACATCTTTGGAAACTTTAGGTTTCCTAAAAAAGGATTCATAAGAATACCATTATATTATATATTAGGTTCTACATGCATTATTTTCATTACTACTAAAATAACCCAAAACTAGGCATTGACACCATTTGTTATTTCTTATCCTAGATTACACCAAATCTGAATCAAATCACAATAGATTTCCAAAATGTTCCACTAATTAATATATGGATACCAACTAATGCATTAGGTAAATTAATTCCATGGGGGAAATATTTTTATTTAAAACACATTTAAATTACATGAACAAGGAAATTCAATTTTTTATATAAAAAACAAAATGAAATACACATCATATATGATAAAACTTGTCAAGAGTTACTATATAATTTTTTTAACATGATAACAATTAAAAATAATAAAATAAGATAAAATGAAGGTCTTAAGAGTTTAGACATAAAAATATAACTCCTTTTAGATACATATTTATAACACTCTAATCTATTAATCATAATATTTAATTAAAAATCCACTCATAGAACCTGCACCAATAAAATTACATAACTAAATGATCACTAAAGTAAACATGTTAGAATTGAGTATAACTTACATAGTATGGTTTCCCTATATGAATCCAATGTAAATCCCAAAAAGGGTCAAATAAAATAAGGAAACTATTAAATAATAAAATAATTAATTAACAAAAAAGATTTCTTCCATCAATAATAATATGTGTATATAATTTATCCTTGTGATATAATTATTATGTAATCAATTAGTTAATATTTATATAAATATTAATAGCCTATAACACTAATTTAATGAATATTTATAAAAGAATTAAGATATTTTCTATTTTTTTAGGTAAACATAAAGGAATTAATTTGTTAATGGGAAACATCCAACATGTTTTGGATTGAAGGTGATCATTAAAATTCCAACCTCAGTAACTTATTCATGAAGATAAAAATAGAAAACCTTAATAATCTTCATCATTGTGTAAAAAGACAAATAATTGTATGAAAACATTCCCTTTATATTAATGTAAGAATAAATCTACTAGACCTTGCAATAATGTGGAGTAAAATGATGGACATCGCACCAAGTGTTTATCAATGCATCAATACCATTTTCCCATTATAATAATTTAATAACCACTAGTAAATAATATAATAAAACATGGATCCTATCTAAGACTCAGATGTCATTCAAGGTAATTTCAGCATTAGTTTTTTGTAAACAAATTCAAAATATACTTTAGATATATATTTCTATCATGGTTTGAGTATTAAAGAAATATTAAATAATTTTTTAAAAAAAAATAAAGATAATTTATGCACTAATAAATAGTCTATTCATATAAAAACTTAATATTTATTTAATTATATTTATTTAACATAATCATAAATTACATTAACAATTATTATATACTTTTATATAAATTTTAATATTTTTAAATAGGATTTTAAAATATTAAACACATAAAAAATAGTTTTAAACTCAAAATACTGAAAATAAAATCCAAGTATTTCAATATGGTTTTGTTAAATTAATCATCAAGTTTCAAGGGAATATATTTTTTATCTAAATCATTAGTAAAAAATAAATGAATTTTATGATTTATTCAAAAAATTCAATTATAATAGATGAATTGAGGGTTTGATTAAACATAATGGATGGCCATGAAATGATGAAAAATTCTTTAGAATGGTTTTGGATACCCATATCCATGTTGTGAAATAAAGTGCTTCATTATACCTTTCTAAAACTCATACCACCAAATCCAAATGAAATACAAAAAAATATACTTTTTTCGGAGGAGAAAAAAGAAAAAAAATAATAAAAAGAAGAGAAGAACAGAAGAAGAGAGAGATTAAGAAATATTACATTTATTTCATTAAAACATCACTTAATTATGTGTATAAATTAGGTGAATGAATAAAATATTGGGATTCCCTCCCATAATTGTTTTCTGGTACAACCAACCGTCACATTGGTTATTATTTTTTTAAGAAAAAATACAACTAAAACAACAACATCAATAACAATAGTAATAATAATAATAATAAATTTATGAGTTAAAATATGATACATGACCCATTCCCTATTTTAATAAAAGAAATAATGTAATATGAAATTGGGAGTAATATGACTAAATGAATTATATTTATTTTTAAGACTAAAATGGAATATCATGAATCTAAAGAATAATGATTTTCAAAATTACAAAATCCCATCTTTCTCGTATCCTCAAAAATACACAGAACATCAAAACACCATAATAGTACATTATCCTATTAAAAACAGGAAGAAAATATCACTATACAGCCTCCATAATATGTATATTTAAAATTATCAATGTTTCAAAAATCAAATATCTCTAATATACCCATATCTAAATAAACTATACAGAATATGAACAAAAAAATTACTTATCCATCAACTGATTAATTACCATACTATAAAATATCAATACTTGTATATTTTTAATTATCATATCAATAAGTATTATAATAGTAATAAATAATTAAATTGACATGTTCATTTTCCTCTTATTGATTAATATGATAGAAAACATGATAGTTTATAGAAATAACAAATAAATTAGTATATAAGTGATTAGTTATTTTTTATAATCATTTTTTACCTTGACTTTTTTTGGAATGACAGTGAAGTATCAATCATAATTAATCAAGTATGATTTACCTTTAGATACATTATATCTATACCTAATTCTCAATTATTTATTATTCTATAAAACATTTTTAGCTTTAGAGTTCTACAATTTTCATTTATTGTATTTGAAATATTTTCTATGTCTCCAAAAATGATGTTCTTATATATTTCATGAAAAAATATCTTAAGGTTCATAATACATGTAAATTAGATAAGAATTAAAATAAATTATACAACCTTCATAGTTTTTCAGTCATTATAATTCAAAATATAATCCTTTTATAAATATCCAAAACAATTAATCAAAATAATTTCATGATAATAAACAGTATATTCCCTAATTAACACAATTATAATATTAATAATTATATAGAATATCATGGGTGATGGATTAGAAGAGTCAAACCACAAAAAAATTGGAAAAAATAATAATGTGACTAAAAAGAAGGGTATTAATGTTGTATTTACACATAACCAAACATATTAAACATATGTAACTATATAAAGTCATAAAAATAGAAAATGAATAATATGATGGATTCACTATCACTCACATTCCTTAGAGAGAGTCATCCACCATGTTTCATTCCTTATACATATGCGTAATTCTAACACATGTCACCTCTAGATATTTGAAACATTTTAAGTTGTTCATGATGCATGTTTATGAAATTGTATGTGTATGTGATTCAATAACATGTATAACAATCATTGAATAAATATCATTCCAAATATTATTTTAGTTTTTTGGATTATAATGATCAATAATATATATAACCACCAAACATTATACATAATATGTATTTAAATTACACAAAAAAGTTTATAATTTTTTTTTACTAAATCCCTAAAAATTTATAATTAGGTAAATGCATTCAAAAGTTTACGATGCCCCCATTTGCACACCATATAGATTGAACATGATCCAATTTATCCAAGGTTGGTTCTATTTAATATATGATTATATGACATGCTAACTTGGTATCCTAAGAACAATAATGGTTTTTTAAAAATAATATATGTGATTTTTTATTCATTAACCTTTATCGATATTTTGTGTCCATCTAAATGTAACTAAAGATTTTAGAAAAGATAATTTTGGATGAAATAAATTTATCTTAAAGTATAAGTCTATTATTTCTCCACAAAAAAGATGAAATTATGCATATTTGGCTGTCAGTAAAATGTTGTAAACCTAGAATACCAATTAGACTTCATGAAATCTAATCATGCATGTCAATAGCTTGATGAAATCATGGAATTTAAATTACAAAACCATTGTTTTTTTAGAGATATTTTTTTTACAAATATTCATTTTAATAAGAGTTTATTAAATCTATAACAATTGTGAAAATAGATTGATAATATTTATTTAATGTAGATATTTGAGGCATGGTGCCTATTGAAAAAAAAACACTATATAAAAAACAAAAAAAATTACTATAATAATAAAAATTGAGTAATACATGGGTTATGAGAGAGATGTTTGTACCTATGAATCATATTAATATAAGAAAATAAATTCTATTTTAAAGGGATTATTACATATGAGTGTATATGTTCCACCACTATCATTTCAAAAAATTTGATATTAAAATCTATTATAATGATTGAGAATTCACTTGGTATCCCTTTTTGAACTGCCCTTTTCCCAAAGCATAAACAACTTCGTCACCATCGAGATATATGTTTGATGTTCTCAAGTTGATGTTATCAATAAAATTTATGCATTCTATTAATTACCTATTAATTCAATATATATATTTCTTAAATACCTATTTTATAATACCAATAACAAGATTAGAGTAATTTTCAAAACAGGAAAATCCTTGATAGAATATTTGGAATACGTCATGGAATAGAAAATAACCAAAATCTTATCTTAGATAGAAGGCATATTACTAGGGGTGTAAGAAACAAATACTATTATGAAACCTCTACTATCATGAAAGATACCTATATAAAATTTATTATCTAGAGGCTAGAGATCTTCTCACTAAGCCAACCCAAATTCCTCCCTCTTTAATCATTCAATAAAAACTCAAATAGACATCTTATTATTGATAAGTTTCCAACATAAATGATATATTACAAAACAAACACCTTTTAAAACATGAGTGTCAAAATTGTTATCCCATGGGGATAAAAGTTTTATGATATCCCAAACACCTTCAGTTCATGGGGCACACTTAGACTAATCAAATCTTCTAATCACGTTATATCTCTTCTCTTTTACAATATAGTTGAACTACTACAACCTTCACACCATTTTTTCCATCCCACTATTTCTCCACACCTAAAATGTCCTTTTATACCCCTTATATGTACTCTACGATGAACTCACATCACATAGCCCTATCATGGTAAATGTTTACATGGGAAATACCTGAAAGGTAATAAACATCAATTATTATTAAATATTTCACTAAAAAGGACTCTTTTAGTTAAAAATCACATTTAAAACCTAAAATCACACCCCCTAAAAAATATTGAAAATCATTTCCAAAAATTGAAAGATAAAGTGCCTATTGCATTAGTACTTAAAACCAGGGTATTCCACTATATAATAATATCATCACATTAATCACTAACTAAATAAAAAATAGCTAGAATCAAATTATCCAATAATTATTATGTATAAAGATTTTTCAAATAATTTATGCCCTTCAATTTGAAACTAAATAATTTTAATTAGATATTTTTCAAAGGATTTTTCATTACATTAAGAAGTAAAAAATAGGAAATGGAACACCCATATTCAATATTGCACACTTTTGTTCCAATATATGAAGAAAAATATAGGTGGATAATAGATGGAATGAAACAAATATTAAGACTACATAATACTACATTTTCTCAACCTTATAGTCATGATACTTTTAGTATATATATATATATATATATCCTCAATATTACGTAAATTAGTGACTCTGAATTATTGAATTTCTCTAAAATTAAACAATATAACTAAAGAATAAAAATCACATATCCAAAAAACACTCTTGATAGGGGGAAATATTCCTTCTAAATTCACATAAAATTTAATTAAATACTAATAAATCAACCTACATACAAAAATAGAAAAATCATTATAATTTATATATTCCAAACTAGGAAGAGTTTAGCATGTCATCATTAAATTTCATTGTGATTGAATAAAATTTACGTATATCCAAACTTCACTATAATTGCATTAAAATTTATATATTATATGAATTCATATTCAATAAACATGATTAAAATAAATTGAGAAATTACATATTATACAATATATTAATCCTTAATAGTATTTACCATAAACAAAAATCATCATATTTTATTATTATTTGTTATATAATCAAATGGAAATTAAAATACGTTCCATAATATCATATATTATTGGATGAGGATTTATAATTTTCAACATTAACATACTTCATGATCCACTATTATTTTATTTTTATTATTTTTTCATTGTTCTTTATTTTCCTAGATCAATACCAAATAAATAACTCAAATGATTTTCCTAGTATAGAGAATATAAGAGAATATTTCATTTTTTAGAAATATTTTTTTCAACAAAACATTTTTATTTATGTAAATCATCCTCTAATTTTTAAAAACCTATATATTAAAACATACATTATAGAATGAAAACAAATTACCCGGTTTAGGATTAGTCTCTCCTCTTAAAAGACCAGGTTCTTCTTGACCCGTAGCCTATATGTGGTTGAGACTCAGAATGTGAAAGTCTAGGATGGGTCTACACTTGTAAAATAATGGGTTTGGTTTTCTAATATAAAAAACTAAAAATTTTATAATAAATAAAAAAGGAAAGATATTATTATTAATCTAGTAAAATTCTAGCTTTTTCCTTCTCTCATAAAAGGTTTCATTTATTCTTGAACCTGTAAAAGAATTGGGAATTTGGTTGCGCCTCCACATTTGGAAATGGTGGATTTAAAATGTTTTCTATCTCCTTAAAAAGTCATATACCATAGGGGGTACCATAAACCAAGTTGGTGTGTGAAGAGTATACATAAGACCATTTATATGGAAACTATTATAAAAATATCTCCTATTAATATTTTAATTTTTTCATTTTATTTTCATTCTCATTTCATATATGAGTGTTTTTGAATTGTTTATTATTTCAACCAAACACTTTTTACTCATTAATTTTATTCATTGATTAATTTTTAAATAAATTCAATTAACCCATACTTTTTCGTTGACATCACCTCTCCAAGACCTAACAAATTATAATAGAACATCTATCTTATAAGCACAAGTATAGTTTGGGGATCTTCCTGATACCTAATAATTAGTATTATAAGTGGACCCTTTGTAGATAATTTAGTTTTTCACTCTATGTAATGCCTTATAATTGATATTTATGGTTTGATTATTTAATTTATATTTGGATTCCTTTTTTATTAATTATGTTATCTTTTTATACTAGTCTTCAAAAATACTAAGGGAAAGATAATTTTTATTGATGGATGACTTTGGGATTAAAAGTGGTTGGAATATAAAATTACCACAAAAATTGAATGGTAGTAACTACAGCCAATAAAATATCTACATGTAATCGTATCTAAATATTATTGATATTTTATTTTTGGATATTGTAAATATATGTACTGATTTACCAAAATTTGATCCAGCTGAATTGAAAAAAGAAGATTCTATTAAATATGATCCTAATTATATGGTTATCAATATTTGTTATTGTTCACTTACTGGAAGTATTTTTGAAAAAATTAAAAGTTGAAGCACATCTTATGAGTGTTTGTAAAATCTTCAAACAACTACCTTTGAATAAGGGTATTCCATAAAATCTATTTTCTATAATTATAGAATGTATGGATAGTGGGAAAAAGGAGTTTCTACTCATGAAAAAGAAAAAATAACATTTCACTGAAAGATAAATCACTCAATGTAAAAAAATTGAATTTATATTGTTTAAATATTAAATATAATGGATGAATGAAGAAGTAATATATTAAACCCATTTTTCAAAAGCATACAAATTCAAATAATGTCAAGAAGAAAGAAAATAATATATGTCTTCCTAGAGTATTTATGGGAGTTCAAGAAACAATAATGAAATTCCAAAATAATTTCATATGGTTCCATTTAATTAAAAATATTCTAAGGAAACATTTTCACCTCTACATTATTGTTCAAGTTATCTTGGTTCATATTCAAGAAAATATGGAAATATATGTGTGAATAGTATAACTAAAGGGAGAAATTTTAGTTCTAATTATCATTCTTCTATCAACTAAATAAATTTTTAGTGGAGTATTTGAGATATAAAAGAAAATAAGATACTCATATGAAGTTAAAATAAAAGAAATGGCCTTTATAAATTTTTCACTGAATGAAAAATTTAGAATTATTCTTGAAAAAAATTATTTACCACTCAAATTAAAAAATATAGATTTATAATTGATGAATCATAAATTTCAAAATGGTAGGATTAAATATTCTCTTTCTAAGAATAATAATTATCAGTAAAAAGGTTTAATTTATTGTTGTATCATATGTCTGATGTTGAGGATAAATGAAAGAATGTTAAATGTGAAAATTAAAATATTAGAATAAAACTTCTTCTTCATATAAAAAGATTGTGAGGATTTTTTATTTTTAAAAAACAAAATGAAAGACCGAATAAGGAATTATTTAAAATTATAAATGAAATGATTTTCATGAAAAGGCCAATTTAAAATAAATGAACCTCGAATTATAATATTATAAAGTCTACTTATTTCTATAAATGTGGTGATAAAAGTAATGGAAAAAATTGTAATTATTTTTTTGTGTTATGTTTATAAATAGTTCTTTTAATGGAAAGTGGACTATAATATCTTAAGATTATTAACTAAAATTTGGATCTTACGGTCATTTTGCGTGTTATTGACCTTTGACATTTACTTGATTTTTTATCATAAAAATAACTTTATGTCAAAATCTGATTTCAAGAATAAACTTTTAAAACCATCTAAATTTTATGTTCCAAAATGAATGTATTCATATTCATGTAAAATAAGTCCATTATTTATATCCAAGTAATTTGTAATTAATGATTCTTATGTTAAACGTGAATATCATTATACTGTTATCCTTAATATGTTGGCATAAGAATAATACACTTTAATATATAATTTTTTCTACTCTATAATAACTAATATCAATTTGGAATTATATTATATACTTCAATATTTATCTTTATTTTTTGTCGGTGAAATTTGGTATTCTTACATTTATTGGCTTATGAACAGTAATTTTTTTAAATATTCTTATATGGGTTGTGAATATGTTATTATATATTTCTTTTATGATATTATTATTTTGTTAAATTAATTTTTTCGATATAATATGATATTCTTCATATATCTTTTTTATATTAATGTTTTTTTAAACATGTGATCATTTCAAGAATTAATATTAGACTCATATTATTTGGTTATTGTAATTTTGAAATTAAAACATATATTTAGGGTGTATTAAACTTATTATTAATTGTGAATTAATCCTAAAAATGTTAGTTATTTAAACCTATTTAAATTTTTTTCTATATAGGTTTCAAATTATTAAATAATTATATTTTTTTTAATTCATAAAATTTTCTTAAACTGGTCTTATTTTTCTAGAAATAAGAAAGTTGAAATCAAAAGGGGAAGAGATTTTTTCTTAAGATTTTTAAATTTATTATATAATCCGAAATTTATTGAGAATTCATATTAAATAAACGATTAGTTAAATTGTGAAATATTTTAAAAAAAAGAAATTATTTCCATGATTCAAATATGTATTATTTTAAAATATAATATATCAAGTTAATTATGTGTTATTCAAAATATTCATCACTATTTTTTCTATGTTGGAATTTAATTTCAATACAAAAATCTCAATATATTTATTATAAGGAATATGGAATTTAAGAGGATATTTTTTTAATTAAAATTCTTCCAACTAGAATATATATAATGCATCAGTCAAGGGGGAGATAGCATTATTTTAATTCTCATAATATTTAATGGAAATTTGACTTGTTTTTTTATTATCACTTTTCACATATTGTGTATGTTATGAAAATTTATTTGTGTGCATTAGAAAAACATTTATTCTATTAAAATTATATAGAATCATATTTAATTTTAATTTAATGGAGAGTTTGGGTTTGTTTATATGATGAAAATTTTAGTTTTATTTTGGAATATATTGAAATTTAGAATATATTTTTTCAGATTACTAATTTTAATTTATGTAAATGTTTTTGTATTATATTACTATATTGAGACCTCTCTTATATATTAGATAATGTTAACATACTATCTAAACATTTTTTAGAAAATATAGGTATTTAGAAAGATTTTATCATTAATTTTTACAAAAATATTTTAGTATTATACTCATTGAATAGTGGATTCCTGATAAATATTTTAAAAATGGATGTTTTTTTAAAGCTCTTTATTATATGTTTTAAAATATTAATATTTAATAATGTTCTATAATATAATTTTTTTATTAAATGTTTTTATTTAAATGGAATTAATATTTTATGTTTTTCTTTAAAAAAATGAATTATTCTCTCATAACTTAATCTTTTTGATAATTTTAGAAGTAGGGAGATGTTATTAAAATTATTATTTTTTATATAGTTATATAAAATGGGTTAATTATTATTGTATCTTAGAAAAAATGTCTTTTTTGATAATTAAATTAGATTATTTTCTCCATTAAAAATCGAAATAATTTTAATATTAAAAAGTATACTTAGTTATAATCATATCTTAAACATTATTTTATTAAAATATATTTAGTTTTTTAATTGTTATTATTTAAAACATATAATATATGATTTATTATGATTTTCTAGTCTAAATAAGTCATTTGAGTTCTTATAATATTTTTATACTTATTCTAGAACTAAAATTTGTAAATTCTAGAAATAAAAAAAATAAATGTCTAGAATCCTCCATGTGGGAGTCACCCAATTATGTCACCTAACAAGATGAATAAAACATAATAACCATGTGGGTGTCAATTAAAAATTTAACTAGACCATTTCAACCGACTTCATTAAAAAAAATTGGTGATCGTATGGGAGTCAATAACCAATGTCACCTGACTATGTCAACCCATTGTGGAACCTACTATGAGTAGAATTATCTTATTTATATTGACATTAAAATAGAATAAATAAATATGATTTAAATGTTTTATTTATATTTTTAAGGATAAAAAAATATCTACATTTATTTAAATAAATTCAAATCTTAATCAATCTCTATAATTGCATAAATTAGATTGAAGTCCATACAGGTTTTCCGTTTGAATTCTCCACCTTTCTAGAATAATTTTTCTACTCTATTTTTATGATATCTAGAGTTTTAGAATAAAAAATATTATTTTTCTGGAATATATAAAATATATTAAAATTATAATGATATTATTAAAGATGAGATAATGTCGGATCTGATTTATAGAAGGTATTTTTTTAGTCTAAATCCTTATTATTTAGGATTTCTACAAATTTCTAGAATCGCCTATGTGAAATCATGTATGGGAATATATATTTATATATTTAGGTATATATATTCACTTTTTAATACCCTACAAAAATATTCTACATTAAACTAATTTCTATATTTTCCTACAGGGTTCTGTTTTTTCTTACAGAATATTGTTAAACCCAGAAATATGCTCTATATTGTGTAATATTAAACCTTTCTATTTGTTTCATGTTTACTATGGATATAATTAGGATTTTTTCCATAATTACTTATTAATTATTTTTAATACATTACAATATATTTTAACTTTTTTGAATTATTATCACGTGGTATGATGTTTAATGTTGATTTCATGGGAAAATACGAGTTCCACATTAAATTTCATTGAAATGTGAATATATTTCCTCACATTATTTATGGAATTTTTACAATGGAATGGAATGTTTATTAAAATTATTTGTTTTCAATATATCAATTATACTAACTTTTTATCAATTTTCAACATGAATTTAATTTTACATCCTATTGAAATGACCCACATGTCTGTGCATTGCATACACATTCATTAAATGTTGTTTGCACATTATGTTTTTATGAATTTAAATTATGTAGGAGATTTGGGGAATTTTAGTGAAGAAAATATATATTTCTATTTTGGTGGAAAAAATACCAAATCGACCATTGATTTTTTAACGAAATGTGACATTGAATTTACTCATTCATGTTTTATAGTTTGCAACATATTTTTGAAGCATCATTATTCATCTTTTTAGTGAATTACATTATGGGATGGAAAAGCTTCATTGTTTCATATTCATGATGGGCCCAAGCACTACCTAATTAATTTTTTGGTATCTTCAGAAAAAATCATTCACTAGGTTAGACTATTTTATTCGTTCATTATACTATAATTATTTAGATTGTATTGTCTCACAAAGTGTGTCTTCCACATGGTTATATTAACCTAATAAAAGTTACAATTAGGTTTGTTCTATCCCCTTAGAAAACTATGATTAGTATATTCCATTATAGGGATAGGTTCCTCTAAACCCATAAAATAGTATAGGATATTAGTTCTCTTGTAGGATCTAGGTTTCATTATTTTATTTGACAAGACTAGGTGTCTCTTAACCTGTAACATATAAGATGATAGGAATAGGATTTTTAAAGGCTAGGATGGGTGTAAACCTATATAATTTTGGGATAGGTTTCCTCCTGTAAATAATTGGGTATCTTGTAAACCTAAAAATGTAAAAGGCTAGGATTCAGTAAATAAAATTATAGGTTTTTCCATCTCCATTGAAAGGATGTGTTTTTCATTTAAACCCTTAAAAGTCAATAGAATTGGGTTTATCCTCTAGGTGTAAAAAAAGATGATGTGAAGAGTTTTCACTATCCATTAAAAGTGATATACCATAGTGGGTTCTATACTCTAGGATGATGTGTGATGAGTACGAATTGTATCATTTACATCCAAACTACTATAAAAATATATATTGATCTTCATTTAATTTTTCTTCATTTCCATTAATATCTAATTTCTTATATTGCACGGTTGAATTGTTTATTATTTTATTCGATCATTTGCATCTCATTAAGTTTATACTCTGAAAAAAAAATTTATAATGAAAATTTAAAACTATTTCCCTTTTCCATCATCTTTATGGGGACTAATAGGAAGTCCATGTGGTTATAAATAATAAATCATTTTAACTCAACACATTATCTTTATTTATAACCATTACAAATATTCATTGATAAAATATATCATTCTCCTTTGTACCACCACCTCAAAAAGAGTGTTCTTTTAACAAATAACTTACATATCAATATACAGATGAAGGATCCTTATACCAAGTATCAATGAGAATTTTTACAAGTATAATCACATTATTATTTACATGAAAAGCATAATTTAATTCCCAATGTTTACAATAATCATGATACTTGATCTATTCCAATAATAATACACTAGATAATATAGTTTTTCCTACTTATTTTATATGGATGATAATTATCTTTTTATACAATCACTTTGAACCTATATATATATGTTTTATTTCTATATCCAACTTCACATACTAGATTTAAAAAATATACCTTCAAAAAAATGAATATTTAAAATTATTAATCTATAATAAAAACTCAAAATAAAATAAGAAGATACACAAAATTAAAAAATAACATATATTATACATTACTTATAGATAGATGATGGATTTTACATTATATTTTTAATTATTATGGGGGTTCTTATGAATGTTACTAAATTATAATACATGGTGTATATGATATTGGTTTGGTTTATATTAATGGTTCCCATCATAGTTGAAGCATCTTTCAATGGTTTGACCCAATTAGATTTTAGTCTAAATTTATTTGTAATCATTTACATACAAGAATAAAATATAATTTTCAATGAAAATGTATATTTCTTGAGTATACGAATGCATTAAAACATGACGTATAGGATCTTCACATTTAATTTAAAATAATATATGTACAAATATAAAATTACCTCTACTTGTAATTTAATCATAGTTGATGATCCTAATAACTAGGTCATGTTGTATCATAATTGTTCTATAGGGTAAAAGAGAATAATCTCTCTAGTATTTATCCAAACATGCACCAAAATATTTGAACATCATTAAAGAATCACTAAATGTTCTCATGACCAATCATGATTACTTATGTTTTTCGTGGTGGTTACCATCAATATTCTTATCAAAGATTTATGAATTATTGATTATCTCTCAGATGATTGAGATAAGTGAATGTTTGATAGCATTATAGATATCCATATCTCTCTATATCTTTTTCCATAATAAAACTTATTTACGAACAAATTATAATTAAATATTTATCATAGTGGGTTTAATGATTGAAAATCACACAAAATCCCCAAACCATATTTAATATTCTTAGTTAACCCTATGTACATATATAATATAATTATTATTAATCAATTTTCTTGTGAAACAAATTTAAAAACAAATAAATATCATTTATACTATTTCTAATCAAACCATTAAACTGATTTTATTTTACACCATCAACATCAACTAGTCCTCAAATAATTACTATTTAAAAAATAAATTTCCGTGCATTAATCTATGAAAAATATTTTATATTTAATACTCTCTAAAGATGAAAATATTTTTTTATTATTATTACTTAACTCACTTTTTATTTTGAATAAATTGTGATTATATTAGGGTTATCAATTAAACTAGAATGAATATTATTTCTATAAATTTTTTAACATCCTTACTTGAACTTAACTACGACTGAAGATACACTTAGTGTGTGACCCTCTATGCTGATTTCTCAGTACAATTAGGGATAATTGTATAGATTTCAAGTTTAGAATCTAGAAACACACCAATTATCCCATATATAAATAATTTGATATCACATGAACATCAAACATCCTAATAATTCTTACAGTGCAATATAATCTCGTTATCCTGATATCACTTATCAATCAGGTTTCATTTTGGTGCCATCAACTTATATGCTCATTATGACTTTATTTAAAATTTTGGAAATAAAGTAATCCACAAAACTCGAGGACCGTGGATTTATATAAGAATTTACATTCAACTCAAATGGTGTGGGATATTTAGTTCTTTCATGGATTAGAAGATATAAACCATTTCTCGTATTTATCCATTAGTTAAAAAACACTCATGACATACCCAACGTATACTACAGCACAATGTTCATATGTCATCACTGTTTTAATCAATAGATAAAATTATGTAATTCATAATATCCAATAATTATAATATTAAAGTCTAAGTATTTGTAAACATTTTCAAATGTAGTAACATCCAATGAAACATGAAAATGTAAATTTCTTGTTAATGGGTATCTTATCATAACCTCATATCATCGAGATTACCATGGGTGATCACTACAATAAGGTGTTATAAAATCTTATGATTCTTCTAACCATGATAACTTGTATTATTTATATCCAATAATCCAATATCATATATCTATATTATGTTATTCAATAATAATGTCATGAAACTTCTAGGTTCTCATCATAGTGAGGGATTACATTAACCATCCAATGTGACAGATATTCGTAGGGTAGTGTCACATTATAATATCATGTAGAGGAAAAATAATGATGTATTAAGTAAACTTCATAAAAAAGTAAGAAAATGTAACCATGTATCAATGAGGTTTGTTCTATGGAACAATATCCAATAGACTCCTTCATTCACTAGAGCCAAATGAAAATAAGTTTCACACCAATAGCTGTCACATTATACTCAGGAATATTCTGAGATAAATCCTTTGTGAAGTGGTTATCCATGTTTTCTTATATGGATACTCTACTCATTACAAATTCTCCTCATTGTGAAAAATACATTAAGTGATGAAACATCCAATGTATGTCCTTTATACATTGGTGTGACTAAAAATACTTGGAGAGAGACACTAATGCACTGTTATCATTATAAAATTAGATAGGTTCTTAATACTAGGCACTGCATAAAGATCATTGAAAAATATTATAGTATAAACAACTTCTTTTATGCAACATAAGTGAAATATACTTCGACTCTTATACAGAATTTGTGAAAACTATCTTCTTTAAAATCATTCATCTCATAGATCTTCAATAAGACAAATGAAATACACAAATAGTGAATTTAGATCATTCTCATTTTTAGAAGTATATCATCTATATAAATCATTATGAATAGATCTTCATCTCCAATGTACACTAAAAATATATCCTTAGTTTTTCTTAGATACTTAATAATAGACTTTAGATTAGTCTAATGATATTTTCCTACATCTTCAAAAAATAAACCTACCATGCCAAAAAAATTAGGAAACATCAAGACTCATAAATTATTTGGAATACATGATGGATCCTATTGTATTATTTTATGGGATATTCCTCCTTCCATCTCATTCCTCTAGTGTCTGATGAAACATTTTCTTTGAAATATGTAAACCATGTTATAATAGAATAAATCTCTTGTTGATTATTCCACAAAAAACATCTTCTTTATCTTATCAATGTATATAACTTAACTTAGTCCAAGTAGCATCTTGGATCTATCATACAAGACCTTGATCCCTAAAAAACAAGTTGCTTCACCTATGTCCTTCATGTAGAATCACTTTTTTAATCAAATCGTATCCTATTTAAAGTCTAGTATATCATTTCTAATTAGTAATATTCCAATGAAATATACTTTTATGAAAATTAATGTACCCCATAAAAAAATTTAAACACATGGATCACATTTCTTCTTAATGAAATGAAATTCCTTTTTGGATCTATCTTAAGGGGATATTCAATGTATGTCATTAGATATCAAAATGGTTTTTATGTTATTGCATTGTCCATGGAAGATGAGGTGATGGATTTGATCAATGATGTTATTCTTAAAAAGAAACAGAACTGGAAAAATATATTATTTGAATGTTATTATTGAACTACTGTCCAAGTAGTCCAAATAGGGAAAGTCCACCTTTCTTGGAAGTTGACAGCAAGATGGGACAAATTTATCAACCAACTCTCATCAATGTGATACATCATCACACATGCTTACCGAAAATAAAATACTCTCATAGATGCACTTCAAAACATGGGATAGAACGATGAGGTTTTCACATTTTCTTGCATTCTACCTAATGACTTCTTGTAACTATTTCAAAGGGATAGATGTAAAATTCCAACATTTTAACTATTTCTTCTTCTTTTAATTCATTACTAGAACCCTAGACATCACTGTTTTCAAAAACAACCCCTTGTTTTTTATTTCATATTCGTATCCACTTGAAGTATACTATTAATTAAATTATTTTTACATATATTTTCATATATCATATTCAAAGAAAGAATCCATGAAAAACCAAATTATGATGTATTTAAATATAGAAAATATATAAAATAGTTCTTCATATTAAATTTATTGACATTGTATATATCATTTAACTACTATTTTTCCATTATGGGTATTTGTTTGACCTTCCATATGCATCTTTGTCTTGAATAACCATTGGAACCCAAAAGGATTTACATGAACTTGAGAATTAATTAAAAACTGGACATGGTTTTTATACAATGATTCCATCTTATAATTCATTTATTTTTTTACCTTGTAGCTTATAACATCTCTAATGCCTCATTATATGAGATAAGGTCATCATTGTCAACCAATAAATTGTTATCATTATCAATAACTAGAAAACCTTATATCTATGGTTCTTTCACTTGCCTAGAGCTCATATGCAATAGTTGTGTTTTAGGAAAATCAAATTCTATGGGGAACTATAGAATCTGTTCTTTTACAAACACTTGTGTGTATTGAGAAAAAACATCATTGAAGTCAATATTACTCCCAACATCCTCATTGATGATGTTTTCCCAATCATGAAAATGGAATATATTATGAAAATAATTTCTTTTCTAATGGGTTGTATACATAGTGTCCCATTTCTCTCTTAGGATACACAATAAAGATATACTACATGCCTCAGGGTGCTAGTTTGTTGCTTGATATGTGATTAATAAATTCCTTGCTACCCCATTCATGAATAAGTGAAAAAATTTGTTTCTTTCCACTGCACATCTCAAAGAGAATACCATTTTCTACTTTATATGATACTAAATTTTATATCTATAATGCTTTTAATAATAAATATACTAAAAATGATAATAGAATGCATCCATTATCCATCATTGGCCTTACGATTTACATTTTTGTATGGTTCCTCTTTTCAAAACTAGTATATTAATTACATAGTATATGACACTTCATGTGGTATGATTTATAGGTCATATAGTGCACAAAATCCTTTTTGTTCCTCATGAACATATTTTATATCATGATACAATAATCATACTCATTATACAGTTAATATTTATATATAACATTTAATATTCCATGAAGAGCATCAATTTATGTTAACTCAATGTAATACATTGAGAGGTTAATTATCATTAGACATCATTAAATATATATCAATATATTCTTATATATCCAACATTGAGTAATGTTAAAGGTAATATTTATATTTAATATAACATTATAATTTTAATATTATTAAAATATATTTTTAATACTTAAAAAACAATAATTGATCATCTATATGAATTAATAAATTTGATAAACTACTAGATCTTCATTATATTTTCAACACATTCAAGGATTTTGTTAAACTCATTATATATATTTGAAAATAATTCCACATCTCTATGGGATGAGTTAATTAACCCCCCACTATAATATTCAATGTGTAAAATCTATCTGGGGAGCTAGTTTGAATAATGGTAAGACATAAGAATCAAATTCCTAATGTTTAACTACTAAAAAATACATAAAACACCATAACTACCCAAAATAAAATTTCATGATGTTAATTGATTTTGTTATATACTTAGAACTCAAATTATGTAGACATTCATATTTCTTGGAAACCATTCTATAAAACATTTTCTTGAAATCTAATGTAATTATTTGCTTTATAACTTCAATAACATATCCTAAAATATTTAAAGATCAGGTGATATTCAATTTTTTTAACAAAATAATATTTTATTTCATAGATTTAGACTTCTCTAAGTCCAAACATACTCCCACTAACCTTTTATACACTTTTTTGATTCACATTATCATTGTAAGATGTAGAATAAATTTAAGGTAGGAAATAAAAATTATTCCCTACAATGGTAATATTTAACAAACAAACTATTATAACCATATCATGTATTTTCTTCTAGGTATTTCAATCATTTTCATGAAAAGAATATTATTTTTAAAAAATATTAATTCCTATAGATTATCTGGGAAGTTTGGAATCATCTCTAATGATGAAGGGATGAACTATCGCACCCCTTGAAGGAAAAATGCAGTGGAAGTCATGCCTATTTTAAGGATTCTCTTATTGCGGGAATGTTAAAGGATGATGATTGTGATGGTATTACTCCTACTCCATTGAAGAGAAAGACATGAAATGACTATTCTAACACACTACTTTCTATTTCTACCAGATCATCCTCTATGTTTTTGAATAAGTTCAATGTAGAAATCATTAAAATCATCAACTAGGGAAAGTATCAGTCTTAGTGGGAAACTATAGATCACACTGATTAAGGGAATGACATGTCCAACTATCATCATTAACTCTTTTCTTGATAGATGGGGGAAAGTTACTCTATTTGACCCCTCACATCTCCCTTTCTAATTTTTTTCTTTTATTTTTTATCAATGGTTAGAAGATTTGATTTTGGATAGACTTTTAGGTATAGATAGAATAGTTTTTCCAAGATAATCTTCTAAAAAAAGTTATAGTATTTTTTTAATCATTATAAATGTGTATTGAATACATTATTTCATATTTTCATAAAAACACATTTTTAATGAATTATTTATCTTATTGTATATGATAAATAAACTGAATATACACACCCATTACTTCTCTCCATTTGAGATTTATGTATTCCTTTGAATTAAAATATTATATGTAGAAACTCATTTCTTTATCACATGAATGAAAACTACAAGCTCTAAAAATTAGTCACTTTAATATATTTATAATATTGAAAAATTATACATTTGGTATCACATACCTTTCAAAAATAAAGAATTAATTTCTATGTCATTTAGAACACTCAATAATTTTGATTGTATCTGTGAAAATAATTGTTTCTTTAGAATATATATATACACACACACACACAAATTAATATAATATATTATATTTATTATTGTTTTAAAAAATATTACCTTTATTAAGAGTTTTATTTTTATGTCTTCATAATAATTATGTCATTGTAAAATAATAGCTATCAAAGTATGTTACATGTTTTTAATGTCACATGTAACCATAGAATTTTATGTCAATTTTATTTGAAACAAATGATGTTTGGTTATTGTCATTTGACACTATAATAATACCCTATTATGTATTTTTTAATAGATCATAGTTCATTTAATTTCTAATTGGTCTTTATTTATATTCCATATACATATTCTATTAGTCAAAAAAATAATTTAAAATATTACATATCATGTTTAATAAAATAATACAATAAATAAATAATTAATAATAAAATTATTCTTATTTATATTGTCCTATTATTAAAAAATGATTATAATATTTTGATAAGGTAATATTTAGAAAAGTAAAATGGTTAATAAAATATAGTTTCAATCATATAATTAAAAAAAATTCACATAACATGTTTTTTCAATTATATTTTTAAAAGATAGAATATAATTAATAAAAATTATTACATAATAACATCTCAAAATTTAAATGATTAAATTATTAACTAAAACCATTTATTAATTATTATAAAATAACCAATATAAATGTAACAATTTAAAATAAAGGAAATATTTTTAGATTTTAATAAGTAATTTATATATATATGTGTTATATTAATAAATATGATAACTATAGTTTGATAAAATTAGCTTACATTTTGAATTAATCATTTCAACATTATACTAGAGCGATGTTTAGGAATTTCATAAAAAGTTATATTTTTATGTGAATATTGATAATACAATTTTTAATATTACTATGGACACTATATCATTACCATGATGTAAGGAAGATATAAAAAAATTCAAAGAAAATATAACCTAATCTGTGTTTTTGTGTATATTAATGCATTCAAAAAAATAATTTAGAAATATTCGTTTTCTATTTTAGAATATATATTAATATTTTGCCCTAATGGAAAAATATTTTTGATTTTTTCTATTAATTACGTATTCACAAGGTATAATTCAGTTTGGGATTTATTTTGAAGGCCACGTAATAATTATTTCATTAAAATGAAACAAATTAATTTTATGTAAACCAAAAACATTCATTATTTTATCCAAAAATCATTTTTTTGTTTATGAAAAATTTAAAAATTATATTTAATGTGTTATATATTATATATATTTGAGTAAATTTTTATAAATTTTAAAAATTAAATTAAATAAAATTGATTTCAATTTTTTAATATTAAATTTTAAAATATTTTAAGGTGTTACTTTTATTTTTGGCATAAATATAAATTTCTTGTGTAAAAATTTGTCACTATTTTAAATAATAAAATAGTAAAATTATTAAATAAAGTATTAAAAACTAAAATATCATGAAAAAATATCTTTAATTGAGTGTTCAAAGAAATTATTAACCTACCCAAACCATTCCTTTATTGTTTGTGAAATTTTAACCCATGTTCCTAAAAAATTTATTCATATTAATTTTCTATTAGGTATTTACAAAAATTTCATTCCCATCACTTATAGAAAACACTTTCATCAATTAATTAAAATACAAAACAACAATTATAATACCTTACATTAATATTCCTAGTTTCCTTCAAAAATAATGTTATTTCACATTAATTAAATTCTAGTCCCTAGAAATTTCTACAATTCATTTGTAATCAGGGAAGTTACCAACAAAAGTTTAAATTCTATTGTGTAACTATTTTGATCTTTTAATTATCCTTCCTTATATTTTAACTCGACATATTCGTAAATGTTATTTATCAACATATTTGCATTATTTTTAAATCAGTAATCTTTTATAAATTTATTTTTATCATCAAATAATATCATATTCATATTCGTTTTGTAATTATAACAGACACTCCTTTTGGTTGATTTTATCACCTACATGAACATAGTTATAATTATTATATCATGGATGATCTAGAAATATAAAATAATGTTACTATTATATAATAATTAATGGTTTTATATTTTCTCAGAATTATAAATTATGTTACTAAAATAAAATCATTCAATTATCATAGTTATCATATTAATTATATATATTCTTGTTTGGGTTGGTTTGAGTACCTACATGAACAGTGCGATGATTTTGTTATCATATAAATTTTGGGAAACTTTATTTATGTATGAAAAGATTTTAATATGTAAATAATTTTAATATTTATTTCTGAAATGGTAATACGAATATTCTAACTAAATATTAATTTTAATCATTTTGTACAATAGTGGTTACATAAACAAAAAAACAATTTATATATTTTTTTTACAAATCATTCAACAAAGATACATAGAATTAAAATGGAGCATCATAAAACATAATGTAACTTCTACTTCCAATACATATAATATTTTGTTGATGACATATTATAACTCCAAAAACCATGATCAACACACAGAAGTCATTTAAGAGGAATTTACTAAATGACCCATAGAATTCAAGGAGATAAATAAACTATATAAATGAGTAACATATAATAATAAATGGACATTTAAAGTGAGATATATTTGAAAAATGTGTTGATTAAGGTATTTAATAAACATAGTGTTGTTATTTATTATGTTATATGCACACACCAAATGAGTTAATACTTGAGGTAAGGGTTGTATTGACTCAATGTTATTTCATTTAGTTGTAAATTACTTTCCCAGAATGGGATCTTTCATGTGTATATTCTGGATCCATTTCTCAATTATATATGTTTTTTTTCAATTTTGTTTCTTTAATTTTCATTTTCTCAATAAAATATACATCTTTTTCAATATCCCACTTCCTAAAAAGGGTACATTATTAAGAATAATTACTACCCTTTCTATTAGATATGTTTCTTCCATAACAATATTTTTATTTCTTCCTAAATTCTACTTTCTTAGTTGGAAAAAAAATATTTTTAGCTCCTATTATCTTTATATTTACATATATATTTATAAAAATATGTTTTTTAACTTTTTTACTATGTGGATTCTTTAACAATGAATATTAAAATGATAATGGGGTTTCATTTTCATGTGAATATTTTAATATTCAACTATATATTTTATGAATATAATTTAATTACAATTAAAGGATTACATAATTTTAGTTCATAAATTATTAATGTTTTGAATTTAATATTTTGACACATCTTAAAACAGTTATATAAAATTTATTATAACTTTTGTTTACAAATATGTTTTAGTAGCCTTAATCAAACTATTTTCTTGATATAACTTCCACATTTCTATCTACCTCCAAATAATTTATTTCTTATAATGTAATGTTAATAATCATCCATTTAATTATTCTAAAATCCACTGGGAAGATTCAATTTATGGTTTCAACAAATCAAATATTGATTTTATTTTATGTGATACCTTTAAAAAATGATAGAGAACTGAATTTTATTTCCTAGATCATTTCAAGAAAATATTGATTAAATATTTTCATTTAACATATAAAATTATAATATATTATCATTTTATGGTTGTGGTCTTATACCAAACTCTAATGGGTGGGTTAATGTTTTATATATTTTATTATAGTTATTGTGTGTGGATGGCATTGGGTATGTTCATAAAACAATGTGTGATCACTATTGAGTTTTCTAAATTAATGATGTGTTGCCATGATATCTTTTTTCCATTAGATAATTTATAAGAATGATTATATTTTCCCACAATATTATGAATACCTATTATTTAAATTATGCCTCATTTTTATGTTATGAACCATTAATTAATTATGTTTCCATGGTTTATGTTTACATTCAAATATTTCCTCGTCCATAGAATATGTTTTATTATTCCATGATGATTATTTTATATCATTCCTTGATCCATGACGTTTTACACATTTTTCTGATCATATCTTATGATTTCACGATCCTTTTAATAATATATTACTTCTTGTATTCATTTTTCTCAAAGTTAATAATAAATACCATTTTGTATCATTGATAATTTACTCTTATCAAGATTTTTAGATCACCTCTTCTTTTGTTTTCCATTTCCCTATTAATTATTAATAGGACAATGTGTGTAATGAAGTATTATATATTATTCATTATGGTAGATAGTGAAGTAATAATTTGTAACAACATATCGGTTATATCCTATATAAAAATATAATAAAACTTTGGGTTTTGGGATGTTGAGATTACATGTGAGGTGTAATGATTAAACCTTGAAATAATGTAAATTTTATAAATTTTTTTATCTTGGATAGTCTTAAAATTTATATTTTTTTACTTAGGATGTTGTTCCCTAACACATATAACATATCATAAAAACTTTTATTGAGTGACCAATTTTTTTATTTACATATTTTAGCTCCACTATCAGAGATAATTTTCACAAAGACATGTTCGGTGTTTAAAATATCATTTATCTACAACATAATAGTTTCTTAGATGGGTATCAGGTTTTACTAATTTTTAATATTGAATTTTATTAAATGGGTGGCAACTAAAATCGTGACCTCTTAAAAATGTCATTATATCCATTAGTATCTAAATATCCATCTTTCCTTTAAGTAATTATTCTAATTTTTACTCATCTCATAAAATATCCATCTACGTGATAGATTTTCTTAATTTAGAAATATCTTATTCCTAGATAGGTTAGTGGAAAACCCTTTTCTCAAATCCATCATTTGGATTTTATTGCAAATTTATTCCTCTATTATCTTTTCTAATGGTTTCCCATGTGAATATATCAAACATATCTCTATATAATTTTTTCACCAAATTTTTATGGTCATTAATTTTAACCATTTCCTACACATGATAATCCATGGGTTCCAAATTTACGATAAAACACTCATGTTGGATAATAAATTTATTTACATGTGTTTTCAAAAGAATCATATTCCTAAAAAAAACCTAATATGTTTGAAACCATACTGATTTGTAAATCTTTAAATCAATCATTTCTTGTGTTACAAAACCAAAGTTAAATTAAAAACAAATTATACACAACCAAATTAATCTTATACATAATGATTATGAAACTATTTCATTTGAAGGTTTATAATTATATTAAATAAATAATAAATGCATGAGTATTCTTGGAAACACTCAAAATAAACCCATATATTTCTAGAGTAAGTCATAAGCCTCTAAGATGGTGGGAACATAAACAAAATTTCATTTTACCTTGGGATCCTTTACTCTAAATATAATTCAATTGCCTTATAAAAATTACTAGTAATATTTATAAATCATAATTAACTACTTAATTTTAGATCATAACTTAGTAATTTCCAATGTCAATGTAGAAAAAAAGAATCCATTATCATACTTAGCACAAAGCTCTTTATATGCATAAATGATAATATCTAGAATAAATTTAACAATATTAAACTAAATCATACATATAAAATTTCATAATATGAAAATATTAATCATAAAAAATAAACAATGAAATAATAAATAAATAGATATTTTAAGCTTTTAAACAAGGGATAGTATACTTATAATAAATTCAGAAAAATAAACAAATTATAATTTAGATAACCTTATATACATTCCATAATATTTAATATAATCATTTTAAATTCATTCAATAATATGAACTCCTTCTTATTATTCATTATATTTCCATTAAATGAATATATGATATTATTTTATATTTATAGAATTTTAATTATATTATATTATGTAAACTATTTTAGTAATATAAAAATAAAATATTTAGTATCAATTTGAACATTACTCAAATAATCCATAAAAATTTATTTTTTATGTATTAAATAATTTTTCTCACAAGGCCTTAATTTGAATAATTTAAATTAATTACTTATGAAAAAATAATAATTAAAAAAAAAGTCTTTTTTATTCTTTATTTATATAATTAATAAAAAAAATTTAATCAATCCATATTTTTTTAATAAAAATATTATATTAAGTTATAAGTCATGCAATATAATTTGGAAAAAGCTAATATTTAGTGATATCAATTAATATTATGGGATATTTAAAAAAAATAAAAAATAAATAGATAATTAACTATAAACAATTTATAAATAATTAATTTATATCTATCTTTATAAACAAATACATTCCCCATTTTCCTTTTCATATAATTTATAATTTTTTTATAAATTACACAATCCAATTTAAAATTGCATTTTTGAAGAAATTGTTTTTCCAATTTTTGAATCCTACATAAGAATTAATTATATGATGAATTTGAATAACTTTATGTCATGTGTAACAATACAATAAATGTTATTGTTTAAGAATAAATTAGTAGAGGGAGCCTTTACATTCTTACGCATGTAATATCTTGTGATATAGGCACTGTATGTGAAAAAAATTATCGTCACATGTGATTAAACAACCATATTTGACATTAATTCATGTTTTTTGTTATGTTAACTAAAAAATTGTGTTAGATTAACTTTACATGCAATTGTATGTATGATTAACTAAGCGAAGATATGTCCTATGTATGAATAATATGTTTTAATATATTTTTATTCTTATACATAACATAAATCGAGTACTGCATACAAATAAAATTTTGCCTATGTATGATTAATGATTAATTTTAGTGATATTTATACAATTAATAATACTAAGAGTATGAAAATAACATAAAATTATTCTTGTGTGCATACACTAGGTCAAATTATAGCCACATTGAAATAGCATGGATAAGGTGATCTAGTGTCCGACCTATGGTTAATGTAGTTGGATATGTATCAAAATATAATCTTAGACCTTATGATATTACCTGTAACATAATGATATTATAATTCTATATTTTTTATTATCATTTACAATCTCTATTTTGGGCATTATTTTGAGATTTTAATGGCATGGTAAGGATATGATACCATAGTTTGGTATCTTACCATGTTTTACAGTGAACAAATGTTGTTTAAATGATTTGAAATCCCAAAAACTATGATCTCCATATACTACTACTAAAAAATGTGAAATATAATTTAAAATAACAATTAAATAACATACACCACTGATTTCTCTTCAATAGTCTTCATCCATGCAGTTGATTAATACATTTCTAGCGGTAGTCAAATTATATCTATCATTTCATCTTTTATCCATGAAATGAAAAAATAGTAGATGTTATGATGGGATTCCTCTTCTCACAACATCATAAAAGCACCAAATTGTGAACATATGGAAGAATAAAGGGAGCTTTTGGGTGAGTATCGGTCAGGGCATGTGTAATATCACATTCCAACCATCTCATAGAAGTATGACCTTCAAAAATTTCATTTGAAAACTTCATGTGATTTCATAAATTGACTCATATATTATTAATCATATGATTGAATATATATTTCAGTTAAAACTATTAAACTCTTATCTATCCTTATTCTCTTATGCATTTCATTTAGTAAACATGATTGATTTCTTATACGAGGGTGAATCAAACATTAAACATTTTAAAATTTCAAAACAACATAATGAATTTACAAGAAAATAAAATGGTTATTATATACATATATCATATCTATTGATATTCTTATAGTATTCTCTAAGATTCATCTAACAAATCAGGTTTCATGATTATCACGAAAGGGAATCCATCAAACTACCCTCTTTATGACATATCCACAGGTAGTGATGAATTACTTAACTCTTCAGTGGTGTCCAACTATCTCCAAGGAAATAATTATTCCTCCAATTAGAAATGGAAAGAATATTATGAGAGATATTGATATAAGAATATAGTCAACAGTTATAGTAGGAATGACCAAATCTTTTAGACCTTGGGGAATATCCAATAAGTCATGAATTAAATCATATGCTAATAATATATTAGTGAATGTTTCTATAGACCATGTACACATCTCATTAGTTCACTACGTCCAAAAGAATAATTACTAATTTAATGGTATATGTTGGATGTCTTTTTTCCAATTTTAGCATCTAAATTTACTTCACATGTAAAATGATTATATGCATTGTTAGATGCTATGAAAAATAATAACCTATGATATTCATTAATCATACTATACAAATATTTGTATGTAGTAGAATTTTATCTTATGGAATGCCTCTTGATAACACATATCATCTTATATGATATATCCTAAATGAATTATATTCATGTAGTATTTAGGGAATATATACTTTATACCAACCATTAGTTATTGTTAGAGTGAGGGAAAAATTAATTATGGAATTGATGATTGTTAAAGATGCTTGACTGAGATATTTATTGGGTTCCCCATGACCTTATTATTGTATGAATAGTTTTATACTAAAATTATATATAATGGATTATAAATATAGGATTACTTCACAAAATTGTTCTATTTAATGATATCTCATTTATATCAAGTGGAAATGTAATTTTAGATGGAAATTTGGATATGGGGTGATTAGAAATTTACAATTGGAATGATTGTAAAAAAATATTGAACCCATTATTATAAGTGTTTTATCTGAATAATATAGGGTGTATGATGTAATTTAAATTTTTTAAAATACTATAATTTGTTTTCTATATATTAATGTATTAAAATTAATCTTTTCAATATTGGCATGAGGCCATGCTAATTAGAACTAGCGTTATGCCAATTTTTGGATAATTACCCCATGACATTTATTATCCTATAAATTAAAATTACTGAGTCAAATAGGTGTCATACTATGTAAAATAGAGGTGACCCAACCCATGAATATATAAAAACATCATTATATCAGATTATTATTTAGTATGTATCATAATACTTCGTATCTCAAAACCTAAATGTGTGTTGTCATTGGTGATTGTGTATATAAACAACTTATTTTTCTATGTATTAATAATTTCCTATAGTAAATACACATATTAGACTCACCTTATATACATATCATACTTAATATAGTAATTTATAATCTATGTAAAAGTAACATATGAAAGGGTGATATAATATTCCCAATTTGGATAAATTGTGGGAGATATCTGTTGAAGACCATAGGTGATGATATGATGATAATATAAAAATTTATTTACATAATATATGAAGGTAATACCCAATAACACATGGATCATAATTCACGATTCATAGAAAATAAATCATAAGTCAATAATCATTATTCATTAGTTTAAAACAAAATAATCATAATGTAGAATTAACAAAAACAATGAAATAATTTTTTAAGGATGCCCAATAAAAATTCACCATAAATTAGGCTTGGCGTATACCCCATAAAAATTATTCGTCTTGGGATAAACACCCATGTACCCTCTTAGGAATTATATAAACACCCTTATATCCTCTTAGTATTGAGCTAAACATCTATGAAAACTCTTGGGATTGGGATAACTGCCAATGCACACATTTGATATCGTGGAATAAACAAAATACCCAATTAATTATAGGTATATAACATACCCACATGTTAAATAATGGTTAACCATACAAATATATATTTCATAATAATATAAAATCATTTATCATTACTCCATAGAATAATTAACCAGTGTAAAAGAAATATGTTTCTTGAAAATTTTATTAAAAATCATCCTAATATATTAAAAAAAGTTTCATGATATCATTAAATCATATACATTGTTAATCATAATAACCATTAAGTTATTTTGAAATATATGAAAAATACATTTATGAATGAATTAGAATTATTAATTGAAAAACAAGAAGAAATGACATTTTATTTTTCTCATTGAAAAAAATAAACACACATAGAAAAATGGAAGTAATATTTTCCATTAAAATAATTGTAAACTAATTAATAAATCTAAAATGTTAAGAATTTTCCAGATGGTTTGAGAATGTTTAAACCTTAAAAACATGCTTTTCACACCTTAAAAAATAATTTCAAGAAATGATCACTTAGAACCAAATTAAAAATATTAATTTTTAAAACATTGTAAATATAGATGAAAATAAATATTAATTTATTTATATATAACAACATTATTTAAGTAATAAAATGAATAAGGATATATAAAGATAATAGTACGTTAAAATACTTCAAAATTCTTAATGCAATGAATTTTAATGAAACCCATTTTGCATCCTAAAATAAAATCTATTTTGAATGAAATAACATGATAGGAAACTCAATATACCATGATTAAAATTATATTCATGATATCATATTTCAAATAGGAATTAATACAATATATAAATTAAAATATCTATGTAACATGTAACATGTCTCAAGGATGGAAATTGGAGATGAAAAACACTTACCTAAAACATTAAAAAGGATGAAAATGATCTAAAATTATGTATAATTATTTTAGATCTATTATAATTATATTTCAAATTATGTATTTATATTTATATTTCTAAATTCCATCTATATATAAACTATTATTACCAACATAGTTATAATTCATTGTTATAATCAATATTTGTATTTTATTTATTTTATTTTCCTCACATGTTTTGATTCATAAGATCTGGTCATTGTACTATAATCATTATTTCATCATATATATAAATTAAATTAATATTAAATTAGTATTTCTTTTAAAACTATTTTTTGATTCCCATGGTCATTTAATGGAATTTATGGTGATAATTCTCCTAGAAAGCATAAAAATATCATTTTTTATAAATTTTAATTCCTTTAATATAATTAATTTTATTTTCGAATAATTGTATTTATATAAAAATTAATAAATCAATAAAAACATTTGATTCTTTACTATTAAAAATTATTTCTAGTATAGAACATTCCTCAACCATTAATTACATAAAAATTATAAAAGTGTTCGCATATGTGGTGAAATCGACCCATGAAAGAGTGTGTTATTATGATTGAATAAGTAAGAACATGATATTTCTTAAAGGTAGTGTCCATATTATATAATATTAATAAATTTTTAAAAATGGATATTATTTATTAATCAGGTTTAGTAATAGGTAGATGGATAATATATGGAATAAAAAACAAGAATAAATTATTGCTTATGTTTGGAGATTGAATTTATTCATGAATAACCTTATGGAAATGAGATGTTTATTACTTCATGATGGGACTGGATGTCAAAATGTTGATATTGTATTTTTATAGAGATAATTTGGTAATGTATTCAAGATAACATTTTTGGAACTATTTGATTTTTGGGGGAGAGGATGTGACTTTTTAAATATCAAAGGGGTGAAACTTTTGAAAAATATATTGGCATTAAATAACATAAATTTCATTATTAAATTTAATTGGAACCATAATAGTAAACTTTTCTAGATAGGAAAATTTATTCGAATATTCCACTCATAAAAGAAATATAAAATAAGTTTTTGTGATATGTTTGGGCTTATTTTTTAATTTTGAACCCCTTACTGACCTTTTAAACCTTTATGATGTAGATTAACTTTTACCAGGGTATGTTATCTTTATAACCCAAAAAAATTAATTTATTTCCTAATTTTAATATCTTGATTCCAAATATGAATTTTTACAAGTTCCATTTTGTTTAAGTGTAAAAAATTTATTTTAATAAACATTGTATTACTATAACAAAAAACATTTTAGAAAAAAAATATTTTTATGTATAAAAATAAATTTAAACCAAAATCAAGTATAATATTGTTTCAAATTAAAATTATTATTTGTTCATTATTAAAATAATATTTTCATGACTTCAAAAAGAATAAAAATCAGAATAAATCATTGTGAATACATAATATATGAAATGAACAAAATTATTTTTTTATTATATTAGAGTATAACATAGGTTCCAAAAAGTAATGAATGGATTTAAAAGTTCAAGATAAAATTTTAGTTGCTTTACTATAATAGATAAATTCATCATTGATTGAGAGAATGGTTTTCATAAATAAATTCTTGTTTAAACTATGATGAATTTATAAAATTTATAGTATTCATCAAGACAATATTTTCACTATTAACATTTAAATAGAAAAATTTAGAAATACCCTAAATTAACACTATGATAATAATTATATACATAATAAAAATGATTTTTATTTTACCAAATTAATATTTAAAAAAATGATAATTTAAATTTAAATATATTTGTATAAAATTAAAATAATGTTTTTCAAATAATTTTTTATGTTTATCCATGAAGAAATAATGTACAACTTCATATAATTACTTAATTATTTCATGGATGTCAGTAATTTATTTTAATAATCATTCATTGAATGTCATAAACTCATTTTATTAGTAACATGTTTTAAAATTAATAAATCTAACCAAGTTGAGTAATTTATTAAAAGAGTATCTATAAAACAAAATATATTTTGTGTGTGAATTAATTCTCAGTTATTTTACATAATCATTTATTTAATTATTTTATTTTATTTATATTTACTCTATTTAATTTCAGTTTTTTGTATATTGAAATTTTAATTTTTTCTTGTATTTCATATATCATAAGTAACTGAGCACATTGAATTTATCCAAAAGGAAAATGTATACTAAGATCATGGGGTGTTACATTTTACCCACATTAAAATAATTTTTCACTGTATATTCCATTAATTTGGAGAAAATAAATGATGAAATCACTACCTCATTATATCCATTTGTTTATAAATAATTCCAAAAACTTATGACTCCTCCATAGATCATTATCCAGGTGAGTGGTAATGTTTTATAGAAATTTGTCTCTATGATATATGATTTTTAATATTTTCTCCCCCTGAGAAAGGTCATGATCTAGATACATCTCCTATAAGATATTTAAATGTAATGGTTCTGTTATAAACTCCTTCGAAATGGATATATCGAACTCATCATCCAATTAGAAGAGGTTTATTAGAAGTACAAGCCATTAAGATACCACTCCCACATGGTTATGGATTTCAAAAGGTCCAATATACTTAGGGCTCAACATTAACTTATTTAAAATTATTATAACCATGTTCCAAGTTTATATTAAAGGAAATAACTTTTCTCTATCATTATACTTTAAATTTCATCGATTATTATCAACATATATTTTCTATCAACTTTATATAGTTTTAATGTTCCACTTAAGGGTTTGAATAATCCATGTCATATCATAATCCAGATTTGGACCAAGAATCTTATATTCACAAACTATATTCCAATATGTTGGGGTTCACCACATCCTACCATATATGTCTTCATAGAGTTCAATTTGTATGATAGAATGAAAATGATAGTTATATGATAACTCTATCAATTAAAGGTGTTTATCCCAACAAACTTTGAAATAAATTTAATATGATCTTAGTATGTAACATCCCCAACCCAGAATCCACTAAACCGGTGCTCCGAGCCGGGTGGTTACATGACCTTAAGCACGCCTCCCCGTAGGCCAAAAGCTGCCGACTAGTAGTGGGGGTCTATGTGGTTTTGTAGGGAGACTATACCCCCTTTTTATCAGAGTAAGAAAAACAGAAATTCCAAATAGAAGAAACAATAACCAGTAAATAAGGAACATGTATAACAACCATTTCCAATAATAAATATGTCATGTCATACTACAAGTGCTATACTGAACAAAAACCCAAAATAAGGACAACAGCCAAAATCCCCAAAATGGTCTCGACTCCAAGTCTGAATCCTCCAGAAAGTGCTACCCATGTCCACTCACTATCTATAAAGGACCTTTTCCCTTCTCCTGACCTTAAAACATGAAGTCTCCTTAGGTACCCAACGGTGGCCCAAGAAGGGTGTGTTTACAACTCAGTAGGCCACCAACAATGGTGTCTACAAAATATCTAGTATGAATAGGTAGTGCATGCAAAAGGAATATGAATTATAATTTCCAAGAAATTAATTAAGGTTCTATTAACAAGATCTGAGTAAATCCATTTCCACTTCCATTACCATTCTTTCACACCATTTATCATCTCATTCCATTTCATCACAATTCCATGGGTTAATCACATACATTATGTTACATGGGTCTAAGGACAACAATCACATGAAAGAGGGTAAACATATCGTTATCCTATCTCACTAGGACTAACCCCCTCATAGCAACCATAACCTCACCTCGAAGCCTCAGTCCGGGTGGATGCAACCGTTACGATAATAGACCCTCGGTCCCCTTTCCTAACCCGTTCATTTAGGGAGGAGTTTAAAACCTCAGTCATAGCTCAACCCATGGCCGTAGATCCTCATTTCATAACCCACTCTACGAATCCATGTGCACATGCTTATATATACAAGTAACCATCAACCATCAAAACCATTTCCCTTTGGAAACACTATTCAGAACAACCCACTTGGGAATTCACATTATTCCTTAGCCCATTAACACATTCCCATTTCACATCATTTAACCATTCAACAAATTCCCATGTGTTATTCCTATATCAGTAATCATTCATCATTAAACCCATAACCTATCCCATTATGGTCTTAAATCATTTTACACATTAACCCATTTAACATGTTCATCCTCCCATGAATCAACCATTCATTCCAACATGTTTATCAAGGATATACAATTCATTACAACAAGGTCACTTGTTTAATATTTATCCCTAAGTCTGGGAAAAGATAGAACATCCCATGGATGGCCCTAGATTAGGTAAAGTCAATCTTGACACATCCCATGGGGATCGTGAGGGTTCCCATTTTCCAATTTAAACATCATTAGTACCAAACATGCCACGGTTATTCAAAACATAACCAAGGAGAAAAAAGAACCAAACTAAACATGCAAAAATACACAAATAACTATGGGATAACACTTGTAGAACACATACCTCAAAACTGTGGTTGAACGCACTTTCAATCGAGTCTTTAGACCGTGATCCAACCAACCTTTGGAGAATTAACCTAAAACTCACCCAAAAGATAGGGTTTTAGAGCTTTAGAACAACAAGGAGAGAAGATACAAAGCCTAAACCGAAAAGAGAAGCAAGGAAGGGATTAGCCTTACCCAGAGCTTCGATCCTCAACTAACGGCACAAAAAACACCTTATAAATGAGGGAGATCTACCTCTTGGAGATCTTAGGAGGTTTGGTTCATCCCAAGGGAGAAGAACGAGGAAAAGAGAGGAAATCCCGAGTTGGGGTTTAAAATCCCAGAGTGGAAAACATGTAATTTTTCTAAACATTAAGTGGCCGCACAGTTTGACAAACCATACGCAAACTGTGCACATGCTACTACCCGGAGGGCAAGGGATGCATGGTTTTTCCTGGGCAGGCCACACGGTTTGACCTGGCCATGCGTAGGTCGTGTGCCCTGGCTTCTCTTGCCTAGATTTCCTTTCTTTCGTGCCCCTAGCCCCCATATCACCCCCAAGGCCTCTCACACCTTCATAATACATCCATTGAATCCTGAAATAAGGAATTCAACCAAAACATAACGAAAAACATACCTTCCCAAAAACCGGTATATTACAACCTCCCTACCTTATAACGGCTCGTCCTCGAGCTGAGTTTCCAAGCCTCATTCATCCACCGAAGAGAGGAGTTCGGGACACAGAGCCCATATATACGATTCTCTCTCCAAAGTTTCTTCCTGAACTTTCCCATGCTTCCATAGTACTCACACCAATGGCACAACCTCGCCTTGCAAGACCTTTTCACTACGATCCACCACACGAACCGGATGCTCCTCAAAGGACGCATTATCCTTAAGCACCACATCCTCAACATCAACCACATGAGATGGGTTAGGGTGATACCATATAAGATGAGACATATGAAACACATCATTCATGTCACCATACCGCTGTAGAAGAGACAATCGGTAAGCCACTGGTCGGATCCTCTCCACAATCTCAAAAGGTCCAACATACCTGGGTGCCAACTTACCCTGCTTCCAAATCTGACAGTGACCGAACTTTGGCGACACCCAAAGGAACACTATATCACCCACCCCAAACTCAAGGGTTCTACACCTTCGGTGTTCATACAAATTCTACCTACACGGAGCCATAGCCATCTGCTTCCTGAACAACTTAACTTTCTTTGAAGTCTCCTGCACGAGACTTGGCCCCAACAACTCAGATTCACCAGCCTCTAGCCAACAAAACAGAGATCTACATGGCCTCCCATAGAGTGCCTCAAACGGTTCCATCTAAATCATAACCTGAAAACTATTTTTTTAGGAAATCTCAACTAACAATAGGTGCCTCTCCCAAGAATCACCAAAGTCCAAGACACAATCTCTTAACATGTCTTCCAACACTTGGATTGTACGTTCTGATAGCCCATCCATCTTCGGGTGGAAATCCATACTTAAAAACACATGTGTACCAAGATCCTTCTACAACCCTTTCCAGAAACGCGATATGAAATGCAGATCTCAGTTTGAAACCATGGTTTGCGGAATACCATGCAACCATACTATTTCCCGAACATAAAACTCACCCAACTGGTCGACTGTATAGGTCTCCTAAATCGGTAATAAATGAGTCACTTTTGTTAACCTATCCACAACCACCTAGATTGAATCATTCTTATGTGGCATCCTCGGAAGACCCATGAAAAAATACATTGTTACATCATCCAACTTCCACTCCGGAATGGGCAATAGATGCATCAAACCACCTGGGCGTTGAGGCTCTTCCTTCACCTGCTGACAGGGAAGGCACTGTGCCACAAAGCCCGCACCTTCCTTCATCATCCCATGCCACCAAAACTGCCTTCGGAGATCTGGGTACATCTTGGACAAACCAGGATGCACTCCACACTTTGATGCAAGGAACTAATACATCAACTCTTCCCGCACACACTTTGGCACAACCATGTGATCTCGAACCCAAACAACACCTTCCGCATCGACGGCCCAACCAGAAGGTATCTCCCCACCTTTAATATTTTCCTTTATGATAAAACACTTAGGATCATCAAGATGACCTTCCTTAATGCGACTCAAAAGCATCGACTCCATGGCTAAGGAAGCAATAGTAACCTGACCACTCTCCTCCTGCACCTCTAGGTGCATTTTTGCAAACAAATCCATCACCTTCCACTCAGTGCTGGAGTCCTGAACCACTTGATTATGAACATTTCTACTCAGAGCATCAGAAACACTGTTTCCCTTTCCTAGCATTTACACCAACTCAATGTCAAAATATTGAAGATATTCAACCTATATTTACTGCCAAAGATTTAGATCCTGCGGTGAGAAGATGTACTTTAAACTGTTATTTTCAGTAAACAGGGTAAATTGTTATCCCAACAAATAGTTCCTCTGTCACATCAAGGCATACACTACTACAACCAACTCAAGATCATGAGTGGGATAGTTCCACTCATGGGATCTCACTGCCTCGACCCATAAGCCACAACCCACTCATCCTGCATTTGCACAGCCCCAAGTCTCACTCCGGACACATCACAAAACACGATGTACTTCTTACCCAGCTCAGGTAATATCAAGATAGGTGCGGTCATCAACCGCTTCTTCAACACTTGAAAGGAATTATCACAATCCCTAGACCACTTGAACCTGATTCCTTTCTTGGTCATGCCCGAGAGTGGTGCTGTCAAGCAAGAGAAATCCTGAATGAACCTTCGGTAATACCTGGAAAAACCCATAAAACTCTGAACATCAGAAACACTCTTTGGCTACTCCCAGGCTACAACTACTTGCACGTTCTCTGGATCCACTGACACACCTGCCTCTGAGAAGATTTGACCCATAAAATGCACCTCACCATTCTAGAATTGACACTTTTATAGCTTGGGGTATAGTCGATGCTCTCTTAGCATGCCCAGGATGATGTCATGATGTTGGGCATAATCGTTGTGAGTTTTTGAGTACACTAAGATATCGTCAACAAAGACAACCACGAACTAATCTAGATAGGGTTGAATGATTTGTCTCATCAAAGCCATAAACACCACCAGTGCATTGGTCAAGCCCTAAGGCATTACCACAAACTCAAACAACACATAACAATTCCGAAAAGATGTCTGCGGTATGTCGGAAGACCTCACCCTCAACTGGTGATACCCTGAACTCAGATCAATCTTAGAAAACACTGATTTAGCCCTCAACTGATCGAACATGTCATCAATTCTAGGAAGAGGTTACTGATTTTTCACCATCATCTGATTCAACTTTCGATAGTCAACACACAGCCACAACGACCCATCAACCTTCTTTGAAAAAAGCACAAGATATCCCAAAGGATACGTACTAGGACGGATAAATCATTTACGCTCCAAATCCTCAAGAAGAACCTTCAGTTCCTGGAGTTCTGCCGGTGCCATTCGTTATGGAGGAATCGAAACTAGCTCCGCTCCCGGTAGCAACTCGATTGTGAAGTCAACATCCCTCTCGGGGGGTAACCCTGAGAAATATTCAGGGAACACATACTGAAATCGATCCACCACAGAATAGAAAATAGTCTACTCCCCTATTTCATTATCATCAAGCATGAGACATACCACTCGAGCTATGAGCCCACTCAACTGCTGACCAAACGGTCATGCACGACCTGCTCGAATATCCCATTCACCACGGTGGACATAATAATCACCCTCAAGAGACCTGAATGATACTCTGCGATGATAAAAGTTTATGTGAGCCGGATACAACACCAAAAAATCCATTCCCAAGTTAGGGTCAAACCTTGACATCTTGAGAATGAACAAGTCCCAAAAGAAACGATACCCACCAACTCCAATGGAACATCCCTTGAACTACTTGATATCCTCAACCCGCACCCCCAACGAAGTGTCAATTGACATAACTCCACCCACCCTCTCCACAAGTAAACCCAGTGCTACCACAGGTTGAGTAGAGATAATAGAGTGTGTGGAACCTATGTCAAACAACGCTCTAGCAAGAGTAGAAGCTACAAGGATCATACCTCGAACAGTTGATGGTCCTGCCTCACCATCTCCTGGCGCAAATTGAACTGACTAAAGCTGACCTGCCCCTCTACCCTGGGCTACATCCTGAGTACTTTGTGCTACACTGACCTGTTGGTGTGAGTTATCTTGCCCTAGAGTTCCACGTCCACCGCCCTTGCCAGTACGGCCTGTGGAGCTCCAACTACCTACCTGATACGGGGCAACTGGCCCCCTTATCGTACCTGACACATTCTTTTCACCATCATGCTCACCTGCCTTCCGAGGCTTCCTGCAGAACCTCTGCAGATGCCCTATCCTTCCGCACGAATGACACTCAACTGAATGTCGAATACACTGACCACAAGTATGCCCCGACCACCCTCATTGATAGCAGAACACCGGATTCCCACTCTGAGAGGCTGACCTTTCTTTCCAGCCACTTTTCACACTTCCGCCATGAATTGAGCATTCATGGTATCGCTTTCGACCTTCAGTAGTTGCACCACTCATCTCTCCTACTGACACAACAATCCCACAACCCGATGTTCCCTTCAGGTTTCCTTCTAATATCAGTGCCTTATCGACTACCTCTACGAACCTCTTGAAGCGGAAGATATTTACTTGAGACCTGATCTCATGTCTTATCCCATCCTGGAAACGATTTTCTATTGCTGCCTCATCCCCTACTAACACTGGGAAACAGTGTATCAAATCAGTGAAATGACTAGCATAGCCGATCAACGATAGTGATCTTTAAGTCAGGCTCATAAGCTCTGCAGCCCACTCCTACCTCAAAGTCTCTAGGTTGAAATGCTCCACAAACTATTCCTAAAAATCCTTCCATGGCATTCCCTAAACCTGCTCGATTTGAGCCTGAATGTCCCACCAATGCCTAGCATGGCCCCGCAGCATATAAACGGCCAGGTTTACTCACTTTTCAACAGGAGTCTCCAGATGGTCCTATATCAACTGGACAAACTCTCACCAGAACTTCGCTGCCTCTGGACCACCCTCTTCGGTGAAGGTCGGAGGGTGTTGCAGATGGAACTCCCTGGTTAGCTCAAATATACTCGATGTAACCCAAACTAGGTCCCGCTCCGTCATCTACATAAGGTGATCCAAGTTCTCGCAGAACTGGTCTTATCTACATTCATTGATCACCACATTTCCTTGCTCTTCTACTGGAGGAGTGTTCTCAGCAACATCCTCTCATTGTCCAACTGGTAACCGACGTCGTGGGGGCATTTCTCTACATTGACAAGCACGTGATTTAGCACGAACACCATAAAACATTCAAGACTTCATCAAAATCTCTTTACAAGCTACAACAACCTACTTGTTTTATTTTATTCTTCTCATTATTCCTTGGTTTCATGAAATTCATGTTTCACCCTACTTTCCTACCTCACGCACCCATCCTGTGTGTGTGCATAACACAATTCATGTCACATAACTCCCTAGGTTCCTATAATGATGAATGAATGTGAATCCTCATGCCGTTAAGGCCTTGAGCTAAATATCATAAAATAGTCACATCAAACCACATGTGCATCACCCAATGGTGAAATATCATCAACTGTGACATCAAACAACCAAGAACAACATTTCCGACCCAAGGTGACATAGGTTTTCTCTTGTACATGGGTTAGCTACTCCCAAGCACGAGCTCATTACCAAGGCCCGACACATCTTAACCCTTAGATACCATTCCCAAATAACAAGACCTCAGAGAAGGAGAAGAAAGACCTTCTCTGATACCACTTTGTAACGTCCCTGACCAAGAAGCCACTAAACCGGTGCTCCGAGACAGGTGGTTACATGACCTTAAGCGCACCTCCCCATACACCAAAGGTTGCCGCCTAGTAGTGGTTTTCTATGGGGTTATGTGGGGAGACTATACCCCCTTTTTATCAGAGTAATCACAACAGAAATACCAAATAGTGGAAACAATAACCAATAAATAGGGAACATGTATAACAACCATTTCCAATAACAAATATGCCATGACATACTACAAGTGCTAGAGTGAACAGAAACCCAAAATAAGGACAACAACCAAAATCCCCAAAATGGTCCCAACTTCATGTTCGGATCCTCCACCATGTTCTACCCACATCTACTCACTATCTAGCAAGGACCTTTTTTATTATACTGACCTGCAAACATGAAGTCTGGTCGGGTACCCAATAGCGGTCCGAGCAGGGTGTCAGTACAGCTCAGTATGTCACCACCAACGGTGTCTACAAAATATACCGTATGAACAGGTAGTGCATACAAATGGAATATGAATGATAATTTCCAATAATTCATTAAGGTGCCATTAACAAGGTTAGAGCCATGTCATTTCCACTTCTATTACCATTCTTTCACACCATTTATCATTACATACCATTTCATCACATTTCCATGGGTCAATCACATACATTATGTTACATGGTTCTGAGGCCAAAAATCACATGCAAGAGGGTAAAAACATCTTTATCCTATCTCTCTAAGACTAACCCCTTCATAGAAACCATAACCTCACCTCAAATCCTCAGTCCGGGTGGATGCAACTATTAAGAGAATAGAGCCTCGGTCCCCTTTCCTAACCTCTGTGTTTAGGGCGGAGTTTAGAACCTCAGTCTTAGTTCAACCCGTGGGCGTAGATCCTGATTTCATACCCCACTCTATGAAGCCATGTGCACATGTTGTTATATATAAGTAACCATCAACCATCCAAAACATTTCCCTTCAGCAACACTAATCACAACAACACACATGGGAATTCACATTTTTCCATAACCCATTAACACATTCCCATTTAACATCATTTAACCATTCACCCAATTCCAATGTGTTATGCCTATCTCACAAAGAATTCATCATTAAACCCATAAACTATCCCGTTATGGTCATAAATCAGTTTACACATTAACCCATTTAACCCGCTCATCCTCCCATGAATCAACCATTCATGGAAACATGTTTACAAGGCTTTACAATTCATTACAACAAGGTCGCTTGTTTAATATCAATCCCTGAGTCCGGGAAAAGCAGGAACATCCCATGGATGGCCCTAGATTAGGTCAAGTCAATCCCGACACAACCCACGGGGATCCTGAGAGTTCCCATTTGCCATTTTAAACATCATTAGTACCAAATTTGCAATGTTTATTCAATACAAAACCAAAGAGAAACAATAACACTACTAAACATGCACAAATGCCCTAATAACTATAGGATATCACCTGTAGACAACCTACCTTGAAACAGTGGTTGAACACACTCTCAATCGAGACCATAGACCTCAATCCGACCCACCTTTGGAGATTCAACCTAAAACTCACCCAAAGGATATGGTTTTAGAGCTTCAAAAAAAGAGGGAGAGAAGATACAAACCCTAAACCAAAAAAGAGAAGAAATGATGGGATTAGCCTTACCCGGAGCTTCGATCCACAACCAATGGCACAAAAAAATCCTTATAAATGAGGTATATCGATCTCTTGGAGCTCTTGGGTGATTTGGTTCATTCCAAGGGAGAAGTAGGAGGAATGGAGGGGAAATACTGAGTTGGGGTTTAAAACCCCAGAGTGGAAAACTTGTAATTTTTCCCAACATTAAGTGGCCTCACGGTTTAGCTACACGGTTTGACAAACTGTAAACAAACCATGTGCATGATACTAACTGGAGGAGAAGGGTCACATGGTTTTTCCTGGGAAGGCCTTACGGTTTCCCCTAGTCATGCGTAGGTCGTGCGCCCTAGCTTCTCTTGCCCATATTTCCTTTCTTTCATGCCTCAAGCCCCTGAAACACCCCGAAGGCCTCTCACAACTTCAGAATACATCCCCTGAAGCCCAAAACAAGTGATTAAACCAAAACATAACGAAAAACGTACCATTCCAAAAACCAGTATCTTACATAGTATATATTACAGGGTTCAAATTGTCCTCCCAGACTAACCATATTTCTAAGGATGATATAAAGTGATAAATATTAACTATATATTTAATTATATCAAAAAAATTATCCATAACATAGAGTTTATAATCTTTTTCTGATTAGGGACAATTGATTTTGGAACACCATCATGTCTTACCACTTCTTTAATGTATACATAAAAAAGATCATTAGGATAACAATCGTCTATGATATCAATGAAATTCACTAAATTCTTAATGCAATGACCAAAAACAAAAATGTTGTAATTTCCTTTCAATGTATTTGAGAGTTCATTGTTGAAATCCCTAGTGTCATTTTCAAATTTTGACACACTTACAGGTAATGGTTTCATCATTCCACTATACATCATAAATTTATCCTTTACATTGTAGAATATAAAGAATTTATATTTATAATATGAAATATATATTTTAATATTGAACAACCAGAATTGATTCATGACATCTCTATACATATTTTTTTCTAGTATGGATACAGAATATTTTTCTATATTTTCCATCCAAAAACACCTTATTTAATTTCAGTATTAATGGAACTCATATTTGAGTTCTAAAACATATAATTCATTCAGAGTCAAGGATAAAATCTAGAATTTTATTTATCTTCTTTTCTATCTATAAATCAATCTTTTTCACCATAATGATATTATCTAGGATGGTTGAATGAGTACTCATTTGATCGAGAGAGTATTTATCCCATTTCCTTATGATTTAAAGGGTTATCCTCTATTAATCCATGAGTATTAGATATTTTTTTATCTTAACCATAGATAATGTAGAATGATTCTTTCTAAAAGAGAGTTAACATCATTCTTTTTCTTTATAGTGTGGCAATATATTTAGAAAACAATGTCTATGATTTACTCTTACTATATCCTTCGAATCATATTTCATTCCTTATATGAAATTATATACTTTTTTATTTTATTATAAGTATATATATCCAAAATTCCTCCCTAAATATAATGTATACATATCTTTATGAAAAAAATCACTACTTATATCTCCATATCATATGTTAGGTAATAGTACACTTGAGACTTAAATTAGCAAGAGTCACATGAAATCACCATGTCAGTATGCATTACTGATAAATCATTATATATCAAAACCCTTCTCCATCACATGGTAATGTGACTGAAATGTTAGTGATCATCATTATCATGATCTCATTGATTTTGTTTTTCATGATCACCACCCCAAAATAAGTTTTACCCCTTTAAGTTTAATATAGTTAACGGATTTGTTATCTGTGAGAAATTTCTCCAAATGAATCAATAATATGAAAATATTCCAAGAAAACTATGGATTTTAGATATAGTGGTTATTCTAAGATATTTTTCAATATCTTTTTCCTTGGAAGGATCCATAGATATACCCTTTCTTGAAATTACATAAGCCAATAATGAGGATTTTTTTTAAAATAATTCACACTTAATAAATTTTTAATTAAAATTATCCTACTTAATGACCTTCAAAATAAAACATAAATGATATTCATGTTCTACCATTATATTGGAATATAAAATAAAATAAACTACAAATATTACCAAATATTGATCAGGATAATATCTAAATATTTTATTTATTAGGTCCATGAAAATAATAGGGTAATTTGTAACTTTAAATGGAATCATTATATATTAATAGAATCCATCCCTCATTTGGAAGCTTGTATTTGGTATGTCCTAACTTTTGACCCTTGATTAATGATATTAATATTAATGTCCAATATATGAGAAGTATATATGAACTCATAATTGATCAGAAAATTATTCAATATGGTATCGATGATACTTTTTCTTGATTAAATTTTTTTATGTTTATTAGAATCAATGTATAGGTGCATTGATCTATATTTCATCTTAACAAAAAGAATTGGGGAAACATATTATAAAACACTAAGAAATATAGATCCCTTATTTGAATTATTTTGATGTTTCTTCTTTAATTCCAATAACTCAATAAAATCATTTATATAACGATTATTTATTATAGGCATAGTATCATGTATAAAATATATTAAAAAATATACTTCATTATTAATGGGAAGACCATGAAACTCTTTATAAAATACATTGATATACTCCCACACAATAGTAATATCTTAAATGTTTATTTTCTTCCCAAAAATTTAATATATAAATCCTCATGATAGGGTATTAATATTCCTATAATTGAAGTCATTTCCATTGGTAGTTTAAAATATTCCTTACAATGATAGACGATCATAGATTGATTTGGGATATGAAAATGTACTTCTCTACCATGGTAATTGATATGGGATCTATAATGAGGGATCCTATTTGTTCCAAGAATCAAATCTAATTACACCAAATGGAAAATAGTAATATTTTCATGAAGCTCATTTCCATAATAACATATTAAATAGGTGTTATAAACATGGGATATGATAATCTCTCTACTAGAAGTTTTCCCCAACAATTCAATAACTAATCATTGAGGTAGTTTTTTGATGGAATTTAAAAATTATACATATATAAAAGGGTGGTAAAACAATAATGAAAAATGACATTACTAGTTCATGAGTTTATGACTGTTGGAACTGTCGCCACTTTGTTTTTGAGACCCACATTCGTGGTTTTGATTTGATATATCTTCTCTTTTCCCCTTGTATTAAGAGGTTGCTAATTCCAATTCTAATTATTAACCATTATATATGTGAACTCCTTAATAATTTTCATAATCTTTTAAAATGAATCTGTAGAGTGTGGGTGTTTAATTAATATAATATTTCATTCATTTGGCCTCTTCATATCCCCTTGACATTAATATTCTCAATAAACCTTTATTATTTACTTGAATAATTTATCTATTCCTTAGAGATAGTTCCCCCTATGATACCTCATACATTTTTTTCATAAAATAAGTCATGTATTATTTTTTTGATATAATTTATTGTAGTTATAGTGTCTAGGAAGCATACTTTTTCTCTTATTATCCGAAAAAATGGGGGAATAATGAAAGTCAACAAATTGTATTTCTACATTGAGATCACATCCAAAAAAATTATAATCACTAAAACATTCTCTTATCAACAATTCCAATTAAAAAATTGTTTGAATCCACTAAATATACAATCAATTTATGTTTTACATTCAATGATAAAACCATAAGTGTACCTTATAGGACTTTTAATGTTTTCTTCATATATAATAATTGATTTTCCTCCTTTTATTTTAGGTATAGAAATTATCTCTATATATTAGTGAGAATACTTCTTGTAATACCTTGAATCTTGTAAACGATTGATTTTTTTATATTACTACATTAGTACATGACACAATAGATCTCATTTAACATGATTGAATATTTTATTAGTCTTTGAAGACTAAATACATAAATTAGTGTCATATTATATTAGAAAATGTCAAATATAATATAACATTATAGTGAGAATATTATTGTATATTCTAGTATATCCTTGAAATCATTCATAGATTTTTTCATGATACCATGGGGAAGCTATGATATAATAATGGGTGATCATAGGTTCATAAAAAGAGATTGTGTACAAAAATCCATTAATAAATAAACAAATTAGGAATAATATGGATACAATAAAAATATTTAAATATTCTATGTAACTAATACTATAAAAGGGGAGTATATTCATATATGACATAAAAAATAAATAATGACATTGATAAAAATAAATTATTTAATAATTATATATTGAATAATTTTAGACATTGTAATATCCCCATCAATTTCTTATGCCAAGACATCACACATAAATGGGTAATGCGTACACAAAAACCAAAAATTGTTTGTCTCATGACCATTGCTGATAAATATAGGGTGTGTAACCATACCCTCACATAACATACGAAATCCAATTTTATCATGACATGAAAGGGGTTAATAATAAATTCATAATCAATGTAAATATCAATATTTGAAAACATGTATACATAACGTTAATATTTTTTCATAGACAACAAATATATCATCCTGATCCTAAGCCATCTAGAGTACAATTCGGGATGGTATAATTAGAGTATATCTCTAGTAAAAAAATAAGATTCATAAAATTATATTGATATAGATAATAATAATTTTAAAATAACATTCAACCCTTTCTCAGAAAATGAGAGAAAATTATCATCTTTCTTTGATATAATTTAAAATTACAATTTACAGAATAATAAGAAATATATTTTATTTAAAAATAAACATGGAAAGTTATTAAGGAATATTTTAATAAAATAAAAATTATAATTTTAGGAAAATGTGTTTTTGTTGTAAACAATGAAACAATTATTCCCTTCATGCTTTTAGTAAAAAGTTGAAAGGACCGAATTCAGAAAATGAGAAGAAGATTAATTTTAAAAAATTGAAAATAAATACAGAAAAAATAAAATAAAATTTAATAATTATTATATCATATAAAGGTAAATTATTTAAAATATTTTATAAATCATGGACACAGATGAAAATTTACATTGACAAAAGATAAAATAAAGTATGATTTTAAAAAAAATATTTTATCATTTGACTTAAGTGTTAAAGAAGGTAAAAGTGAAAATAATATTTGAAAACTCTAGAAAAAAACCATATTATAGGAATATATAATATTTTTAATATATAAATTTCATATAATTCCTATAATAATAACATAGACCCAAAAAATCTCAAATAAATCAAGATTGTAACATAAACTCTTACAACAAGTTAGGATATTTATGTAATTTCACTACTGTATATGTATAATAAGATTAAGTTTATTATAAATACATAAGTATAGAATATTGATGAATATAAGGAAATATATGATCCACTAATTACATTTTATCACTCATTTTTTAATAATTATATATTATTTTCACTTTTATAGGTTATAACTATTTCATTTTTCATACATATTTCGGTTCAAAAGATCAGATCCTTCAAATATATCCATTGTTTCCTCATATATAGAATATTAAAAAAATTATAATAAAAATTTTTAGAATGTAAATATACACTTATAACATTACTGTAAAATGATAATAAAAAATAAAATATTCCCTTGCATGGAGATAGTAGTATGTACATATGAATTAGTGATGTTTTCACTTTTTAATGGATCTCAAAAAATAATGTTAAATATAAATTTTACCTTATAGAATCAATATTATAACACACACATATATATTTATATATATTCATTAAATCTATCCTTATTACCATCCTTGTAACATAGAAATGAAAATCATATCGTATCGCTTCATATAGGTGGTATTCCACATTTACGCATGAGTGGCGTTACTATTCTCCAATGGACAGGCATGCAAGAAATTAGATAGTATATTTTATTTACAAAAGATTAATTATGACCTTGTTATCTTATATAAACATTAAATTTATCATGATAAACATCTATGAAAGGAGATGATGAAATATGAAAAACATCAATTCATGAAAAAGGTAGTTCGTACATATGTGTCCCCTTGGATAAATAAGATTTATAAATTGGATGTACCATTATAATAATATATATATATATATTTATGAACTTCATTTATTATTTTAGTATGAATAGAAAATATTTATAAATTATATAAGAAGTAAGAAACATTGAAAGATGCAGGTAAGACAATTACCTCTTCTTTAAGAGACTTCCTTTAGCTTACACTTAACGTATTCATAGGATGGTATTAGGGAATGAAAAAATGTTCTTGGAAAATGGAAAAAAACTATTAATTTATTTGGGTTTGAATTTTTATATATATATTTTTCAAAACTTATGGATAAAAAAGATGATTATGTTAATTTTATAATTGAGGGAAATGACACAATTGAAATTACTCAAAATATTTAGATATAGTATATATCATAATGATGTATGTGGAGCCAAATAACCCATAAATCATTGATAATAATTTATAGTGTAAAAAAACAGAACAAATAACTTTTATCGATGTTGTGGATAAATTTTAAAACCTACATATTGGTTAAACCCCCTTTAAACCCAATTTATCCATAACTAAAATAACATAACTTTTATCATGATAAATTAATTATATATTAAAAATAGAATTCAACATTTTAAACAAAATTTAAAAGAAAGAATATAAATTTAGAATCTATTTTATCATATTAAAAATAAATTTGAGGAATAAAATACTTTTAGTATATGTATGAAAAATTATTGACAAGTGTTTTTAAGAAAAATCCAAATTATATAAAAAAATTCATTTCACATTGAAATCAAGTAAAAGGTTGACTTACAATTTTTATGGAAAAATAATAAAAGGGTTTTATTTTATAATTTTTAAACATGATAAAAACTAATTTCATTTTCAATAATTCCATTTAATTAAGTGACCAAAAATACATTTAATATTGGATGAAACATAATATGTATTCATAAATTTCATGAATAAATTCTAAATTTAGAATAACTTATTAAAATAAATTATTTAAATTCATAAAATTATCTCTCAAAATAAACATGCCTAATAAGATAAAATAATGTGTTAGGGAGATTATAAAACCTTACACCATAGTTTTTACCAAAGATTACATGTTTTACCATTATTGACGTGAAAAATCATTACCATGGATTATATTAATAAGGATTAAAATTTTAGTAAACCTATTTAGAAATTTTTAAAATATTTATTTTATATATGGAAGAACATTTTTAATATTCAATTTCTAAAATTTTGAAAATAAATTTTAATATAATTTCATAAAATACAATAAAAAATAAATTTTAGATTAATGGGTTTTTTATCCAAAAAATTAACTTATACCAAAATCATGTATAATGTTTATTACATTTTAATTAACTTGATTATTTATAACTAAATAAATTTTTTGATAATTTAAGACAAAATTAAAAAACATATTGTGTGATTTTAATGACTTGATTTAATAAAAAAATTAAAGTTTTATTAAAATTGGTATTTTAAGAATTCACATAAAAAGATATTATTTTTTTAAAAATGAAACAAATAACCATAAGATAATATTAAAATTCTTATTTAAAAAATTATACTCATTTACGAAAATTTTATTTTAAAAATATGGTATAAATTAATTATAATTTTCATATATAACATATAATAAAAACAATTTTTAAAGAAACCATGTTTTTATACATAAAACAATTACTAAAAGTTGAGTACTTATTTATTATGAATTAATAAAAAAATATTTTATGAATGCTTTATGAATATTTTTGATAGTGCAGCCAGTCCTGTTCACGTAACCTATTCATTGGAAAGTTTATATTGTCATGATTTAAATAATAGTTTTTTATAACATATCTATGTTTTCTTAAATTTCACGATTTCATATTAAGCTAGATATCAAAATTATTATTATTCTAAACTAAATTTTTAAGTTGATATATTATCCCTCCTTAAATAAAATTTATCATCATAATTTTTTTATATTGGTAATATAGGGTTAAATATTTGAAAATACTTCTGTTGAATAATATCATCATATAATGGAATTATAAAACTTCATTTCAAAAGAATAAGTGTGAAACAAAATTTTACTTAAAATAAAAAATAATTGGGTTCCCTGATATGATAAAATTAGTGGATAGTGAATTTATGGACATGGAGGATAAATATAATGTACAAATATTATTTGGGAGTGGTAGAGAACATGATCATGAGAATGATAATTACCAAAAAACTATAAATCATTGAGAAATGGCCATAAATTCATAAAAAATAAAGGTATAATTAATGAATTATTAATATGAGATCCTTTTCCTACATTTTATGGTTACATTTATCATTAAGTTAGAGAACATGGAAAAATATACAAACTTTATTTCTTTATATTTCATAAGAATAATTTTACCCTTTGGTTTTCCTTTGATCAATTTTAAATTTCACCTCATTTCATACTCAATGAAATGAATAATCAAGATAAATTATTTATGTCTGAAGAACTAAAAGTAAATTTTTATGAATTAAAAATTTCATTAAAGGTTATCATGATATTTCTCCTATATCTATAAGTTTTAAAAAACCAAATGGTTAGAACACATTATCATTTTATGAATTTGAAATATTTTATGGAATATTTTTGAAGCTTATAAGTGATTGAACATGGGATTATGTGTCATGGATAGATATAGTGTGTATATATAATAAATATTAACTATATTATGTCATTAATGAATAGTTTTAAAGAAATAATTGAATAACTCATAAATGAAGTCTTGGATGGGAGATCTAAGTCCTCCATTAAATACAATATGTTGGTTGTACCCTAATTGCGTCATAATGTTTTTGTGCATCAAGGGTTGGTATTAAGACCAGTCACAGGAATATAATAATTAAATAAATAAATTTTAACAATTTATTATTATTTTATTTTCCATGACCTAACTCCCCTCTATTATAAAACCCACTTATGATGAAATACAAGGATTTTTACATAAATTTAGGGATTTTGGAGAGAAATCTTGGGGGAGAGATTTGGAAAAATAATAATGGTTCGTGAATCAATTAATTGTACCATGGATCTAACTTCACCAACAGGATAATTGGATCTCACCATGGACATAGATCATGAATCTATTTTTATTACCAGTCAATAAAACCTCATGTTTGGGAATTTTTTTATGTATATTTATCCCTATTTTTTCTGAAATCAAACATGAATTAATTTTTATAAAAATTGATTCACATGTTGATTTTTGTTTGTGGGTAAGTGTTTTATTTTCCTAGGGTTAGTAATTGGTATTTATTCGGTTAATCCCTATTTAATGTTATTCATTGGTCATTCTAAAGGAAATGGATTTATGTTCACCTGAACGATGACTGAGATCCAGCCCCCTTATTTTTTTTGCAACTCTCCTACTGTTCTTCTCACATTCATCATAGATATTTCTTTGGTTTGTGACTCTATAAATAAAAGATAACCTATCCTTGTGTAATAATTTATTATTGAAACTGGCCAATATCATAGGATTGGCTTCTATTTTGGTATTGAAAGTGCGATTAATGTTCGACAATAACGACACACAACCTAGTACTTTTGGGAAAAATCATCAGTATTGGTGGTGTGGGTAGATGTGTGTGTGATTTTTTGGAATTTATATACACTTTCATACTATATACCTTTTAGTTCAGTAGAATGAATGAAATTTAGTCTCCCCTAGAATAGAGTATGTGGTTTTCATTGAGCTAAATATCACATGACATACAATTGGTCCACGCACCATGTGAGCCTTAGACAGATGGATTAGTGTTTATATTAAGAATACACTAAGGAGGTCTTGTGATTCCATGCTTTGTATGGTGGGATCACAGGTTTTGAAACCTAGATAGATAAGCGTGTATCAACAATACACACATAAGAAACCTTTTGGCCCTATACACCATGTGTGGAGGGATCATATACCATGTACATAATAAGCTACATGGGATTTGGAAGTAGACACATGTTGAGTTCCAACACTGCCTATACACCTTGTGAAATGTGGAGTACACCAGGTATACATCGGTAAGGAATCAGATATGTTATGTTCATGGGTTTTACTATAGTACACAAACATGACCAGAGCACATAGGTTGGACCAGATGGTTCACAATACATACTACATCATGAATACACATAGTGTGTCCCTACTAGAAATACAAAGTATTTAGGGTAATAAATCTCATGTGAGACTGTGAGAAATAGGCAATCCTAAGCCTTGAAATACACACCATGTACCCTTTGGGAAAGACCATATAATTACCTTAGGAACATCCACCTTGTATATCTTCTTATTATAGACTTCTTTTTGGTCTCATGAGTAACCTATCCTAATAATTTTTTAATGATTAATTTGATTATGGGATTAATTTTTCATCGTGGTTCTTGAAACAAGGTTTGTTGATCATGATGCTTCTGATAGTTATGACTGACTAATTGTAGTGATTGGTTGTGATCAATAGAGAGATGTTGAGGTTAGTAATCTATAGAAACACAAGTTATTAGATCCCCCATTCTCTTTGTATGGGTAGAGTTTGTACTCCCCCATACTATAGAAGGGAATGATTCCTATAGTTATAGAGTAGTACCCTTCCATGTCTTCAAGCATCAGTAATGAGTGGGTCCTCCATGTGAGTTAATGATCCCTAGGCTGTAGAGAATAGTGTTGATGATAGGGCATGTAATGGGTAATATTTTTCCATGAATTGTATTATAATATTATATGGATTTGTTTTGGATTTATCTATGGAGACGACATGAGATTATGAGGCTCAGTGTTCCTGAAATTAATTTATATTATTATTTATATATATTTAATTCATGCTTACTTAATTTTCTAAAGAAGACTAATAACTTGTAAATTTAGGATATTGTCATATATTTAAGGATATTTTTGAGTTTAGAGAATATATTTTACCTAGGAGTTGAATAACCTTGGAGTGTGTAAGATGTTCATGTTTAGTGCAGTCTTGGGAGGAAATTTAAAAATATTAATTGAATAAATTGATTTAATTAATTAATTACCTCAACATATTATATTCTTTACATAGATTTTTTTATGGTGGATTTTCAATGTTTTCTTCATTAACCTACAAATTTAGAGGATCTATTAGAGAGGATTAGATGAATTTTAATTTTTGAATGATGATTGGATCATGGATCATCGATTAGTGTGAGGCATAACTCAGGGATCACATTAAATACACATACATAGAACCATTATTTAAAATTTATTGATCTAAATGAATGTAAGATTATTTTATTATTTTGATTCTTTCCATATTTTTTATTTCTATGATTAATGTGAATCAAATTACCAATGGATTGATTTTTCGATCAGTCTTATTGCATGTATGAGATTTATCTAAAAGGATTATTGGAAGAGTTTATTATTATAGACTAGATCTTATTTTTATGTTATAATTGGAATGGATGGAGAAAAATATAACACAATATAGTTTCATTCTTCCTTTTCTTGTTTCTCAGATCTCCCCCACCATTTTTCATTCATCGTGGGAAATTCATTTGGCACTTAGTTTTCAAAATACTAATAAGTCAAATGTAGGGATCCTATTTCTTGGAGAAACAAATTGATATTTCTAATATTATATGGTATCGATAACTGGATCAAGGTACAAAGATAGATGATCAATCATGTATGGTTTTTGGAAATAATCTTCATTTATTATTTATAGTGCAATGGAGGATAAAATTGGTTGACGATCATCAATGGGATTCAGAAGTATTAAAATTAAAAATCAACGATGGTAAGCCATAACTAGTTGTATTATTTGATTTATGCATGGTACATGAAACAATATATTTCTAAATGATAGGTTGAGGAAGGGTGATCAATATATGAGATTAGGTAAAATCCCACAGAAAATGGAATATAATCTAAGATTACATGGTGTGTGGGTCCTTGGATGTAGCGCTAGGTTTTATAGGATGAAATTAGATATCACATGGCATGTGACCCATAGAATATGGTAGAAGACCCTTACATAGTGTATCAGTGTGTATCTAGGATGATACATGTGCATGGGAATGACTATCCATCTACGGACATGGGAACTATAATAAGTACATGGACATGGCCAAGAATAAACAAACTCAGACACAATGTGTACTTAGGCATTGAAAAAAAAGACATGGAAATGGGTCATTTCACAAATCTTGGACCTAGTTCCAAACGAAAACACAGTGTACTACCACTACATTCCTTGAACTCTTTCAATTATGGCTCAGACTCCTTATACTCTTCAACTTAAATAATATTCCTTAGAGAGAATTCCCTTAATCCATTCACAAAGGGTTGGGAAAGAACAAAATCATACACATATGATTATGATACCTTTAGTGGGACATCTTGGATAGACTTTTTGTACTCCTTCCAAGAGTATTAGTGTGAGATCCTCTATCGTTATCTTTTCCTAGGTGTGGATCTAGGTATTTTCATGAGTAACAGTATGTGGGTTCCAATCCTTACATAGATTGTTTTTTCATATTGAGATGTTGGTATAACCCATTGTCATGGGTGTGATCCCCATTTATGTATCATTATCTTTAGACATACAATATATACATCTTATCACAATTCCCAATGACAATTATATCTTAGAAAAATTCCATAAGCATCTTCTGACTCATGGTTCATGGTCTCTTAAATGTGTGCTATGTGGAACATTCCTGCAGGGTTCCTAGACTGAAATTCAAATTGTAAATTTAAATTAAGATGGTGTGTCTTCAGAGATTATATCTAGATGGTCTTATTATATGTGATGTGTACATATTATTGTGATTATCTAACTATTATTATTTTTATATATGATTAATTATTTTAGGGTTCCTTATTAGTTATTATTATACTCACTCCAGCATGATATTTTCCAACACTTGTTGTGTCTTATGTAGATGATTTTATTTTTGAAACAGTTCTTTTGGGATTAGAACTAGGAGGAGTTTAGTGAGATAGACTATCCAATTTGTGTTCTGAAAGTTACCCTGATAGTAGTTCCCCTCTATAATTTCATGTTTTAATTATTTTCAAACTCTTTATTTTGGGATTGTATTAGGGTGTTTTTGTTTTCCAATACTTTTTTTCATACTCCGGTTGTGGTATCTTGATAAATACATCCATGGTTAAATAGTTATTTTAAATTTAATCTTTTTGTGGTCTTTGATATTTGTGTGTGTGTTAAAGTACAATGATCTATGGACTCACATGTGAGTGATATGAATACTTAGTGAAAGTCCATAACCCCTAACACATTATAGGTGGGCTTGGGGTAGTCATGACATGGGCCCTACTAGGAATGGTCATCATAGAGTGGTATCAATGGAGTGAGTTCCATCATAAAAATAGAGCATATGAGATTGGTTTGGATCCAATATGTTATGTGTTTCGAGTTCATCTGTTAGGTCAGGGACTCTTGGGTTGGTGCAAAAAAGACTGGAGAATCCGTACAACGAGACACTGATCACCTTCCAATTGACTCGATACAAGTGGAAACTAGTTTCAGGGAAAAAATTGGAAAAAAAAACATTTAGGAATGGGTTGTGGATTTAATTTTTCTATTGATTTATCAATCTATATATACTCATTGATTTTGGTATATCATGTCTATTTTAGGATGCCTCTGTGATGTATTAAAGTTATGATTCACCATCTGGATCCCCAGGATAATTTGATTAGTAAAGATTCATCAATATTGGGACTTGTCCTATAGGTGCTACCTCCAGGTGGTTCACAAGTTATACCACTAACTACTGAGAAGTAGATGGTACCTACATTACTAGCTGATTAGGTTTTCATACTAAGCAAGCTTCATGAGTTTCAGTGACTGAGACACCTATATTTTTTATATAGGCCTTACCCATTGGTATATGAGAATATTCTTGAAGTGGTGACATGATATTGTTTTTTAATTAGGAATCCAGGTTATCATATGGTGTCCTTGGAAGTGAACCTTATTCTTTTAACAATAGGATGATGGTGGGGTTTTATGACCTATTTGTGTGATGAGGATACTATAGCATAGTTAGAGTTTGAGTTCATTTTAAGAGAGGGGTTTTATCCCACTACATTGAGGAACTTCACATCCAGAAGCTTCAAAAACTTCATAAGTGTAGTATAATAGTGGATGAGTATTTTGCAAGGTTCACCATCCTCTCTAGGTACTCGATAGATATGTAAAGAGATAATATCTTTTGGGATTGAACATTTGACAGAAAAATGAGTAGTGACATTTGAGCTACTGTAATACCTCCATGAATTCCTACCTATGCTAGGGTGCTAGAGTATTCATTGGTGGTTGATAGTTTTCTAGCAAAGTAGACACATATAGTTTTTTCTATCAATCAGCATATAGGAGCATATACTTCTATTACAGTGAGTTGATGTTAGGATCAGGGACCTAAACGTACAACATTTTTTAGGATGAGATCCTACAATAGACTGTCTAATGTTTAGGGATCACATGATGGTCCATGTCAGAAAATGGGGGGTTCTATTCTTGTGACTATCAAGAACATATGGTATGAGATTGTCCAGCCCATGAGATGGTGGATAGAGTGACAGTGGATGGTCCACCTAGGAAGATTAATCGATATGATAATAGGGGTATTAAAAGAGGAACACATGGAAGAGGAACTAGGAGAGAATCTATAGGTGTTAGTTTTTTTGACTTGTTTCTCCGACCATCCCCAGGTAGTCCCCTCCAAGCTCAAGGAGGTGGGAGATAGAGATGTGGGAAGCTACCAGAGGTTTAGGGTTAATACCCAGAGGCTCCAACTAATGATACGATGTACTATCTTTGTCTTTTTTACCTTTTATATAGTGCTGATAGGAATAAGTTCCATTCATTCCATTATTTACTCTTAAGTAGTTTGAGACTTATAGATTATGGTTGATCCCTTGGCCTGAACCATGTCCTTAGAGACTCCTTCAGGGGTTACTCTGAGATCAAATACATTTTTCTTATAGTGTGATCTAACTCTTTCAGGTGAGAGAATATATTAAAATCTTTTTTTAGTAGCTGTGAAGACGTATGAAAAAATATTAGGTATGGACTAGTTATCTATATCTCATTTCCAAATACATTGTTGAAGGTGAAGGATAGAGTGTGTATATGGATATTAGACTATGTTTTCTATTATCTATGAAAATAAAACCTAGGAACTCTAGGATGGGCTCATGAATAGAAGGTTGTATCCTATTACTTATTAGTTGGATAACATGTCTTTTGGTAGAGTGGATTCTAGGAGTTTTTTGTTCCCGATTATGGTGGTGGAGTTTGAGGATGTCTTTCTTTAGTATGTTACAAGATTACCTCCCTAATGAGAGATAGACTTCTATATTTTTATACACATTGGGATGAACCTAATATATACACTATCATATCAGATGAACCCAATAGTGATTCATGATCTGAAGTTGTATTTGGAGGACTTATAGATGAAGAGATTTTTTAGATCCATTGTTTCACCCTAGGCATTCAAAGTATTGTTTTCTCAGAAATTGGAAGACTGCATGAGGTATTTTGTATACTACTGGCACCAAAACCATGTGACTATAAATAATAAGTATCCAATGCTGAGAATCGAATACTTCTTTGATCAGTTGATAGGGTAACGGTGGTTCTCAATGATTTACCTCAAATCATATTATCACCAGTTGTGAGTACGGTGTGAGGATATATTAAAAATATATTTTGAGGACTCTATGGTCTCTATGGGTACTTTGGGATTCAATGTTCTATGATGAATACCCCTGAATTGTTCATGGGACTCATGAATCAAATATTTTATCTTTTCTTATACATGTTCTTAGTAGTCATCTTTGATGATATCCTTATGTACATGATGTATGAGGAGTATCACATGAGACACTTAAGGATTGATATGGTCATACTCTGAGAGCACCCCCATTACGTGAAGATATTAGAGTTCCAGTTATGGATTTAGGAGGTTTAATTTTTGGGACACATTATCTTAGAAGAGTGTGTGGCAGTTTACACAACAAAGGTTATGGGAAGTGTTAACTTGAGAGACACCCAAGAACATGATGGGGGAAAAATGATTCCTTGGATTGGAAGACTACTATTAGAGATCTATATCTTTTATTACAATAATATTGTCTCCCATTAAATCATTGACCTAAAAAGTTAACCATTTTGTATGGAAAGATATATTTCATTCGGATTTTAAAGATCTGAGAAGAAGATTGTGGATGGATTCCATAATGAGAATTCTAGAGGAGGGTGTAGGTTATGTAGTTTTCAATGGTGCATTATGAACTAGGATTAATTTTGTTATGATTAAAACATAGGTAGTGATTTGTTATCTTTCACATCAATTTTGACTCCCAGATCAGAATTTTTTGACCCACAATCATGAGTTAACTGCAATTGTCTTTGCACTAGAGATATGAAGAAACTACTTATGATTCATAATTTTATTATCTCTTATGAACACAACAATATCAATTATATATTAAATTATAATGATATTAACTTGAGATCAAGGAGATGTATGGGATTCTTCCATGATTTTGACATTGATATTGTTTATAATTCTTGGAAGCATAATGTGGTAAAAGATGATATCAGTAATATATCTTGTTCACAATTGCTGATCATGGAATCAAATCTGTTTTCCAAATTACTGAAATCATTTTTGGATGGGGACGAAAAATCTTACCTCCAATAATTGGTGGTTAACCCTCCTCTTATACAACTTTTTTGGGAGGAAAAGCATGGGGATAACAATTATGGGACTCTATGTACTCAGATATCTACTTAACATACTCTTGATGGATTTTTTGAGGGTGTGGAGCATGCCATACGTTTTCGACACTGCATGATGGTTCCAATGATGTTACAGGAGGAGGTTATATAATAATTTCATACATCTACTTTGTTGGTAAATTCATATGTGTTAAATATGTACCACTTCATTTGACATTAGTTTTATTTTCCATGGATAAATAAGGTAGTGGTAGAATTTGTCTCTCAATACCACACTTGTCAACAAGTGAAGGTTGAGAACCAGGTTCAAAAAGGTTTAGCTTAAACCCTTGATCTTCCATAGTGGATGTGGAATGGGATATTAAATATTCTAATTGATAGGGTTACAATGTACATTCAGGGCACATAATGAAATATGGGAGATCAAGGGCTAACATACCATGTTGGAAAAATACATAACTGATAGAAAGGTTTAGTAAAGAAATTGTGATTCGTATACATGCATGAGATATTAAGACTCCGGGTATTTACATGTACGGTCATTACTGACCATGCCAGTTTCCTCACTTATCAGTTAAGGAAGGGATTGTATGAGGCTTTTTATGCTCATCCATGTTTAATAACAACTTTTCACCCACTGACTGATGACTAGAATGAGTGGAGCATTCATGAATTAGAGGATATGATGTGGGATTTCTTGATAGTAATTTTTAATATTAAGGATGATGACCTAACATTGGTAGAGTTTCCAATCAATAACAACTACCATTACACCATCAGAATGCAACTGTTAAATACCTTGTTTGGATGAACCATTAGGTCAACCCAATCTTGGACAGACCTAGAAGTGTTTGACTGTATTCAACCGGAGTTTGTGAGATCCAGTATAGAGAAATTTAGGTCATCCAATATTATATGTGGACTCCATAGAGTCATCGTAAGTCCTATGAGGAACAATGATGGAGTCCTTTGGAGTTCTAGGATAGATACCACATGCTCTTACATGTTTCACCTCGATGTGGATTATGATGATTTAGATAGGGAATAATTATATCATTGATATTAATTGGCCCATTATATATACAATATAGAGTTTTAGAGGTGGCATAATTATTATCTATAACACCAAAATTATACCAGGTACATGATATTGTTCACTTGTCATAGTTAAAGAGGTACATGTATGATCTCTCACATGTTATCGGCTGGGGAGTGACAGATATTAAGGATATATATACCTTTACAGAGTACTTGGTAATGAACAATAATTAGTAGTATATAATTATTTTTAGGATATTGATTCCCCAAGTGAGTGTCTATGGTCGGAATGAGAATCTTCAGGACAAAAACATGGAGCAGGGGACTAAAATGCATACTTAGTACACACATTTCTTTGTGTAGCATTTTTGTTTTGAAGTTTCATGATGTAAATCTGCAAGTTGTGGAGAATGTAATGAGTCATGTTTTTACATGTATTGTTTTACAATATTATATGGTTTATTTTTTAATCTAGGAACACAAACTACCTAAGAATTTGAGGCATGGTGTTCCCATAATTAATTTCTAAGATATATTATATATATTAAATTGGTATGTGTACTTTTTTTGTAAAAGTTGAATAAATTATAAAAGGAGAATCATATCGTAAAATATATTCCATAATTGAATTCATAGCCTTATTTTTACAATATGTGTGATATATAAATGGAGTTCATAGGATGGTTGGGTTAAGAACGGTCATAGGTGGATTTTAAAATAAATAAATAAATTTAATTTCATTCTTCATTTAATTACATGACCTATTAAATTATATATATAAATTCTATTATGGAATATTTTTGGGGTATCCTCATAAACATACAAATAAATAGGATACATTGAGTTAATTAGAGGAGTTTTCAATGGAGAGTGATGACAGGATATTAGATCATCTATAAGTGTTTGATGGAACACATAGATCTCAAAAATGATAAAGAAAAAGAACTGTTCATCACTAGGTCTTTATCCAAATTAGGGTGGGATGATGTTTTAATTTTTATTATTTCCAAATTGTTTATTTTTATGATGAATAAAAATCAGTCAACCAATGGATATATTTTTTCATATTAGAGGTATGGGAATTATCGGTAAGGATTACGTGGAGTCTTTACCATTTGGGGCTAGATATTTTTTAATCATTATAATAGAAATAGAACATGACCAACCGAAAATGGTCAATTTTCATTCTCAATTTTCATGTTTCTTATATTTCTCCTAGAACTAATCATTCATCATAGGAAATTCCTTTGTCTCTACATTGAAAAAATAGCTAAAAATAAATCATTTCAGACCATTTTCTTCATGAAAAAGATTGATTTTGTAGATATAGGATAGGATTAATGACCAGATCGAGATATGATAATGGATTATCAAATGGGGATATATTCATGGGTATTATTATTCAAATATTGGGTGTTTGAAGGTGAATGATATGGGTGGGCGATCATCAATGGCATTCGAAGGGTCGGAAATCATAAATCAATGATGGAAAGGACCGACTAGTTGTGATTATTAATTTCTGGTATGGTGTGTGGCCAGATCAATAGGTGGAGAATCGAATGACACTATATGAAATAGATTTCGGATTTCTAAATATCTTGAAAAATAATGTTGTGTAATCTAGGATTATAGGGTGTGTGGGGCCCTAACAACTACGATATGATTTCCACAAGCAAGTTAAATATCACATTATGTGTGACACCTTCCACATTACATGTGACCCTTACCTAGTGTCTTGGAATGTACATGGGTTGATACATGGTCATGGAGATGGATAGCCATCCCTGGAAATAGCTAGGAAGACATAAACATAGACACAGTCAGGAGTACATGTTCCTGAAAAAACAATTTTCGCTTGCACATACACAGAAATAGAAACATAATGTGATACATGAAAATGATTCATTGCAAAATAGGAACATCATTTACTACCAATAATTCCTATGTACTCTTTAAAAGATTTATTAGATCCATTTTCATCTTCATCATGGACATGTTTCACTAGGGATAATTTGGTTTATCCATTCCTCTAGGGTTCGTATAGAATCGTGTCCAACACATAGTATGGAAATCACATTGGTGAGAAGTCATGGATAGAGTTGTTGGAATACTACCATGAGGCTCGGAGTGAGATACTCTATCAACCTTTTTCCTAATATAGAGTTATTTGTATAGTCCGTACTAACACTACCTAAGCATCGATCCTCTTCTTAGCATGTTACTGCATATTGAGATTTTGGTATACCCCATGAACATTGGTGTCATATTTATTTTTGTATCATTTTCATTAGAATCATATAATATACTTTTAATAGAGAGAATTTATGATCATTAAATCTTGGACGGTTGATATCAACGTTATCTTACTCATGGACTATGTTCTCCCAGATGAGTTAATTGTGAAACTTTCAATCAGGTTCCCTAGACTGGCATTAAGGTTATGTTTTCACCTTGATATAGTGCGTCTTTATTAATTATATCTAGAAATTATTATAATATTATTTGTAGATATATACCTATGACGAGATGACTATTATTCTTGTTGATTTATGCTTATTGATTTTGAGGTTTCTTAATGGATTTTGTTGTATTCACCACTACCTAGGCTTTTCCGACACATGTTATATCTTATGTAGAAGATTGTCCCTTTTATGGAGTCCTAGAGGGACTAGGACTAGGTAGATCTCAGTGATATTGGATGATCATGGTGTCTCTTGACGGTTATCTTAACAATAGCCCCCCTCTAAACTTTTAGGTTAGACTTGTTTTTAGACTCATTGTTGTGGTCTTATATTTGGAAATTTTTTCTTCCTAGTACTTTGTTTATTCTCTGATAGTGGGATCTAGATATATACCTATATGTTTTATCAGTTGTTATACATTTCAATAATGTTTGGGCTTTGAGATATGTTTGTGTTTAAGGAACATTTGTCTACGGACTCCTATGGGAGTGATATACCTACTCGGCAATTGTCACTCATCTGTGGGCTATTATAGTAATTATTGAGGTAGGTGCAACATGGGACCCATTTTTATGGGTCATTAAAGGGCACCTATACTCATATTATAGAGAGGCTGTGTACGGTACTAGGAATCAGATACGAGCCTTCATATTTGAAGTCTGACACATCATTCTTAGCCTGATGTGGATATAGAGATCCCATTTTCTCTCTATTTTGGACTCATGTTGAGTATATATGGGTCATTCCTATGGTTTTTATCTCATATTATAATTGAAATTCCTTTATGGTGATTAGATAAATCATATCTCTTGATGTTTTATGTTTGGGTGTTTGGGGGTGTCCTAATAGTTATGATTATACTTACCCCATAATGGTCTCTACTACACATGTTATGTTCTATACAGACAACATTCCATTCATTGGAGTCCTATTTTACCATGAGTTGGTGGATCTTAGTTAAATTACGGTTGTGTAAGATGGTCCAAAATAGATCCTATGGTTTTTTTGGGTAACTTCTCTTATTGTAAGTTGGTTGAGTTCTTTTTTAGTTTTTAGTGGGATTTTGTTTAGACCTTTTATAATGATGTAAATATTGGTATAATCTGATGTGGGATAGTTTTTATGGATTAATTTTTCATATTAGTCACTTATCATTAAAAATAATACCATTGAATGTAGAAGCGTTCATGTGTAATGTTACTTTAGGATAAGGCCTTTCATATGTGTGATATGCCTAGTTAATGTTATTCTCCAACCCTTTGCCAGTTGGAAGTGGGTTCAAGGAATCACGGTTTCATTACCATCATCCCAACAAGACTCATTGGGCTAGGATATAATAGTGTGGGAAAAATGATTTCATATTATGAATGGAGTTTGTATATTTTCATGTTGTGTCGTTTCATTTGGGAACTAGTGAAATAGTATTAAAGTGTATCGAGTTCATCATTCATACCAAGGAACCCAGTGATTGTGCAGTGAATAGTGTATTTATTAACAAACAATCTAATAACCTTCTTTTTGACTTTAGTTATTTGGTTATTGGTTAAGGGGGAAACATTGGAACATTTATTATATAGGAATGAGTTGCGGTTTCCAAGTCCTCCTTAAGTCTTCTCCCCAAATTTTTACTAGGAGTGTAGTATGTCAGGATCATTTTCAAGATACCTACATGATGAAAATAGTTCAGGATTATGAGATATTGTATTTATTACTACTATTTGAGATATTATTCCTCAATTCAATGACTTATTAATGATGTGTTTCCTCTAGTTGGGGACAAAGTAGTGCTACCAGTTATTGAAAAATGCTTGAAACAACCTCTTGTAGTATAGAAGGATGATCATCTAGATGTTGATCATTTGATGGGTCATGAAAGATATGAAGATAATACACCCATTATTCATGTTTTTTTCAGTTCAAACAAAAAATACTACTTTGGTTTTTAGAGATCTTGTACCGCAGGTAGTGGAGGATTGTCTTAAGGTGGTGGTGTAATTTTTCAATCTTAATTGGACCCCAACTGATCAGATAGTTTCACTCAAAATCAATCGTCTCCATGGATTAGAAGTGGGTTCATGTGGTACTGGAATATGAAAAATCATTGTCTATGCGTGCTTTGTGATTTTTATAGATAGATATCACCATGGATTCATAGTGACCCATACCCTATTCTCGGGTGGTAGAGGATTTGAAAGAGTAAGTGGTGAAAGTGTTTTAGTTGATTAGTAACCATATTGATGGTGGTCTAGACAGTGATACTTCCACATAGTGACATAAGGTCTCAGTAGATCCTTGTGTAGGTGATTTTGGACATGGATTTAGGAATTTTAAGGAAAGGAACACTTTCCCCCACCGAGATGAATTCTTATGATGTGATTTAAACCTATGAGGGTGAGTATGTTTTGCCTAGAGTGGATAGTGTTGAGGTGTTGTAGATGGTCAATTATTAATTTTATTATTGAGGTCATTTTGGTTAGATTGGGTGTCGATGGAATACCCATTTGTGGGGAATATGTGGTCAAAGTAGAGGATAGTTTTAAGTAGTGTGAGCTTTAGATCGGAAGGCTTCAAGTGTGGTTTGAGGTGTGCCATGTGTCTTCACTGGTCCTGTTGTTGTTTTAGCATAGAGAAATAAGTAAAATTTCTTATGAATGTATCCCATAATTATGATCTATGGAAACTATTAGATACCTTTTACTTGGGCCTTCTGTTATGGGGTTCATGAAGGGGAGTATTGGGGTTCACATACTTCTAAAAATAGTGTTACCTGACTCTAGGAGGAGAGAGATTCTCACGTGTAATGCTTTTGGAGCAAGTAGTGATTTTGTGTCTTGTATTTCTTAGTATATAACGTTTTCATAATTTCAGTGACTTTATTGACTACTACCTATAAGGGTTGTAGTTTATAAAATTTATTTAGTCCGAATTGTCCTTCTTTAGTGGGAAAAATCACAAGAAGGGAAGGATATGATTGTGTTCTGGAGGATATATCTAGTTTCATTATTTATAGATAATAAAACCCTTAGATAAATGAAACTATGAGATTTTGGTTTCATATAATGTTATAGGAGTATGAGTAATTATTCCTTGATGGCATGCAAGCATTATGCCCCACTAAAATTGAATCTACTATATAGTCTCTCACTAAAGAAGGACTAATATATATGCTAGTATATTAGATAACCTAATGTAGAATTGAGAGAAAATGGTTATATTAGAGAAATTTGTATAGAATGGTATTTTCTAGAACAATTGTATTCCCTTGGTCATCCCTGTGTTTTTCACATAGAATTAATATGATAGTTTGGGATTTAGATTTAAATAATCTCTCATGAACCATGAAATTATTGGGAAGGAGTATCCACCTCTAGTATTCTATGAATTTTTTGACCAGTGGTTATGGGTGATGTGGTTATTAGAGTAATACATTAGGATGATTTATCACTATATCTTTGTGTGAGAGGAGGATATACTGAAGGTTGATATCTAAAGACACTATGATTTTTTGGGTTCTTGGTGATAACTTTAGGCAGGTTAGATTCCCTAGTGGTGTTGTCAGATATACATATCAAATATTTTAGCTCTTCTTTGATTGGTTTGTAGTTTTCCTCTTGGATGAGATCCTTTTGAAATTATGGTCTGAGGTGGATCACGTGACACACATTAGGGTGTATTTGGAAATACTCCAAGAGTTCCAGCTTCATGAAAATTGTTGGATCAAAATGATTCTGATTGTAGTATCTATTGATGTATATGATCAATATACAAGAAGGGGGTGAATTGTATACTTCAAAAAAATTAATTTGGAACTTGTAAATATGATAATGTTTAACAAATTTAAACAAGGTAAATTCACAAAACCTCTTAGTTCTACAAACATACTTGATTCTAGAAATATGTTTCTAGAAATGAAACTTAAGAAAAGTATACAAAGATAAGGATTATACATTAAAGCATATAGAATCTTATTAATTACAGTACAAGTATAAAAAAGAATAAGATATTTATACATTCCTCAACAAACAAAATGCAGCGGAAAACTTGAAATAATACAAGTAGCAATTAGTAAATTTATTAACCCAAAGACAAGGGTATCCAACAACCTTGGATAAACATACCATGATTTATACTTTCAAGAATGTTTTTTTTACCCACACCACGTTAAGCCCTCGATATGAATATCAGAATCTATCTTGCTATCCCGTTATGAAATCAACTCTAAGGTGGTCAGAACCTCTTTCTTCCTATCACCGAAAGCCCTCGAATGTACATAGAAACATTTGGAGTCGCATGAATCAATTATGAACAAGGTGTTCAGTACACACAAAGCATGAAAATCTCCCTAAAGAAATCACTTCATTAGCATGTAATCTCTAGAGTCATATAACAGTATTGTGATCATTCAAATGAGATCCTATTTATAGGCACATATTCAATGGGTGGCTCCCTCCTCCAACAGTCATATTTATTCCGGAATTTTGGAGGGACATGTACATGTGTCACTCAAACAATGGTTAGTTAGTAATTTAATTCACGACATTATTTTATAAACAAAACATGAGTAAGAAAAAATATGGTTGCTTAACAAAATTCATTTTTCGAAGTGTAAGGAAAAATAAAAGTTCAGAGTCTAACCAAAAAAACATTCTATTTTTACAATACATAAATAATCAGATTCTGTTTTCCAAATAATTATTAACAAGAATTATATAGAATTTTGGTGTATTAATTTCAAGGATATTTAGAATCTCAATTTAGTAGAATTTAGAATCGGATTGTACAATGTTTGATGTCTGAATGCATAAAAATTTGGAGTCTGAACGCAAAAAGTTCAGAGTCTGAACTCATTAGAAATCAAAGTCTAAACTTACAATGTTTGGAGGCTGAATTCATTAGAATTAGGTGTCTGAATTCATAAGAGTTTGGAGTCTGAATTCATAATAATTTGATGTCTGAACTTAGAAAGTTCAAAACCTAAAATCAGAGAATTCAGAGTTGAACTCAGAAAGTTCGGATCCTAAATTCAGGGAATTCGGAACCTGAATTCTTATCCTAAAAATTGAATTCTCTATATCTAAGTATTTATAGGATTCTATGGTTTTGGATATGAAATCAAATTTTATACTTAAATATTATATGAACAATAAAAAACATGTTAAGGATAAATTTTCCTTCGGGAATGAAAATTTTCCTTATCAAGAAAAACATATGGTAAATTAAATTTGACTTAAGATAAGGAGTTTGTGATTTTCAAAACAAGAAAGAATATAAAATTCATAAAGAACCCTTATTGACTCAACAATCTCCCCTTTTTTGGAAAGCACAAACATCCTTACGATAAAGAATATAAGGATTTAGAAAAATATTTTTTTAGTCTTTGAATGTAAAACGTATCTCCCTTTACACATGGGAAAATATTAATACAACTAACTCCCACTTAGGATTTAGAAACACTAAGGGTCGTAATCTTGATTTTTGGAATTAGGCATAGTATTTTATTGCATACAAAAATATTCTTTGATAAAGACTTATTCTTTGATTTAGTTTATCTCCCCTCCATTTAGACACTACCTCATCAGGATAGGATTTTTTCTTCTTTGGGTTCATGGGTGCTGACTGATCTTCCTTGGATACAGGGGTTTTTTGCTTTTCTTTAACTTCCTTCACCTTCTTGATTCTTCCAAATTTTTTAGAAGGTTCAGCCACCTCATGCTCCTTCAATATGGCTTCATCCTCTTCTTCTGGAAAGTCATATAATTATACGGACTCTTAGGATAAACCAAAATTCATTCTTCTGAGAGTGTCATCACTTAACAACAAAACCTTACAATTCCTTGACTTTGATATGCAATGGATTTTGAAAGATTCTAACCATAGAATAATAAACATAGAGAGATTGTCTAGATACATAATAAATTGAGCCCTCAGATTTCCATTCTTTATGTTATCGATTGTAATCAAAATATGATTAACCTAATTTATCATCCATAGGTTAACCATGAAATCCAAAATATACATATCACTCTTCTTTAATGTATCATTATCACCTTTTCTCGGTATGATAAATCCTTTAACCCACTATTCAAGAATCTGAAATTTTTTAGTCAAATGAAGAATATTCAGAGTCTTCGCCTCTAAGAGACCAAGGCAGGCCATTCACTTCACCATAACAAAGCTTCCTTGAACATCCAGATGCTTATGAGAACAAAACTCATATTCTCTTTCATATGGGATTCCAATCAAACTTGCAGCCTTGGTATATGAAAGTGAATAAGTCTTCCTATATCACTTAAAGTAAAACTTGCCTCTTCCCTATTCCTTGAAAAAGGTTACTGAGGCATTTAATTCTATTAAAAATTTTGGATAAACAAAATCCTGAGCTCCTGGTTTTGATACGTAAACACTCTCCCACCTATTCTACTTTATATTCATGGAATTGATAGAATCATACTTTGTGAAAAAAATTAGGATCAACTAACTTTTCTCAATATATTTTCCCTTCCAAGATTGGTTTGATAGTTGACATATCTTTTTGAGAGGAGACTTCAGAAGACATTTAGAATTAAGAAAGATCTGAGAAGTTCAGAACGAGCTTACGTAGGAGGACATATCTTCAGCGCGTGAAGGCTGGAGTTTTGATGTGGGACAACCATCATCGGTCCTTTATATAAGAAATTGAGGTGACGGTTAAACATCCTTACTCAATCCAATGGTTGAAAACCCTTCATATTAGATCTGATGGTTGAGATGATAGTCAGAAGGAAATTTTGATAGAATCTAATCTTTTGAGGTTTTTTAAGAAAAACATTCGGATTTAAGAAAATGTGAATACAAAAATATAAAAACAGATGAAAATACCAACAAGTAAATGATGATTATGAATATTTAAGAAATTAAACATACCTTCAGATTGCCAGGAAGATTATTCGTATTGAGTAAAATTCTTCTTGAAGAACTTTAGATTCCAAAAATTTTGTTTATGAGAAAAATAAAATTGAAACTACGAATATTTTATTACAAAAAAAACTTAAGCTTCAAAAATATTATTTAAAAATAAAATTCAGCTAAAAAAATCTTTATTACAAATAATTTTAAGATACAAAAATCATCATTATAGAAAATTTTGAGCTAAAAAAATAATTATTTCGAAAATTTTTGAGCTGCAAAACACATTATTATGAATTTTTTTGAAAAATATAGCAAACAAATGTACTCCCCCTATGAAAAGGATTTTGTTACTATAAAAAGATAGGTTTCAACAAGAAGTTAATATGGAATATTACCTTAAAGTTATCATTCCTAACTTCTATTTAATTTTTTCAAATCTATTGGAGGAAAAATATTTTTTCAAAATATCAGTATGTTGATCTTGTGTTATGATAAATTGAATAATTATATCTCCTTTTTGGGTGTGATCCATAAGAATGTGATACATAATGTCAATATAATTTTCACAAGAGTGTTGTTCAGGGTTTTTTACTTAGGGAAATGGCACTAGTATTATCACACAAAATTTGTGTTTTGGTAAAATCCATACCATAGTCTGTGAGTGTGTGTTGAATCCATAACACTTGAGCACAACAACTTCCAGCTACTACTTATTCAGCTTCAACAGTGGAAAGTGCTATTGAGTGTTGCTTTTTGGATTAACAATAAACTGTTGAATCTCTTAAGAAATGAAACGTTCTAGATGTACTTTTCCTATCCATTCTACATCCACCAAAGTCACCATCTAAAAAACATTTTAAAACAAAATAATTTCTAGAAGTATAAAATAGTCTTAGTTCTATGGTTCCCTTTATGTAGCGAAAAATCCTTTTCAATGCCGTTAAATGAGATTCCTTAAGATTGGATTGATATCTTGCACATAAGCATACTAAAAATATTAATTCTAGACGACTAGCTGTCATGTAAAGTACACATTCTATCATACCTCTTAAAGATGTTTGATCTACTAGTTTCCCAGCTTCATCAAGATCAAGTAAATTTTAGGTACCAATGGGAGTTCTTATACTCATAGTGATGTCATATCCATACATTTTAAGAATATATTTAATATAATTATGTTGGGATAAATAGATTCCTTCTGTTTTTTGAGAAATTTGAAAACCTAGGAAAAATTATAACTCACCCATCATACTCATTTCAAACTCAAATTTCATTAGATCCACAAGGGAATCAGTTGAAGATTTCTGAGTTGAACCAAAAATAATGTCATCAACATAAATTTAAACAAAAAAACATTTTTCTTATCATTGATTATAAAGAGGTTTGGATCATCATTTCCCTTAAAATAATTATTTTTATGCAAATATCCTATAATTATATCATACCAAGCTCTAGGGGCTTGTTGATGTCCATAATACGCTTTGGTAAGTTTGTAAACATGTTCATAATGTTTTCTATCATCAAAACATGGAGGTTGTCCAAAAAAAATTCTCTTGAACATAACCATTAAGGAAAGCACATTTCACATCCATTTGAAAAAGTTTGAAATTGATGAATGCTGAAAAGGAATGTATAATATGAATAGATTCAAGTCTAGATACTAGAGCATAGGTTTCATTATAGTCAATTCCTTCTTGTTGATTATAGACTTTAGCAACCAATCTAACTTTATTTCTTACAATAATTCCATTTTCATCACATTTATTTCTGAAGCCCCATTTGAATCCAATAATAGAAGTTTTCTTGGGTCTTTCAACCATGGTCCAAACTTTATTCCTTTAAAATTCATTCAGCTCATCTTGAATAGCTTTTATCTAATCATAATCAACTAAAGCATCATCAGTGATTTTTTGTTCTAATTGGTAAAGGAATGCTAGATGTTCTATTTCATTCCTTAAGGAACATATAGAACTTATATGTTGATTCACATCACCAATGATACTATCACTATGATGATTCTTAAGAAACAACTGATTAGGGTTTTGTAAATCATGTTCATCGACATAGGGTAGGATGTCTTCTAGGGTAAATGTTTCAGAAATATTTTCTTGAACATTTTCTTTATTGAAAGAATCTTTTAACAAAGGTTTATAATTAGTTTTTTAAAACACATCCAATGATGTAGGTTGATGTTTTTTAAAAATAAAAGGATAAATTACATCAAATTTGACATGTATTGTTTCTTAAACAGTACAAGTATTTTTATTGAAAACTCTATAAGCCTTAGAAGTTGTGGAGTAGACTAAGATAAATTCCTTCATTAGATTTTGCTGCGAGTTTGTGTAAATTATCATTAGTATTCAGAATGAATACCTTGCAACCAAAAACCATAAAGTAGGAAAGTATAGATTTTCTTCCATTCCATAACTCATAAGAAGTTTTATTAAGAAAAGGTCTAATTGAAACACGATTTATAGTATAACAAGCAGTATTTACAACTTCGTCCCAAAAATGTTTGGTAATAGAATATTCACCCAACATTGTTCTTATTATCTCCTGAATAACTCTATTTCTTCATTCAAAAACACCATTTTTTGAGTTGTTATGGGTGCTGAGAAGTTATGAGTAATGACTTTTATACTACAAAAAGTTTCAAAATCAGAATTTTGAAATTCTCCTCCATGATCACTATGAATAGTTATCCATTGATGTTTTTTCTAATTTATAACTTGGGCTCTAAAAGTTTTTAAATAATAAAAATCTTCCAATTTCTGTGCTAGAAAATAGACCCACGTAAACCTAGTGTCGTCATCAACTAAGAAAAATACTTATTATTTGCCTCCAATTCATCTAGTTTGTATTGGAAAAAAAAGATCCATATGTACTAACTGTAATGCATTAGTGGATGAAACATCAAAAATTTAGTTAAAAATTTATTTATGTTTTTTTCTATATTGACAAGGTTCATAAACTTTTGAAGAATCAAAACTAAGATCCAGTAGAACTTTAATATGTCTTTTCTTAGAGAGTTTTCATATTTACTTAAGGTTACAATGCCCTAGCCTTCTATTTTACAACCAATAATGATCTTCCATTGCACTAAGGAAAGGTAAATCTTGGCTCCTAAGGTCCTGTATGTTTATTATGTATACATTCTATTGCCTATGGGTAGAGAAAATAAACTCTTCCTTGAAATTGTGTACTATGAATTTCTCATTCCTAAAATTCACAAGGTAACCTTCATCACATAATTGAATTATGATAATGTCATTTTTCTAAGAACATTAACAAATAAAAAAATTGAAATCGATGTTTTTCCAAGAATAAAAATGTTACTTGTACCAATAATTTTTCCCTTAGCACTATCTCTGAAAGTTACTTTTCCTCCTTTCATCTTGATAATCTTTTTGAATATGTTTTTCTTACCAGTCATATGTCGGGAACATCCACTATCCATGTATCATGTATTTTTTTGGTAATTTCTTTAATTTAATTAAAATAATATTGTTAGGATTTCAAAATCCAAAAATTCTTGGATCCGGAAACTTTAGAAAGAAAAATCTTAGGTATCAACATTTTCATAGAGAAATAAGCTTTATGAAAACCTAAAAATTGAGTTTTGATTAAGGAATAAGTTTTTTCCTAGTTCCCACCACACTGACACTTAGTAAATAATGGAGCACTTTGAGGAACAAAATAATTGTTACTAAAAATAGGGTTTGAATTAGTATAACCAAAACCAGAATTATTCCTTAGTGGACGAATTTGTGAATACATTTTATCAAAATTTTCTTTACCTAAGGTAATGTTTGACAAAAACTTCCTCCAGGAAAATATTTCTGACTTTGGACTAATAACTAAGTTCTTGTCTTCTGAAATATTTGTTCTTTCCTTAAGGCCATTGGAGGATACAATAATAGTATTTCTAGATCATTCTTTATCAAGATTTTTCTTAAGTTTTGAATTATCATTCTCAAGGAGTTTAGAAAACCTAGAATCTTCTTCATAGGTAGGTAATGTATTGTCTTCATCAAAAGAAGATTCTTGATCATAGGATTCTTAGTATTTACTATAAATATAATTAATATTCAAGGATACATTGGTAGTAGAGTCAATATTGTGTACCATAGCCATTATAAAATTATTTTCAATAGGTATTATGGAAAGTAAACCAATGTTCTTTTTTCCAAAAGATTTTTAATTTGAGGATTTATCTGAAGAGTCACCACCACTAGCACTCCAGGTGTCATTAGATTTCCGAAATTTCTTAGCATTATCTTTGTAGTACTTCTTTATATTCCCCAAAAAATGATTTACCTTTCTTTCCTTTATCTTAAGCATTGGACAATATGGCCTTATATTCCCTGCACTTTTTCATTCATAACAGGTGACTTATGAGTCTTTCTTATCATTCCTTTATTTCTTCTTGTATCTATATTGAAAGTTCTTATATCCAAAAATCTTTTTCATCCTTCAAGTAAAATTTGAAAATTCATTTTCTGAAGACTCACTTCCACTAGATTCGGATTGAATAATAATATTCCTATATTTATATCTATTAACTCTCTCAGGAGTTTTTTATTTCATATGATTTGAAGTAGTTGTAAAAGAAACACTACCATTTACATTTTTCTTCATGACATTGTCAGTATCTCTCTTAATTCTAGATTCTTGTTTAAGAAGAGTTCCAAAAAATTCATCAAGATAAATCTATGTAACTTTTTTATTCTCATCTATAGCTATCCTCTTAGATTCCCACTCATTGGGCATGATATCTATGATCTTATCCAGTAGTTCTTCATCATCTAAACCTTTCTCACCCATTGATTTTAAGCTATTTAGAATAGTCATGAATCTTTGTTGTACCTTACATATTGGTTCTCCATAAGGAAATAAAAATCCACGGTACTCAGCTCTAAGAATATCTCTTCTAGTTTCAATAACAATGGAAGTTCCAATGTGAGTAACTTTAAACATCTTCAAAATACAATTTACTGCTTCACAAGATGAAATCAGGCTATATATATTTCTAGTAATAGAATAAACCAAAGTATTTTGTACCTTATATTTTAGTGGATATTCATGCTTTTCTTGGTTGGCGAATGTATTAACATCCTTGTCAGGGATTTTATAACCTCAAGTAAGCATGACAATATTGTCTACTCCAGTATTGATAACAAAATTCTTCATGGGATCTCTTCAATATTTGTAATCATTCCCATCAAAAATAGGTGGTCTAGAAGTATTTAAGTTTTTTCTAGAACCAACATTCATTCCATCCATATTAAAATACTCTCTACTCAAAAAATTTTAATAGTAAATGTTTTTAATAAAGGATAAAAATATCCTAAGCAAGGATAATATAAAACAATGAAAAACATGTGAAACAAAACTTATATGTGAATATAAGTATTTTAGAGACCTCCTCTTTTACCATTTGTTGGATAAAAATGATACTGATTGTAGTATCTAATGATGTAGACGATCAATATACAAGAGGGGGTGAATTTGTACTTTAAAAAATTCCTTTGGGACTTTTAGAGATGATAATATTTAATAAAGTTAAACAAGGTAAATTCACAAAACCTTTGAGTTCTACAAACAAGTTTGATTCTAGAAATATGGTTCTTAAAATGAAACATTATAAAAGTTTATAACGATAAAGATTCTAACTTAAAGCATGTAGAACCTTATTAATTAGATTACAAGTATAAGAATGTATAAGATAGTTATACTTTCCTCAACAAACAAAATGTAGTGGAAAACATGAAAAAATAAAATTAAAAAGTAGTAAATATTTATCCCAAAGAGAAGGGTATCCAACAACCATGGATAAAGGTCCCTTTATTTATACATTCAATAAAGTCGGTCTTATCCACACAAGGTTAATCCCTTGATATAGATATCGGAACTTGTCTTATTATCCCTGTAAGACCTCAACTTCAAGGTATTGGGCACCTATGTCTTCATATCCTTGGAAACCATCAAATGTAATCACCAATATTCAGAGTCACATAAACCAATTCTAAACAATGTGTTCAGTACACACAAAGCATGAAAGTCTCTCTCTAAAAATCACTTCATCAGCATGTTATCTCTAGAGTCATAGAACAATATTGATCTTGTTCAAATGAGCTCCTATTTATAGTAACATCTTCAATTTTTGTCTCCCTCATCTGATGGACATATTTTTACTTGAATTTTAGAGGTACCTTTACACATGTCACTCAAACAATGTTTAGTTTGTAACTGAATTCATGACATCATTTTATAACCAAAATATTAGTAAGAAAAATATGGTTTCTTAACCAAATCCATTTTTCTGAGTGTAAGGAAAAATACAGTTTTGGAGTCTAACCAAAAAATCATTCAGTGTTTATAATACGTAAATAATCTGATTCTTTTTTTCAAATATTTCGTAACTGTAATTTAATAGAATTTTGGTGTCTAAATTTCAAGGAAATTTGGAGTCTGAATTCAGTAGAATTCAGAATCTGAACTTACAAATTTGGAGTCTAAATGCATAAGAATTTGGAGTTTGAACATAGAATTTTCAGAGTCTTAATTCATTAGAATTAAATGTATGAACTTACAATTTTCGGAGTCTAAATTCATTAGAATTTGTAGTCTAAGTTCATAAGAGTTTGAAGTCTGAATTCATAAGAATTAAAAGTCTAAACATAGAAAGTTCAGAACTCGAATTCCGTGAATTCGGAGTTTGAACTCAGAATGTATGGAACCTAAATTCAGAGAATTCAGAACCTAAATTTGAATCCTGAAAATAGAATATTTATATCTAAGTATTTATTGGATTTATAGGTTTTGTATATGAAACCAGATTTTATACATAGACATGATATGAACAATGAAAAACATGGTAAGAACAAATTTCCCATGGGGAAGGAATATTTTCCTTATCATGTGAAACGTAGGGTAAATGAAATTTGACTTATGATAAGGTGTATGTGGCTTTCAAAACAATAATGAATGGAAAAGACATAAGGACAACCTATTGACTCAATAGAAATCGCTCCAGGAATTGAATCTATATTCAATAAGTTCACTGATGGGGGTATATCTACCATGAAATGTGATTGATAGTGGAATCAGAATATATTAGGGAAACATAATTTTGATGGTCACCCAAAGGCATGTACATGGTATTATATACTCCAATAAAGGTTTTCTATAAACTATTATGGATCAATTTGATGATGTATTTAACGTAACTATAGTTGGGAATTTAGGTTTAGGATGGAGTAGAAAAACTTTAGTCGATCATTTTCACCCCTCTTCTTCTTCATCATGGTTGGGAAAAACAACTTGGGGACATCAATTGTTAGATATTACTGTATAATATATCAACTAGATATATCCTTGATGTGTTTTTTATGGTTGGGATAATTTCATTCTTTTTTCAAGGATGGATGGTGACACCTGAAATTATATAAGAGGAAGTGTTGAAAATGTTTCATGATTTCCATTATTGGTACATTGAAAATAAGTTAGGATATACTAGGATCCTTTTTCTTTAGTTTGGGTATCAAAGGATATTTTCGCATTTGGTTGATTTTATCTCCAAATTTCTGAATTAACCATCGGTGAAGAGAATGGTGCCCGTATGTAAGTTGAAGTTAAATGATTTCTCTATGGATTTCATGGTGGGGTTTCTATGATACCTGGCTGATCATGATGTTATTTTATTGATCATAGACTAATTTTCCTTGTTTTCCCACTTATTAACCATCTAAGGGAAAATATTAGTAGATGATTTGGAATTCATGTACATGAATGAGTTTTTTGATTCACTATTTATATTAAAAGATGATTATTTTAGACAATTATGGTCAATTCAAATCAATAATACAATGTAATTTAAGAGTCATTTGGTATTCAATTGTAGTCTAACCTAATGTTTTTTCCCCAATTTGTTGGATGAATAATGTGGATAACTTAGGTTCTGGAGACCGTGTGTTTAGTTTCTATGTTCTATTTGGTTTTGTATTGGAGGATCACCAACCATTTATAGAGTTTGTATATCACAATAGTGACAACTACTAGATTGGTGTATCATTATTTTTAGAAATTTATGGGAGATTATGTAGTTCACCTCTGTACTCATTGGATCTAGCATGAGAAAACATTTATGGGACAAGAGTTGTTGTTCATAATTGTTGTAAAATGTAAAATTCATCCATAGACATAGGAGGAATATCTATAGACATTGAGATTCCTATGTGGACAGATCATGGATGCCTTTATGGTTTGATAACAAATACCATGTGTTCTTACCAATCTCCCCATTACAAATATTATTGATATTTTTTGAGGCCACATGTTGTCCACAGGGTTCATAGACCATTTTTCTATTTACTATATTGGTCTTGTGAAGTGTAATACCACTTAACCCTAACACTGTTTTTAGACTGATTGTGTATTGTATTCTACAGGTTATAGCTAAAGAGAAATGTGCATTAATTATTTCACAATATTGACCAAGATGGGATAGACATTAATAGTGGTATTAACGTACAATGATCCAAGCGGCTTTTGAGAACCAGTAAGAGAAGACCCTTCACTAGATATTTTTTCCTTTGGTGGGTGTATTTCAGTATCATGGGAACCTCTATGGTGCTTATAAGAGTGTGAGACCCAATTTTGAGCTCATTATCCCTACTCTGAGTAGGTTTTCACTTTTTTGGATGAAAATTAATAAACTTGTCGAGAATGTTACAACTCAATTTTTTTCTTTCAAGAAATTGGAATATTTTAAGGAATATTTATAAAAACCAGACACTAATTCAACACAGTATTTTGGTGCCTATAGATCCTCAGGGATGGTATATTATAAAAATAAAATTTATTATAGCTTTCATTTATAGTTTTTTTTGAAATAATGGAATAAATCCCAAAAATATTCTAATATTAAATACCTGGGAGTTTCATTAAACACACCAATGTGGGTTTTACTATAGTCACAATATACACCATGTCACACTAGTTTTTTTCTTAATTGACTTTTTGGGTGGTAGATAATTAAATAAATAAATTATAATAAATTATTACTTATTTATTATCCATAACCAAACCCATATCTTTTTAAAACTATTCATTGGAAAATCTTTGAGTGAGCCACTTAAACATAAAGATTTAGAGTGAGAGCTTGGGGGAGAGCAATATAAAATAGAGAATGGATCATAGATCAATGATTTTTACCAAAGATTTTCCATCAATAATTGAGTTTATAGCTATATCCAGGAAAAATTAATCATCAAACATTATTCATCGTGTTTGATAAAATCCTGAGGTTGGTCATTTGTTTTTGTGGATTTACCCTCATTGTTTATTCCAAGTAAAACAGTAATCATTCATTCTAAAAAATTTATTCGGGGGTCTATATTTGTTTTTGGGTTTGGATTTTATCTTATTGAGGTTATAAAATGATATTCCTTTAGTTAAGACCTGAATATTTTTATTCCTTCATCATTCTAAAAATAACGGATAGAAAATAATTTGAGTAATATACAAGGTATTTTCTTCTTGTTGTGTTTTGTGAATCACTCCCGCCATTCTTATCACATTCATCACCATTATTTATTTATCTCAAAATCTAAAAAATACTTGATAATTTCTAATATTAAAATCATTCCTTAGAAAAACAGATCGATACTGCATGTATAGGTATGATATTGATGTTGTGATTGAGATTCGGTGAAGAAAAAAAATAAACTCATGATGGAATAGAGGATACCTACATAGAGGGATGACAGATGATTCCCATGATGAAGGGTGAATACAATCTATCCACTGGTGCCATATCAGGTGTGGTCAAGGCCATATCCAAATTCATCAATGTAGTTTAGGCATAATCGTTAGTAGTGATAGTGTGGGAGGAGACATGTGAGACTTTCTAGAATTTATGGAAATTTTAGAATGACACACCATGTAGTTTAAAGGAACACATGTCATGAATTATCATCCATTGTGGTGTTTAGGGTTCTTACTAAGTTAAATATCACAAATATGTGGTGGGAATATATGACATTTGAGAATTGTCTTTCCAAAAAATTATTTAAATGGTGTACATGCACAATATTCCATGTGAACCCACACATTGTGTGGTGGGGCCACACATCGTGAAACCCAAATAGATAAGCATGTATAGGGAGTACACACCTTGTAGAGCTTGTATCCCCACACACATTGTCTGGTGGGATCACACATTGTTTACATAGAAAGGTAGACATGCATTGGCTGGAAGAAAACTTTGAGTGCCGACTGTCCCCCCATATGCAATATAATAATGGAGTACACCATGTTTCTTTGATTAGCACTCAAAAATGACTTCTGCACATGAATTACCATAATACACGTGTACAGACATAGCATATGGGATGGACTTGATGGTACACTCAAACTATTGTATAAACACTACTCATCATGTACCTCTAGTAGATAAACTGTATATTTTTAGGGATACATGTCCTATGAGATGGAAATTCATTATATGTTCTAGAATCTGAGATACACAATGTGTACCCCATGGGACCCATTATATACTTTCAACACGAAATTATATCTTGCATGTCTTCATTTTTTGGAATCTAAATTGAGCCCATGAGTAACCTATGCTAAAATGTTTTTCACGTAAAACATTATTTTGGACATCATTTTGGAATCAGATATATAACAATTTGTGTTATGAGTGTGAAATTTCTTATAAATACACATTAATGACGATAGTGATCGAGTGTGATCATCGAAGAGATGTCACAGTCGGTACTCCCCTATTGCACCAAGGAATGAGTCCCCATACACATTACAGGGGTAGAGTAGAGACTCCACCATACTATAGATGGGTGAAGGTCCTAAATATTTGGAGTTGTACTCCTCTACATTCAATCTCTAGTATTGTGTATCTTCTGTAAGGGGTCAGTTCTCCCTCAATTTTACAGCACGTAGATTGGGTTCATGACCCTATACCTGTATTTTAGTGAGGATGAATATGTTTCTAGGAATAAAAGATAGAAATTTGGATCTTCATGATGAATTATCATTATAATCTAGTTTTGGAAAGATAGATCACAGTTCTCTCTCAGTTTGGGATTCTTGTTTAGAATATATGAGTTATTGTTATGGTTTTCATCTCATGTTCTAGTTGACATGTATGTGTGGTGATGAATTGCATACTCTCTCTTGATTATTTGTTTTTGTTGATTTTTGGGGTGTCCTATTGGGAATGTTTATACTCACCCATACATAGGATCTTCTCACACATTCCATGTTTTATGTGGATGACAACCCATTCATTGAATTCATCAGTGGACTATGAGCATTTGGAGTTTAGTCAGAGGTTTTTTTGGCTAAATAGTCCTTAAATGGATTTATGACTTTCTTTTTGGTAGCTACCCCTATGTTGTTAGTAAGTTTTGTTATTTTGCATAATTCAGTGGGAACACATTCGGCCTTTTTATTTTCCTTGTTTCATGATGTACTCTAATGTGGATAGTTGTCATGCATGTATCTATAGTGTCATCTTCTTATCAATCCAAATTGTAATAGTTTATGAAGATTTTGAGCATGTTTAAAAGTAATTTTACTAAGGCCTAAAATGTGTGATATATTTCTACTCATTGCTTGTCTCTAGATCATCGCCTATTGGAGGATGTTTTGTGGAGTCACATTCCTCTTACCATCGACTAGGTAGGCCATAGTGGGTAAGGTCATAGATGAATCAATTTCTAAATCATCAACTTTAACACCCATAGTTCAACATAAATAATTCAACTAATAAAAAATTCTTACAATGCATCAAAATATTTCTTCCCAAGTTTAAAGCACAAAAAATTGAAATATTTCATCACATATTGTTGAGTGATAAATTTAACATTCATCTCCAAACAATATTAATAATTTGAGAATCCACATAAAAAAAATATAGATACCTAGTAACATAATCAATAAAATATGATAATTATTTCCATAAATATCTCAAATCAATATAAATCCCCAATAAAATCATATATACTTCCAAAATATAATACACCATATATTACTCAAATAAACCCTCATGTTAACCAAATGAGATTTCCATTATCCATAATCATATAATATTCCCAATATAGTGAACTTCATTAAAGATAAATTTAACTACTTAGTCAACAAATCACATCCTAAAAAATTGATAACTATATGATAAAACATATTCTCCCAAACTGTAATAGACCTTTTTTATCATTTATAACCATTAAAGATCATATTAACCCCAAAGTTTATCAAGATACTATGACTAATGTCAACTAAATATAAATTTACTTCTCATGAAATAAAAATTTTAAATATTAAAACTAAGCGTTACATATACCTTACACATCTATTATGAATCAATGAATATCTCTAAGTTACTTACATCACATAAAGATTAAAAATCGTAAAAATACCTTTATGCGTGAGATAATTATTTTATTTATCAGTAAAATTCCGTTGAATAATAACTATCAAAACCCTATATGCAGGAACATCAATCATTTTACTTTTTTTTATAAACCATTAATCATTCTTTTTAATCTCTTTTATTAATACTTCCTTCCAATAATAAAAAATATAGATCATATCCTGAGTTTCATATATATCAATATAGTCATGTTTTATACTTTTATCATAATCAAAAATTCAAAAATAATTCACACATTTCATATGTTAATCATAAATTTTGTGTCTTCATTTTAATAACAATTTTCCTTGAAAAACATTTATTGATCTAATATTGTGATTCTCTTCTTAGTATTTACATATTTTACTTATAATTTTATTACATTATACGCTCTTTTTCCACATATAAATCTACATCATATTCATTTTAGATATTTACCTTGCCTTTTCTTCCCAAATTTATGACATTTAATATGTTGAATTTTTCCCCTTTATAATATTTATCTCTAAAAATTCTATGAATCTCTTTTCTTATATTATTAGGTATATCAGAAAACTCAGATTCATTTTAGTTGTTAATTATAACTCGAGATAGATGGTTACATATACCTAGAAAATAAATCACACCCTATTCAAATTTTTTGTTACACATTTCACTGTCTATCAATTTCGTTTTAAGGATCATTCTTTCTAGATCTCGTCATTGGATAAAACCCAAAAAAAGTGTACATATCTAGAAATAATAATTATAGATGTAATAATTCAATCGTGAATATAATTCCTAAGATTTCCTAAATTAATACACCTATTTATCATCATGTGACACATTTAGGTTCACCATATATAACCCTCAAATAATAATAGTTTGTCCTAGGTTCATCATTCATAATAATGGTTCCAAAAAATAATATGGATTAACTAAATAATATACCTCGAGAGTGACATTCTTGGTGTGTATTCTTCGACCCACTCATCATGCATCAAGTAAATATTGAGTTGGTAATCAACTAACCTTTTCTAGGGTACTTAACCTAGGTTCATTTTTTCTATAGACACATACACATTCATGTATCTATAAATTGTTATCATTTCTTGTAAACCACACAATCTATACTTTACCCAAACTTTAGGATGTAATCTTACACTTACAAATATCTGTTCAGACTACCATTGGGTTGTGTTCTCTAATATATGTTTTCCAAAATCCAGTTCCCATGGTTTATATTAATTTGCTCAAATTCAAATGTAACACACTGAATCTTGTAACCCAAAGGTTATTGTTATCTTACTATTTTGGAACCAGAGATTTTATTTGATTGGAATGAATAGTTTAGTAATCTTACAAGACATAAAAAATATATGACTCTAACATTACATTTAAAAACATGAAATAAAATAAAAATTCCTTCTAATAACAATATTATTTATTCTAGTTCATCCCTGGAATCATTTATTGGCCTCTTATTGGAATCCTTGGGAAAGTAAAAAATAATAAAGGGTGAACTCAAATTATAGGTAAGTTAAAGTGTATAACTGAATACATTATAAATAAAAATTGCATGAATAATATGGTAGGGATAAATAATAACCATATACACCATATAACTAATACTAGAATGTGTGAATATATACATTGATGATATAATAATATAAATAATCACATGGATAAAAATAAATAGTTTCATAATAAATCATTTATTAATTTAGAACACCATAATCATATCATCATGGCATTATGCTAAGAAATCATAAATAAATAAGTATTCTTTATGTCAATTACCTAAGTAAGATTGTCTCATGAGACCTACTGATGCATCATATGGCTATAACTGGTCCACCCATCACATATTATATACAATTTAATCATCATATCAATGGAGTGAATAATAAATACATAATCAACATAAATATCCATATTTGAAAAATATAATATGGAATGTTAATATATATTCACGATTAAAAAAGACCATCAGGATCATAATCATGTTAGTGTTGAGAGGATGTAATTTCTGGTAAAAAATTATTTTTCTAAATAAAGTTCTCTTATATAAATTTTTTTTGAAATCATTGTTTTCTGGTTAATTATCATTGTCTAATTAAATTTATTTTATATTTTAACTAAAAATCTTTTACTTATTTTAATTATTTTATTGGTACATTCATTTGTATTTACATTGTAATATATTATTTATCATGTGTGTAAAAAATCTCTGAATCATTTTTAGATATACTTTGAATATTTGATTAGTAAATGTGATAAATTAATGTTTTTCATATAACACACACATGTGTATTGTTTTATTCATGTGTCATGATCATTTTTTGTTTTTTTTTATAGTTTTGGTTTTATATATAAACATTATATATATATAATGTATATATATTCATCTTCTTCATGAATATGTATCCTTATCTAGCTACATCATTTATTCCATAGTCTGAGAATACCAATTTTGTTTCTCTGAAAAATAATAGCCCTTTATCCTTGTACACTAGTTTTAACACCATGAGTATCATAGTAGAAACTCATAAAAACCATCATAGTTCAACTTCATCACTCCACTAATTTTATATTAAAACAATTATACTTAAACGAAAACACCCATATTGTTTACTCAAACACACACACACAGTCCTGAGACATTTGATGATAGTGACTTTTCATCGTAGTGTAGACATCACTCACATGAATTCTATCATCACCTAGTTCTATTTGGTTGTAGAAATTCCATCGAGCACCAGTAGTGGAAGCACGGATCGCCTACCTCTATAAATCCATGGCATCAATAACATCATTTCAACATCATGAATTCCTAATCCACATTTATATCAGTTCATCATGGTATCAAAACTTTTCGATGGTAGAAATATCCTATATTTTTATGGTAGTGGTTCTCCTCTCCTGCAATTGTATCATATTTTTCCATTCATTTTATGGAAGCAAAATATTTATCCCCAATAGTAGTAGAAATATTCCTTACATTGTAGAATGTCATTGACCGTCAACCATAGCACCTAAATGAGTAATAAAATTCCTTTTCATGGTATAAAAATTCTTCATCCATAACCATTATATGTATAATTTTCATAGAACTAGGTTATTTTATTTTTATTACAGTTCCTAATTTTTTATTTTTATTTATTTTTTAGAAAATAATTATATGATAATTTTTTTGATTATATTTTTAATTATTTGTTTAATCTATGTATTTTTAATAATCTATTTACATCATAAATTATTATAAGTCATATGAAAATTATTTTTTAATTCAAAATTTAAATTTTTAATAATAAATATTTAGTCAAATAAGAAATATAAATATATTATATTTAATAATGGAATGTTTTTGCAAAAAGTTTGTATAAAAATTTTTTTAATAATTTTATTCTATTTATAATACATATATATTATAATGAAACTACTAGAATTATTTTTGAATGAGTTTGATATAGTAATGATGTGTGGGAATTAATTTTTGAATTTGAGCATGATTATTCTAAATAATAGTAATAGTAACATGTTTTATTTTTTATTTCAAACAATTTTTTTAAATATATATTGAAGAAATAGAAAAAACTCACATGTATACGGCCTTAGGAATTTTACGGAAAACTAAACATTGAAAAGATAATCTTTAAATAAAGACTATGGAAAGAAGTGTGATATACAACAAGAAAGATTAATTAAGTAAGCATTGAATTATTGAGACGTAATGTTATATAATTTCAATAAGCTAAATTTCTGATGTAATACTAGTTTCCCAAAGTATCCTTGTTCAGCATCATATTTTGAGGGGCCAAAGATCACTTCTCTACACCATGATTTTTTCATTGACATATTTTGATAGTCTAGTAAGTTTTCTTTATCTGTGGAAGAATTTGTAATTCATATTTCAAACATGGTTATACCTACACTCAAAATGTAGTGAAAGGTTAAGATCACCTAATACAGAAGGAAGAACCCATATGGTTCGTTTGGTTGTACCATGGTTCATATAAAGGTTGGTTGTGTTTTGTTTATACCTCTTGATAGTCAACATATAGGAAAGATATGGCCTATATAGTAATAGAAAAGGTTGACTCAACACCTATAAAAGATATATTTAATTTTTTAGAGTGTTTTGGTCTTTTTAATGAGTGAGAGTATATTAAAAAGTAGATGCAGGGTCACTATAAACCAAACTAATATAAAAATAATTGCATTCTTGAACAAATTTTTTAATCCACTACTTATTTCTTGGATTATCACAATCATATTCATCTATTACTGTGTTTACATAAAAAATATTTTCATAATTTTATAATTATGTTTACATTTTTGAAAGGTCTATTTGCCCCCAACCCACCCCCCTCTAGTCAATTTGTTCATTGATAACTCAATCCTATAATTGGTATTATATAAGGTCACTATGAGGATATTTTATACTCATTTTTTTTCAAATACAAAAACTATTTATATAAAACTTTTTTCCCTATGAATATGTTAATTTCGAATTTTATCATTTTATTAGGTAAATTTTTTCCTTGACCTTGCCATATAAGAGAAGACTATTTTTATTTCAAATGGAATGTTATGAAACTGAATTCATACATACTATCAAACCACCTCACATCAATGAAAGTTATTATTAATTTTGGGAGGATCTTATAGAGGAACTTTTAAATAATATTCTTATTAAATATTAGACTATTATTATTAAAACAAATGACTTACCTAATGTAGATTTGAATATATCCACTACAAATGATACTACCAAGAATGTGAGAATTTTATAGTCATTCATTTACTTTTTTAATATTTATGTATAAACTTTTATATTTATATTTCATCATGATAACTACTTATAAAATATTGAGGAATTTATAATTTACTCATGGAACTAATAAGTTGCAAAGAACCAAATTATTAATAAATCATATATAATTTTAGGAATTCTGATTGTTTGGCCACAAGAATATCAATGAAATATTCAACTGATTTATTTTAATATTCATTGGAATGGTTTCTATCAAGTAGACTATAAATAATGAAGTAGTTATTATGATAATACATCTATAATTACAAAATAAGTGACACTAAAATAATGTTTCAATTAATTAAATAATGATTTTAATTCAATATAATATGGATGAACTGATTGACTATAAGTGATGAGAAATAATAGTGATTTTTTTCACAAAGTAAATACAAAAAATTATTCCCAATAAATATTATATGAATATTGTAATAAAAGAAACATCAAATCCAATTTTCCAATGTTAAAAAATGAAGGGAAATATAATAAAAATAAGGAGCTAAAAAATTATATTATTCAGTTTTGAGTTTAACCGAAGAGTCCTATTAAAGTATAAAAGAATAAAAATGTGAGAATAAAACATGTAATATTAAATTCATGGATATGCATATTGAGGTAGAAGAATCATTATTTACACCATTATCAAATCCTAATTTTTCTTAAATAAATTATGATTATGAAAAGAAATATGTTTCAAACTCAATTCCTAGTGGGTAAATAGTCTCTGAAATATTTTTTTAAATGGGATTAAAAAGAAGAATGAAATATTTAAAGTGGTTTTAAAAAAAATTATAATGTTTTTTTGAAAAATATAATGAAAAATATGTTATTTTTTAAAAAGAAAATAAATGGATAGTAAAAGATTATTGGACCATAAGAGTTTGTTGGTCCTTACCCCTAGTATCAGTAGTTTTAATAATCACAAATCATATCAATTCATATTAACAATGTCAATTCATATTTATCATGTCAATTGATATTAATCATGTCAATTTATATTAATCATATATAAATATGTAAATCATAATAAATTAGGTTTCAATATGTCCAATAATGTCAATCTATGATTTCACATGGATTTGGTACATTCTTTTTACATTTACACTATAAGACAGTTTGGAAAAAATATATATTCCATGTATAGCAGAATGACATTGATAGAAGAGATGAGATGACAACAATTAAAATGACCCACTATTGCATATGACTCACTGAAGCAGACGTACGACTGTTTCATATGACTGACTAATGCAGATGAACTATTGATTCATATGACTTATCACTGAAAAATACCTACCATTAGTACAAATGATCTATCGTTGCAAGGTGATATCGACGCAAGGCTTCACCGATAGTTAACATTAGTCACAGACATATGGAAAGACCAAAATAATTATATATTGATGGGTTGAGTCACATACATAAGTAGATACTAACCAAGGACTCCCTGATATCCTGTTTGAAATTTCTTATATTTAAAATTATTTCTAGTCGTCATATTTTGAGTGTTTTAATGTGAAGAATTAATTTAATTCCTTTTGAAGACATTGTAAATGAGGATTTCAGAAATACTATGTACTATGTCTACCTAAAAATTTCATATTTTCAGGTTGTAATAATATATATTAAAAGGATATCATATGAAAGGTGAAACATGGAAAGACTCGCAATAACACAAGAATACTTTCTAATAGCATCGTATCGATGAAGAAGAAATCACAATGAATCCTTCATTCTTGGTTGTTGTTAATAAGAAAGCTAACAATCATAAAATTTTCCTCATCTTGGTAGAATCCAAAAAAACCAGTGGATAATATCCTCTAACCTTCCTGAAAGATAGAGCACATTGCTCCATGACACACTATTTTCACTGTCTGTTTCCAGAAAAAGACTCAAGCATTAACTCTGGTATATCAGAGAGTCTAGAGTTGAGATAAATCACACTAAAATCATCTTTAATCCATTATAAATATATTTTTATATGTTGTGTACTATTTAACTAAACCTTTGATTTTTGTATGTGTCTATACTAAAACACAAAATTTATCATGTGATAACCTATAGGATACTAGATATCCTCAAACATCTATCTTATAACACTCATGTTTTTTCATATAGAACTATAGAAGTGGTTCTGTGGGACCTGGTCATTTGTTTTCCCATGTAGAATATTGGAAGAGGTCTTTGAACTTGGATAGTTCTGTGTACTATTCTTAACCCCAATCCATGTTGTGGATCAAGGATTTATATATATATATATATATATATATATATATATATATATTTCTTGGTTAATGGTGATCTCTAAGTGGATTGTACTAGGACGCGGCTTAAGATGGAACCACTTGTTTATCCACTATATTTGTAACTTAGTCTTTCTCTATTTTAACTTTTATTTCAGAAAACTAAATTTTACTTCAACAGTTAGTCTTTTATGGTAGTTATAAATATTTTTAATTGTTAGAGTTGTTTCAAAATTTGTATCAATATCAAATATTATTATAATTGAGAATTAGTCAATCTTCCACAAAACTATTTCAACAGTTAAATTATTATAATTTTATTACATTGGTTAGCTGGCATATTCTACTTTAATGTGGGGTAATTTTATAACTTATCCTTTTTAATAAAAAAATTATTGGAACTCAACCCACCACATCTTGAGTGTCATACTTCAACCAAATTTTTTTATTAAAGGGGTTTTCAAAATCCCTAATTTCTAAATTTTTAATTTTTTTTAACTGTGATTTTAGTTGTTTTTTAAAGATCCCAAAATTTTTGTTATTTTTAAATTTTTATTTCTTTAAATATCTAAAATTATTCTTTATTATGGATAATATATTGAAAGGTGTTGCAACCGACAAACCTCCATTATATAATGGAACTAATGTTTCACAATTGAAATTTGAAATGAAAATGCTATTAGAAAGTATGGGTTTTGAAATTTGGTCTTCAATTATAGATGAATATAAGATTCGGGCTACTAATAGGCACACTTGGGATGCTCCATCTAATTCTGATTACAATAAAAATTTAAAAACCAATGAATTTTTTATATATTTCATTAGGTGGTGAAGAGTTTAAAAAAATTTCTACTTGTAAAATTTCCGATGAAATTTGGGAAATTTATATATTTCACCTGACAGAACCTCTAGTGTTATAGAAATGGGACTTAACACATATACTATAATATATAATAACATTAAAAGTAAGCTTAAGAATCATATTTCAGATATGTATCTTAGGTTTAATGAAATAGTTAACATAATGATCACTCTAGGAAGAGGTGTTACAACTAAGTATAATACTATGAGAATACTTATATGTTTACCAGGTAGATGGAGAGGGACCTCTATCTCAATTAAATGATCTTGTGTTATTAGAAATATTCCAGTCAAGGTGTTCATGGTCATGTTGATGATGTTTAAGGAACAACTAGAGGTCAATGAGGAATAGGAAGATGAATTGAAGAGAAATTCATTGGCTTTCTAAACCACTACTTGTAATATCAAGGAAAATAAAAGGGTATGATAACATTCTGACAGAATAGGAAATGAGGATTTATCCTCAGAAAGTGATGAAGAAATTTCTCAACTAGCTATATAATTTAAAATGTTTTAGAAAAGAACAAAAATTTTCAAAAATCCAAATATCAATGGAATATATGATCAACAGGGGAACTATAAAAATTATTGAAAGAGAAGTGAAAAGTCTGATGAAATAATCAACTATGAATGTAAGATAAAATGACATGTGAAAGCAGATTTTCTTAATAAAAAATATAAGATGAAATTTGAGGAAAAGGATATAATGATTAAAAATTACATGAGGGGAAACTAGATTACCTTTGAGGATAACTCTAGTGAATCAGAATCACCTCATGATGAGATATATGACATGGAAAATATGTTTTTTTATGAAAAAACACATATGAGGTAACCCTAGATTTTATTGTACATAATTATTAATATTCTGGAGGTAAAAGTGATTCTAAAAATATAACTAGAGAATAATTATTTTAATAATGTAATATTCTTGATGACACATTTCAGGAATAAAAAGATTAATATAAATCTTTAAAGAAACAACATGACTAGACAACTACTATTAGATTTTAACTTTCTATAGTGAAAGATAAAAATATTCTATCACTAAAGGAGAATATTAAACATAAATTATATAATGAGTTATTGAAAAATGACCTAGAGAAATTTATCAATGGAAAAAATAATCATACACGTATGGGTGGTAAAGAAATTGCCTCTAGGTATACTACTGGTATAGGATACCAACCTGAGCAAAGAAATATCACCAAAAACAAGTTTGTGACTAAATCCTGAAAATATGTTTTTCGACATAAAACTGAAATTCTGCTATTAGTTCCAGTTTTGGAAAATATTTTACTTCCTCTAGTTGTTCTTGACGAAACAGACAATATTTTTCAATTGTTTTATACAATTCTTACAGGAGACCAACGAAGCATATGTGGGTTCCTAAAGCACTGATTTCTAATGTCACTAGACCTAGATAAGTATGATTTCAAAAATCTATTTTTGTATGATTATTTTATAGGAACGATTTCTGAAGAACTCTTATAAAATATTATGGTAATTTGATTGTGTATGTTCAAGGAACATGATAGGATATTACTCATGCTTCAAGAATTTAATAAATATTTATGGTGTCCATGTCACTTTTGGTGATAATGATAAATGAAAAATAATTGGCCTAGTCAAGATTGGTATCTTTAACTCTGTTTTATTTTATAAATTATTATTTTTTGATGGATCAAAATATAATATGCTTATTATTTCAAAACTATGTGATGAAGTATTTCACGTAATATTTGAAAATTATGATTGTAATGTTTTTAATTCTATGAATGAATTAATAATTTTTCTTTTTGAAAAAAGAAGCTTATTCTCTTATCATAGATTCCTTAGTTTCTAAAAATTCTTCATGCTTGAGTTTTTCTCAAAAAGATTCTTTGATTTCGAATAGAAGTTTAGGGCACTTCAATATACACTATCTTAGAAAGCTTAGTATAAAATGTATAGTCAAGGACCTACCCAAACATGAGTTTCCAAATAAAAAACTCAGTAATCATTGTCAAAAGGGTAAACAACACAAAATATCTTTCAAATTGAAGAAACAAGTTTCAACTTTCCATCTTCCCATGTTGGTTCACATGGATCTTTTAGACCATCAAGAGTATCTAGTTTAAATGGGAAGAAATTTTTTATGGTTCTTGCATATGACTATTTTAGGTATACATGGAACTTCTTTTTGGCTCACAAGAGTGATGTTTGATCTCATTTTAGCAGGTATTCTAGGAATGTAGAAAATATTACTGGAAATAGGATAAAATCTCTATGAAGTGTCCATATCCATGGGATTGAAAACTATGAGTTTGAGTCCTTTTTCTAAAAACATTTCTACAGTCATAACTTCTCTCCCCCTAGGACACCTTAGAAAATTGGTGTTGTATAAATAAGAAAATGAACCTTATAAGATATTGATATAATAATAAATAATGAGTATGACATACCTATATATTTCTAGGCAGAATAATTCATTTTGGAATGCTATATTATTAGAAGAGTCTTAATTAGTCCTATCCTTAAAAGAAATCCCTAGGAGTTGTATAAAAATAGAAAATAAAAGGTAAATTACTTCAAAGTTTTTGGTTTCAAGGTCTGTATTCTAAATAATAAGTATAATATTGATATGTTTTTATCTAAGTGTGATGAATGAATTTTTGTAGGATATTAAATCTCTTTCAAATCTATTAGAGTCTTTAACAATATAACCAAATGTGTGGAATAATCTGTACAGGTAAAATTTGATAAAACAAGTCCTCATGAACATAAGACCTCCCAAGAGAATATTGAGGATGATATGTCAAATTGTAACATCAATGATAAGTCTTCTGACGATCTAATAAAGGAATATTTTAAATCTTTTAGTTTTGGAAATTCTTCTAATTTAGGATATAACAAACCCAAACCTGTAGAAGAGCCTAAAATTACAAGACTTTATTTTTCTAGAGCTTTTAGAATCCTTAAGAACCATATTTTAGATGTTTTTGTTGGAGATTTTGATAAAGGAACACATACTAGTGCTTATTTAATAAATCAGGTGGAAGAAGATGCTTTTATATAACAACTAGAGCATAAAAACGTCAAAGATGCTATCAATGTTGAGTTTTGGGAGATGGAAACGCAAGAGGAGATAAATCAGTTTAAAAAAATTAATGTATGGAAACTTGTGGATAGACCCAAGGAAACCTTAACCATAGGCACTAAATGAGTGTTTAGGATCAATGTAGATAAATATGGTAACATAGTAAGAAACAAATCTATATTGGTTTCAAAAGGCTGTAGTCTTGAAAGAGTAATTCGCTGTGAAGAAAGCTTTGCACCAGTAGTAAGAATTAAATCCATTAGAATATTTATTTCATGTAAAGTAGATCTAAATTTCAATATATATCTAATGGATGTTAAGATTGAATTATTAAATGGATATATATATTATAATTTTATTGTTGAACAACACCTTGGTTTTACATACTATCACTTTCCAAATAATTGTTTTAAATTTTCAAAATCTTTATATGGTTTAATGCAAGCTCCAAGAGCATAGTATGATAGGATGATCACTTTTAATATTTCCAAAAGTTTTAAAAAAGTTATAGCTGATCCTACTCTATTTATAAAAATAATTTATAAAGATGTTTTAGTAGTACAAATTTATGTAGATGATAATATTTTTTGATCTTCAAAAAAAATATGTGTTGATTTTTCAAAGTTGATGAAAAGTGAATTTGAAATGAGTTTAATGGGTTAACTCAAATACTCTTTTGGATTTCAAAATTTTCAAAATAATGAAGTTATTAGTTTAAAACAATGTGAATATACTATGGATATTTTAAAAATATTTGCATTTGAAAGCACTGAGAGTAGTGAAACTCCAAGGAGTACCACTTGTATGATGGACCTCAATGTAGATGAAATATTTGTTGATCAAACCACTTACAGAGGGATGATTGGAAGAATACTATACTAAAATACTAGTAGGATAGATATTATGTTTAGTGTTTTCATCTGTGCATGTTTTCAGGTAGACCCCAAAGAGTCTCATTTAAAAGATGTTAAAAGGATTTTCCAATAACTCAAACAAAGAACCAATTTTGGACGGTTTTATCCTAGAGAAAAATCATTTGATTTAGTTAGATATTTATATTTTTATTTTGTTGTTTGTATTTTAGATTGAATATTCACTTTAGTAACATGTCACTTTTTGGGAAAGTATCTAGTTTCATGTGGTAGTAAGAAACAAATTTTTGTTTCACTATCTACTGTTGAAGCTGAATACAAAGCTGCCGGTAGCTGTTGTGCACAAATTTTTTGGATGAACTACACATTACTAGATTATAGATATCAATTCAAACATGTCTCTATAAATTGTGATAATAGAAGTGAGATTAATATTTTTAATAATCCTATTTTAGATTCTAGAAGAAATCATATTGATATAAGACATCACTTTTTGAGAGACCATTTTTAAAAAGGTGGTATAAACTTAGAGTTCATTTAAAATGAACATCATCTTGATGAAATTTTCACTAAGAAATTGAACACTGAAATATTGAACTACATCAGACCTGAGTTAGGAATGATCAATCTACACGACATTGTGTTCCTATTCCTTTGACCATTATAAGTGAGTTTATCATGATAATACTGACACTATGTCATGCTGACATAGTTGTCATGCCGACACTGAGGCTATATCTTGTCGACATAGTTGTCATGCTGACACTGATCCTCTGTCATCCCAAAAAAATTGTCATGTCAACACCAATTCCATTTCATGCCGACACTAGTAGTGTTATGAGAAATCTGTCATGCCAGCACTGATGACTCGCTATTTTTATACATTTTACGTTTTTATCAAAACAATACTATTTCATTAATTTTTTTGAACGAGGTTCACTATTTATCAATTTTATGTTTTTAAAATACCTAAGATGATATAAACTTGAATCGATCAACTCTACTCCTTTACCATTACCCTCTATTAGTTGTTTCTCTCTCTACCTCCGACCATTCACCTTCAAACCTTTAGACCGAACTGATTGAAACATCACATGTGAAGAGAGCTCTTGATGATGGAGAGTCTCATGGTTCTAATAAATATAAAGGTGAATCACACAAATCTTTTGCTCCTATGAATCCTGCTCTAGAAAACCGTGTTATAACTCCAAAAAAAGATGTTCTTGTGGAATGGCTCTTAGAAATAAAGTCTCTTCAACTCAAGGTATTGTAAAATAAAGGATGGTATGAGTGGTTCCCAAATAATGAACGACCACTTTACATGATCTTGGTTTATTAATTTTACATGAATATAAGGTTTTTTTGGAAGGAAGTGATATAACAATGATAAAATCCATATTAAAAGGGAATAGAATCGATTTCTCTTCCAAAAATTGGGGTGAATGTATTAAAGTTCTTCATGGAGTTTTATTTGATGATTATCATGGTACCTCTCCACCTGATAGTGATTTGTTTTTCTTTGAGACAAAATTAATGAAAATTACTAACAATGATGATCACATAAGACCCATTTCTACAGAGTATAGTGGTCAATATAGAATCTGGTTTATGTTTATCTAGTACCAAATATATCCCAGGAAAGGGGACCTTTCTTCTCTAAAATATCAATATTTTTACCTTTTTTATCTTTCCAATAAATGGGATCATGGTAAATTATTTTACATATCTTGTTGTGCACATGAATGAGATGATCAAACCTTCCTTAAAAACAAATTCCATGTTCTATCCAAGGATGATCTCAGTTATGATTAAATAAAAAGGGTTTGTAAATGAAGGGGATGAATTTGTTTCTGAGGGTTGTGGGATCTCCCTCAATAATGTTATTTATAAGAGGATGAAAATGAACTAGAACCCATAGAAGAGAGAATAGGTAGGATATAAAGATAACAAATATGATATGTTAAATATAGTGGACTATCCAACTATAAATGAGAATATGGTGGATCCTATTATAGGACCAAATGAATAAGTTTTTTACTCTTTAGAAGAAGAAGAAGAAGATCATGTCACTCTTATTAGAGATCCGGGATCACCTATTGATGATAGGAGTGATCTTGACACAACTAATCCTTGAAAATGTTTTTCTATTCGAACTCCTAGTTCTCCACTTTCCTTTCCATCTGATGAGTCCACTCTAAAAGATAATGGGTTTGAGGAGATTTAATTCTCAAGTAGTGTGGAATATGTAGGTAGATTTTGTGGCTCTGAGGAATAAGAAAGTGAAGATGGTTAAAGTGGAAGTGATAGTGAAGAGTAAGAAGGTGAAGAAGATGGTGATAAAAATGAAAATGAAAAACTTATATATATACATTAGGATAATGAATGTAGTGTATGTGATAATTAACATCATAAGGATGATAAAGGTTAATATGTTGAAATGATTTAAGTTGTGGATCAGGCAGAGTTGGAAGAAGCTGCTGATATTATTGTTGATGTAATAAAAAATGATGAAGTTGTTATTGAAGTGAAAGATCAATAATTTCTTGTACCTCATTTGGTTTATGAAAGAAGAAGACCTCGTGATAAAGATGAGAAACTGGTGAAGAATTCTCAGATTGAGGGGGATCTAATATAAAGAAAAAAATCATGCTGGAGAATAAAATAAACATGGAGGAGTAAGGCTTGATACTCTTACACCTCTAGATGATGATATAATGGTTGAATGAGAATGATATAGTAGATATTTAGAACTGTAATTAGATAATGAACATTCATAATATGTAGTTTTGGTACACGCTACAAGGGAATAAGTTTCTCAGAACCTTTCTAGTAACTCTATCACTACAGTAGATTTTGAATGATTTAAAGAAGAAGCATGTTCAGTTGTTAGTATATCTTTTCAGTACCATATGGTACATGAAATTAAGACATCTAGAAGAGAAAAAACTAATATGAGTGATTAATTACACTCTCTATTATCATTCATAGAATAAATGAGGTGTTCTAGACATGTGGTGTTTGTTTTTCATCAGATAGTTGGTATGAGTGAGGCCGATGCTGTCATAGTTTCAAAGAAAGTGATAGAGGAGATTCAACACAACCTTATTACAACTATAGAGATAATTGTTGCAATCATTTACAATATTAGGAAATAAATGACATAACTTGATTTTTCTATAAACACTTTTTCCTTGAATTATAATGGTTGTGTGGAAAATATTCTTAAAATATTCTTAAGAATTTGAAAACTCATAATAGAAATCCTACTAATATTACATCAACATATGGTCATACCTCTTAGACTCAAGATATTAAAGCAATCAAAACTATACTAAAATTGGAGATTAATACTCAACTTGATACCTCTTGTTTGGGCATCCTAGAAAAGATTGAGAATAATACTGATCGTGTGCATGATATAGTAAGATTCTATACCAAGGAAGCATTTACCACTCAGGAAAAGAATACAAAGAGTATTAATTCATATTTCTCCAATATTTACACCAAGAATCATTTGACAGGTCTATTTATATACTTGGCCGAAAAGTTTACATTACCCATGTTACAAAATCATTCAATGAACATGTCAACAAATTGGGGGAATTCACTCCTCTTTTAGATATATTCTTGGAGAATAAGAGTGAATTTGAGAAATCAATGAAGTATGATGGTGATATTATTGAGGATTTCATTAAATACTTAAAACTATACCTTCATGTCCAAAGTGAAGAAATTTTAGTAACTGTTACTTCACCTCTTAGACCTTCTAGATCAGTGCCTCCACCTCAAATGATAGTTACTCATTCCTGGAATCATGTTCGCTTAATGATCCAAGAATTTGTTCAACCTCATGTTTTTTCCCAACACAAACCCAGTCTTGTACCAAATGTTCTAGAATGAGTGATCATACCTCCTCTGATAATTTCTTTTGACGCTCCGACTTCTCAACCATCACCTCTTAAACCCTCTATTAATCTTTCTAGGAAAGGAAAGTAACCTCTTAACCCTCAACTTTAGTGTGGATCCTTCTTCAATGGGGTTGCATTTTTGCATTCGACAATTCTTCTTTGGTGACTTGTAATACCATGTGGTTTCTGGATTAATGGAATTTTGGGATCTATTACGTTAGGATTCATTATGATACGTTTTATTTATGTGCTACCTGTTATCTTTTTTATAATACCAAAAGGGGGAGAATGAGCTGTAATTGCCCTTCTATACTTTACCTTTGATATCGCTCTTATATTTTTTCCCTTCTCTGTCTTTGATACAACATCTAATGGTTATACTGAATAATTCCATGATTTGGGATCAACAAAACGGGGGAGATTGTTAGCCCATAGGATTCTGTTGGTCCTTCCCTCAAGTACTACTAGTTTTATTAATCACAAATCATGTCAGTTAATATTAATCATTGGAATTCATATTAATCATGTTTAAATATTTAATTCATAAATATTTAGGTTTAAATATATTCAATTACATCATTCTATGATCTCAAATCGATTCGGAATATTTTTTTTAAATTTATACTATAAGACATTCCACAAAAAAAATATTCCACGTATAACAGACTCACACCGACAAAACCGATGAGATACCGACAATGCAGACGGCTTACCAATGCATATGACTCACCAATGTAAAGAAACTACCAATGCATATGAATCACCAATGAAAACAACATATTGATGCATATAAAATATTGATTCCAATGACCTACTATAAGTTCAAATAATCTACTAATCCATGGTGCTACCGATACAAGGATTCACTGATAGTTAAAATGATTCACTGATGTATGGAATGACTAAAAGAATTGCATACCGATGGGTTGAGTCCCTAATAGAAGGAGATACTGATCGAGGACTCACTGATTGACTGTTTAAAATGCCTTTTATTTAATATTATTTATAACAGTAATATTTTTAGTGTTTTAATGCGATTGGTTAATTTAGTCCCTTTTTGAAGATATCATAAATGGGGATGTAAAAAATATGAGGTACTGTGTCTACCTCAAAAATGCATATTGTTGAGTTGGAATAATATATAATAAAAGGATATCGCATGAAAAAAGACACATAGAAAGACTCATGAAAACCGAAGAAGACTTACTACGAGCATGATACTAATCAAAAGGAACTCACAAGGAATCCTTTATTCCTAGTTTTTATGAACCATAGAGATTCCAATCATCAAATTTCCATAATCTCAATAGCATCAAAAAAACCAAAGGAGAAGAACCTCCCAGCTTCCTGGATGATAAAACACAAAGCTCCACGACACTCTTTTTTTGTGTCTTTTTCTAGAAGAGGACACAAGCTTCAACTCCAATACATCAAAGTGTCCAGAGCTGAACTAAATCACACATAGATCATATCAAATCACTTTTTTAATATATTCTTCTATATTTTTCATCATTAAACTAAACCTTCAATATGTGTGTGTGTCTATATTAAGACACACATTATCTCCATTACCAACATGGAGGATACTATATATCCTCAAAAACCTATCTTATTACGCTTTTTGACCCATGTAGAACTATGTAAGAGGACTCGTGTGACCTAGTAATTTGTTTTCCCACATAGAATAGTGGACGATATCATGGGACGTATACAATTTTATTTACATTTATTAACCACGATCCGGGGTCTGAATCAAGTATTTATGTATATATTGCTTGTTGGAAGGTGATCACCAAGTGGAGTGGATTAGGTCTATGCTTAAGATAGAACCACTTGTTTAATCCACAATGTTTTCAGTTTAGACTTTCTCTGTTTTAACTAATATTTCAAAAAACTAAATTTTACTTTGATTGTTATTCTCATATGGTAGTTATAAATATTATTCCTTATTAGAGTAATTTCCAATGATATATAAATATAAAATATTGTTATATATGAGAAATAATCAATATTCTCTGAAACTATTTGAACAGTCCGAATATTATAATTTTTCTATCTTGGTTAACTGGCCTATTTTATTTTAAAAATGAAGATCATTATAAATCAAACTTTTTATCAAAAAAAATTTATAGGATCTTAATTCACCACCTTCTGGAATGTCTTGCATAGAAAAAAAAGATAATGACCATTAAAAAAATAATAATTCACGTTTTAAGTGTTAAGAGATCAAAAATATTCAAAAATAAAATTAAAATTTAAGAAATGATATTAAAATAAATAATGATTAAATTTCTAAGATTGATGAATATCCAAGAAAGGATATTAAAATTTTTTAGATGACATGTATAAATTTTAGAAATAATGAAAGAAGATAATCGAACAAAAATATAAAAAAATTAAATATCATGATCAAATTATATTTTGTACATATATTTAGAAAATGATAAAAAATTTAATGAAAAACATTTAAATTAGGTAGCTCGTTAGAAAAAAATGTACATTTGATAAATAGAAAGAACATTTTGATAAGATGATGTCCAAGAATAAACTGAATAAGGGAATATCTGCCTTTAGTTGTAATAATAAGATCCATAATATGTATAATTACATTTTGGTTAAGAGTTATAATGGAAAGGGTTCTAATTATACCTGTTTTATTTTTGTAAAATTTCGACAATATACTTCAAATTCTATCCACAAAAAGTTAAATCGTTAGAATGAAAACAAAAATTTCTCTCAAAACGTTCCTTCAACATTATGTGGAATAATACTCATACAAAATGGGTTTCTGAAGGATCATGTTAAAATCCAATAGGTCCCTATATGGTCAAAATTATATGGTATATATTTTCCTAAGGATAACCTACATTTTCTTTCCTTGTTAGAAATATATGTTACTGTGACATAGATCAATATATTTTTAGCTAGTGAGCATATTCTTATTTTTAATGGTATGGTTCCCTAAAAAGTTATTGAATTTTTTATTCAGTGAAAATATATTTCAAAAGCCTTGATTATATTTTTAAGAGTTACATAAATTCATTGAGATCATATCTTCAAAACATGATTTCATGTTTATACAAATTTATTATGTGTAATTCCATAATTTTAGGGGGACATTTACATTAAGTTTTAAATTATTTAATATGTTTAATTTTTCAAAAAAAAAATTATCTCCAATACATGTGATGTTTTAGTTTTGCATTATTTGTTTTAGAATTTTCTCTCTAAATCATTTTGTATTGAAAAATTTTATAATATATATTTTTGACCCATTATTTTTTTAAGAAGGATGATTACCTAGTTTTTTGTATGAATTTTCATGTCTAGTAATTGGTAACTACCATTTCAGTATTTTTTTATATATTATTAAAAAACATTTTTTTAAAAACATTCATGTTTATTTGGTATTCAATGTTTATTATTTTTTACATTATTCGAAGGGGGTAATTTTGAATTATTTTATAAATTATTTTCGATAAATTTCAAAAATATAGAGAAATTACGGTGATTTTTTAAAAAAATAGATTAAATGATTGATTTTTCATTTTAAAAAATTTGTGGGATTGTTAGTGTCTAGTTATTGGGAGTTTTGGTAAATATTTGTTGTGTTTTTTTAATTTTAAAATCCTCTAATATAACAATTTATTCCGAATATTTTTTCTATATCAATGATTATTGGATAATTTAAAGATTTTTCTTATTTATATTAAAATATGATTCCCATTTTAATTTCTTTTTTTCTGCAACACCCCAAGATTTTTTGAAATATTTTTTATCAAATTAATTTAATCTTTGTCATATTTTTCATTTCACGCAATAGTGAGTATAGATTTTTTTTATATGGAAACACTATTTTTGGCTTCTAATATACACAATAACTAGTTAATCTTGTGAAACATACAACACTTAGATGAACTTTCAGTACACCCAACAATATGTTTGGCATGTGTTACACACAATTTTTAGTTCCTTCGATAGTATGTGTTATTTGAAATACTGAGTTTTACATATGGAAAATAAACTATTAATAATGTTATTAAAATATTATTATTTTTCGATCTATCCATTTGAATGGAATTTATGAATTAGATTAACTAAATTTTGAAGATGTTATTTTAACAAGTAAAAAATTAGTCCTATATATATCGATTAGTAGTAAATGAAAGTTAGAACTATTTTAAAATAAATAAAATCCTTTTATAAGAAAACTGTTTTCTATATTATCTTTGAAATTTCTTTTACGATGGGTGGTTGGCCCGTCGTAGTAGGTTTTTTTTAAAATTCACTGAAACTATTTTCAACGGTACCATTTCCCTAAAAAAATAATTAATTTTTGTGATTGATTGTCAGAAAAGGTAGTATTTGAGTTTTCCTTTTCTAAAATGGGCTATTTTTTATGGTACCCCTTCAAAAATGATATGTTGTCATGATAACCGATCACAAATGGCCCGTTATAACTAGCCCTTTTTCCAGCAATGTAAAAATAGTGATAAAGGTGGGGAATGTATAACATAAGAAATGAAAATATAAAAAATCACTTTGTTTCATGTGTTTGAGGTTTTTATCAACCATTATTCTAATTTAGTCAATTATTTCTCTATTTAGGAAGAACATTTGTCAAGGAATACCTCTCAATATTCTGAACCATTTAGTAATTATAATAATGACACTCCTCATCCACTATAAAAAGGGAACTCACCCCCACACATATTCACACCTATGAAGCCCACTAACTCAGCTAAAAACTACTTCAATATCCTAAAAATTATACCTTAATACTACAATCCTCTATTTTTTATGAAACCAACCAATGAATCCCTTAGGTTTAAAAAAATGTAGTTACCCAAGTAAGAGGTATACATCCTTCAACAAACACTTTTGTTTTATTTCCATTCTCTACCACCTCAATTATTATTATTAAATTATTATAAAATAACCTCAGTATCATAAATATAATAAGATTTATTAATTATAAGGGTTTTACCTACTAATAAACATACTTCTATCAAGTGTGTAATGAAATTATTATTCTTGTCTATGGTGAACTACCACCTCGAGAAATGATATCATTTTTCCCATTACCACCTTTCATGGGTCAGAATTATGATGGAAATTCTATTTAATATGATATATATTATATTTATGATTGAATTATCATTATTCACTTATTATATAAAACCTACCATCAAGCATTATATTTTATGGAAATATGATAACTTGGTTTTTGGTCATGTGGAATATCGGCTCCTCAAAGTGTGGTGATTCCTATACACATTAAATAGAATGTATTAGGGATAGGTTTATTAAATGTACATGATATATATGATATAATAAATCTAATATAATGATAATATATAAATATGTTCCTATGTGTCATTAAATTTCATTATTTCAATACAGCAAGAAAACGAAAACACCATTCATGCCTACATACGACATATGATCTCTATAAATGGTGTATTTCATTTCATATTAATATATTTTATATATTACTATAAATAATTATATAATTAGTATATATTATATTTATATCAATTTCTACATTGGTTAAATATGTAAATCATGATCTATGTAGGAGGATCCAGGATAAAAAATCAAAACATAAACGAAAAACAAAGAGGATATTACCCAAAACATATTTTTTACATTGAACTGTTAAAAAATGGCTAGTATAAATTCATAATAAAATAATATATGGTTTTAGATATAATAATATGGTTCTTGTTTATATTTATAATAAAACTATATTTATTATATATTAGGTTTGAATGTTTTTGTATAAATTCTAGACATAAAGAGAGGGTTTTATCATCTCACTTTTATTTATATGAGATTTATATCTTATTCATAACTCATTTATTTTGAGTGGTGTATATAATAACAATTAATATATTCTATTATTATGCTACTTAAATTTATTGTTATTTACATATTCATTTTACTATTTTTATTCCATGGGGTTTGGGGTTAAAATGTTTCCAAATCAGTAATGTTATTTTTTCCCCAATTTCCCTTCTATGATATACATGCCATGTTATGAATCTATATTTTTCTATGAGGTATTTATACTATCATTTTACAATTTATATAATGAATATACTAATTTTAATGTTATTTTAAGCTTCATGTAATGTTATTATCCAAAGGGTATTATGATTAAATGTTTCCAAAGTGGCAACAATTTATTGCATTAATCTCATTGTTTATAGAGATTGTTTATGAATATACTTCTACTGATGAAATATTATGATCCATATATTAAAAAATCTCATGAATTTTATTATCCTATTTTAATTAATTATATATAAAAGTAATGCTACTATTCTTTAATAGTTTTTTACTAAAGATAATTAAGAAATAGTTTTAAATAAAATTGGACTTTATCTCTCTCTTCAGTCCAAAATATGTGTTCATTAAAAACCAATTTTTCTATAAAAAATAGTTTTCAAAAATGTTCTACTATAATTCTTTTATCTTTAAAAGACATTTTTACGGATGTTTTACCTTTTGAAAAATTGGTTTTAAAATCAATCTTCTCTTCATTCCCCAATCAATGCACTTTTCAAACAATTTTACAGTGAAAAGGTAATGTATAGAATGTACATGATTACCGTATATCATGACCTTCATTTCCTTAAAGCTTACTTTTCATGTTTACAAGGACATTTTTAGTGAATTATTTTTAATCATTAGTTATATGTTTTTTAGTTCTTTTTAATGAAAACAGTTTTCAGAACTTTCTTAAATCATTCTTCATATTTTTTCAAAGTATTTAAAAAAAATTCAAAATGTTTTGAAAGAATTATTTATCATTTTTTAATGTTTTTTCAATTAAAAAAAGTTTTAAGATTCCATTATAAGTTTTCAATTTAATTTCAATGAAAAATAATTTAAAAATATTTTCACTGATTTCATTATATGTTTTCAATGTATTTTCATATAACAATGTTTTCAAACCATTTTCTATCTTCCTTTATATGTTTTCAATGTATTTTCAAAGAAAGGTTTTATAATTTTTTTAAATCTTCTTTATATGTTTTCAAGGTTATTTTCAAATAAAAGGGTTTTAAAAATGTTTTTTGTTTCAAAAAATATTTCTCAAAGAATAAAAGATATTTTCATTATGAAATTTTTTTAAAATATATTTCAAAATTATTTTCCATATAAGATAACCATGGTATCAATAAATATCTTTTTAGGGATATGATCCAATGGTTACATTTATATTATTTATTTAAATGGTATATGTTTTGATGGAATTATTTTTATGAAGCCTATTTATTTTTCATGGGTTTTATGTTTATGAAACTTGTTTCTATTCCACTAGTTCTATGCTTATGATACCCATTTTTTTATTGGGTTTTTATTTTATGAAGTAATTTTGAGACCTATATATTTTCTATATATTATTTTATGATAACATGTTTACAATACCTATTTATTTTCAAGGGTTATGATATGATGTTAATGAAGCCCATATCTTTTATGTGTCATGATTTGATGGATGTTTTATTATATTCTGGAACACATATGTATTGTTTTATTTTGCGATGGGTGGACCTATATCTCCCTCCAATGAATTTGGTATGTACTTATATCTCATGAGATATATATTTACGGAATGAGGAGTGAACTTGGTTCAGTAAATGACCTTTTCTACTATGATGGTCTTAGTAGTGATCTTGGACTACTAAGATATTCCTAGGAGTGAACCTTGACTTCTAAGATAGTTTAGGAAGTGAACTCATTCCACTGTAATGAAAGGGTCACGACTGGGGATAGTGGTGTGTCCAACCTAGTAGGTGTCTCCTTATGAATTTCCTCGATAGGTTTTGGTAATAATACATCACTTATAAGGAATTATACTGTATTATTACATGTATGTCACAAATTATACATCTTATTCATATATTATTCTCTCATGGATTATGATCTGGATTCCATTATAACTCATATCATATGAATTGAAAATCATTATTCCATGACTCATGTATGTGATATTTTATATGCATTTTGTTATCTTAAAATGTTTTTCTCATTTTCCCACACAGTTGTACTCATTTAATGCTTACATATCTCATATCTTTACCCCTACTGAGAATATATGCCCCCACTTTATTATGTTTCTTTTCCCTAGGTCATGAAGAATGGTTTTAAGTAGAATTTATAAAGGGTAAGATATTTTTTAGAAACATTAAAGATCTTTCACTAAGAAAGTTTATTCCATTCTGTGTTTCCAAAGACACTGATATATTATGGTCCTCAAGCATGCAATTTAGTAATGTGATGATTATTCATTTAAATTGATGAAATATCATTGTATGATAAACCTGGGTCTCTATATTTGGTATCAAATGGAAGGTTTAGTCAACATTTAGGAACTAGGATGAGGAAACATTAGTGAGATCCCTAGGTATATTTAAAATGATATTTATAGGGATTTAAAAATTTATAATCCTGAGGTGTCATATGTTTTAAAAATATTTCCATCATTTAGGATTCCTATAAGAAATTATTAATGATTATGTTCATTTTTTTCTTTAATAATTGTTTCTTGCACTGTGATTTCTTATCTTAGTCAATATTTTTAACTAGTGAAAATTGAATTAAAATTGAATGTTAAATATTTGGAAGATATGATAATTATAAAAATTGAGGTCCTAAGTGAAAATATCCTAAAAAGAATCAGGAAGGTGGTCTGAGTGTTGGTAATAATATTAAAGATAAATAGATTGATAATAAAATGCGAAAGGTCTAGGTTATTCAAATAATACAATTTAAATTAAAATAAGAAGAATGACTAAATTTAGTTTGAGTAACCTGATAAAATGATTCAGAATTATTATTATTTTAAAAGGGGTAATAAGAAATATAATGATGATTCCTAAGTCATAGTTTAAGAATAAATTTGGATGATTGATGTGTATAGGTATTGGAATTAAACAATTAGGTTATATGAATCACGATGTATATGATTTACATTAATTGTTTGAAAAAATATTTTGAATGGTATTGATGGACTAAAATGTGATTTAATTTCAAAGTGACATTTTGATTATGGTAATATAACCCTTAATTTATTTCTAATGTTGATATAATGATGCTTGGATAATGATATGTAGGATATGAATAAGTAAATTTGATAGTACTAATTAACTTATAAATGATTATGAATTTGTTGAAAATGTGTTTTATACTATCATGGATGGAATTTAAAATAATTTTTTGATTTAAGGAATTTATTTAATAAATATTGGTATATGGAGATATAAATGTCTTAAATGAACGTTTATAGTACCTCATTTTAATACCATGTTTTAAGAGAATTCATGATGAAGGTTTTCACATGTTTGGTATGTGAAAAATAAGAGATAATTTATAATATACATGGGATTAATGATAATCTGTTTTAATAAATTTAGTGACCTAATTATTAATATATTAGACATTCATATTTCAAGAGTTTTATAATGTTAACCATTTATGGAATAATTTATATTAAACATCTGATGAAGTTTGAGGTATTAAAGTACTATATAACCATAAGAGTATTTTTTTAAAGTTGAATATATTATGCTAACCATTTTTAAGTGATGATAACTTAATAAATATAGGATTACTAATCATTCTACATCATGACTTGATAGTACTTTAGGAATAAAAAAATCACCTTCATTTCTTAGAGTAAGCGATTAAGTAGAAATTGAGCAAGGAATAACCAAAGAGTGACATTGTAATTCTAAAAAGGATTAAAATCAAGTACGTATATGTCCTTATACTGTAAGATAGTAAAATAATTCTTCAAATCTAAAAAGAGATATTGAAAAACATTCCTCTTAGTACCTTCATTTTTGTTGAGCCAACAGTCTTATAATTAATCATTGATTTATGTTTTTTAGTCACTTAACATCCCATTGATCATTTAATTATTGTTGATAAACGATCTTTGTCACTCTCTGTAATTATTTACACTTTTCTTATATTTTCATTCTTTACTCCTATCGTTTTTTTGTTTCCTACGTGGAACCCTAGTCATGAGTTACTTTTGGTAACCATTATTGTCCCAAAATTACTTTCTAAAAGGAAATTTAATATTAAATTTTACGATGTGTGTTTCTATAAAATGAACTTTCAGGTATCAATCCTTTGTTAATATGAAAAATTTAAAGGGAAAAATTAATACTATGGGGGTGTAAAATTTAACAGACTGATAATTTGTGAAATGGTTTTTTCAAATTAATTTAATTTTTGGATATTTTATATTTCACACAACACTGAATATATCTTTTGTTATATGAACACACTATATTTGTATTACATTATAAGAAACACCAAGTTATGTTTTCCCTACATACAACACTTAACTTTCGGTATAGACAACACTATTTTTGTCTTGTGTCACACACAATACTGAGTTCCTTCTATACCATGTGCTACATGCAAGACCATGTTTTATAGAAATGACAATATACTATTACTATTTTTATAAAATATTCTTATAGTTGTCACCTAGTCATTGAAATGGATGTTTTGTATAAGATTAACTATGTTATGAAACTGTAATTTAAACATCTCTAAAAACAAGTCCTTTATTTATTAATTAGTTAGAAATTAATTCAAAAACATTAATAAAATAAATAATTTCCCTTTTCTATATAGTCTATATTTTTATGTAAAAAACCATTTTATATCAATTTATTAAAAGAAAATTTTGATGAATTTTTTAGTAAAATTTATAAATTATATATTCAATCAATTTTTTTGAACTCAACTATTATATTTTAAAGGCATAAGAAAATAATGAATCCACTTTTATAAAGAAAAAGATGTACTTTTTAAAAAGTTTATTTAATCACCATTTAATAGAGAACCCATTTTAAATATAATTTTTAAAATTTTTATTTTATTTATCAAATAATCTTAATTTTTAAAAAAAAAAGTTATAAATTTACGTTGGGTGAATTTTGGGTATTTTTTTGAGAAGTTTCTCTTTTTATGAATAGTGATAAACACTAAATTTTAATTGAAAACTACATTATTAAAAAATTGATTTATATATATAAATTATATGTTAAGTTAGTTTTAATGTATAATTATATCACATTGACATATGTTAGTCCAATTTATTTCATTTGATTCCAGTTCCCATTGAAATTGGATCTAAATTAACATTTCAAATCTTTTGAAATATTTCATATTAAAAACATGCTTTCGCGACCCATCTGTGGGATTAATTTTAAATTACTATTTTCCACTTGTTTTTATTGAATTTGGAAAACTGGATTCTATATTTTAAATCAAAATAATATATAATTTATATTAATATCAACTTTGTTAAAATTAATTATTGCGATTAAGACACAAATTAGTTTACTTAGTGGCTAAATATTAATCTTAGGAGGAAAAATTACATCGAAACTTATCCAAAATACATTATCTTATTATATTTATACCATATACCATCTTTTTTATAATTTTTTTATTTAATGGTGTACTATTTAATGAATTTTTACTATATAATATGTTAACTATTAAAAAAGAATAAAGGAAACTTCTTTACCTTAATCATTTATAAAGCCTTGAGATGTGGAAAAACAACTACATTAGGTCATTTTTTCAAATTACTTTGCATGGTAAAGGAGTTATTTTCACCATATTATTTTATATTTAATTTTTATAGATGAATTATTTAGATTAACTACTTATAGAATGTAAAATGCATTAATCATTTAGTTAATAATTTACTAAAATAACGTATTCTAAAAATAGTAAAAGTAAAGTAACTTTTTTGAATTATTATATTTCATATGTTTTGATGAATATGTCATGATAAAAAGGTTATAAATTAATATATTAAAAATTCTTATTGTTATATATATTTATTAAAATTAATTTAATTAAATAATGTTAAAATTGACATTAATGTAATTTAATAATAAATGATATTTCACTAAAACATTTAAAATGTTCTAAGAAGTATATATTCTGTAAAATTATTTTTAAATGTTGATAAATATAAAATAAGGTATATTTTTGACAAAATTATATTTTATAATGAATATATTGTCCTCTAAATATTACTAAGTAGATTACATCAGCCATCGCGGTGCACAAGGAAAAGAATGAAATTACTGTAAATTATTGGCTCGGTTACATGACCATAAGACCTATCACTCACCCCACTAATCCCTGGCCACCCCACCAACAATTTTGTGGAATATTTACCTCTAAATATTGAAAACAATTTTAGCATGGTTTTTGGTTAAAGTAGTGTGCTTTGTGTTACATGTTCTTGTTTTAAAATTAATTTCCAACACACATGAGATATATTTTTTTATATATCAAATATAATATTTATAATTTAGTTGGTATATATTTTCTAATAAATTTCACTTAAATTTAGTCTTACTGGTAAAATTACATAGGATATAAAATTATTTTCCTTAATAAAACAATGATAAAAGTGGGGAAACAAAGAAGTTAAGAAAAAAACAATAAAAATACACTTATTTTTGTGTGATGGAGGTTTGGATCGACCATAATTCCCATTTAATCCAATATTTTTTTCATTATTTTATTAACATGTTGTATGTTATACCTCATAATACTGTTTAAATTTTGGTATTTACATTAATGTCACTCCTTATCCACTATAAAAGGGGAACTCACCCCCACCTCATATCATGACACATCTCAAGCCCATTTTCTTATAAAAACCATGCCAAATCATCTCCCACCATCCCTACTTTCATAATATAGGACTATATTTTTTTATAAATCCATCCAAAGAATACCTTTGTTACAAACCAAAAGGAGTTACCAAAAGAAGAGGCAACATCCTTCAATAGGTAGTTTAATATAATTTTCATTATCCACCAACTCAATTATTCTCATTATATAATTATATAATAACATTAAAATCCTAAAAATACTGACATTATTTTATTATAAAGGTTAAACCGACACCTACACATGCAGCCATCATTTGGGCTGTGAACTTACCATTTGTGTGTACGGTGGACTACCGCCTCACGAAATGATGTCATTCATTTTTTCTTTACCACCTATCATTATTTATCATTATAATGGTTGTAAAATGTTTAAATGATATATATGATGTTTATGATATATTTATTCTTATTTAAATATTATATAAAACACACTTTCAATCTTTTCATTTTGTGGGAGTACGATAACTTCATTTTTTGGACGTGTGTATTACAGCTTCCTTAAAGAAATGTGATTTTTTCATAATTTACATTGAATGTATGAAGGAAATATTTAGTAAATGTATATGATATATATGAAATAATAATTATAATTTAATGATAATATATATACACATAAATAATTTACTTAATTTATTTCATAACAAAAATTAAATGGAACAATGTTCATGTGTAAGTATAGCCTACAGTCTCCCTGAACAGTGTCTTCTATTTAATATTTATTACTTTTATATATTATTATAAATATTTAAATAATGAATATATATGATATTTATATCATTTTTATATTCTTTAAATAATAAATCATGATCAATGTAAGAACATCAACAATAACAAGTCAAAACATATACGATAAACAAAGCTGATATTTCCCAAAATATAACATTAACATGGAATTGTTAATAAAAGTGTAATATAAAGTGATAATCAACTAATATATTTTATTATAAAAAATAATATGGTTATGTTATATATTTATAATAAAATGGTATTTAATATACATTAGGTTTGAATGTGTGTGGATAAATTCAACACTTAAGGTAAGTGTTTTCTCATCTCAGTTTTATTTCTATTAGATATATGCCTTATTCGCTACTCATTGATTTTGGGTGGTGTATATAATACCCATGAATATATTATATAATTATTATAATTAAATTTATTATTATTTTTATATCAATTCTATTATTTTTCTTTCATGCATTTTTTGTTCAATATTTACCAAATTGGAAATGTATTGTTGTCATAGTTTTCCTTCTTTGAGATACATGCCATGTTATAAATTTATAATTATCTATGAGGTTAATATACTGACCATTGAAATGTTATATCAATATCATCAATTTTTATGACATTTTAGGATTCATATAATGTTATTCATTCATCAGGATTATGATTCAATGTTACCAAAGTGGTAACTATTTATTGCTACAATCTGATCATTGATGAGGGTTTTTTATGATTATGATTGCATTGATGAAATATTATGATCCATATCCCAATAAATATCATTAATTTTCTTCTCCTAGGATTATCGTGATATTTTAAATATATTTTACTATTTAATTACTCTTTGGATCTTATGATTATCAATAAATTGTTATAAATAAAATAAAACATTGTCCATCTATTCGGTCAAAAAAATGTGTTCTTTTGAAACCGTATATTCAAAAAAATGTTTTTAAAAATGATCTACTATTATACTATTATCTTTAAATTGAAATTTCACCCATGTTATACCATTTTAAAAATGGTTTTTAAAAGTAATATTATTTTATTTTTTATGATAAAGGAAATTTTCTAATCATTTTATGGTGAAAAAGGAATTTCTAGTATGTACGAATTTACCTGCATTATGAACATTATTTCCATGAAGACTATTTTTATTGTTTAAAAGGTTGTTTTTATAGAAACTTTATTCAATATTTGTTAATAATTTTTCAAAGTATTTTCAAATAATGTTTTTTCCAAAAATTTCAAATCTTCCATTATACATTTTTAAATTATGTTCAAGGAAAAAACTTTTAAAAATGTTTTAAAATATTTTTCTATAAGTTTTAAAAGTATTTTCAAATAAAAATATTTTCAAAGATATATTTATATGTTTTCAAAGTATTATCAAAGAAAAATTCTATCAAAATTTTTTCAAGATTCCGTTATAATTTTTCAAAGTTTTTTTTATTAAAGGTTTTAAAAATGTTTTCAAGATTCATTGATAAATATTCATTGTTATTTTCAAAGAAATTGGTTTTAAAAGTGGTTAATTTTTGAAAAATAAATTTTCCATTAATGAATTAAATTTTTATCATGAAATTTTTTTAAAAGGTGTTTCAAAATCATTTTCCATCTACGATAACATTTGTTAGTGTCACTCATGCCTTTAGGGGGATATTATCCAAAGGATCCATTCATATTATTTATCTGAATGTTTTATGTTGTTATGGAATGATGGTTATGAAACCTAGTTCTTTTTAAAGGTTTTTATGTTTATGAAAACCATTTATCTTTCATGGTTTATATACTTATGAAACTCATTCTATTTTATGGGTTGATATTTGATGAAATGGTTATGAAACCTTCCTCTTTTCCACATGATATTTTATGTTGGCATGATAATGATAACAATTTCATTTTATGGGTTATGATATGATATTTATTAAACCCATATCTTTTATGGGTCATGATATTATGAATTTTTATTATCTTGTGGAACACATATGTATGATTTCATTATTATATGGGTGAGACCTTTATCTCCCTCTAAAAAATTGATTAAATATTTAAATATCATGATATATACATGGCTAGAATGAGGAGTGAAAATGGAGTAGTAAAGGTATTTGTCCACTAATATGGTCTTGGGAGTGAACCTTGAAAACTATGATGGTCTTTGGAGTGAACCTTGACTATTAACATGAATTGGGGAGTGAAATAATGCAATTAAAAGGAAATAGATATGACTAGGGATGGTTAGGTGCCCCACAAAGTTGGTGTATCTCCCAATAAGTGCTTAGATAGATTTTGGGAATAAGACTTGACTTCTAGGGAATGATTTCATAATCTTATGTGTATGCCACAAATTCTATGTCATATTCTTATATTATAAACTCATCGATTATGATCATGATTCCCTTGTAATTTATATCTTTGGAACTGACTATATTTATTCGATGACTAATGTGTATGATCTTCAAATGTTATTGTTATGTTATCATACCCTCAAGATCAAGTTTTTCTTAGGTATCTCCTTTATTTCCCTATAATGATCATATGAGACCCCCCCCCCCCCCGTTCTTATGTTTCCATTCCCCTTGTTGTGAAGAAATTATTTATATAGATGTACTAAAGAGGAAGAACTTTGTGGGAAACATTGAAGATATTTAACCCTATTATTATATTTTGTTCTATGTTTTAATATACACTAAACTATTCTTGTCCTCATGCATTTAATTTGGTAATGTGCTGAATATTCTTCCAAATTGATGAAATATTCATGAATTTTTAGCCTATTGTTCTATATTTTTAGTGTTTTATAAAAATAAATTTCATGTGTGAAAAAATTTATTAACATTTTTTATATATAATTTCAATATTTTATTAACACATGTGAAAAATAATTTTTTCTTCAAATAAGTCACACGTTTATTTTTTATATGATTATTTAATGATGATGAGATATTTTGTGTTTTGATGTTTTATTTATATATAAATAATGTTTACATATAATCTATATATTCATTCGTCTTCTTTACAGATTATCCTCCATAGACAACCTCAATAGACATTGTATTCTAATCAAGGTAGTGGTATATCCCCTTGTGATAGAATTTATTCTTTCATCCAACTATGTGACATTGGTATCTCTGACTAAAATTAGCCCTCCAAACATGAAAACTAGTGCTAGTAAGGTGATTATCATGATAGAATCTCAGACAAACCTTCATGGTCAAAATTCATCACTCCACTACCATCATGGAGAAACATTGATTCTTTTAGGGAAGCAACCTTGTTTCTATTTAGGAAAAAACTATATAATTTTGATGATATAGGCTATCCCTACTAGAATATACATCCCTCTATCAAATGGTAGTAGAACCCAATTATATTCAATGGTTTCGCATCCATATAAAACTAGTAGAATATTAACTCATCACTTATATCTGAAGCACCATAACACTAGTAAAACTGCTCTAACATTAAACTTTCATGATTTTTATCATCATAAATTCATAGTTATAACAGAACTATTTGACTGTATCAAGTCCACTATTTAAATAGTAGCAACACTCCTCTCCTTCAAAGTTATCAGAAGTATTCATTCATTAAGTAGTAATGAAATATTTTTCACTAGTAGTGGTAACAATTTTCCATCCAGGGTCATAGGCCTTTGAACATCTACTATAGCACTTATATCTACAATAAAACACATTTTAAGAGAAGAAGAATTTTCTACCATCACCTATAATATTATATCTTTCATGGTTTTTGGTTATTTTATTTTTATGATCATACCTGATGTTTTATTAAATTTTTCCTAAAAATGTTGGCATTATCAGTTTGTTTATTATTTTGATAAATGTTTTAACAACCTGTTTTATCTAATTATTATTTTTAATCTATTTACATCATAAATTATTATAAATTATAAGAAAATTATTATTGGAATGAAGATTTAAATTGATATTAATTTACACATTTCCAAAGAGTAAACCTAAATATAATTTGTCTAACGATGGAATTTATATTACTAAAAGTATATATCAATTTATTTTAACAATTTTATTGTATTTATAATATACATATATACTAATGAAACAACTAGAATAATTTTTTAAATTCTTTCGGTATTGGAATGATATACAAGAATTAATTTCGGAATTTGAGTGTGATATTTCAAAATATATAATATAATAACGTAGTTTTATTTTTAATTCAATTACTGGTTTTAAATATATGGTTAAAAAATAGGCACCACCCATATATAAATGGTTCAAGGGATTTTGGTGAAATTTATATATCAAAACATTTTTCAACAAATAATGGATAAGGAAATAATTTCAGGATACAATAATCAATATGAATTATTTAAGTGTAAATCATTATGACACGACAATATATAATTACACTATGACATATTGTTGAGGGATTGCTGGTTTGATAATGTTTTCCAATTATGAATCATTTATTGAAGTGACAAAGATCATTTATCTATTTATCCTTTATTTTTTGACATATTACAATAGTCTAATTAGTTTTATTTATCTTTGTAATTGTTTTGAATTCATATTTCACACATGGTTAAACCTATATTAAAAAGGTAGTGTTTATTTTTCTCAACTAATAAAAAATTAAGAAGAACTAGTTTGTGTCTAGTCATACCATGGTCTATAGAAATAAATGTTTTGTTTGGGTTATACCTCTAGGTTGGGAAATTTTATGAAATTTCTTGTCAATCTTATAATAGGATACGTTGAGCCTGTACATAGAAAATATTTCTTTGTTTATATTATGAGTACTAATTATTTCACTGAGTTAAAGTTGGAATGAAGAGTAAACATGGGTTCACTATGAATTGAACTTCTAAAAAACTCTGTGTGTTCTTATTATTAATTTGTTTCTACTATATATTTGTTTGAACACCATAACAACATTCATATATTATTGAGACTTCATAAAAAATATTCAGAATGTTTTGAATTTGTTTTTAAAAATTTAAAAGTATTATTCACCCCCATCTACTCTTTACTTCCATCAAAAAACTAGGTCAAATAAGAAATCTGGAGTAATATGATTAATGGTATTATTAGTATAAATCCCCATTAATTTATAATATTTATCAATGGATTTTGAAATAGATGAAAACACTTTTAATAAAACATTTTGAAAATTTCACTGCAAACATGAGAGAAATTTCTTTTTATTTTGAAAAAATTATAAATAAAAGAATTCTATAATATAGATAAAATTAAATTCTTTGAAAATAAACATTTTAATTTTAAATTAATATCAAACTAAAGAATGTTTATGGTGGTGTAAAAAAAATTACTTGGTAAATGATAAAACAATGATCCTTTAACACTTTTGGTAAACAGTCAAAGGTTCTTCATTTAGAAAACAAAAATAATATTAAATTAAAAAAATTTAAATGAAATTAAGATAAGGCATAGAATATATTAGTTAATTATTTTATCATATAAAATCACATGTTTTAAAAAAAAAATTAAAAAACCATGACATGGAAAAAATATTTTTCATCATCCAAAGTAGAAATAAGGTGTTCATTTCTTAAAAAACATTTTCTTGATCATATTAAGTACAAAAGAAGAAGAAAATAAAATTGGTATTTGAGAAACATAAAAATAACTATATATTAATAAGTTATATGTTGTTTAACATATAAAAGATATATAATTTCAAAAATTAAAACATAAAAAAAATAATCAAAAATAAGAATGAGATTATGAAATAAATCATTACCAAAAGTTTGACTTGCCTCATATGTGCATTTATCCACATTTATAATAAATATAATTTTTTATAAATATGTAATAAAACAATATTCAAACATAAAATAAAATATATGATCTATTTATAACAATATATCACTCGTTTGTTAATAATTATTTATTAAACTTGTTATTATGGGTTATAATTATTCATTTCTCATTCGTGTTTTGGTTCGATGGATTCGATCCTTGCACTATGGTCATTGTTTAATCATATAAATAATATTTAACATGTTTTAATTTTAATTTTTAAATAATCAATATACATTTTCAGCCATCTTTTAAAATAATTATGAAAAAAATACATTGTCTCATGGAGATGAAAGTCTATATATACACATGAATGATGTTTTAACTTTTTTATAGATGGAATGTAAAATGTTAAAGAATAATTCAACTTAAAAAAATAATTATTATATCATATATATCCTATATATTCATTAATTATATTTTTATTATGATCCAGGTAACCTGAAATTGAATGAAAAATCACATCACTTCGTGGAGGTGGTAGTCCAAACATATACACGAGAAACAATATTATTTTCCAACTGATGTGAATGGAAGAAAAGTATATATTATATTTTTATTCCAAAATAATAACTATTTCATTAATATAAAATATAAACCTTAAAAACATCATAATAATTACTCATGAAATCTGATGTTGTAAAATGAATTACATCACTTAGTTGAGATAGAATTTCATATGTGCGCATGCGCGATTATTTTATTTCTCATTGGATGGAAAAAAAGATGAAAATGGGTTTCCAAAATTAATAATAAAATATTATTATATTTATGATATTGGATTATGTTTGTTAGTATGGATATAACATATTGATAGGAAATATATTAATAAATAAACTTAGAAAGAGTCAGGTATGAAAATTAACTCTTATTTGAGATACCTCCTTTCAATTGAGTTTTAAGCCTTATTAGGATAGTCTTAGGGGTAGAAAATAAGATACATGACAAATGAATTAAATCTAATAAGCTTTTAGGGTAGTTATTGGAAAATACATATTTCTCAAACTTTGTTAATAGAGGATTAAAAGATGATGTCTTTTATAAGTGAAGAAAATGACACACTTGGAATTTCATAAAAGATTTAAATGTAATATATATTAATAATGTAAAGCTGCAAAAAACTGAGAATTAGTTTATAAGATGTGATATGGTCTATATACACTCTAACAGTCCCATTTAGAAAATCTTGGGATGAATTTTAAGCCTTATCTCCTAGTTAAACCCCCTTTAAAACCAATGTAACCATAACAATGGTAACATAAATTTTTACCATGATAACATAATTGTTTGTTTAGAAATAAAAGGGGAATTATAATGTTTTTAAATCATGATTAAAAATTTTGAATCATTTCTATTTTATTCACAATATATATGTGTTAGAAATTACTTTTAATATAATTACACAAAACACACAAAAATGATTTTCAGGAAAATACTTGATTTATGAGTAAAAAATAATTTCACCATGAAATAAATTTAGATGATGACTATTATTTTTTGTAAAATAATAAAAATGTTGGTTTATTACATTTTGATATGTCCAAAACCATATAGAAAATTTTGATAATTACATTAAATAAAAAACTCAAAAATAGTTTTTAATTTAGAGAAAATATAATTTATATTCACAAACGTGAGTAAAGGGATATCAAATTTATAATATGTTTAGAATACATAATTTAATTCCTTATATATAATTTTGGTTTAAATAAACATATATAATAGGATAAAGGAATGTTTTATAGATATTTTAAAGCATTTCCCCATATTCTTAACCTAGTTTTACCAGTTTTAACCTTACTGAGATGAAATATATTTCACATGGTTACTATTAATAATAAAAAATATAGACATATTTACAACATTTCAACATCATGATTAAAAATATAGAGTAATTTTATAAATATGAAATTCTGACATATTTAAAAAGATAATATTAATATAAATGTACAAAACACAAAAAAACCAATTTCTAGAAAAAATGTGTTTTTATCCCAAAAAAAACTTATACCAAAACAAAGTATAACACCAATTAATGTGTAACTTATTAGATTATTTATAACTAAGTAATAGTTACTTCTATTTAATATAAATTCCAAAACATAACTTACCTTTCTAATTACTTCATGTATTTAAATGAAATGAATGTTTTATGAAAATTATAATTTTTAACTATTCATATAAAAATAAATCATTTTTTTCAAGTCACAACATTCACCGTGATATAAGATTGAAATTATAATTTCAAAAATTATATTAATTTCAAAAAATTAAATTTATATGGAATGGTTTAAATTTGTTATTATTTCCATGAAAAATTGTAAATAAGACCCATTTTTTAAGAATACAGGTTTTTTAAGCATCAAATTACATTACTAAAGATTGAGTTCATATTCATTATGAATTAATCAGTAAATTTTAATTATATAAAACCATTACAAATATTTTACATAATTTGGTTTTTCAAATTCACACCAAAAATTTAATGGCAAGATTATAGTATTAACATTTTAATAATTACACATTCACAATATATCATAGTTCAATTAAATATTGGGATTACATGTTATGAAAAATATCAAGCTCATTATTTTTTTAATATAAATTTTTAGGGTCTTAATATTTAGGGATATTAATTATTGAAATGTAAAATTTTCAAATTTCTCTCATAACATGGAATGAATTTCCCCCTCTTTCCTTATATTCTTGATGATATTCAACCATTGATCAGGTACACCCTTTAAATTATACATAGATAAGATAATATTTTCTTACTCTAATAAAAAATGAATTGAAATTTTATTTTTTGGTTAAACTAATTATATTATTTGAAATTTGATGATCGAAGACCCACTAAAGGAGGGTGGGTGTTCCACATGAAACACTCGATAGTGGGATTTTCCATGAAATTTTCGGAAGATGGATCTGATTTTTGGTATTGCCCATATCTTATGCGAGTTTAGTGAGAAGAGCCACAAAATTGTCATTCTAGATCCCATTTTTTTGGTATCTCAAGATGAAGTTCATTTCCTACGAAAAATCACATGTTAATAAATATTAATTTAGGATTTATTACCTAAAGACACACATAATAAACTACTAAAATATTGAAATGCCTAGTTTAATTACATAATCTGATACAAAAAACCATAGAATTATAAAAATGTACAATGAAATTATTGAAAATCATTATTAAATGCCATGAAAATCACTTGGTATTCTAATAATACACGAGATAACCTAGGTATAATCATAAGAAAGGGGCAGGCTGAAAAAACTAGCAAAGGAATAATCAAAACATAACATGATTAAATTAATAAATGTTAGTAAAGATTCATATCAATGTGACATAAAATGAGAAAGAATCATAAACCTGAATTTCAATGCAATATATAAGATGATATAATCATGGCTACACAAGAATGTGAAAACAACATAATGTATGGAATTAAAAACATAAATCAAGGATAACCACTGAGAAATAATAACATAGTGTGATTAATATAACTTATGGTAAACGATACATGGAATCTAATTTGATTAAAAAATTCCCCAATGCATTTGAGGGCTATAAAATTTCAGCCCCACCTATCACATTTATATCATGTACATGTGTTAGGGGGCCACATAGATCATACAAAATAAAAACACATTTCATAAATTTTAATATTAGTATTAAAGAGTGTGGGTAACATACATAAATTTTTAAAATCAATGATATATATTATCATCTAGGTGAATACCCTTTAGTAGGAATTGGTGTGTGTATTCACTATATAAATATTTGTCATAGAAAATCGTAGTATAATTTCATCAGCAAAATGGGTGTATCTAAAGATTAAAAGAAGGGTTTAATGAGAGTGAAATGTGGACTCTAATTAATTTTAAATCATAAGCATAGTAGTATTAATGAGTAAAAACATTCCCATATATAAAATATGAAATTATATTGAATAATTCAAAGAAACGTCTTGAGTAAAGGGGGGATGAGAGAATCCCCTTACCTTGAGATGGAACTTCGAAAAGATTCGAAGGATATTCTCGAGATATTGGGAACACCTCGGAAGGTATATAAATATGGATAGGGAGAGTAATTTTTGATCAATGGGTATTTATTTAATAGGAGTTGGTGGTTTGATTGAAATTTATAGAAAAATAGATGGGATTTCTTTATTAATTTCTTAACAACGGGTTTAAACACTATATGATAAAATAATCAAAACCACAAAATTTCCCATTATTTTTTCACAATTTTTCCACAAACTAAGTGTGTTTTAAAATGTTTTTAAGGATAATAACCAAAAAAGATAAATTAATACGAATGGCGATGTAGAAGTGAGTCATGTTTATAAATAATTCATTTTAATACCTTACAATATAATAATGGTTTTGGAGAATTCGTTAATGGATTATAAAATTAATAAAATAATTCAAAAACACATTATTTTATAGGGCAGATATATATTTATTCATGTATGAATTTAATGGAACTTATTTCATAACTTTTTTGTTATTATGATATCATCATATAGACCATATATTTATATGGTATTTTATTTTTACCTATTAATTTGACTGGCTTAAGAAATTATCATAAAATTCCATCAACTAATTTCAATAAGCTAGTTTCAAAAATTATATATATTTTTCAACCTAATTCAATAAATATTTGAATTTTCTCATTAAATAAAAATACAAATTTACTATATAATACATGTTTTTATGATATTAATTACTTTTAGAACATTATAAAAATTACATTGGAATTCATTGAAGTATATTATCATTTATATTTAAATAATTAATATATAATAATAGTATTTTTTTGGAATATTAATTATTTACAAAAATATCAAATTTAGGAAAAGGGTTTCTCAATTAAAACTATATATTTCTTATAAATACAATTTTTCTTTCATTATGTTGAAATATATTTTTTCAAACTCATAATATAATAATTGATACAGAAATAATAAAAGTGATATTTATATTAATCAATTTATTAAAATAACATATAAAAATTTATATTACTTGGGTTAGTTGCATATACCCTTTCTACAATAAAATATTCCCTAAGTGTATTGTGTACGTTGGTGGTTCCTTTTTATGGTGGTTCCAAAAAATTTATTTGTTTTGTGATTTCAATAATCTTGAACTTCTCCAATAAATTGATTCACCCGAGAATTATTTTTTTAATCTCAGCATACGATTTATCAAGGAATAATCCCAATTATTCCATCTCCATTAGAATATCGTTTAAATGTACTTTATAAGGTATTATCCCACTAGTAGAGGCCATCACTTATTTCTACTGTGTCAATTTTATCATATCCCTTACTATATACTAATCCTAACAGTTACTATATTACAAATATACTATCAATGTTTTAGATAATTAATGGTATTTTAAATCAAATATGATATAATTTTAAATTGGATAAAAAGACCAAAGTAGTACATGTGTTTTCTATAATTATATTATTTAATAATAAATTGATTCATTCAAAAGAAAATATCATTTATAAAAGATTGTGTTGTTACATTATTACCCCGTAAAACATTTAACACATGAAATTTGATTACATACACTAGAATAGATTAGTTTACTTCTATTTCATCACATCTTATGGGCCCCATCTTGATTCCTCAAAAATATTTTTCTACAATAGTACTTTGATCTGGTGAGGTATCTTGTTTCATAAAACATTATCTATGTGATCTATGACCATCATCGAATGCTCCTTGTTTGAAGGATCATTATCAAAGGATTCCACGTCTAGATTCAGTACATTTGAGGGGTCTAGTATAAACCTCCTCAATATAAATACTTTTAATACATCATATACATTATATAGGTAAGGTTGGAGTTCTAGTTGATTGGATACTGCTACAGTGCGATCAATGTTCTCGAAGGGGATGATGTATCTAGTATTCAGCTTTACCTTATTTCTAAGACATATGAATTTTTCAATGGAGATACATGTTGGAATCCCATATCTATAACCTAAAACATCAGGTTTTATCAATGATTTACTTATAGATATATTGTTAACATTTTGAAGATTTCATATGACATTGAATGGTTTGAACCTTCCCTGTCATATCTTACAAAATATCATTTTCCATAATCTTACACTATCCAAATTCAACCCAAAATGATAGAGTCTGGAACTTCATCTCATACAAAGCCTAATTAGACTCAATTTGAATGCTATAATAGAAACTGTTATTATGTGATAACTCCACCAAGGAAAGGTGTTGATCCCATAATCCTTGGAAATCCATTGAACATGATATCATCATACAACATACAATATTAATGGTTCACAAAGACTATCTGTATTTTTATGTGTGATAATAAATACATATACCAGACTCTTTATATAGTTTTTTTTAATTCATCTTCAAAACCTCAAGGTAATTATCATATTTTGATAGAGTTGAACACCATATAGTATTAACACTTCTATTATGTATATATTAAAATGTTTTTCAAGTGATAAATACTCAATGATAGTAATGAAATGCACAAACTTTTTAAGGTGATCCAAAAACAACGAGAGGGTGTTATTTACCTTAGGTATCATGGGTACCCCTATGATTAAAACTGGGGTTATGTTTTCTCATTTTCATAATGGTATGGGAAATGATTCATTTATAAACATTGAATTCTCTTATTGATCATTTACTGGTTTTCACATGAAGTATCAAGATTGAAATTCTACACTACTTCTCTTAATATTATTACAACAGAAGTTCTACTTTATAAATACATAAATCATAGTGCTTCTGGAATGAATAAATAATGATGATCTATGAACATCATCCAAAAGATCCATATCACATTCTAGTTTTGATGGGTCACATATCCGGGTACCAAACCTGATGAAACTATCATTATAAAATTTAAACTCTAGAAAATTCAATACCTTCTTATATAGTTCATAATAATCTTTTTAGGTATCTATGATCATTTTAGGAACAGATAGTAGATAGGTTATTTGAATAAGGTTGTATGATGATCCTTTTATAAATCTCATGTCCATATTTTTCATGTCCAAGAATATTTGATCTATTCAAATCCTAATTATGTATTAATTTGTGGGATCCTTTCTACATGTATCATATTCCACTTTCATCTTGCATGAGTACACAACCAAATAACTATTCATATGTATCATTACAATTTAGAATTCTTTCCCCATTAGTGGGTAATGTAAGAACAATTATAATGATTATCCTACACATTAACTCTTTAAATATCTCTTATCATTCATCTTTCTAAACAAAATTCAGTCCTTTCTAAGTTGGCTAAGTTACTCAACTTTAAAATCATGATAATTTTCACACAAATTGGTTACAAAACCTACGTAGACTAATTGAACTATGATAATCCATCATATATGTTAGTATAGATCATCCTTCAGTTGGATATGTCTTTTAAGGATCCATAAATATCCCTTTTTTTGAACTAAAATTCTATAAGAATGTTCATTTTTTCATCCAAAACCCGCATTTACTATACATCACATATAAATTTTCTTTCTAAAAGGTCTTCAGTAGAAAAATAAAAACATTCTAATGATACTTATTACTTCATGAGTATATAAGAATATATTCTATTAATATTACCATAAATTTATCAAGATAATCCATACATAATTTTTTAAGCCCATTATGATTCATAGAGCATAATTGAGTCCATATAGAATCACTATGAACACATTGTTCCAATACCTTATATGAATTATACTCATATAGATAACCTACTTCTTCAACATTACTATATAATATCCAAAATTGATATCTACATTAGACATGTAATTTTATCCATGTATTTGATCAAATGATTCATCAGTCTATGGAAGAGGATATTTATTCTTTATAATGATCTTGTTGAGATCACCATAATCAAGAAGAATCACATTCACCCACACATTTTATTGAGAAAGTAGATTGAAACACTCTATTGTGAGGAACATTGGTATATAAATCATTTATGTAGACTATCATAAATTTACTTCTTTAGGTATTCATTTTTAAAAATTTCTATTAAATATAAAGTCTTCTATATTGGAAACAATCTGAGTATTTTTTTGATTGAGAACTTAACTACACATTTTAGAGGAACGACTTGAAATCCATTGGGAATCACATAAGTATATTATTATAAAATGGTAATTTCATGAAGGATAATCTTTTATTTAGTCTCAATAATTATTTCTATATACAATTTCTTATAAGGAAATAATATTCATGCTTGAGATGGTCATACAAAAAGTGATTGCTCCTTCTCCTTGCACTTGTATAGATTCAGATATTGATTCATGATATAGTGGATGATTTCATTCTATTTATAATATATGTTAGATTTATATAATACAATCTAATCCAAACCAACATTGTTAAAAAAATCTACTAAATTTAGTATCATAATGTTCATTGCGATGTTTATCACATAAATATGGATAGAGGAAAATTTAAATTATTATGATGAAATAATTTCACCATTTTCTATTTTCATGATAATTCCACACTAATGTTTGTATGTGGTATTTGAATATTTATAATAAAACTTCATCAAAGTAAATAATTCATATCCCTAGACACAACAGGTATATTCTATATACTAGAATGAATAAAATGTTTGCCTTTAATCAAATCATTATTAGGATCCACCTCATCAGTATCGATGACATAAAATTATTGTTTCTATTTCAGACTTATAGGTTTTTTATTAGTTATTATTGAAAACCCTTAGATTAGTTCATTAACATATATGGTATTGTTATTCCTTGTTTTTGAAACATTAGATATTAGTTTGATGGTTGAAAATAAAATTAATTTTTTCTATCAAATCAGTTGGTTTCATCCATCGATATTTTCTAGCTAGGTTCCCTTCCCATACCTAAATCATTTCTTTATCAGGATCAAGAAATTACAAGGATTATTATTCCAAAACATTATAAAAGTGTTTTATTAGTCTTTCTTTAAACAATGAGATTTATCCACCACTCCTCTAGAATTCAAATCCATTTTATGCTTCCAATCTAATAACCATTTAGGCTCACTCAACTCTATTTTTACATTGAGGGCACAAAAAAACATTTCATGATTGGTGTCAAAGTATAAAATAACCAAATATATTCATAGACTCATATTTATCTGACTTAAAAATTATCCCTTATCTCATTCATTATCATTATAGAAGATAGTGAAAAATGTAAGTATTCTGATATTTTTATTATGCCCCACAATGAATTTTTTATCATTCTACCAGAGGCCATGGAATTCCATCTCCATTTGATATTGGAGAATTCAAGAAAAAATATTTTTTGAAATGTGTTTTTATTTCCACTCCATCACTTTCATCTCCTCATAATGATTTAAATTTTTTTATCAACATCCACCATTTATCAACTTATCTGCTAACATTATAAAACCCCGACATGAACATCACTTGATCAGAGCATTGAATATTGTATAATATCTTTTCATTGTAGTGTATATTTTATTTCTTGATTAAAGGATCAAAATATCAATAGAAATATGGGGGCATTTGTTCTGTAATTACATCAATTCAAATGTTAACTTTCTTAGGGGATTATGGGTTTTCACATTGATTTATTTTAACATTAAAAAACTTATTTAATTGAGTATGTATTTTCATAATATTATCAACTCCTTCTGCAATTGGTTTGGGAATATCATTTTTTAATTTCCCATCACATTGGTTTATTGACTCGTTTCTTCCTATTTCCTATAATTTATTTTAAATAATGTAAAATTAGTGATGAAACATTTAATATATTGGACATATAAAAGGGATGTTATTAAAAATTAATTGGAAACACATAAAGGATAAAAATTCATTAACAGATGAATTTTATGTAATCGGCCTAATTTATCCATGATCTATTTCATAACATAAACTTTTATTGGAATTTTTTTCCCTTAATATTGTTTTGAAAAGAGAATGTGAATTTACCAAACCATATCCACTAGGAGTGTCAAACTATGTGTAAAACAATTCCAATTTGTTGTGAAATATGTGATGATTAAGTCAAGGCCCAATGATCCCTTTTCGGGTTATTATCCCTAGGTACAACTATGATAGATCCATATTCAATTATATTATATAGAAATATATTTAGTTTCTTAGAAAACACTAACTCTAAAATTCACTATAATTTAAGGAAATTATATTTCATTTTGTCTAATACATATATATTTTCCAATGGTTTTATAACCCTTGTACCCTAAAAAGCATACCATTCTCTCATACTAAGTATGATGACCCATATATTTAATTATAATTAATTCATATCTTATTATATAAATACACACATAATAAAATAACAATATATCAAAGAGGCATAGTGTATTGGGGTAATTACATACACAAAACCATAAATTGGAATAAGGGTATAAGGTTATTTTTAGAAATCAAAAACAAACCCTTAAAAATTAATTGATCTTATAACACTACATGGGATAAACTAATTATGTACATAAGAAAGAGGTGAAATATAAATATCAGAATGTGATTAATTAAAGCATAACATGATGAATGTAATATATGTTATTCAAGAGGAAAATCAAGTTGACATAATATGGTTAGGACTAACAAACAGGAATATAAAATCCTTATATAACATGATATCATTATGGAAACATAGAAATGTGGAAACAACATAAAATATGGTATCATAAGAATAAATCATTTATGACAACTAAGACATCCTAAAATAGAATTCTTAGGATAACCTCTTGTGAAGAATAAAAGGAATATTATGAGATAAAAACATCATCAAAGGAATTATAGGGCTATATAATTATAGTCCCTCCTGTCACCTTCATATCAAGTACATGCCTTAGTATTCCACATAAAACATAGATCATATGAAAAAATTTCAACAATTTTAATCCATTTATTAAGGATACTATTTTAGGTTCCTGAAATTATATAATAAATGAAGGATATGTGAATCTAGGTGAACAACATTTAGTGGAAATGTGGGTGGGTATTCACTATAAAAATATTTGGAATAAAACATCGTTGGAAAATATATGCAGCATAATGGGTGTACATAATTATTCATTGAATGGTTTAAGTATAATGAAATGTTGTCTATAATTACTTGTAAACAATACATATTGTAAAAGGGGTGTGTAGAAACATAATCCAATATAAAAAATAGGAAATGAAATGATATAATATAATTAATGTTCTTTGATAAAGAAGATTGAATCCCCTTACCTAGGGAGGGTGCTTCTAAAAGCACGGGAGGAGCCACTTAAGTTATTTGTAACACATTTATAAGGAACTAGATAGGGATAAAAAAGATTAAATTCATGATAAATTAGTTTTTAGTAAAGAGGAGTGGGAGGGTATTTATAGGAAAAGAGTGGGATTTTAATTATTTGTTTCTAATCATAGATTTTTGAATATATGGGAAAAAATAATAAAAAACCACAAATCATCACCATGTTTTTTCCAATATATTCTTCCAAATATGAGTGTTTTCCAATATTTTATAAGTCTAAGATACAAAAATTTTAAAAAAAATACCATTAGTGATGTGGAATTGGGTCATGTTCACAAATAGTTGATTTTAAAAACATAAAATATAATATAGGTTTTGAAGATTTATTAAATTATTATAAAAATTATCAAATAAATTAAAAAACAATTTATTTTATAGTTAAAGTCAATATATGATGATTTTTTCATTTTATATCATTTACTACATCACTTTTATATATAATAATTACATAATATAGACTGTATATTTATATTGTAATTAGTTTTTATATTAAAATTAAACAAAAAAATAAAATTATGAATGATTTAACATTACATAATTTTGTCACACTAATTTCAATAAAAAAGTATTTTGTCCAAGTAATTTTTTAAATTAAATAATATTCACTTTTAAATAAAAATGTCCATTTACTAAAAATATTATTTTTTAGTATATTAACCAACTTTAGACCCTAATTAATATTTAATTTGTTTTTATTATATTTTATTATCATTTATAATAAAATTATTATTATACAAAAATAATATTTTACTAATATATCATTTCTTCCAAAAAATTGAATTTTGGAAAATTTTGTCATAATTAAAACTGTATATTTCCAAAAAATATATCCCTTCACGTAAAAAAATAATTTTTATTAGACTCGTAATATAATAATTGACAATTTAATAATAAAAAATGGAAAAATATAATTATTATTTAATTAATTGAAAATATAAAAATACATCTTACTTTGGTCAAGATACATAACCCCTTATTACACCATTATATTTCCTAAGGGTATGGTATACGATGGTGGTTCTTTCATGGTATGCTCCAACGAACATTTTTTGGGTTGTGGTCTATATAATCTTGAACTTCATCCATAATCTGATTCCCGAAAGCATTAGATGTTGAATCACAGCTTAGTCTTCACCAAGGGAAAATATTATTAATTCTATCTCTCTTTGAATCTATTATAAATGATGTTAATAGTGTATGATCATACTGCTCAAGGCCATCACATCCTCTATATATGTCAATTTTATTATAAGCCTTATTAAATACTAATCTTAATGATCACTATATAATGAATATCTATTCAATGGTTAAGATCATTAATGGTATTTTAAGTCAAATAGGTTATGATTTATATTTATTCCAAAATAACTAAAATAGTTCATGTGTTTACTATAGCTATATTACATGGTAAGTAATTTATTCATTCAAAATGTAATTTCATTTATAAATGTTTGGATTATTAAATTGCATTTCTTATCACATTTATTTTAACTTGATTCACTATTATTCTATCCATATGCTAAAGCCAAAAATTTCAGTGTTTTCATTATGATATAATAAAAGTAATATATCACATCATAATGAAAATCAATCCTAATATGTCTTAAATTATTACACCTTCATTTGACCCATGAAATTTAAGTCTTATCATATATTACTTTTAATTATCATATTTTTATTGTTCATGTCCCATTATACTTCATAAATTAATCCAAAAAAATTTCTAAACCCTATAATGATAAAAAATTAGGTTTCCCAACTGTAACATAGATGTGTATTTCATCATATTAGATGAATATTCAATAAATTTTACAATTATTCAGACTCTAGAATTGGAATGTTTATTTTATTTAGTTTTTACGTACATAACCAACATTTTTTTTCTAAATATTCAATATGTATCTTTGTAAATCATCACTTTAGACACCCTTTCTAGACATATCTTAAATAATATCCTTTTTTATAACCCTATGAAATTGAATCATTGGAAAGGGTGTTCTCGGATGATTAGTATGGGGAAAACATGAGAGATATCAATGATTGATTCAATGTTAGAATAAGAATAGAATTTAGGTATCATAATATATTCATTTTTGGTGATGTAATGTATGAAAACCATACAAAATAACATAGATCATAATTCATAAATCATATGACATAAATCATAAATCCATAATATTGAGATACGATAACATAACATAAACATCCAAAATTGGAATTAACATAAAATCATATGTCATATGTCAAGGCTATCCACTAATACATTCATCACATCACATACTTGGGATAACTACTCATTTACCATACTAGTCTTATGATAAACATTTTGTACCCTCATAGGATTGATATAAACACTCATGTACCCTCTTAGGATTAGGAGAATATTAAATGCACCATTTTTATCTTGTGATATATAAACCATTACCCAATTAGTTTGAGGGATATGACATAAAACCCAATAACATATTGATATACCATAAATATTCATACTAGAAGAATATAAGAGCTTTCATCCTTCATTCATATCATAATAAACTCATTCAAAAGTAGGTATTATAAAATCATACCTAAAACATCGTCATAATCCAACCATATAGGAAAGGTGTATGGTTTCATTAGATTATATCCCCATTATATCATAATAATCATTAAATTATATTGAAACATTTTAAAAAATATATTATAAATATGCTTTAAAATACAACAAGTATCCATTTTTATAAGTAACATTTAAAAACAAAAAACTCACTTAACAATGGAAAATATATTTTCATTGAAAACCATTAAAAAATAATTATAAATATTTCTAATAAAAAATATATTTGATTTTGGGAAGAAAATTCCCTAATTTACATGTTAAAAATATTCTTTTTACACTTTTAGAAGTAAATTCAAAAAATAAAACTTGTGGAAAATGATAAAAAGATATATTTTTAAACCATTATAATGAAAGTAAAATATAGTTTAGAATGAATTTAAATAATTATTATCGTATAGAAAAGAAAATTCTTGAAACATTATAAGTAATATATATTTGGATGAGAAATATCTGTTTAACTGACTTGAAAACATTTAAATAATTTATTTTAATGAAATCCTCTTACATATTTTAAAATTAAAACCACCTTCAAAGAAATAACATTATAGGGAACATAAAATAACATGAGTATAAATTTATTTTGGATATAATATTTTAAATAGGTAGTATATACACCTTATAAATGAAAAATTGATCATAACGTGAAATATGTCTCTATGATGGAAATATATGATGAAAAACCCAAACCTCATACTTCTTCATGGTCCAACATGCTCTAACCTCCCATATAAGAAATTAATATTTATTATTAATTCATATAAAAATATAATTTATAATTATATTAATATATACCATTCGAAAATAATTACTTGTGACCCACATAGTAATAAATACTTTTTAAAATAAATATTTTTCTTCTAACATTCCAATTTTCCAGGCATCAATAAATTAAAAAAATTTAATCATTTCACTGTGGTCATTGTTTTACAACTTAAATAATGTTCATCAATGTGTATGGTTTGTTTTTAAATACTCGTTGAGTACCATGGTCATATTATGTAGCTTAAGGTGATGATATCATGGTATTTTTAAAAACATTATGTCTTAGAATTTTAAAATTCATAAAAAATGGATTTTATCAGAGAATGATTTTTTTTAAAAAAATAAAAGAATTATTTAGAAATATTAAATTAATTATTAATATATGATATAAATAGTATTTTACACAAAAACATAATTAATGATATATACATTGTAACATTATTCATATAGGTGGTAAAACCAACCTAAAAAAGAGTGTGTTATAATGACTGAATGAGTAAAAAAATTGATAACAATATTATCACTTTTAAAAAATATTAACGAATTTAAAAAAAATTATGTATTATTTATTACTAATTATATGAGGAACATATATGCGACAAATAAATGATAAAATATCACTTATTTTGAGATATTTAATTTTTTATTGGAGAATCTCTTAGAATGGAGAGGTTTATGACCTTTTTTTAGGGCTAGAGTTTCCAAAATGTGAGGGATAATTATATATAAGATAATATGGGTTTTTCTTCATAAGTTTATATGAATAATTTGGATTGAGTTTGAGAGATATGGTGGTAGATTTATAGGTGAGAGGGGTATAATTTTGTAAGCAATCATAATTTTAAATAAAAAAAAATATCTTTACCAAAAAAATTTAAATTATTTTCTAATTTTATGATTATAATTCCAAATATGAAAATCAATTTAAAGGAATAAATTTATAGAGGTGGTGAAAATTAATTTTATTAAAAGTGGTCATAGAAAAATAAAAATTGAGTTTAGAAAAATAAATTTTTTAAATATAAAAATGAATTTATAGAAAAATCGCATATATTATGGCTTCTAGTAAAATTTATTAGTACTTTATTAATAAAAAAATGTTTTCCAACATTAAAAACATCAAAAAATCGATTGAATATTTTTTATTTCTTAATTAATGGAAAAGAACCAAATATAGTATTTATTTGCATAAAATATAACATATATTCCAAAATGTCAAGAATGAAATTCTAAATTAAACATATAATTTTTAGATGACCTATTTTATTAACTAAATATGTATTTTATCAAGAAAATTTTTTAAATAAAATTATTCCATGGTTATATCATTATAATGTCATAAAAGGTAATGTATTTTTCAATATGATAATTTTCACTGCTTACCTAATAATAATCAATTTCATAAAAATTATAACAATTCATCCCAAAATAATTTTCATATTCTAAAAAATAAAAAATATTTTTTATTTTTTAATATTAAATTAATATAATTTCGAAAGTTATCCTTTAATTAAAACATAAGTAATATACAAAAAAAATAATTATTTTAGTAGAAAATCATTTTTATTTATCAACAAGGAATTATAGTAGTAATTATTATAATAACATAATTATTTCATGGATTTAGTTTGTTTATTTAACTAATTATTACATGAATTTAATATGTAAATTTTATTATAAACATTCTTCAAAATTAGTTAATTTAACATAGATTTCTAATGTTTTAAAATTATTTCTAAAATACTAACTGCATTTTATTATGTAAATTATTCCCACATTATTTTGGAAAATTATTTATTTTGAAAATGATATTTAATTTATATTTCATTTATGCAATTTTATTTTTAATTAAATCAATAATTATTCATTTTTTTGTTATAACTATGGTTATCGAACACGTTGAATTTATTCCAAAGTAAAATACATACAAAAATTAAGGGTTTCTCAGAAATGGGGGTTGTGGAACATAAAAAGGGTTTCGTGCCCAAAAGTGAGGTACATATTGGGTGGTAAAGAAGTATGGCTCATGCCAGAATGGAATAGGGTTTGTTTGGAACATTCGTATTCATTAACCAAGTCCTTTCAAAGAATTATTTACTCATTCCAATTATGAATAGTGATTTATTGAAAAATATTAGTTATAGAGTTTATTGTTTTACCCTCATAATATCATCAGATTTTGAAATTGTAAAATATAGGTAAAATGAATTTTGGTTGGTTTCTCTAATCTATTGCTATCTTGGGATGGTCTTTATGTAAATTTCTTATGATTTATAAAGTAAATATTTTTTATAAATAATTTGGGACAAATTTTTACATGTAGGTTTTTGAATAAATATTTCAAAAATACTTTATAATGAATAAAATATATGTTTTTATATCAATATTATGAGTTAATAAATTGATGGTTTTTGATAAAATGTGTAAAAACATATTCAAATAATGGAATTAGTAAGTGAATCTAGATAGTTTGTTGTGTTTTTTTGTTTTATTTAAATTTAAAAATTTAAAGTTACTTCCTTTTATATTTTATATAAAACAAATGTGTTAAGAATTATATACAAAGAGGGTTTGTGGGTCTTATTTATAGAAACAATATTGTAATACACTTTAAGATTTATGGTTATTTGATATATTATGAATATAAAACCTCATGTTTTATGTCGAGGAATGAATCAATATGAGCACTTATTTATTAGTTAATTTAACACAAGTAAAACCTTATATTTTATCATTATAGATGGTTTATAACAAATTGAGGGTTTATAATGAAAATTATCATGTTTTATCATGAGTTTTGAGTTGTGTAGAACTATAATGTGGTGATATAATAATTTTATTATTGATGTGGAAATATCAAAAAGTAAATATTGTGATATGTAATGTTCTAATCTAATGTTCAAGACATAAGGGTGAATAATTTTACTATTATTGAATTATATATGAATTGGATGATGGTTATTATTTTTAAAATGTGTTTTCATTATTATATATCTAAATTAGGAGTTATTTATTTCAATTTTTGAATTTAAATTTGTTATTTTAAATGTTCTATAAAATTTAAATGATCATTTCATGTTTAGTATACTAATTCACTAAGTAATATTTGAGTCCTTGGGAAAATAAAAAAATATATACTAACCCAATTATTTCAAACCATGATTGTAATGTAAATACTATTGGATGTGATTCTAAAAAATAAAATATATCATTATTTAAATGTAGTTAATTATACATTCTCTTAGAAGATATGATAAAGGGTGCTGGTTTATTAGGCCAGATTCACACTATTTTTATTATTCATAAGATTTTATTATTGAAGATATTTATTTTTGGGTTTCTAAAACTATTATTTTTATTCTGTGATTATTAAATAAAAATATCTTTATCGTATAATTTTAACATCATCATGAAATTTTATAATTTGTGTTTTTTCGTTAAGGAAAAATTTTTAAATAATTTTTTATCCATTATAATTTATATAAATAATCTAACGATAGGTTAAATAACTTGTGGACATGTATGGATTCTTATAGATTAATTGTATTCAATCACTCATGTTCAATTAATATAACATACTATCAAATCATGATTAAAATGTGAGGTTTTCAATATATATGCAGAATAAAATGTTTGGGATATAAATATTACTCTAAAAAGATATAGACAATTTTTTGGTGATATTTGAGTTATCTATATGTTTGGGTAGTATAAAGGATAGTAAAATATTATAATGGTGTTTTAAGAGGCATATAATTATGAGTGCTGATTGGGAAATTTCCATGCAATGTTTCGGACATGATATAATTGTATCTCAATATCTTTTCTAAAAATGAGTCAAATAATTTAATGAAATATGATTTAAAAAAAATATCTTTTTTGAAATGTTTTGGAAAAAAAATATTATTTATTATTCTATTTTATGATTTATTTTTGTGTAATATTAATATCTACCTAGATATATATTAATATTAAAATGTTATTAAATTATTTTAACGTAATTATAATGTCATTCATGAAATAATATTTCCTTGAATGGTGCTTACTTTTCCAAGATATTGATTGGTAGAAAATACTCTTATAAATCCTATTATTTTGACCATGATTCTATAAATTAATTAAAGGATTTTTAAAGGGTCAAATATAAATATTTATAAAGATATATTCTATGATATATAACTTCATATAAAATATCGTCTATCATTTAGATATGATATTGATCAAGGTGGTAAGAGAAATTGTTAGAGAAGATCAAATTTAGATTATAGGTCTTATGAATGCTTATTTGTTTTATAGTTGATTCTTCGTTTTATTTGTTAAAAGGATCATATCATGATTTCTGAGAGTCAATGATGGAAGAAAGAGTTCATAATTATCATTTCATAAAGGGTTTCTAGAATACATTTATGGAATATTATTTCCCTAATGAGTTTAATTTACATAAAGATATATAATTTTTTGAATTTGAGTTCTGTAATATGTCCTTTTATGGGATATTCTATAATGTTTTTGGATCATGTCTAATATAAAACAAATTTAGTGAAAACCCCTAATATTATGGAATGAATTATTTATATGTTGTTTTTACTCGATATATGTCCCAGGATTATCCTATAAAATTACTTACTTACACAGAGATAGTAATTATGGAAGTTTTGGATGAAGTATATAAAGAAGTGACATGTAGTATTATAATTTCCTTCTATAACCTGGTGGAGGAAAGTATTATTTTAGTGGGTATAAGTGTAAAGTAAATTATCTTACAAATAAATCATGGTATATGAATTTATGTTTTCTAGAGTAGGAATGATTTTTATGAGCATTCATTATAGATGAAATTTGAATGTAAAGTCTAATTTCAGGAAAAAATATAAATATCTAGTTATTAGGGAAGTATAGTCCACTTAAATAATTTTTTTAGTTTATATCTTAGATAGATAGTGGGGGAATAAAATATACTAAAAATATCACATTTAATAAATATAATTAATTTAGAATATTAACCTAATGGAAGGAATACCTTATATAGAACATGGATAACACTTTGTAGCTATGAAGGTGTCTATGGAATTTCATATCGAGTGATGATCATCCACTATCCTAGGTACTATCTTGATTTACTACATACTCAATACTACTCTATAGTTTATCTTATAATCTTAGACTTTTTTATTGACAAGGCTAGTAGATCTTTTTGGATTTTATAATGAGTGATAGAAACAATCAATGATCCAAATGCCTAAAATATATCATCATTATAGGTATTATAGAATATTCATAGAATATATGTATCATTAAAATAAAAAAAATATGACATTAATATTTGAATGTGTTGGATTATCTTGTACAAGTCTCAAATTTACTGATATATATTAATATATTTTTTTTATTTAGAGGGGGTTTTATTTATTTGAAGGGGAGTTTGATATTAATTAAATTAGGGGTGCTCTGAATTTGAATGATATTAATTGAATATATTATAATTTGGTGTTTATTTTAATGATCCATGTAGGTGGGTATTTAATATAATCTATCAGTTGTTATAAAAAATTACACTGATGTATTTACCAGGGGGTTTTTTGGATTAATTATTAATAGAGATTTACTTCTTTTTATAGATTTAATTTCTAGAATAAATCTAATTAACATACCTTCTAACAACATGTAAAAATAGATTTTGAGAGTTAAAAATGATTTGGGATAATTGTATAATGAATTATTTATTACTTAAGGGGTAATGTTGAATGATTTATTCATGTTATAATTTCACTACTGGAGATATTGATGTTATTTTTCTTAGAAAATTGAAACAAATTAACTCTTTTTGTGATGACTATAAAATAAATGAATAAGGTTATGATATATGTTTATTTTTATTTAATAATAACATACACATAACCATAACATAAATTATATGATTCATGGAATTTATTTGATCACTTATATTAAAAATATATTTTCTATGTAGAGTTTTAGAGATTTAGAAAATCTATTAAGCTTCAATGTGAATATTTCCAAACTATGTCCATTTTTACCAAAGAACTTATTATTTTTAAATACATTCATGCTTCATTAAATATTACTCCTATAACTGGAACGTTTGATTTTTAAATATTCCAACACATTCTTATGCCTCATTAAATACATTTAAAAATGAAGGATGAGAAAAAAATCTCAATATAGGATATAAATAAGTTTTATGTGTGTTTGTCACATGAGACCATGGGTTATGATCAAGGACTTATGATTCACGGCCTATGGTTTATTTAGGGGTTCTCTCTTAACCCAATTTTAAAAAAATCTAGAAATAGGACCTATACTAATGGTTCTGAAACAACCATTGGTATAGGTCTATCATACCGACCCTATACCAATAGTTTTCTCTAAAACCATTGGTATAGTTCACTTATATAAACCTATACCAATGGTTTTTTCTAAAACAATTGGTATAGGTCGATTATAAAGACCCTATGCCCACGGTTTCAACAAAAACCAATGGTATAGATCAAACAATTGAAGAACTTGTACCAAAGGTTCTCAAAATTATTGGCATAGGGGCCAATTTTTTTATGAAATCATTTTTTAAATAACATTACATAAAGAAAAAGTTTAAATAAATATCAATATACATAAATATATTTGTGAAATTATGTTCAAAAAAGTCATGTTAGGTTTATGATTAAGTTGTTAGATTATAAACATGAGTTGTTGGTATCAAAACCAAGCCAAGTTTCATTTTTTAAATTACCTATACCAATGGATTCATCAAACTGTTGTTATAGGTATATTACAACAATTTTTAAAAAATTGTTGGTATAGAACTATCGTAATCCCAAACTAGAAAATGGTCTTCTAAATCCTTAGTATAGGCTATACCAATGGTCCAGATACCTATACATACAGTTACAAACTGTTTGTATGGGGTATTATTTTATTATTCAAAAGTGGTGTTATCCAAAAATTAATAAAAAGATTCAGGCTTTTAGTATATGATTAGTAAAATATATAAATGAAAATAAACATGTTAGTCTATTTATAAAAATTAAAATCCATAAGAATGTTTTTCATTTTTTATAATAAACATCAACATTCAAATATCTATTTAATTTTCAATGAAAACAAATTAATATTTCATTTTATTACATGAAACATTTAATATGAAATCAGAATGTAAAATCCATAATAATAGAGGTTTATTAGGCAACAATAAAACCCATTAACACCATTCGTTGAAAAATAATCATTTTGATAATTTTTTAAAAAATTGTCATAAAATTTACGTAAAACATAAAATCATGTGGTTACCTTTTGGTAAAATAATTTTAACATGAAAAATAATTTCAATTGTATAATTTATGAACCGTGGAACATTATCCTTATATTCACCCTAATAATAACCCATACAAGAGGTTCACCTAACCATATAATTCTCACATATCTTTGGAGAAACCCATGAATGGTAATGTATGTCACATTACCCAAAACATAAGAGAGATATAATGATCTCACATATTATTAGATCTATATAAGTATCACCCATTATTCACATAATGTTTTTATAAGCCATATAATTAATAAAACACTTATAATTGTTCCTTATAAAATCTCATAAAAATTCTAAGATGTTTCTGTTTCCTTATAAAAACTATTCAAATTAAAAATTCCTAGAATATGGAGAATAAAATATTATTTATAGAAACATTTTAACATGTATAGGAATCTTGGTAATGAATAATATCTATTATGTATGAATATTTTGGTCAAGATATATACATTAATAAACCATTCTATTTATATTGGTTAAAATTTTGAAAATAACCCATGTTAAAATGTTAAATATAATCATTTTTAGTTCTTTTAAAAGAATGTAAAAATAGAAAAAAAAAATAAACTCAATAACCTTTTAATATTAAATAATATCATTTAAGAATCATTTTAAATAAATTCACTATAAAATAATAATACAGTTAAATAAAAATTTCTAAACAAAATTTTAGAAGAAAGTATCATAATTTGTGTCCTAACTCATTGCATTTATATGTCTACCTCACTAATTAGTAAAATTTTATTTATTTCAAAAATTACTAAGGTAATTTATCATGTTCATTAATCAATCATTTTTATTTTTTTATTTGTATTCCATAGTTTATTTAGTTAATAAAATAGTTAATTTCATGTTGCATGTTTTGAGGATGTTCAGTTTATAAGTCCAAAATGACTTATGTTGGTTAAAAAAGTTCAAAGGGATCATGGTTCCATCATCTCAAATATCATAATAATAAAAATTTTATTATTTTTATACATTAAAATAATTTTTATAACCATCCATTGAAGGATTAAAAGGAAATTTAAATATGTTCTATCATGGAGGTCATATTTTTCACATACACATGAGAAACATTTCAATTTTTCTACTAGAAGGAAAATTGATAAGGTATGTAATATTTTAATTTTTATAATCATAATTATATAAAAACATATATTATATTTATTAACTCTATAATTATAACTAGGAATGTGTGTAAATGATGCAAAATGAAACACATCACTTTATAGATGTGGTAGTCCACATGTGCACACAGATGATATTTTGATTTGTCATAGGATATAAAAGAGATATAAAATAGTTTTTCCATCAACATTATAACATTTATATAATTATAAAATACTAATTTAAATATTTTATTGTGGTTATAATAGATTTAAAGTATTTATAATAAGACATAAACAAGAAAAATATCGGTTACACCTTATACATATCCTTAGATATCTACTTTTGTATATTTCTTTAAGCCTTATAAGATTATACTTTTAAGAATGAAAGGGACTATATGAAATGGAGGGGATATATGGAAAGTGTTTTGGATAGGTCTTGAAGGTGGTAAGTGTTCAAAACGATTGAAGATGTGGGGAGAGAAGATACACTTTTCTAAGTGATGAGAGTGGAAATCGTAAATGTTTAAATATAATAAATGGATTTTCTCATTGTCATGGAGAATATAAATGAAAAAAATCAATTAAAATATATTTTCAGGATTACATATACTCAGAAATTTACATTTGTCAAAATTTAATTGATATTTAATGACTTATCTCTTAGTTTAAGCAAATGATGAACCTTTTTTATCCTTTACATGGTGATAATGTTTTACCATGGTAATTATTATTATCTACAAAAATTATATCAAATTAATTAAAAAAATTAACCCCTTAATTTAAAATATAAAAATCATTATTCTAAATTTAAATTTCAGAATTTCTAGAAATTAATTTCAATATATGTACTCAAAATGATGATTATATGGTTTTTAAGAAAAAGACTTTTTTAATCATAAAAATAATTTTATACCAAAATGAAATATAATAATATTTAATATGGAATTATTTTGATTATTTTCAACTATATGTTAATTTTTCACTTTAAACCCAATACTAAAAGTTGTACTTTGTAATTACAAGAAAGGAAGTAGGAATTTTAATTATATTATGTATTTTTTTATATTCACTTATAAATTGATCATTTCAGAAAAATGATAAAAATTTATCTTAACATAATTTTGATATTAAGAATAAAAAAATGAAGTATAATTTATCAATTTGGAGCCCATAAATTTAGATATTCCATTTTAAAATAAAACTATTTTTTCTTAAGAAAATATTACGTCTTGAATAAACCAATTTTGTTTTCATATAAAATATCATATAATGTTATCCTTTAATATATGAATCCTTAAAAATATTTATAATCATTAATAAGTCATTAAATTGAATTATTAGAAAAAATTACATCTATTTTCAAATTATTCTCCCCATTTATAAATTACATCATCATACTTTTATTCATTACCTAAACATGTGAGGGTATTTTACCACCATAGATTTTTACAATTCTAGTGTTTATTATTTAAAAAAATAGTGTCTTGATAAAACCATTACTAGGTGAACATAATTGTTATTAAATAATTTTTTTTATCAATAATCTAAGCTGCTGTTTTTATATAAGAATGATTCTCCTCTAACTATAGAACTTTATTTCTCATAACATGAAATGCATCAAGAATATACTTCCTGTGAAATGAAAGGTGAAACATATCATGTACCTAAGATAAACATAGAGGTAAAGCTAACCATTAGGTAGTTGATCCCACTTTCTCTAAAATTTCATAAAGTCTACTGAACTTTTGGATCACTATTTGTTTTTTAGCAAAAATAACTACACACATCTAAGGTGATATTTTAATAAAGTCACAGTAACCTAAATAAAATAAAAGGAATATCCTATGGTTATTTTCATTACTATCTTTAAATATTTATGCAAACTTATGTGATGATGATTCAATTTTACTTTCTCTGTTGTCTATTATAATAATACCAATATTAACAATTTCTTCTCCCTAGCATTTTGCAAACATACTAGAGTTTTACACCATATTCCATATAATTCCCCAAAATGTTCAATCTAAATAATGGAATGAAAACTAAAATTATAATATAATTCAACTAAATACATATATTCATACCAACATCCTTAATTAACTAACAATAAATAGTGTATCATATCCCCTAATATTTTAATTATATGTTATGATTATCCGTTTGATTGAGAAAGAAAAGTTGTACTGAAATTTAATTGTACACTCATTGACATCAAAATCATTTTTAAATGTTCAATGTAAATCTAGGATCATGATAACATACTATATAGATAATAACTCCATGTATCTTGACTACATTCGTTAGATAATATTTATAAACTTAATCTAATGAAATAGTGTCTATAATAGTCCAAAATGAACATATTTAGTCAAGTGATCTAAAATAACCAAAATAAAATTGTTAATTTTAGATTTATTTGGTAATACCACTATAACTTCCGTGAATATATTCATCAATTTCTATTATGGGACTAAAAATTATGAAGACTCTCCTTTGATTATTTATGTTTGGTTTTTATTTTCCAAAAATATAAACATTTCATGTTAAAATAAATTATATCATTATTCAGTCCTTCCCAAAAAAATCCTGAAGATTTTTATACATATTGTGATATTAGTTTGAACCAAAAAATGGAGAGTTAGAGATTTATTTAACAATTCCTTCCTTAATAAAGAATCAATTAGTACATATTAACTCCTTCCACATCTGATGACATTATTTATTAATATTAATCTCAGGAAACATACCATTTTTTAAAAATTCAACTCTTTCTTTCAAAAAATGTTCTTCCTTCTAAACTTCCTTAGTTATTTATAAAAAAATATGACTATACTAACACCCAATCTTGAAAAAATTTAGTTTCAACATACATGATTTCGATTATATTGTATATTAAATAAATTATTAATGTATATTTTTTCCAAATATAATATAGTTAATTTTTTATTATTTTATGTATGAAAGGAAGTATATACCTTTTTAGCACTATCAGGATGATAGTGAATTGTGAAATCGTAATGTGAAGTCAGTTCTATCCATCTTCCTAGCTTCATGTTCAAATATTTTTTTGACTCAATATATAAATTTAAATATTATGATTTGTACATATTTTACATTTCACTCTACATAGATGATTCCTCAATATTTTCAAAGGAAAAATGATTATCTCTATAATAAGGAAATATGTAGGAAAATTATGTTCATAGGGTTTCAATTAATGATATGAACACATGAGATCCCAATCATTATGAATCATGAGAAAATAAAAACCATTCTAAGAAAAATCACTACAAATAATAAAACCTCCCATTTATAGATGTAAAATATATAAAATGATAATTATCCTATATTTCTTTCAATTTTTGAAAAAATTCATAGATCCTTTCACATTAATTTTGTTAATGAGAAATTTAATCAGGAGAATGTTTTAAAAAACCATCGGTAGTGACCCACTAGCCTAATAAAACATTTAATTTCCTTGAAATATATAGGAAATTATCCAATCTTCCATTACATTAGACCTATTAGGATAAACAATTATTACATATTTAAAAATAATATATCATAGTAAATAAATATATACTAATTAAAACATCTATCTAATAAATTTTATATACAAACTATTGTATATTAGTGTTTTAAAAAAGAATACTTTGATATTTCAATGATATTAATGATCATAGAATATACCATAATATCATCAATTAAATAACCATAAATTTTCCTAAATATGCATGGAAACATTTATTAAATAGATCCATAAATATTGTGCGTGAATTTTATAACCCAATATCTATAAGCATAAAATCATAATGGTTATAATGAGTCTAAAATATCATCCATAAACTCTCATCTTCCTTCATTTTTTATATAATGGTACACAAAATAAATATCAATCATGAAAAAATATTGTGTGTTATAGATATGAACAAAAATGTCATCAATATGATGAAAAGGAGACCTTTTCTTAATATTAATTATTTTAATTCCATAATAGTTGATTAAAAGTTTCATATAAAACATCTTAATTTATTAAAAAAACTAGGATCACTCTAAGGGGAATTACTAGGGTGGATGAAACCTGTAACGTCTTGGATCCAGGTGCCACCCAAAGGTTCCCTAAACCCGGTAGGGCATATAACCTCAAGAGCATTTCCCCAAATTCCATAGGCTACCGACTAGTAGTGAGGGATAAGTTAAGAAATTTGGGAAATTATTCCCTCATTTGCAGAGTATACATAGTGTAATATTAATATAAAATAATAGTTAATACCATACAATAAATGTAAACAGTGGAAGAATGATAGTAAAATAACAACAAGAGCATATATAAATGATGCATGGAATATGTATCTAAGAAAGTATCCAAAAAAGTTAAATTCTAGAAAAAAATACATAATGAAATTATAAAATAAAATAATGAAAACTATAACAGCATTGCAAGACTCTTATTAGTCTCATGCTCTCCAACTACAATAATAATGGAGTACCTGATGAAGAAGGGAACTTCCCTTGCCTATACCTGAAACCATACGGTTTATATTGTGAGATATTTCACAGAGGTTTAGTTTTGAATGATTGAATAATTCTGAAGATTCTTCCAAGACAAAGCACAACATAACCAAATTCCTATATAGACCATACCTGCTCTGAAAGTATGTAAGAGGTATATATGATGTCTTAATGTACAACTGATGATAACACAATCTCAATTAAATCTTTTAGAACACCTGGGCAACTTGAAGCTGGTTGAAGGATCATTGATCCTTGGCAGGGGATATTGGTTCATGAATATCATTTGGTTTAGTTTCGGATAGTCCGCACAATGTTTGAGGGTACTGTCAACCTTCATTTCAAAAAGGACAGGCATACCCCAAAGAGAAGTACTGGGTTGGATGAAACCCTTTTCATGTAACTCCTCCAACTACTTCTTGGGATCATGTACCTCTTATGTAGACATACTATATTGAAGAATAGACACTAGTACTGCTCTTGGCACAAGCTCAATAAAAAAGCTACCTCTCTATCCAGAGTTAAACCTAAAAATTTGTCGTGAAAGACATCTTTGAAATGATATGACATTAGGGGAAAGTCCATCAGTGATTTCCCCTAGTTTTCCAGATATAAAATAGAAATTTGGGCTATAATTCCTCCCTACCTATGATTCTCAAGTCTTTTTAATCTCTCTTGGACATCGCAGTCTCCCTTGTGTAGAAAAGGATCACCCTCTAGTGACATAAAACTCAACAAACAACAATTCCAGTCAACAATGTACTAAAAGGTGACCAACCGGTCCATTCTGAGAATTAAGTCAAAGGCTATCATATCTAAGACATAGATATCCCATAAGAAGTGACACCCACTAAACTGAAGAGGTAACTCCTTTAACTTATGTACACTAGTCATCCCAATCCCCCAAAAAGTGTCTAGCATCATAAAATCCTCGTAAGTAAAGATACATCTCCCAAGGCTATCCATAACAGCAATAGATATATAACTATAGGAAACCCCTGTATCAAAAAAGAAGAATCTAAAACTGATACCACCAGAATAGTACCTCTAACCATAGAGCATCTTGAATCCTCCTCATTCTAGGTCTGTTCCACCGCAAAAGTTTGACATGTACTGTTACCCTGCAACACAACCTGTCTACATTGAGATGGTCCACCCTATATTCAATGAAAACCTGTCATTTTTTTACCCCGACCACAACCACCACTTTTTCCTAAACGGCCTGATGAACTCCAGTTCCCTGACTGATGAGAAACTGGTTGTCCATATCCTGAATGTGGAGTCATAATAAAACCCCTCTCACCAGTAGCTGGTGAGAAAAACCGACCAAAATGATGAAGATAACCCATATTGTCACAATATTGGCACATAACTGGGTCTTTCAGGCATTGCAGTATCATATTCCAACTCTCCCCACACAAGTATGACCTCGCCTAGCTACCTAAAGATACTTCCCTGCTACTACAATCACCATGCGAAGGTTCCCTGTGGTGCTTCCTACTATCAAATGAAGGAGTACCATCCCTGGATACTGAACCTCCTAGGATCACAGGTCCCAACTCCCTCAGATTACGATTGATAATCATTGCTTAGTTTACAATATCTGTCACTGAATTCAGCCTACAAACATTCACCTGTGACCGGATGTTGTACTTGAGACCATCCTAAAATTTTCAATCCAAAGATAACTCATCACCTCCCAAAAAAAGTGTTATGCCCTGAATCTATGTAAATTGATAAGAATAATACATCACCAAAAGAGATCCCTACTCTAAATTCATGGACACTCGAACTTGGTGAACCCTCAATGTATCGGGGTAGAATTAATCATAGAATTTCCTCTAAAACTCTTCCCAAGAATTATCATGATGATGTCCCGCCTATGAGATGAGATCCCACCATATCATGGAGGAATCAGATACCATGTACATCACAAAATTCACCCTCCTCTACAGAGGTGTCTCTAAATTCTCAAAGATTGAAATCATGGCCTCCAACCAAGACTCTACAACTTGCGGTCCTCTATACCCTGAAATACTGAGTGGATAATACTGATGGAACACCCTTTTCAACTTTACCATAGTCTGGGCTAGATGTACTGCTCTATGAAATGTCTTCATCATCCTAATAAATCCTTCACAGAACTATGCATCAGCACATGCATTCGGTATAACAGTTAGTTCCCAAACTGGCACGATGGGAGGACTTATTATTAGTCCCTGATCTACCATTTCTATTGTCTGATCATCACCTCATACCTGACATACAAACAGAGGATGTCTCAGTTTGAAGAGTCTACAAGGTCAAGTGCACACCTCAGTACAAGATTATCCTGGAAAAAAACATTGATGTGTAAGAAGGAACCAGATAATAATGTATTCATTTTTTATAAAAGTGGGTTACACAGCATGTAGATGCACTACAGAGTGTGTTATCTTAAGCTTTTACATGGGCATGTACCTCTGTCAACCTGGTTGTGTAACACTTGATACACATGATGTGTTCCTAATGCAACATTGCGTGTACTTGAAAATTCCCTCCAACCCAAGTTATTCCACATGGCTAAAACTACACGGTTCTCTCCTAGTGTAACACCACATGGTGTGTTCACCATAGACACAACATTTACTACTTATGTTCTATCCACCCATGTCATTTGTCACATGACTGGGTACATAGTAAAATACCACACAGCATTTACAAGATATACACAATTTGTACCACTCGAATTTCATCCACCCATGTCGTTAGTCACACAACGGGATACATGGTCTCTACAGCATGGAGAGTACTCCCAGTACATGGTGTGTCCTACCAGCCATCCATCAACCCCTTGTCTCTTCTTACACAGTTAGTCAAACATTCAACAATAACATGACGTTTCCATATAGTACACGGCATGTGCTTAAGAAAATTCATTTTTTTCAACAGTAGAAGAACATGTGGTGTGTGTTTATAACCTCATACACTGGGTTATCTAGGTTTCTGGACAACAATCCTCTAAAACATCTCTGAAGAACCCAAAACCATAAAATTTTGTCAAAGTCATGTCAAATTTTTAATCATGAGATCCCACACTTCCTTTGAATCGATTTTTGGAATCGCTATTCATGTTATACCATAATAGAATTCAATTAAAGTTCAATCATGATCCACAAAATTCGGATCTTAGAGGTCTCATAACACCTCAAGGACCAAATCTAAGAATCCATACAAATAGAACATTACATAGAACAAAATCCTATCAAAATAATAGTTATTCTATCACAGAATATATCACAACCCCATGCTTATCTAGTACAACATCTATTACAATAGCATGAAATGTGTAATACAGCCTATATGGAATAACAAGAATGCATGACATGACATCTCTTGAATGTTCCAATATGATGAATTATATGGAATACACTCATCTCATCAGGTTGTTACAGAAATAGAACCAAAGTGATATCAATCATAATAGCACAAAATAAGTGAATCATTTAATAGTGAAATCACATGAACTATAACAATTGCAAAACCAAAAAAATGCAATATTCGAGGTAAGTTGGATTTTCCTTGTGCACTAATTAGATACTCCTGAGTAAAGGTTATTACTAACTACCTATTCTTTCCTATCCAAATATATTGGTTCTAAATAGTATGTAAAGTCAGAAAAGAAACTCCTCTAATACACCTTTATAATGTCCTGAATCCAGCTTCCTCCCAAAGGTTCCCCGAACCGAGTTGATCACATATCCTCAATATAATTTCCCCAAATTCCAAAGGTTACTATCTAGCATATAGGTGTAAGGTAATACATTGGGGAAACTATTCCCTCATTGGTAGAAAATTCATATAAAAATCAAAATATAAAATAATATCGGAAGTAGTAATACAATACAATAAAAATAAATAGTGGAAGACTGATTGTAAAATAAGAACTATAGAATATATAAATGATTTGTGGAATATGTATCTATGAAATCAAAGAAATAGGTCACAATGCTGGAAAATAGAACAAAAACCAATTACAAAAGAAAACAATGGAAACAATAGTTGTATCGCAAGCCTCACCTTGGTCCCATGCTCTCTAACTTCAACATCAATCAAGTACATGATGAAGAATGGTTCATTCCCTTATCTATACCAACAATCTTATAATTTTTTTTGGTCCAAATCATGACCCAAACAAGGTGTGAGATGAATCCCAGTATGCAACAACCAAATGATATATGTCTAACTATCTATGAATATATATATATATATATATAGTAGGCATTATGCTAAATGAAGAAATAAACAAGGAATTACTCAAAAGTAAACAGTCTTATAGTTTCTAATTGCATTCATTTAAAATTCGATATTCATTAGTTTAATCATGTACCTTGGAATCTAGCCTACGCTTGGTATACCCAATGTAATAGTAACATACTAATGTCTCAAAATAACATCTAAACAATCATGTAATACCGAGTTTAAGATTGTGATTTCGATTGGAAGACTCGTTGCAATCATTGAATAATTGATAAACAACCCTCTGGGAAAGCACTCACTGTTTAACCCCTATGGTATAACATAGCATCAAAACATTAAAGAACGACCCTATAAGAAATCTCTCGCGGTCAAACCCCTTTGTTCTAACATTGTAGAAAATAAATGATAAATGACCTCCAAGGTAGCCCACAAGGTCAATATCCCTGGGTCAACATAGCATAAGGTAAATATAAATGACCTCATGGGTATCCCTCACAGTCAATAAACCTAGGTGAACATACCAAGCAAGTTAGTCAGAGGTAATCACCTCTTACCATATATAAAATAAAAAGAAAAAGAGAACAGTCATACTGTCATATAGTCATCAAAATCCAATACTAGAGCCAATAAGAAAAAAAGCAACTACATATCATAGTAACCATAGTCCTCACTATATCCATATTCATCCTCCAGAGTAGCTGATTCCCACTCCGAGTTTGTTTTATATTGCTTCAACACCTTGGCATACATCCTTCTAAGCTCTATTTTCTCCACCGAGATTTACGCCTTACATGGATATTTGTTGACGTGACCCTTCGTAGTGGTAGGGATCTCCCCTATTTCCTTCCTAGAGGATGACCTGGTCGATACTGGCTTCAGCAGGTACGAGTAGTCCTTCCATGGCCTCCTCTATGGTGGAACAGTCACAACACCTTCACTTTCAGACATCTTCATTAGACCACCATGAAAAATTTCACTATATGTAGGTCTGGCAGCACCGCCACCATTCTCTTTATCACTATCAGATATATCCCCCCATTTATCAGTGATATTCACAGAAACCAATCTCTTGCAGCCAACATTATTCTTTCACAAGACGTCATCTGAGGCTTTCAAATACTCTCCTCCAGTCTGAGAGGGCCTATTATGATCAATCAAAAAAAGGCGGTGAGGGTTAATTTCAACAACAACACCACCAAATGGTTCCTTTCTTGGGATATCCACTACGACACATTTCGGATTATTAAGAACCTCAAAACCCTGCGGATCAGCCATCATTGTGAGTGACTCCTCCTGCTCCAGCCCTGCAAATATATTACCGGAAGAGGCCTAACCGTATCAGGTAAGATTTACCTGATCAAGTCCACCTTCATCATCCCTCATATTGTCAGAAATCGACTGCACTTGGCATGAATTAACAGCAGCCTCCAACAAATGGCAGACCTCGAGCACCAAGATCACTTTTGAGACGGTCAAAAATATGCTTCACTGTTGGATGAAGGGGCACCCGCACCTCCTTCACTGCACAAGACTACATATTCACCTCGATGCTTGTATCTTTCCATTCCCCACGCTCTATGTTTGCAACATTCAGTACAACATCAAGGCAAAGACTCCCCATGTGATTACCCCAATCAGCAATATTACCAGCACCAACACATTCCACATCCCTGTCCTCAGACACACCCCCTCGCGCACTCACAGGGTCTGCTGGAACACCCATAGCATGAGTGGGAGTCAATCTAGAAGCATCTCCACTAAGAACTACTTGCACCTTCATCGCCTAGGAGAACCCATCCTTTCCTCTATTGCAGCAAACCAAATCAAAATTACCAAGTCTACATCATTGCACACAGTACTACATCCATGAATCGAAGAGGAATTCTTGATGCCAAGGGAATTCCTTGCTGTTTGTGATCTAAAAACAATTCCACGGTGATCTTGAGACATCAACCTCCACCTAGATCCGCGGACAGATCGGGTGACACACAGACTCAGTTCAGTGGTCCGAACATAAATGAGGCCAACAATGTTTCCGATTGCACATATAATAGATGGATTTTGGAAGGACATAAGTAATCCAGGGAGACATACTCATGTCACGATTGTCGATGGATCCAGCAGGATATGGAAATCGAAGCTCCAAAGAAATAGGTAGAAGGATAAACCCTTCTATTTTTGAGGGGGCCTGGACCAGGCACTAATCAAATCCTCCTCTGACCCAAATAGGTTCATGATATGTCACCGATCAAGAAGAATGACAACTGTGTGTTCCTGAAGCTCCCATGAATCAGAGACAAACCGCTCGAACTCATCAACTGATGGGCGCTGAGGACGAAAACGGGTGACAAGGGTGAGATTGCACAGGTCCGTGGCACCATTAATCTCGACCTAGATAAGAGAAGGTCATGGTGCTTCATGGAAGAGATCTGTAACCTTCAGGGTGAGTTGGATCCTCGGGAAAGGGAGATACACAACAGAATGAGAACATGGTGAGAGAGGCTTACCCTGCCTGTGCGGAATCGATCGCACAACTCCCCTCTCTGATTGAGAGGGGGGAGTAGAACGAAGCTGCATCAGATCTAGGTCAACATATACACTAAGTCTCTCATGGTCCTGTATAAATAATATGGAAACCCCTACAGTGTTTCTAGTCCAAGTTTCTCACGGTCCATTTGAAAAACAATGAGCATATCATATCAATCAGAACATGTAATCTATAACTACTATATGGCCAAACATTCACAAAGAATATCACAAGAATTTCATATAATCAAACAATATCCATCCCATTCAACAAGGCATGGAAAACAATGTACCTAACCTTACACATAAGAAATAACCCTTTACCAATCAATTAAACCACATAGTCAATAAACGTGGTAAAATTCAAAAACCTGCAATACTCCAATTGTGGGTATAGGTCACTTATAGCATATATAATCCAAAAAAATCAAAGAACGGAAAAAACAACCTATATACGTATTTTATGATCAATAATCTTGAATGTAGAACCTTGAATCATCCTAGAAAGGCATAGATCTACAAAAAGATAAAATATCCCAACCATTAATAACTCTAGTGAGAAAAAATTTGGACGAAAATCTTTGGGGGAATTGAGAACTCACCGGTGGGATTCCAATACACCCAGCAGCATATCAATAGTAGGTGGGAAAGAGAATTGGGAGGGGTTTGATGTTATTAGGCCATTACTCACTCTCTTATACGAACCAACAAGAGAAAAATGTGTTTTTGAAGACGTGACGTGACCCCACTCAGATTTATCAAACAAAAAATAAAACTACATAGTGTGTTCGTTAAAGGTACACGTCATGTAGTAGCCTTAATTGGACCCCACCTTATGAATTTATTCTTTCAACCAATCTACATGAGAATGTCTACACACATAACATAGAAGACCATAAAAACCAATACATTCCATTACTTACTAAAATAGATGATCAATATTCTTTATAGAATATAATTTTAAAACATTGTTACCTTATAAAATTATCTAACATTACTAAGAAAAAACTAATTAAGGATCTACCCAAACTATGGTTTGATACTACAAAATTGTGTGACCCTTTTAAATATGGTAACCAAAAAAAGTCAAGTTTTAAATATATTAGTGAAGTCTCAGCTTACAATGATTTATAGTTTATACCCATGGAAATATTTGGTCCCATAAAAAATAGAATTATTGGTATAAAATACTATGTATATTCATTACTTGATGATTAAACGAGATATAAATGAGTTTATTTTCTAAAAAATAAATATAAAGAATTTTTTATTTTATAAATTATTTATCCAATGTTAAAAATGAAATAAATACCTCTCCTTGATGACTATTAATATTGATTGTGGTGGAAAAATTTTAATTCTCATTTTGAAAAATTTTGTAGTAAGAAATGTATTAAAAAAAACTTTTAATCACCTAGAACCCCATAAAAATTGTGTAGTTGAAAGAATAAATAGAATTATTTATCAAATAACTTAAACCATGCTGAGTGAATAATAATTTGCTAAATATTTTTGGTATGAAGTGGTTAGTACTGAATTTTATTCTATAAATCATGTTTTAAATATAGTTTTTCGTAATAAAACCATGTATGAGTTTTTGATATGAAAAAAACAAAAGTTTTCTTACTTAAATTTTTTTGGTTGGAAACAATTAATCCTAAATACGAAAGATAACTCACATAAATTTTCACCTAAATCTTATTAAGGAATAGTTTTAGGTAATTCCACTACTTATATGGATTATAGGGTTTTTAATAAAAATTATTTTATTGTTGAAGAAACCATTCGTGAATAATATAATGAAACTAATCCCTTTATTTTCAAACTCCCCGGAACTATATCGTCATATTTCATTTCTAAAAATAATTTCCATCCTTTATATAAATTTCTTCTCAGAAGAGAATAACACAAGAATTAGTTTTTTAAGATATTACAAATGAAGATTTTATACCTATTTTTGAATAATATATTTTTTGAAACCCAAGAATTCAGTTGTTCCATAGGAATTATCCTTGTGAAAGTATCACTGGGGATATTGATCAACCAGTTAGGACTAGATGTTATTTATAGAATGAAATTGATCATCAAAATATTTTATCCCAATTTGAACCTAATAATCCTGATGAGGATTTATGTGATGACGATATTATTAAGGAAATTCAAGATGAACTCAATGGTATTGAATTAAAATCAATATTGTACTTCACATGAATAAACATCAGAAACTTCTATAGTTGGATTAAAATGGGTTTTTTCGTAAAAAATGTAATGAAAATGGAATAATTGTCAAAAATAATTCTAGACTTGTTACAAATGGTTATAATCTGTTAGATAGAATGGATTATAAATAAACCTATTCACTAGTAAAAAACATGAGGTTATTCAAATACATATAGAATTTGCAACACTCTTTAATTTAAAACATTTTCAAATGGATATCATGTGTTCTTTTCATAATGGATATGTTTATGAGGATGTTTGTGTTGAATAGATACCTATTTTTGAAAATATAAAAACATCAAAAACATGTTTATAAATATAAAAAATATTTATATAGACTTATACAATATTAAAGAGCCTGGTATGAAAAGATAACTATATTTTTTTATAAAAAAATTGATTCGGGTTCTGTTAATCCAACTATTTTTATAAAATAAGTTAATAAAAATATTATGACTATATAAAATATGGTTTCTGATATAATATTTTTATTAACATATAAATATTGAGCATATTCATTTAAAGATCTCATGAAATATTAGTTTTAAATAAGTATTATGGGTGATTTAAAATATTTCCTTGGTTTTAAAATTTCAAAAAAACCCCTAAGGAACATTTATGCCTCAACATATGTAAATAAAAATATTCTTAATAATTTTGAGTATGAAACTAAAAAATGTATTATTAATCCCATGTTTCTCAAATATTTTATATTTTGATTAGGTTGGGAAATAAGTTGATCAAAATATTTTCAGAGTTATGATAGAAAATTTACTTTACTTAAATTCTAATGATCCAGATTTAATTTTTTTACAATGATTATGTGAAAGATATAAAATAATATAAAATAATCCCATTATAAATATATAAAATTTATTTTTCCTTATATTAAGTTAACTATAGGTTTAGGCCTTTTCTATTTTTATAAAAATGTTTTTTAACTAAAATGTTTTTCAGACTATTCCTTTTGTGGTAGTATGGATAGAAAAATTACATCAGGAAATTTTCATTTCATAGGAGATTCATTAGATTCATTGTCTTGTACGAAAAAACAATCAATACCACTATCCACTACTGAAGCCTAATATAAGGTACATGTAATTTTTTTTGACCATGTGTTTTGGATACAACCCACAATCACAGACTATGGAACGAGTATTATTAAAACTCAAATAATTTTTTATAGTACCAGTTATATTGATTTAATTAAAAACCTAGCATATCAATAACATTCTAATCAAATTGATCTATGAAACCATTTCCTTCAGTATCACTCACATAAAGGATATATAATTTTACAGTTCAATAGAATCAAAGAAAAACTTACTTATATGTTTAAAAGCCCCCTTAGTTATGATAGATTTGAATATATCACACAGAATCTAGGAATGATCAATGTCAATTTATCATTCATATAGAATTATTTTTAACGAATCTTCTTATAATAAGTTAATCCTTTTCATAGGGGGTACATAAGTTTCATTTTTTTTAAAAACAATATGTTTTCATTAAATTTTTAGTTTACAAAAAAATAGTTCGTATTTCTAAAACTTTTATCATAATGAGTTTTCTAGACTCGAAAACTTTTTATGAACCATTCAGAGTAATAATCCTACACAAATTCACACTTAAAAATGTTACAAATGGTTCCAGACTCACTTTTGGTTCAATGTTTTCAGATTCTAAATTTTTTTGATTATTTTTATGTTTAAAAAATATCGAATTCATTTTTATGTTCAAAAACTATAAAAAATATTTTTTTATTGAAAATTTATTATATTCTGATTTTTGTAACAAAAGTATCATAATGGATTAATAAAAACCAAGGAGAACATTTTAATCCTACTGATGAATCTTTACACTCTGAAAGGTACACATCTATTAATTTAGTTAATGTATTTATTAATTAATTTAGTTTGTTTTATTATTGTTATACTATTATTTTTATAAAAACATTGTTTTAATTTTCAAAATATCTAAAGAATTTCTCAATCGGAATGATAATCTATCTAATAAACGTTTTAAAAACATTAAAAGCTCATAAATACTTTTAAAACTTTCTTTAGATATATCATGGATACCATATCAAGTTTTATTTTCATATCAACCATTTATTTGCTTATAGAATTCTAAATGTAACTTCATCACTATATAAAGGGAGGGTAACCATTTTTCCACTTTATCTAATGTTTTTTCTCCTGACTTACTGAACCCAAAAAATACACTAGTCTGATTTGGATTTTTTTGAACATCTGAAAGATCAACTCTATTATGTTTATTCATATCACTATATATAACCTAAAAATATAATCTATGAAATCAAATATTATCATGTTCCCAGCCTTGATTATTAAGATGGTGGTAAATTGTATGTAAATATTCAAAGAGGAAAATAAATCATATCCAATGATGGGGAATATTTCCTTTATTATTGGTGATATAATGAACAAAGAGGGGAAGAGAAAATATAAGGAATATATATTTTTATACTTCTCATCTAGAGAAGACAAATAAATAAAATTGTACCCACGATTGTATTTTTGAGGAGATAATGGCTAAAAAATCTCAAAAAAAACCTAGGAATTTGGAAATCCTACATGACCCTGTACATTCTAAGGCCTTAAAAATTCATGATTTAGAAACATTGGAAGAATATTCTATGAAAAAAGAAACAAAATAAGAGGTTACAAGAAGCTATCCTTTTTAGAAAAATTGATAAAAGGTGTTGAAAGATATTCATATAAGATACCCCTACCAGCATCTCACACCAGTCAGATTAATCCATACGGTAGGTAAAAATTTTGATAAACATTAGTGGTTCATGATAATATTCCATATACTCTTGATAAAGGAAAATAAAAATTAGATTTTTAATAATCAGTTTTAAATTTTCCTTATAATGAATCAGTACCAGAACCTATTGGTAAGGTAGTTATCATAATTAAAAGGAATTTACAAGAAGAACTAGGCAAGGGGAGAGATAAAGAGGATTAAGTAAAAGAAAATAATAAAAAATAAGGATAAGAAGAATAATAAGAAAAATAATTGGAGGAAAAAAATAAGAAAGAGGACAGTATAAAAGAAAGCCAACCCAAAACAGAATCTTTAGAGTAATCATCCTCATCCTCATCATGTGTTAATTATATATTTGGAAAGGAAGAAAAATCTGAAAGTACACCAGAGTACGAATTCTCTTGAAAACAAAAATCTCAATCCTCATCAAGGAAAAAATATGGAGATAAAATCTCAAAAGAAGATGTCTATGAAAAATATGATACAAATAAATATGTGGAAATTATATAATTATCAGATGATAAGAAATATTCTAACGAAGTTGAAATATAAGTTTCTAAGTAATATAAAAAATTATGGAAATTAATTTAAAACCATATCTAGTAGAAATAGACCTCCAAAACCATCCTTAGGATCATCGAATGTAAAGGCTACAATATCCCCAAAGGGATTTGATTTTATTTTTCATTCTTTGAGAAGAATATAAGAAATAATTCCATAGTTACCTAATCTTGAATTATGGAGTCATATAGTCTAATATATTCTCAATCAAAAATATTAGTAAATATATGTTTTAATATTGATGATGAATCATATTTAAGCTAAGTTAATTGATTTTCAACAAAAATCACATACTCATAATTTATCATGAAATATAATGGTAAAGTAGTCAAACAATTATTATTTAGATATCAAAATTCACGATGATCAGTTTGATGAAATAATGAAGCATATGATAAAGTCAAAAATGTATTTCAATGTGTTATCATCAGACATGAAAGATCGAGTAATTTTTGTGGAATAGTTCATATATTCCACCGATGAATGTATTGAAGAAGTAAATTCTTTGAAATATAAGATTCAATATATGGAGTTGGAGATGAGAAGACTAAAATATTGTAATGATAAAGTGATTGTACTCAGAGTTCAAAATAAATAACTTTTTGAAGGAGTTAAAAGGCTAATTTATAAAGTAGAAAATATTTACATGATATAGAAAGATCCCTCGATGTTAAAAAATTTGAACAATTTTGTAAAACATTTGATGAAGAAAGATTTATTTTTTCTTTTGAACACTTAGAAATTTTGAGAAAAAATATTCTTAATGGGTGAATATCTTTTCATCTAATTTATTTATTCATGAATTATTTCTGATACTTATTGGCTATATTTTCTTTTATATTATTCATGGATGATTAGTAAGTTCAATGCATTGTTTAATATGTTATATTTTCTTAACATTTCATGAAACTTAATATAATTCCCCATTTATTTTTAAAAATCAAAAGGGGTAGAATAATTTATAAAGGGGAAGTTTTAATATAAATGGGGAGGTTTAGTAATTGGGAGTATTTATTCCAAAAGGGATAGTATTTCATTAGAGGGAGAATATTATCATTAAAGGGAGAAGAATTACTAAGGGGGAGAAGTTTTCATTAAGGAGGAACTATTTTATTACACTTTTCATATTAAATGTTGTATTTAAAAAAAATCAACTCAAGTGGGTTTATAATTAATGATTAACTCTTAATATGATGTTCTTATTAGAACAAAGGACTATATGTTTCTTAAACATATTTTTTCATCTAATATTTTGTTTTGTGCGTTTAAAAATGGTAGATATTGTTGATTCCGGAGTTTTACTTCTTATATTTCCATTTCTTTAGTTTTGGAAATCACAAACAACTTCTTAAAAAATGTATTCCAACATTTTACGTATAAAGTGTTTTAGTGTGTTTTTTTAGAAAACATTGTCTTTTTACATCCAGAGAAAAAGTTCAAAAATTATCACAGATATAAATGTACAATTATTCATTATGGTAATCAGAATTATTATGCATCACATAAAATCTGACACATAATTATTAGACTAAAAGTTAGACTTTATGTCATGTATATTGAACTAACAATACTCTAGAAAATTGGACTAATACTAGTACTGATACAATAAAATTAACACTCATAAGAATTGCCATATTGACATTTTGAAGTAAGTAAATTAAACTGAACTAATTTTATAATCAGAATACAAAGACTTTTTTCTAGTGTAATGAGTATCTTTTACACTATAATATTGTTAATAAGTACGCTATTGGACATTCAGTTTCACCGGATCATTATGAGATTTCAAGAGGCCGTTGTTTGATATCATATCAACAAACAAAGAAATATAAAATTTTCTATATTTACTATAAATAATAATTAATATTAAGAGTTTAGAGCTAAAACATTTAGATATGATTTCTTTTTTTCCTCAAGTATTCAAAATATTACTTAGTGTGAAGTTCTCATTCTTAGTCTTTTTTAATTCTTTAGATAGTTGTTTTCTTAAGGAATCTTTATCAGGGTTGTTTCATTAAGAACATCTAAAATTGTATTCACTTATAATAATTATTATGATTGAGGTCTTCCAGGGATAGTAATATGATAAAACTGATCAATTATATTAAGGTATTATGGGACTAGAAAGAGAGATATAATCATATCATTATATCAAGGGATACTATTGACAGGAAGATAGAAAAAAAATTGATCATCATATGAAGGGATTTTTTGGTACGGGGGAAAAGACAATGCTATAAGTATAAAATAGTGGATACCTTTATTCGGGGATATTTACCACCTTACTCATATGCTAAAAAGTCGTAAAATTGTTCAATATATCTTTTTAATCATTCTTACATTTACATATATATTGTATTGTAAAATTTTACAAGTTTATCTTTCACTTCATATAATATAAATTGATTTATCATATTAATATTTCTATTATAATTTTAATCTATATCCCTTCGACTATGGAAAATGAACTCTATTAAATTGGATACATGGTGATTTTAATATTTTACTTTTATTTAATTCCATTGTTTCTAGTTCTTATTTTGTTACTTTGATAATCGGACCGATTCCAAGTCTGATAAAGTTTCTTAAAGAGGTATTTCATTTTTTATGTTTAAAATTCTTATGCAATTCTTTTTAATCTACAATTAACCCCCCCCCCCCTCTTGTATTTATATCCATATAAGATAATTCTTCTGATCCTACAAAATTATGTTCAAAAATAGCATATAAAAACATTTTAAAAATAATTTCCCAAAAATATATTTATAAATTAACATTAATTATATTCAGATAACATTAATTTATGATAAATTTCATTATAATATAAATTTCAAACAATATATTCAAATAAATTATTTGGGTTCTAGAAAATTATTTAATTCTAATTCAAAAGGATTTAAAAGAAAACTGATTAATAAAATAGTAACACATAGAAATTGAAAATAGATTAAATGTGAGTATATTACTAAAGGATGATGTAATTTTCCACTCACCTATAGTGTAAAACATATTCTAAGTAAAACATAAACTGCATATTCATCTTGATACCCCTCTCAAGGAATTATGTAGTCAAATTCATCCGTTATAATTTTAAGGTAGAATTAAAAAAGAATACTTTCCTAATGTTTGGGAATTCTTATTGGTTATCGATTATATTGATCACTCCCTTTAAACAACTCAACCTCCACTTATTTTTTCACTTAATGTATTAAGAAATATAGAACCAATTAAAAATTATATTCAATCATCAATTATAGAAAAACTAATTAAAATTTGGTAGTATGTTTTAATGATAATGAAATACATTAATGGTTTAGTTTGAACTGATGGAAGGCATTGGTATGGATAATAGGAGGGATGCATAATCCTAGGCTGAGGAACATTTATAAAAAAAATAATGATAAAAAAAATAAAAAATTTAAAAAATTTGTTTCCTCCAATGAAATATTAGGCTATAAAAATCTACCCATACTTTATCCCTCAAATTCTAACCATGATCACTTGGGGGTATGATTTCTTGATGATTGTAATTTAACTATTTTGTGAATAAGTTTCTTTATGATCACTCAAAATTTACATAACATTATCATCTATATGATTATTCATCAAATCCCCTTGGGATAAATAGATATATTCTATCCTTGGGATAGTTTCTATGCCCAAAACAACACAAAAAGAATGGAATTTAGGATATTTTATCTCAAAAATTCACTAAAATGGTATTATCATTCTCATAGTTTCTCCACTCACATGAGGCATCACAAAGTAAAAATATATTGTAATAACTAAAACAATATATAATTAATGTTAAAAAAATGCACTTTCATAGTATTCTTTATTAACTCAAGATGTATTGGAATCCTCATGTGCTCATTGAACATAATAAATTTTATTAACTAAAAACTCATCCTCTAGATAAATTTTTAATGAAAAAATATACCTTCTATAATATTCTATAATTATTTTCTGAATATCTTTTTTCCACTCTTTAAATTCATGAGAAACATATTTTAATCTTTTGGGGGATATATCCTAACATAAAACATTTATAAATCAATGAAACACTTATTTTATTCTGAAAATAATATTGAATTAAACGTATATCTCACAATATATTTCAAATATAAACTAGGTACAATGGATAGGGTCTTCTCACAAAAAAAAGGCGATGAGTGCATAACAACTGCCTTTGAGGAATTCAAAACAAAGAAAAATTTATCCTGATGAGCCACTTCAAGGCCCTCAATAATAAGTTTTCTAATTATTCTATTAATCTTCTATTACCATTTATTGTACATTGTGGATTTAGATTCAAAAAATATAACCTAAAAATTCTTATCCACTAAAAATTGATTTTTTTCATCAAAATAATTGCTAGTTTCCTTTCGTATATTATCTCTAGATACCTCCTTGACCACATAAATCAAATTTCACCTCCCTACTACCATGGAATTCATGAAAACATTAAATACTTCTTGTTCTTCAATAATATGTAAAATTAGTCTTCCCTTTGAGACATCAATCAATAAACCTCTATTTTTATATAATAGTCTTCCCAATTTAATTTGAAGCTTTTTATCACACACCATTTTAATAAAAGGGATTTATATGGATAAATGAGCTTCAACAAATTTACTAACATTTTTTTCACCCTTCTAATGGTTCGAGTAATGGACCTATTAGCCATTTGATGATAAAAAGTGGGTTTTGAACCAATTAGAACCACTTATGAAAAAATAGTAAGTAATATGATTTACAATATATCATTGGTCAAACATGTTGTTCTTCTTTTCACATTATCCTATTTCAAAAGAAATAAAAAATCAACCAAAGTCATTCAATTTAGTTGGTAACTTTATTTATATTAAATAAAAACATTCTTTAGCTATGTTGATGGTATTATATTCTAATAATTTATTTCTTATAACCTAATTTTTTTATTAAATTTCACTTAACATAGGTTTTTGTAAGGTCTCAACAAAGGGATTTTGTAGTATTATTATTTTCAATATCTTTTGAAATTGAAGATAATCTGGATTATCATGTTTTTACATCATCTATTGAGGGATGGAAATGTGTGGTGGATTTTTTTTAAATATTTTAGTTTCTCTATTTTACCATTATCCCAAATATTTTCTTTCCATTATTTATTATTTCCCATTTCATATTCCTTTTTCCAAAATTATTTTTCAAGAGGGATATAATTATTCAGCTCAGTTTGGACTTTATTTTCAACATTTCAAGTCTTATAGTTTTATAAATTTCTATCCAAAAAAATAAAATAATATTTCATTATAAATAGGTGGGTACAAATTTCATGGTTGGTGTGATATTTTAGAAAACCTATAAATATATCAAATGTTTCAGTAAATAATTTTCCCTCCTCCTAAACAAATCATGTAATATTTTTTCTCTTGTTTTTCATATTTATAAGGTAAAATATCTTAACAAAGGAATAAATAAGTTGATATCTAGTAAAAAAAATCTCCTCATCAAATAGATTGAAAGAGATCTTAGATTTACCATTAAAAAAATGGGAAAAAATTCAATTTCATCTCTTCTTCAACCAACCCATGCAACGTTATCTACTAGAAAATAATATTGAAATTTAAAATAAATCCCAAATATTTCTAATTTTGTAATCCATTAAAGGAATAAAATATAGAAATATAATATTTTTAATTTAAAAGATATTGTACTGAGAGGATAATTAGATATTTTAAAGGTTACATGAAACTATAAGTAGTTTAAAATCAATTATTCTATGTCTCTATACAACATGGTTCTTAAGTTGAAGTGTAATAGAATATTCATTTTTCTTCTCAACTCACTCAACTTTTAAATTCTATATTATTGTTTTTATATTATTTTTTAGGGTCATATAGTGTTGTCAATTTATAAAATTTAAGAATGATTTTAATTTGTGGATGATTCAAAATTGTTCATGAAATTTTAATTAATTTTTTTTATTTAGCACGGAAAATTGAGAACAATAAATTTTTTTAGATTTTTTCAATTTTTTATTTGAAAACATGTCACGATCCCCATATATGGAACTAATTTTAATATAATCTCGCTGAGAGATATCCAAAATATAATTTATTAACATTTTTAATAAATAAATTATTAATTATTGTAGATCCTTAAGGAAATAAATATTCATATCAAAGAAAAAAAATAAATAAATGAAAAATAAAACGTAATAAAAAATAATAATGTTATAAAATTAATTAAGAAAATAGGAATTGATAAATTTTGATGTAAATATGTATTATATAATAAGATAATTGTGAAATATCTATTAATGGAAACTATTAGGGAAGATATATTTATAAATTATAGAATATAATTGATTTGAAGTGATAAAAATTATTTTTGTGCAAGAACAATTTCACTCATAATTATGCCAAGGCTATGAATAAATGAATTTAAATATCCATGATATCACTTGGTTATTAACTATTTATAGATCCCTCACTCTAGAGAATAGGTTTTCACATGATGTTAAAAAAAATATTATATTTGAACATACATATGATACGCATCATCATTTTCTTAATGATGTACCTTGATTTTTAATATATAGGTTAGTGTTTCCCCATTTTTTCACCATTAATTCATATAATAGTGGAGAAAATATATTCATGAAGAATGTAAAAATAAACACCAAATAAATAAAACCTCATAATTAAACTTCTATAAACTTCCAACCCAAATCTGACCAGTTATTGGTGTAAAAAATAAATTTTTTTATGCATGAAATCCTATCCCTTAATTCACATGTAGAGGAAAACAATTAAGAAATACATGAAATAGTGAAACTAGAGAATATATATGACAATAAATAAACACTCATAAATAATAAAATCAACATCATTATAAAAATTCAACTAATTCACAATATGGTCCACTAAGTGGTTTGCTTACACATGTTCAAGGTAGAAGTAAAATATGTATACAAGAAACCCATCTCGATGTAGAAGATATAACGTAGGAAAATAAATATATAAGAGATATATTTGTATATATATATTTTATTCTATGGATCATTCTCTCTCTAGTCTTCCTCTCTTGAGAACTTCCCAGTACCACTTATAATCTCAACCCACATCCTTAGAGAATTCTCAAAATAGACACGGACTCCATATCTCTCTTCTTTAAATAATTTTTTAATTACCTTCATTGAAGAATGTTTTTTCTTTTCTATTGAAAATTAAAGACTTGCTCAAAAATAATATTTCACCAAACACCAAAACTAAAATAAATTAAATCTAGTATCAAATAAATAATTTCTAATAGGTTTTAATCATTATTCATCATATTTCACTAAGTGACTCCAATGATGCACTCCCTAAAATTTCATAACCTCAATTTACATTATGTTAAAGCTTACTGCATACCATAACAGAGAATATAACCAACACTATTTTTTGTCAATATCTCATTTGAAATATTTGAGATGTAACCTTCCCACTTATTTTTAGAATAAAAAAATAAAAGTTAGTACATGCTTCATTTTTGAGTTTTAATAATTCACAATAAAACTCCAAATTCCTCAAAGGAATGAACCTTATAGGATTCTAAACCATACAATCTGCCTTTATAGTAGATATTATTGAACCCTACAGTGTGGGAACCATATGAATTCCTCAATCAGTACAAAATGGGTTCCTTACAAGGTATCTTGGTACTCAATAAAGGAACCATGTGATGAGAACCACTTTACTCTCTGAAGTCACGCAGAAACATGTACAGTACCCTACAAAAATGTGTACCCAACATTATTGTACATAAAAAATTTTAGGGGGCATCTGTCACCCGATAAAGTGGAACATGATGAACCTAATGTAGATAGTACCCTACGAAGTCCCTTCTAGTTACATAAAATCATCCATATAAAACCTTCACTTTATCCATATAAAAATTCACCTTCTCTGGATTTTACATCAATAAAAAATGATACTTATTAATTTATCCCTACAAATAGAATAAATCACTTGTTAAGAATATAATTTAAAATTATAGACATCATAGAAATTAGATAAGTAAATTCCATTTTCAAAAAAATATAAAAAATTAAAACATATTACAACAATTTATTTTTAAGATAAAATACATGGAATATTGAAATAATTAATTCCAATAAAAATCACATTTTCAAATAGTTTCAAAATACAAATTTCAATAAAATTTTAATAAAAAAACTCAACATATTTATGAATAATATAAAAAATTATAAATATAAAATTTAAACAATTTGGTGCTAAAAACAATTTCATACAAAATAAAATAAACGTGTTATATTTTCCAAAAATATGATCAGGTTTAAATATAACACTCAAAAGAATATTCCATAATAAAAAATACTAAAATTCAATATAAATTCATTTTAAACATAAAATAAAATAAATTGAAATCATTAATCTCCTAGCGTAATGAAACATTGTATTTTTAGGGCCTTTATTTAGATTTAATATAAGCCATTTTTAATTCTTATGTGACGTTTTGATTTCAAAATAGTTTATTTTTCTATATTATATAATGAGTTTTTAATTCATAAGTGTATTTTGAATTTCATAAGTGATTTTTTATTTTTTTTATATTCTTTTATAATACCAAATGTTTGATTCATTTGGATTATTATTTCTCTATTCCTTTACATAAACCAGAATCATACTTTACAATTAAAAATTTCATTATCAATTATAAACCCTTTAAATATTAGTAATTTTAAATCATAAATAAGTTCCCTCACCTCTAAAATATTTAAGTCAATGTCTTAAAGAAACATAAATATTAATATAATGTTTCATTTAAATATAATATTTTGAGGCATGAATATCATTTAAAAATGAGAGTCCAATGGGAAATGACTACACGATTCTGGTATCTAAATTATTCAATTTTATTAAGATAACGTCTATTTTGATTCATTTATTATTTCTTTAAAATATATTTTCTTTAGGGAAAATTCCCTTGTGAACTATTCTCTATGATAAACTATTATAATCTTCAAACCGAACTTATATAGACTATCTTAAAACAATAATATTCACTGCATACTGTCCTCAAGAGATATCCCTCTCCTAAAACTCCTGTTATAGATTACATAAAACTATAATGAGTTCACAAGAAACATATATGGATACCACTGTGAAAAATTACATCGGAAACTCCTTGCACATACTAACACAATATTTTCACTACTCAAACAAAATTCTCACTATTTTTAATGTCACCACAAACCTCCATATCAATTATGTATTCAGAGTAATTCCCTACAAAATTTCTTTTTTATTGGTTTTTTATAAAAAAAATTGACATCTTTTGATCTTATCTAAAATTGATATTGAACATATTATGTGATAATTGTTTTATATTCTAAATTACGTGAATATTGGTCCTTATATTTTCATAATTACTCATAAACTCATTAATTACAAATGAATTATTCAATACTTTTGAAATAAAATCTAATATACAATCCTCCTTTACCAAACCACATGTGCAGAACATCTATTTTGGTCAACCTAAAATCACCTCCTCAAAATCACAAATGATGAGGCCACCATATAGTAATGCCACCTTAAACCTTCACATACCATCCTGCTACAAAATTACTATGTGATGATCCCCTGATTAAAACTGGTTTTATGATCATTCATCTAAAAACATTCTACATAGTCACACCCACTATGAATTAATTCTTGGCCACCTTTATACTGTACAAACTAGCTACCATGAGCTCCCTACATTGTATGATGTACTTTATAAATATTAATACATCCTTTTATATTTTCAATGGAATTTAGGATCACCTCCAAATATTTATAGAATAACTTTGAGAACCACATCTATCCAAAATATACTATAATAATTTCAACTAGCTTTTTCAACAAATATTATAACTAGAAAACCTCAAAAAATATCCTTAAGGATTATTTCCTAACAAATGATTGTACTCAATCAAGAACATAATCATAAATCATAAATCTATATAAATTTGATATTTAATCATTTATGTGGGTATATTTAATTTTATTTTATGTTTTCAAAAAATCCATTGTGGTGATATGAATTTATATTAAAATATTTTATATTACGACTGGTTTAATTAGAATGAGTAACTAATAATTATTTAAAAAAGTATTTTAGTGAAGTAGATATTTTTATGAAAAATTTAGGATCTAGAGATCCATCCATGATATTAATTCAAATTAACCATTTCATATTTAAATAAATTTTCAATGAATTGAGGATTAGTCATTTGTAATTGCATAATTCTTTAATTGTTGATGTTAAATTTTTTATTTCACTCTACCAAAAAAAATTCATTTTAATTTTGGGGTCTGATATATTTTACTAATACCCTGAACCAAAAATATAATTACTTTGGATTATTATTAAATGAGTGTGGTTGGATGTTTTGAAATCCTAAATGATTTTTCATGGTGGATTATTTATGTTTTTGTGAAAAAAATAAGGTGTTTGGGATGTTTTTTATGTTATAAGAGTTGATTTCTTTGTGAATATATGTGTTACATGAGGTGATATCCATTAATGTATGGGGTATTTTTTTCAACATATGTATCATTTTCAATATTAGGTGAATTTTCATGATTCATAATTGTTAAATTTTATTTAGAAGAGAATTATATAATATTAGAAGATATTAAAGTGGTTTGGATTGATTTTTGGGGTAAAAATTTTTTTATGTAAATTAAAAAATCTATTTTGTTTCCCAAATAATGAGATGGCTTATGTATTTGAAAAATATATTTTTCATGTTTAAGGAAAACGGTCAATCGGATGACTGAGGATTTGGGGGAAATTCATGATTCACCCTAAATAATATAAAAAAATTTTATTTGAAGATTTTTTCAAGTCCAATAACTATAACCTCATGACTTGAAGGTGGAAAACGCATATTATTTTATTTTTCATTTATGAAAGAAAAAATTGTCAAAATAGTAATCTTTTCCATAGTCAGTGTTAGTGGAATTAATTGTCTTGTAAAATAAATTATTTTTATGATCAAGGATGGGATAATGGAATAAAATAATGATACAATGTCACTTTATGTGGTATGAGAAAAAAGATGTCATGGTATGAGATTTTAATTCCATTATTTTTTTATGATGTGGATTTGTGTTTAGAATATAGACTAGTATAACATTATTATAAACATAACTAGATTATATTATGAAAACTTTTGAGTAATATATTTTATTTATATAATTTTAATGAATTAAGAGATTTTGTAAGACTATGATTGATGCCAATTATTTAGTTAAAAATTAAATATTTCAAAGTAAGAGAATGAAATATGTTTTTGTGCGTATATACAAATTTGAAAAAACATAAGATAAGTAAAAAATGAAAATGGATGTAGAGACACCAAATTTATCTACATAATAGTTTTATATTTACATAAAATACTCTATAAAGGTGAATATATAAAATGTGAATATTGAAAGGAAAATTTGATTTCAATGAAGATAATTTTTTGTGTAGTTTTTTGTTTTATTGATTATTATTGTGTAAAGATATAAAATTCATTTAAAATTAAATAATTAATATTATATTAATAAAAAAGATTTTTATAATATATAAAATGTGGTTATTTGTATATGTTTATAACTATAATGATCAAATAAAATAAGAATAGTTGGTACTTTATTGATAGAATTTTAGAGACTACCATTAGAGAATGAATACTCTATTTTTCTATACATCTTAAATATTTTTCATGTAGTGTGATGGATAAAATCATATTTAACAAGAAATATTTTTACTCACTAAATTTATATGATGAATATTTCATTTAATAACCCATTGGTTTATACTAGTGTATTTTATTGAAATGTATTATACTTTTCATACCATGGATGTAGATTTAATGACCTAAACCATATTTCTTTTTGATAAAACTTGAATTGTCCAAATACATTCATTGCTTCTCTCAATCACAAAAAAAGATAAAATAAATGTTTAAGTACAATTTAGTTACAGTATTAAGTTGTCTAACATGTTTTCAATTAACAAATACATGTAAGAGTCTTGCAATAAAAACATGTATGACCTTATAATATAATTTATATATTGGAAATAAAAACAAGTCTTTTAAGAGTATAACATGTACACCCTAGATATTTGTTATCACATGATAGAAATATAAACAGGAATCTATATATATATACAAAATAATTAGAATAAAAAACAATAATATAAACCATATACTAGACATGAGTAGAAATAATTCACATACACATAACTAAAGTTTAAAAATGACACATAAAATGACAGGTGAATAACAATGTACAATATAGTCTACAACACCCAAAAATAGCCTATAAAAGTTTTTATATTCCCTTCTTCGAAATAAAAATAGGTTTTCCATAATACCAAGCACTAAATCCTTTGATCTGTCATTATTTTTTTCATTCACATTACCTTGATCTCATAAAATTAAATAAATACTCATCAAAATAATCATATATTTTCAGAGTGAGTAAATTATACCGAGTAGGATATTACCACATTATCCTTTCTTATATATTATAAATCTACGTTTATATAGTATAAACACACAACAAATAATGTAAACAAGTAAAACAAATAACATTCTTGATATACTATTTTTAAACATAATGAATAATATTTTTCCCACTCTCTCAATTATAAGATACCCTATAATTTATAGTTGAATCATCCATATCTACGTTGAACTTATATCAGAATCTGAGGAACATGTGACATAAAATTTTTAGAACCATTCTTATTCTCCCATGTGTTAGGAATAGTGTATCAAGTGTTTTAAAACATTTAATCGCATCCCATATGGAGCATTAAATTTGAATGAAGATTCAGGAATCATGGTCCCATCCTATCATTCTAAAACTATTCATTTTTTGATCGAATATCTATTTATGTGTTCTATAATAATAACATATCTTCTTCCATATGATAAATATAACATGAGAGTAAATATAAATGTGTATATTAACTTAACAACAATACCAACATGATATAATTAAATGTCACATTCATAAAAAACGAAACTAGAATACAAATTAGTGTATAATGTATGTTAATAAATGTATAAAACAATATACTTGAATACAAAATTATTTGACACAAAAATTAGTTCCATTAAAATTAAATTATTTATGAAAAAAAATTATTAAAGTGAAAATTTTATTTTAGGTTAACATTACCTGACCTCATTATGCTTATAGCTTAAACACATGGAAGATATGATAAAGAGGAGAGTTTACCCACCAACACTTGTACAGAACCCGCTTGTGATCTCTAGATAAAGGATTACACTAATACATTAGATATTTTGAAAAATTATAAAAAAATATTATCAATTGATTAACTACAATTTAGAATATGGAAGTCTTAGAATATAAAAAATGGGTGTCACCTTTGATTTACAAAATATTAATTCATATAAGAATATCACAAGAAAATACCAAGGTAAATAATAGATATACAAAATCATAAGAAGATATATTTTATGGATTTTTTTATTTCGAAGATATTTTGTATAGATAGAGAAGAAAAACTCACATTAATATCACCACATGAGTGGTTTTATAGAAGATTAAGGGAGTGTTAAATTAAACAAAGGATATAGATGCCCAATGTGGGGAAGACTAATAGAGGAGGAGATGTAATAGTGGAAATAAAATTCCTAATGAAGGAAAATACCAATTAACGTGATTAAATATTATTATAATTTGGTATGAAATGACCATTTTTCCCATACTTAACAAACCAATCGTCATTCTACTCGATATTGATACATGGACACTACGTATTTAGTGGATACTATGGTGGCTAGTATGGTACCCTAGATAAACTAGATTCCTTATACCCCTCTATCTGGTACTTAATGCTACCCATGCACAACCTCATAATTTAATTTCTACCCTCTTATTTTCTATAATCCTCATATCTTAATTAAACCTAAATTTTCCCCATTTTAACAAAAAAATATTTGAAAATCATGGAAAATTACAAAAAAATTGATGTGTGTTATTAAAAACATCCCATTATTTGGATCATAATCCCTACAAATATTTACTGAGCCCATTGAGGAAATAATATTGTCAACTAATATTTTATTTTATTCTCCTTCTCCAAGGATTCATGTAATAGATTACAGTGTAACCATTACACTCACATAAGAAAAAAAAACTTCCCCATAAAAATACTTTTAAATTTTAGTAGTGATACAAATAAGTTTCTTTATATAAGAACCATTTACCTCAATGTTAATTTTTTCATACCATGTCACTTATGAAAGATAACTTATATATCTATTATACTTTAAAACAAGCAAGATATTGTGTATTAAACTAAATATTTTAGGTAAAGAAATTATTTATGTTGTTTGTCTAGTATGTTCCAGAATCTAAAAATTACGATAACCCATTGAGTCAATATTCAATATTTTTTCATCCACGAGTGAAACAAACATGGAAATATTAGAAAAAAAATTATTATTATCATTATATGAAATTAAAATTTTCCTTTTTGTGATCAAATTATGACTTGTCTTTCAGCATTAATTAAACCTTTTGGTCAATATTAAAAAATCCAAAACATCATGAACAATTCTTTTCCACCACAATGAAGATTAATGGATTTCAATCCGACATAGTATAGATCAATATGGTATTCTATAGAGATCCCAAAATGGGTAAATATTTATTAGTGATTGATAATTACAATTATGGGAAAATTATAAGAAAAATTATAACTTTCTATAACATGAAAAAAATTTAGGTTAGTAACATATCTTGAAGGATATTTATATTATTCTTAACCTATTCATCCATAAAAATGTGATAAGTTATAATCATTTTTACCTAAGTACGAAGTTCCTACTACAATACTTTCCAAAACCAAAATTTGAACAACATATCCTTTTCCGAATTGATAATAGATGCACCCAATAGAGCATCAAAATCTCTCAAAAATATAACATTTTTATCTTAATTATAAAATATAACACCCTAATGGGAAAAATATGAGCTATCATTATCTGGTGAGCCATGATAACTCATTTTATATCTAAGCCTCTCATTGGTCTTGGTATGCTAGTAAAACATTACATTGAGATTTCATCATATTTTTATAATTAAAATGATAGTGAATAAAACTTAAATGAATCATTTTGGTGTTTTTATTTCACCCTTTGACAAGTGAAACACTTTTAAGCAAGATTAGTGATCTCTCTTTTATTCCATGGCCTAAAATATTATAGTGAATGTAATCATACATTATGACCCCATGATAAAAAACATAACTGAATGTGTAATCTTCTTTCAATAATTCCTCCAATGTAATACTCAATAATAGAAGACTATTGTTATCATAATGAAAGTAATAATAACATCTAGGCCTATATTCAATAATCTCTCTACTATCATGTGTTTTTCGAATAATGATATGATCATAGTTTGATATTAGTGAGTCCTTGATTCCATTCAAGTGATGTGATGTAAGTTCAAAATAGAATAAATTCATCATGTCTTAATCCTATGTTGTAATCAATATGAATCTCAACCATCAATAAAATCACAACCCTCTTTTATTAAATATCCCATGTGACTTGAACTAGACTGATGTGTACCTTAGGTGTGGCTCCCTATATAAAATAAACATCAAATATAACCACATACATGACGCTATACACTGAAATACCTCTTATACTAAAAATATGATGAGTGATACTTTCTAATACCACCTTTAATAGACTATGGGAGGGAGACTATCATTAGGAAAGAATAGACAATCATGGTAATCATTATCCTACAACAACCTGTCACATAATTGCATATCCAAAATAAGATATTATCCAACAACATTATAAGTTTATAATCAACTAAACACTTTGAAAATTTATTCATAATAAAACAAATAAAAATTACTATAAAATAAGGAAAAATTATAGAAAGGGAAATACATCATAAGAAGAAAACAATACCTGGTGAAATTAACACCCATAAAAGAAGATTCCTCCTAACTATGTGGAGCCCTGGAATAAACTCCATCAAAATTATATCCCATTATGTGTCTCCATTATCCAATATTCATCAACTTCATCGATCATTGCTAACTCCTTGACCTCTAAATTCATATTTGGACTATATGATGTCTAGAAATAATAGCACATATAGGTAAATAGAATTTTCAAGGGTGTGTGAAAAGATACCCATTAAGATTACCTAATAACAAAAATTAATAATAAAAATGTTGTTCTTCTCAAACCCATATTTGAGTGAATAGATAATATATTCACAATGGAATATATGTGCTTTAAATTAAAGGAAACTATAGATAATGGAATAACCAAATTCTTATTATCTCATCTCTATAAGGATCATTTCATAAAAGAAACTAGTGATATATAGTGTAATGAATGTACAAAAACACATGAAGTCGTTAATTAGAATATAGGTTGTGTCTAAAGGTATCCATAAATGATCAATATGAAACCTATAATAAATAGCCCGGTTATAATCCAAGTCTCAGGGAAACCAAAAAGTATCAATATACTACTAGCATATCAAAGAGATCCATGCATAATAATACATCATAATCCCCACATCTTCTAAAAAACTAGAATTCCAAAACATCCATGAAAACTCTTTGATAAAATAGTGGGGACTAAAATTTTATGAGGTATCTGTGTATTAACTTTGTGAACAACAGAAACTTATGGAGGACTGATCATTGACATATAGGTAAGTAAAAAAAATACATGAATGGAGTTCGTGCACTGACTCATCAGGGAGTTCTAACACCATATATGGAGGAATGTATTATAAATCACATGGGTTTAATGACTCCATTTGTTATGGGGGACCATGATTCATCACAAATATGCCACTAGGTGTGTACCAGAATCTCCTACATGAAGTACTACAATTTGATACACAAGGGTGTCCCAAAAATCCATGTTTTCACCAAACATTTTTGAACCCATTCATTGTATTTAATGAGAAAATATCATTTAAATTCTAAAAAACATATAATTGATTCTCCATCCTTCCCAAAATATGAATAACATCATATTATACATAGATAAATACTTATAATATACTATCAATACATCCAAAACTATCATTTGGTGGTACATGAATAATTGAATAATATTTCCAATACATGGAATATCCTTAGAGGGTACATGACTTATAGGGAATTTGGGATGGGTTGGTTATGCACTACCACTGGTCAATCTATGTGAAGAATATATACACTATGTTTCTAGTAGTGTACACACTATATAATACAACACTGGTCATACATGGAGTTTTGGTGGAATACTCAGTGAGTTGCTCCACATGGGCTCCTACCATGAATAACCTATACACATCAAGCCACCTAACCCAATATTAATTAAATGTGTTAAGATAAATCAGTTCATGGGTGTATATCTTATTGTATCATAATTTAACCTATTATAGGCTATTGTATGAGATCTAGAGATATATTGTATTTGACATGAGGTCCTAAGGAATAAAATATATATAAAACATGAGGACCATATCACTACTAGTCTAAGTCTATCAATAAACATTTTTGGGTAACATTATATGTGTAATTAATGTCTATATAGAAACCCAGGATGGTTAGGTTTATAGAATGAGAACTAGGGTTGTATACTTTATAGTTTAGAAATTCTAGAATCCTAAAACACTATGTTCACAGCACAAACACCATTGCTTCCTCTGTTACCAATAATTCAACCACTATCTATAAATTATAACACACATGAATCCTTCAAGGGACATAGATAGGATTATTTATATCCTTTTAGTGTAGAAACTCTACTTGTTTTGTGTAATACTTTAGAATATTTATAAAACCTGGTGGCAAGTCAGCATGGGATTCTAGGGCCTAGAGAGCCTCCATGTTGTGATATTAAAAATTTTAAATATATTATATCTTGGGAATGTGAATTTTCTATAAATTTGGTTTAGATCTGGATCATAGTCTCATATCGTAAATATGAGACTATATTTGAGTTCAAACTGCGGGTTTTACCATTAAAATGACATAATGTTTCTTAGCATTAGTTTCCCAATTAAGGGAGATCATTGGATGGTTTGTTGATGATATAATAGTTTATTTAAAAAAATAAACTAATATATCCCCTCCCCCTAGGGTTATCAACATGGAAGAGGTGAGGGAGGATACTCCTTTTCATTATGGATTACCCAAGGCCAAACTAGGGTAAGTATGTGATTCCATACATCATTTTTGGTGTCGATCCTCACCAGATTGAGGTGCAGTGGGTTCTATTATTTATTTTGTACCCAATGCTTTTGTTCTCCACAATGATGTGAGAATATTAAAAATATTTCTATCTTGATCCCGATTTATGTGTTTTTTATGGTTTTATTTCCCTATAAAAATGAATATGGATCACATGGGGGTATATATGTGAGTTTCAATTCTAAATCAGGGGTTTTAAGTGGCTCGTAGTGGATTTCCATTTAGAAGTTTTATCACATGGCTTCTAGTGAATGTGAACACACCATGTGTTATTCCGATTTGGGTATGTTGATATTTTGTGGACAATGAACCATATAATTGGGTTACATTAAATGTAGTGAGCCTACGTTTTGTTCCCAAGGACATGGCTAGGCTTTCCATGTCAAGGGACATGGTCATGGGAATGAACATGACCAGCTGACATGTGAATAGGCTAAGATGCATGGGCTTGGACAAGGAAATTGTCTTGTTTTATGTTTAGAGAAACACACCATGTTCTGAGGGTACATTCCATGTGTGGAGACATGACTAGTTGTGCCATGTACAAGATAGGATACACCGAAAAGTTTGAATGAGGTCACATGTCATGTGACATGGGATACATGACCTTTATTAACCTTATACATGTTATGTACTAAGAGGGTACATGTCCTAGGTCTAGTTTGGATTAAAAAACTATGTATTGTGGGTACATTCCATATAATCATCTTAGAGACTTCCCTCTCATGCATCTCTATCTTAAAAACATAGATAGAGGCTGAAAGTATCCTCTCCTATGTATTTTTCCATGTATAAAATGGTTTTCCATGTAGAGCATGATAGTGTCTGCGGTTTTAGTGTTAGATATGCGATGTGATGTGACACTAGCGGATCGCTTCCCTCATTTTTCATGTGAAGAATTATTGGTTAAGTTTATTCACTTGATTCATTCCTACGAGGTTGTATTGTGGAATTATATCCTTAGTACTAGATTTTGATACCCTCTATAGGATGAGCTCGGATAGAATTATTGTATATCTCTAAGAGTAAGGGGAGGTAACATCTATCATTTGGACATGAGAAGGTGGGGTTCAGGGTATTTTCATTACAATCGTGTAGGAAAATGATACCATATCTTGTAGGTTATCCTAGTATGGCTTGTGGCATCATTATCTAACGATCCCCTGCTTAAAGGGTGATTTCTATAGGGTTTATGGAATCATCGACTATATGATCCCCTACATTATGGTTAGATCTAGATTTTGGTTTTTGGTATTTTCCAGTGGCCTTGGGCATGATCCCCAATATTTTTATCATGTATTTGAGTCTTGATAAGGTTTTTGGAATCCTCTAGCTAACCTGAGTTTGATCTTCTATCTAAGCATTATGATCTCTGGAGTTATAGACTAGGTTTTTTGTATCTTCCATCAGTCTTGTTTTTTGATCTATTATCTGTGAGTTTAGGTCTTCTAAGTTTCTTTTTGGGTTATTTGATACCCACATCTGAGATCGGTGATATTCCTTATTTGTGTTTCAAGATCCTCTAGGATCCCATATGAATTTCTTTATAGAGACACCCAACAAACATGTTATCTCAAATGTATGCCAGTTGGGATGGTATGGATGTTCTATTAGCTTAGTGATACCTAATGAGTGATATCTCTTGGATTATTTCCATTAGGGATGTAAATTCTCATGGAGTGAGATCTCTCGAATGGGCATTACCTTTGATCCTCGAGTTGAATCATATGGATGGCGGTGAGGTCAGGTCCTCATGTGACTTTGAGTCTGAGATGAGTATATCTAGGATATTATGGATGTCCTTATGGTGATTTCAGATAACATGATTGAAATACTAAGTGAAGGGGTTTTTAATTTTCATATATATTCAAGGATCTATTGATATAGAGTTTCTTGTTCACTCACTCTTGGGTTTCCTCCTATAGATTTAGGTCGAGTAGACAGTCACCTTCCAATTGATCCCTTTTATTTGGGGTTTATGATTTTCATATTTTTTACCGATATACTCACCCAAAAATAGGATATACTTGGACAGGCCTTGAATTATTTAGATGGAATTCCTTTTGAAGAATTCCTAGGAGAACTCGGAGTAGGTGGATCTTACTGAGCTAGACAGATTGAGGTGTGTACTGGTTGTTGATTTTTAACAGCAGTCCCTTTTTTCTAAAAAAAAATTGTGATTTTCTAATTTTTGGTAAGATTTTATTTTACTATTTTGTACATTATATACATTATTCATACTCCAATTGTGGGATATATTTATGCATTAATTTCTGGTATCAGTTGTATTAATATCTCTGCATAGTTTCATGGAGATGTTTGTGTGTACCTGTATATAGGTACCATGGTCTAAAGACATCATGTATGTGATATTCCAAATAAAAACTAGTTTATAGACCCTATAATATTTTGTTTGTCTTGAGATAGTGGTGGAATGGCCTTCCACCATCTAGGTGGGTCCCAGTGGGTTGGGTCCATACAAAGTGGTACTAGAAATAGTTCCTTCCTCAAGACTAGAGTTGATGAGTTTTCAATCTATGACCTTGGATTGGGTTTTATATTGATAGTGTTAAAGTGTCACCACTTTTTTTTTAGTACATGAAACATTGTTTTGGTGCAGCGGTTGATATATTTATTTACCCAGATATTGATAACCATATTATTAACTCGAAACATTTAGGCCCTGATTATAGGGAATCTTTGATACATGCATCATATAGGAATGTGTTTTTATTTCTGTATTATTCTTGAGTTAGCACCCGAGATATACTCATTGACTGTGTCATTTCATTATTCTATTTCTAGATTCCACTATGACACCATCAATCCAGGCATTCATGGTGGGATCATAATGGATAACCTATTAGTGATGAGGCTTCGGTGTAGGGGTCTACATAGGATGTGATATATCCAGGTTGTTATCCAATCGAGCCACTAAATATTGAGCATAAGGTTGATCCAGTGGTTTAGAAATAGTATTCCTATAGGCTAAGTTCACCAAAAGAGTTTCAAAGGTAGATACCTCCCAGGATTCATGGTGAACCAAACCCCCTGTCTATTAATGCCTATCTTGAGGCAGTCACACATGTTTTTCACCTTGTGAGTACACCTCCCAATCAAATGGTGGTCCTAGTGGTAATTATTCTTTAGGTATCAATTTGATATGAATGAGTTTGGAGACATAGTCCCATGATGGGAAAATATCACTTGGATATATTTTGAGCGACTCTTTGAGGTAGATTTTTATCCATCCAAATTGTTCTCGGTGCATATATAGAATCTTTTAGACATTCAAAATGGTTGAATGAATACATTTGAGTATTAGGTGAGCTTTATAGACCATTCATGATATGGTTTGATATTCATTCATTCATGTATGGACCTTCTATTAGGGATTATGCCCAGGTATTTGGGATTCAGTGATATCGATATGCATTCCCACCTATGCTGAATTGCTTGAGTTTACCTTGGTAGTTGATATCATTCAAGCTGAGTAGATTCCAACTGTTAGTGTTGGGTAGATAAGATATAATACCTCAGCCACTAGTAGATTATGGATGGGTCATTTTTCCGAGAATTTTAGATTCTTAAAGATATGATCCCTTGATATATGGTCTATGTATTATGGATCCCATTCAATTTTTATTCACCCATGAGAGAGGCTTTGTTTTTTTGACGGACGGGGACATCTCACTTGATATTTCTTGTCCCACCATACTAATAAGAGGGTGATGATTGATGGGATACTCTGTTAGAGACAATGATAAGATTGGGGTGTTTCATGTGATATCACACTTGTAAGAGGATTGGGGATACTAGATAGAGGCTGCATAATGTTTGACCTATTTCCACCACCCCCAGGTGGTCTGTACCAGGATTAGGGAGCATGAGAATGGGTGTGAGAACAGCTGTAAGTCATAGAGGCATATAGAATGAAGGCTCTGAGGAATATTAGAGTTTAAATCTATATCATTTCTACTTCTACATTAGTATTATTATATAAATATATTCACTTTTCCTTCCACTTATCACTTATGACATACCTAGGTTGAAGTTCGGAATTGATAGAGCCTTACGATGGTGATTTTTGATGTATTTTCAGAAACATGAAGAGTGATGTGGGATGTAAACGTCATATGGTGTATGGAGGTAGGAAAATATTCTCTTAAAAATTAATTTTATTCTGATTTAAGCCCTTTTATGGGAAGCTTATACAGATCCAATCGCGGAATATTGTGCATAGTCAAAAGGAGGCACCCCCAAGGCATTGGACCTTCTTTTCCAATTATCATGGAAGGGTATGGGGATTCAATCATTTTGATACATAAAGTTTAGTTTCTGAAATAATTTTTCCTAAACATGAAAGTGCTACTTCAAGCTGAAATTTCTCGACAATAGGTCGATACATTTCCTCTGATTAGGTATAAGAAGATTCCTTGCATCGGTCAAACCCATGTACCGGGAAGGGCCATCTCTTTTGTGGATGGACCCTATATTGGAGAATGGGTTTCACTACATATCCATCAAAGGTAGGAATCAATCCATATGTTGTTCTTGGAATGTTCCCCATGCAGGTATGGCCCAAGCATAGGTAAATGGACATTTTTTAACTTTTTTATATGGATTTATCTCATGCATAAGAAAGTGGGGGGAAATCATTTTCATGTTGTCTCTAGAAATTTATCATTTAGATATGACCCATACATAAGAAAATATGGGAAATTATTACTCTTCATGGTGGTTGGACCCAATATTGAACATCGATCATCACTAAGTATCTCATAAGATAAGGATTAATCCATACATAGTTCTTAATGAAAACCCTCTGTATAGGTATGGTCCATACATAGAGATGGGGAATTTTTTCATTTTTGGGTGGCTAGACCAGGATGGAATAATCTAGGAATATCAATATATCATATGTTAGAAGGAATTTAGTTGTACATAGTTATTGACATGATGATGTTTTTGTGTCATTCGATTAAGAAATTGTCCATGTAGTTTAATTTATTGTGATGAGAAAAATAGGGATCGTGTAGTTTATGGTCATATGATAACAAATAATTGTTATAGAACCCATGGTCAACTGTAGGATGAGCACTCCAGGATGATCTGACATGTCTCTAATGTGAGGGGAAGGAAAGTGTAAATTGTGATTCTAGGGATTATTCATTTAGAAAAAAAAATGATTTAGGGAATGGAATCCATTAGGGTGTATGATGGTAGGAAAATCCTCTCCTTGGATGCATTTTTATATGGTTGATAGAAATTTTTGTGGGAAACTTATGTAGATCCAACTGGGGAATATTCTTCATATTCAAATAGAGGTGTCCCCAAGAAACTGGTCCTCCGCTTTCAATGATTTCGGAGGATTATAATGATATAAAATTTCCTGGGACATAGAATTTGATGATCGGAAAGGATGTATTTGGGAATGTAAGAAACATTCAAACTGCAATTTTTCGTGGATTTGGAAACTCCCTACATAGATCTAACTCATATGTAGGGGAACTTTTGTTTCTATGAAGTATCCTTGATTAAGGGAGCCAAATTCAAGATATCCTAAAAAATTCATGCAGAAGATAAGGATATTTTTCTTTTCATTGATCTGATTATGGGACTATAACATAGGGCCTAGGACTGACTACATATTTTTTTGGAATGAGAATCAAGAAACCAATAGTTCTTGGGGAACCCTACAGTTTAATGTCATCCAGTCAAAATATTTGTGTTCCTTTTAAGGTCTTACTACCAAGACCATGACAACCCTGATATGAATTGATATACCTCATTCATGTAGGGAATCTGCTTCTGAACCCCCTAATCCCTTGTAAGTTGTGATTGGTGTGGGAATACTGGGTGGCAAGAAATAATTCTACCAAATATAGGTGATGGAACAAAAGATATGGGCCTTTCTAAGTTTGTGGTGGCTAGTACTAAGAATAGAAATCTAGGCTTCTCTATGTATCCTGGTCATATAGAAATTAATCCATATGAAGTTCTCAATAAGAATTTTCTACATAGGTGTGATTTGTACGAAGGGAATATATTTTTCATGTATCTTCAGTGGTCCCAAAACATTGTTTCTAGGCATCCCTATGTATCCTACATGGATATGAATCATGTTATACATTGTTCTTGAAGAATGAGGATCCTTGTGAATATCTGGATCATACACAAGGAGGGGGAATTTTTTGACATGGTATGGTGGATGACTAATGTCAGGGGTGATGTACTTTTAGGTGAGGTGATAATGATAGTGTAATGTAATTTATTATCCTATATCTAGGACATTAGTAGCATTGTTTAATGTCATGTTTTAAAGATGAAGAGAGGATAAGTGTTTCTAAAGGAGGTGCATGGTGAAATCAATTGGACCTCACATAAACAAGGGCCTAAGGGTCCCTAAACCAAACCACATGCTCTTGAAGCGAACTCTGGACAAGGGGATAGAAGGATGAACAGATTTATGGATGGGCCGAAATAAAGGGTTCTTAAGTGTCACTACATATCCCACATGAATGTAAATCAATCCACATGTAGTTATTGAAAGAAAATTATGTACACAGGTTTTCCAATACGTAGGTAGGGGGCATTGTTTGTTATTATTGGACCCAATATTGAATATTTGGGTATCACTACATATCCTAAAACGGTGGGAATCTAGGAATCTGTAGTACTTAAACATTGGGTATCAGATGGATGATGTATGAGGCGATGTCCTCTTAAGTGAGAAAACAATGGTTCCATGTAGTTTAATGTCGAACAATGAAAACATTGATGGTAAAAATATGATAAGTATTAAACTTTAGTCTAGAAAGTAACATAATATTGGCATAAAAGGGACCTTGAGGCCATGGGATTGTAAGACAATTATCCCATATATTATGGGATATTTGCATCTGGGCCTAACTTGTAGCTTCTAGGTGTCACTACGTATCCTATGATGATAGTAATCTAGCCACATGTATTTCTATATAGAAATTTTCCATGCGGGTCTAACCCATACATAGAGGATGTCATTTTTAACATTTTTCAGGGATCTTCCTAGGACAAGGGTTTTTTCTATCACTATGTATCCTGAAATTGTTGGAATTAATCCAAACATGGTTCTAGAGAAATACATTTCCAACATGGATCAACGTCTTATGTAAGAATATGGTCATTTTCATATTTCTCCCACACATATCTGGATCATGTGCTATAAATTGCTGATTGAAATGACAATCTACATACATTTTTATGTACTACAGTATGTATGATGTTCCATATAGTTTATCATCATTCAGTAAGTATGTTAAATCCTAGTTTAAGGTCATAGAGTTTGAACCATGGGGTGATTAACTCAAGAAGGGATGTCTGTCATGTGGTGGAACAATGAACCTAACGTGAATGAGAACCAAAGAAATATGTACACTACAAATGCATTCCTAAAGAGGATTGAATACATTTTTAAGCCGTGATTCGCATAAATGAGCTCTTATTTTATGTTGATATAGTTTGTACCATGTCCATAGTTTATCTTCATACGGTCATCTTGTTGAAAGCCCAATTTATCATCATATTGTGGAGATAAACTTCGTACAATTTATCATGATGTGGCTCAAATGAAGTACCACAATGTTTGATGTTATACAGTAAGTATGTCACATACTATAGTTTAATTTCATGTTATCAAGAGTACTTACATGTAATTACATGAAATATTTCTTCAGGAGAATTTCATGGGTGGTAATTGTAGTAAGCTTCACATCCATTCAAATCACGGAACAGGATCCATGGAAGTAGTCCTTATGTATGGCATATGGATCCCTCCATTTTTTCTCTATCATTTAAGGATTCATTCTAAGTATCATCAATGTTTTGAGGAATAGAACCATTTATTCTTCTAGGAAATACTAGCGGTGAACCTTTTTATTAAAGTCATGTGTGATCTAGTTTTAGTGATCCTCCAAATGGTGCAAGGTATGAAGTCTCTCCTCATCAATTTTCTCCAATTCATCCTTCCATTTCTAGGATTTCTCATCTTTGGATAGTTGAATACATATGGAAATAAGGAGTGAGGTAAATTGAAATTATATGTTAATGACCGCCTTTTTCCCATATACTAATATGTATTGGTATGCATGTGTGGAAATATAGTTCATGGTTCAGTAGTCCCACAAAGTATGAAGGATTTTTTTCAGGTGTGACTTCTTATCCATATCTACCATCTTCTAGTGTATAGTGGATATGTTATTGTTAAATGCATATATATTATCATAAGTCCCTACTTGTTAGTGGGCGAATGGTTGGTCTTGAATCCATACTCCTGATATAATTTCTCCAATTAAGTAGAATAGAAATTGGTGTTGTTTTCAGTCATTATTTTATGGGGGAAGCCAAATTTGGTGATGATGTTTCCTTTTCATAAGTTCCCAATTTTTATTGACCTAACATATTTATGTGTTATAGATTCTTCCCATTTAGAATAGATGTTTGTTGATGTGAAATTATACATGAATTTCTTGTTCATAGTTGGGGGATTTAATCCTGTGACATCCATTCCTGATATTGAAAATGGCCAGGATTACTTAGCTATGTGAGGTAACTCTAGGGGTTGGTGAATGAAATTGGAATGAACATGGAAGGAATGACACTTCTTGGTTAATTTAGTGAAATCATGAATTACATTTTTCCATTAGTATACACATATTTAAATTTGATCAGAAAGATTGGATCCTAATCGGTGGGTTCTACAAGCTCTAGTGTATACCTCTTTCCCGACAGTTGTGGTCTCTTCTCCATCAATGCACCGAAAAATTATTACATCACGACTACACTTATATAGGTCTTTTCTTTTATTTGTGTCATCATATTGAACAATTTTAATTGTTCTTCTCTATATTTTCTCTGTTTTTGTCATATATGGTGGTATATGTCCCTTTTAAATATAGTGCACAATGGGTGTCATCTAATTGGTGATAGGACCATACAGATCCGCAATAGGTATAATCTCAGTAATTTCATACATGTTGGCCTATAAATCTGGTGATACCACCTAGTGGTGTGCAATTCTGATGACCATTTCTTCTTGGTCTTCATCCTCTAGAGTTGTAGAAATATTTTCCAATACATCGGTCTATGAAATTTTACAATCAGGGGAGATTATTCAACGTCAGTTTTGAAGGGTATTCCACCATTAGTCCTTATATTTGGACTAACAAGGGGATCAATTCTTCTTTTTTTGATAGAATACTTATTTTTATCTTTCTTGATGACCAGTTCAAAGTTTTATTTTATCTTCTAGTGTTTTACTTGTACATGATGTCCTAACTCTAGACCTGCAATGAGAGCTTGATATTCTGATTCATTATTTGTGCAACCCTCAAGTAATAAAAAAGATTAATGTTGGAATTTCTTTGTCAAATATGTTACTACGACTCCCAAACCCACTTTGTATATCTTAGGTTCCTCAATCATTCTCCCTATGAGACTTCTAGATGCATCGTTGAAATGAAACTCCCATAATTGGGGGTCTTCTTGAATAGAGAAAACCCTTTCTTGGGGCAGCTCAATATCCAATGAAGTTATTTTTTTCAAAGAGTTTTCTACCAAAAAATCTATTAATTACTTTACTTTGATGGATTTAAGAGTCATGAATCAGATTTGAAACTAATGCAGGATGACCGCCCATCAAGACATATGTCTAGTAAATATTGGACGACTGAGAATATATTTATGCAGGTCATTATGGGAGACCAATTGGACCTCATGATGTTGTAGGTAGTGCCTTAATTTTTGGATATAAAATATTATCACTAAAAATATATTCATGATATCTGAGTAATGAGTATCACCATCGATCATGGTCCTAATGAGATAATAAAGGCTACTTTTATTGTCAGCATAATTCTTTAATGTGATGAAGGATCCTAAATACATATCCAAGGCAGTCACATACAAAATGGTTCGTATTCCTTCAACAGACAGCGTTTTCACTATGAGAATTATGAGATATTTCTTGAGACTATATAATGATTCTTGAAAATCATTAGTCCATTGAAATACAGCCTTATTTTTCATCAACATGGTAAAGGGAAAACATTTTCTTTAAAGGTTGGCTATGAAGATCCCAATGTAGGCCAAGTTTACATGATGTAATCATAACTCAATGAGGTTGTGAGAGGGTGAAATTCCAATATATCCTTTGTCCGTTCAGGGTAATAATTTATGACATAATGGTGTATTGAAAATCTAATGAACATTCTCAAGGAATCTCTAAAATAACATTTAATAGGGTTTATTTTCAACCTAAGTTATTTCATTATTTTTAATAAGATTTCAATATCGGATTGGTGTTCTTAGCGATGTCATTATTTAACCACCATTTCATCAATATATCATTCAAAAAACATTCCCAATAAGGTCTTGAAGATGTGATGAATGATAGGATGATATATGGCGCTGACATCCTTTATACCAAAGGTAATTTTCTGATATAAATATAATCCATGAGGGGCCCTTAAAAAAGTGTATTATTTGTCTTTTAGGCCATTAGGATTTGATTTTCTCTTGAATAGTCATCCATGAAAGATAGAGCATGATATATGGTAGTTTCCTTGATAATTAATATTGTGATCATGACCGGGAAATCATCTTTCGGACAGTTCTGATTAAGAACATAGAAACCAATAAAAAAATTAATTTCCCTATTATTATTTTTTATGGGGACAATATTTTCCATACAATTAGGATATTGAAACTTTCTAATGAAGTTTGATCTGGGGATATTGTTAACCTTAGTCTCTATTTTGTAGCATGTGTTGCGGTGTGAATTTTCCTAATTTTTTATAGCCCTGGTGATCTTTTGGCAAGCCCAGGTGTTGAGTGGACACCTTGAGTTCAAGGAAAATATTTTCTATTTAGTTCCAAGTGAAAAAATATTTATTCTTACTTAGGAAATAGGTGTATATCTATTTCACTTGGGAAGATGTGGCTTCACTAATCTGGTTGGGATGTGGATCTTCCTTCATACCCACATTTATTTCCTTGAGTTCATCTATGGTAGTAGTGAAAGCCTCATAAAATGATCGATGGGTATCTCTATAGTCTTCCTCATCATCCACTTCCTTCTATTCATCTTCATCTTCCTGTACCAATGGGGAAATTTTTTTTTAGATGTGCTCTTTAGAGTTAGGAGAAAAGTAGAGATCTTGGTATTTAGAAGATTGAGTGGATTGTTTTGACATGGCTAATAGCATGGGATTTTATAGAGAGAATGGATTGAGGTATAGAGGAACTAATTCTTCATATCCTACCTTATTGTGTGATTGAAGAGTTTCCTATTGCCCTAGTGATTTATTAATATAATTTTTATTTGAGCATTCACCATTATCTTGTGGATCAGCAGATATTTCAATGTTGATAGACTCAGTCATCATGACTGAAACCATGTGGACGGTTGAATATGCATCCAGAATTGGACTCAAAAACCTAACCTAACTGATGTGAATAAAATGATATTTACCAAGTTGTTTGAAGGGTTATTCTGGAATTATTTCCAAACCATTTGGGGTGCTGACATAATTATTACCATAGACCAAAAGGTTTCTTCCCTTTCCCCTGATAGAATCCTACATCGATATAATGTGACTCATAGGATGTCAATGGGGACATCTGAGCTTATAATATCCTGATTTTTATATTAATTCTATATTTGATGAACTAGATGATATGATGATGTAATTTTTTCATGTTGGTGAAACCAAGGCCTTCCTAGTAAGATGTTCAAGTCCATGTTATACCATACAACAAAAAAATAGTGCATCAGCCACAAGGTCTCTGAAATGAGTCTTGATCTTGATTTGGACCAATGGATTCTACTCACTTTTGTCATAGTCTTGAAATGTTATAAAATATGGTTCTATATTATCCTTATTGTAGCATAGCTAGTGAAGTGTTCACACTATAATGATATTAACTTCAGATCCATTGTTAACAAAAACATTTCAGACATCAACACAATTTCTCATATCAAACACATACAATTGGTTTTATGTGCCCACAAAAATAGCATGATCGTCTTAATTTGTGAATTAGATAACCACATAGAAATTACATATGATTGGTCTCTCTTAGATAGACCTTAGTGGTGGACCCTTTGGCTTCAAACTGTTGCGGGCTTAGCATAGCCTCTATGATTGCTTCCCTGAGGTCATTTAATAAACATAGTGTGTCTAGGATTGAATGTTTTGTTAGTACTGAGGAATACTATTTCAGAATATCATTATTTTGGTCTAAAGGAAGGATCTTCCCAATATATGGACTCTTTTTATAGGTTCTTTTGGGGATTTAGTATTGGATGTAGATGGATAGGACCTCGAGAAAAGATCTGGAGGTTCTTCTATTCTTCATGGGTTGGGTTAGGTAAGTCCACTTTCCCGTCAAAGGAAATTTGACACTAGATCCTCCTATGATGGATATTAAAGAATTATCTTGCCTAAGTGGCTTTTTATAGGTGTATGGGGTTTTTCCAATTCTTTTTGGTTCTTTATAAGGGATATTCTATAGTTTTCTACAACATTAACAATTTGAGCTGGAGTACGGTCAAAATTTTACTTCTTCCATGGTAACACCTTCCTTGTTACCCTTGGATTTTGTGGAATCTTCCTCTAGATCCTTGATTTTGTGTAGTGTAATCAGGTTCATACCCATAATTTTCATAAGATAAGGGGTCCATTAAGTGATTGACATTTATGGAACCAAAGATCAACTCCTCTTCTGAGAATGACTCTACCCGAGTGGCTACTTATGGTGGGGTGGTTCCCATTATTTAAGATCTAATGTCATGAAATCTAATAGGTTATAGGATAGCTTTACCCTTTACTTATCTTTATCTTCTTTTACTTGCTCCTTTCCTTTTTGGTGACACTACATTTCAAACAGTTGGATTTTGAAGGGTTGTGGGGCTAAGGATGTCAGCTGTGTTATAGTAGCAGCATCTAGGGGAAAAGTTGGTTATTTCAAAAGTTCATAGATAATACCATAAGTTTGGTAGATTTTATTTTTGAGCCATTCAACTATAAAACTTATGTTCTATCCTACCATAAAATTCTTGATGTACATCTACTTTATCAAGAGAAGTGGTGGTAATATATCCCACTTGTACTCGTGGTGGTCTAAGTTTGACAATCCTAGAATCTGTCATTTTATATAGGTGTTCTTTAAATATGAAAAATTCCTATATAATTTTCCCTATTATCCAGTAGAATGGAAAATAAAATTTCCATTTTTCAAGACCCACCTCATTAAGCATTTTTGGATATGGTAGTTATAGTAAACTGAAGTTCATAGTGGTTGTATAATATCCATAGACTTGAACATCTCAGAATGAGTAAAATATATTCCTCTATTCATTGAATCTATTTCTCTTGAGTCCCATATACTAATCTTTATATGTTTGGAGATATTTTTGGCACCCAGTTTCCCTGGATGTTTCATTGTAAGCCTTGGAGATGGAGCTGGCTTAGGAGCTGGCGTAAGTATGAAGGAGGTCACTTTTGGTTTTCCCAGTCTTTTTCCCAAGACCGGTGGGGCTACCCAGGACTTGAGGTTATTATTTTTTATGTATTTTTATATTATTTGATAAATAGTGGAGAAATTTTGAAACCCACATGGATATTTCACTAGAATAATTAGTGATATTAATTCGTCAAGGAGGTTATTAATACACACAACAAGAATCACATCTTGGGGGAGTGGTCCGTTAAAAGTGTAGGTTATCCTTTTCCAACTAGAAATAAAGAGTGAGACTCTCTCATACTCAGGATATTTTTTTATAGAGTTCACCGACTACTTTATTTACTAATATTGAGCTGAACTGGAAAAGGAACCTTTGATAAAGAACCTCCAATCTAGTTATCGAGTGAGCTAGAAAACTAGTGTAGCATATAAGGACTGACCCTTATAGAGTTCTCACGAAGCATCTGAGTTTCACTGCTTCTTTTTACTATGTGGTTCACATCATGGGATCACAATAAGATGCATAGTGAATTAGATATTGTTTTGGGCTGCCTAATCCATTGAATATTGGGAGCACATGGCTCTCAAATTTTGGAAGTGGCATAGTATTACTCACCTAATCATGGTATGTTTTATGTTCTGGTTGTACAAGTGTGTTCTACTCTTCCATTGCTTCCAATAGAGCTTCCAATGACTCGATCGTATTGATAATCCCTTGATGTATGTCCTGTTGAGCCTAATTATAGATGAGCACATCAAATAGAAGGATTTTACATTCATGTTCCACTAGTATATGAAAAGGATGTATGAACAGGGGTTATTTTGATGATTTTCCAATACCCATTCTGGTTGCCTCCTTAATGAAGGTAAATATTGATATTCATCCATGATTAGGTCAATATAAACAGATTGTTGAGGTGCCATGTTGGGTGGATTTCATGGCATTTCATCATTTTTCGGGATAAACCCTTGTGGATGAGGTATGCCTATTATAAGTGTATGTAAATTCTCTACTTGGGGATAATATTTGATAAGATAGATAAAAAGAATCATCATAGAATTGATTCACCTCAACTATTTCAATTATTCCTCTTATCAAGTGAATCTATCTTTGATAATAGGGGATCATTCTCATTGGGTGGAGGGAATGGGTCATATGTGACCTTTATTTTACTCTTCTCGTTATAAGAGGATACCTACAGAGGCAGTAGAGGATTGATTAAGGGAACTTCCAAATCCAGGATGGCCCTCTAGTTCTTTTTATGCACACCATTACCTTCAATGTGGATTGGATTCCGGGTGCAACCATTATCTTCCTATAATTCTTTATTTACATCATTTTCAGTGTATTCTAAAGGATTAATTTCTACAATGTTCACTACCATATAACACATTATGCTTGGTGTGCCAGCTTCCAAATGGTGGTAGAGTCATTTACATCCTTTGTTAGATCTTCTCCTTTCATTCTATGATTATCTACAAGATTCTAGGAAAATAGTAACAAAGAGGGAACCTCTATATGAATTTTTCAAATGCCTCTATTTTGAGTGAAATAAGTCATGATATGGGATAGAATAGGGTACCTCTATACTAATTTTCCTCCCTAAATGGAAAATAATAACTTCCACTAGGAAGGTGGTTGTAGACAAATTCCTTTAGCCCTACGGGCTAGGGATTCTCTTGTTCCATTGTTATTATACCTCGGATCATATTTTTCAGTCTTATGGGGGAATGTTGTGTTAAAAATTCATCCACTCATGTGGTTTGGGGAGGTCTTGTATTGTGTAAGTTGCTTCCACTATTACCTCTTTCGCGATCTAATGCATTCTCGTTCATGTGTGATCCAGATATGGTGTCGGGTATACATGTGAACTATTTGTTTCAAAGGAAATCTATATTGATTGATGATAGGATTACCTTAATCTATAATCCTTCAAAAATGTTCTTGGTTTCCTTGTTGAAGAGTTTTATTATGGATTTCTCTATTCAGCAGTGATTCTTTCGAGACTTACTCAAGGCCCATTCTGGTATAGAATGTCACCTTTTTTTAATAGGGATTTAATTTTATTTCAATCTTTGGATAATGAAATTACATGATTCCCTTTTCAATGGGTTGTGACGAATGGGGTGTGGCGTGAAAAAAAATTCCCCATGATCTCCCCATCTGTGAATATGAATACCAAATGAGGAATCATCAATAAGATGACAAAACTTATGCAATGCATTAAGGCAGTTTAGTTCAAGATCATTTGTTTCCTCTCTGATTATGGTCATCGTGTAGATGGAAGGGCTTCCATGTCAATTTGAAGATTAATTAATCCCATTATTTTTACAAGGTAGGCATACCTATAGTAGGGTAATCATTATTTTTTGAAGTGGTAATGAGTTTTCCTAATATTGAGATGAATTTCATGTATTCATTATTCTGATAACTCTCTTGGAATGTCGAATTGAGAAGTTGTTGTAGGGACAAACATAACTGGTATGTCATCCCTTGCTAATTATCTTCTCACCACCAACATGTCCTTCTGTTCTTCTACCAGGTACTCCTCTACTTGTTCTTCCCAATTTAAATGCTTCTAGAGGGTCTGGTCGCATGTGGCATGGTTGTTAAGGGTCTCGTTTATATGTTAAATAAATGGGGGTGGCTCAGAATGTGAGAGTTTCCCTAGTCTGTATTCTTATAGAGAAATTATGCCACTTTTTATTGATAGGGTATCTACCATGTTTTACCCCATCCCTTTAGGAACCTCTACATATGAGGTATTTAATGTATTTGATTGGGAAAGGGGATCCTTCCTATTGGTATAAAACACGGCTATGGGGAGGACCTTAACAATTTATGCCATAATGGAGAGGACTACCATCATGGATTTATGTCCAACCATAGGGAGAATTTATGTACTATATACCCTGGGGAGGACCACTAGTTTGGGTGTTGGAAAACGGAGGACCTTCATGTTGAAATAAGATGTCATGATGGTGAGGACCTTCGGTGATGGTTCCATAATGGTAAAGACTTCCATTATAGCTTCATGTTTGACTATAGGGAGAATTTCTACAGTGTATACCCTGGGGAGGACCATTAGGGGGGACAACAGCAAGGGTGGACTATATTATTAATCAAACTTATGGACATGAAGATGACTACAATGATGGTCATAAGGAGATAGGATCTCATGATTGATCATTTCATATCCATGAACTACAAATTCATGGTAAATGCTCTGTGGAGAAACTTCAGATCAACTAGTACCAATTTTGTGGGGAGGACCTTCACAACTACTACTTCCACTTCTGTGATTTGGTAACAAATTGGCAGGTTCCAAAACCACTAAAGATAAGTGTTTGATTGTATAAAGAGAACCAACTTTAAGTAGACCAGGTTCATGATTATTTTCTTCATTTTCTAGTTTCCTTTGGCATGATTTATTTTAGGGAGATCTCATGTAGGTGACTAGGGCCACATTCTATAGGTGATATCGTTCACATATGGGTTCCTATTCGAGTGGCTCTCATAATGCTAGTGGGATATTCCGGTGAGAATATTTAGTTTTTGTAGGGATATATGCCTACTCTAGAGTGGCCACCACGGTGGACTGCTGTCCCATGGTTATAACATGTATTTTTTCCTAAACTGGTTGTCCATTTATCATGAAATATTTTCCATCAACCTTCTGGATGAGAGTAGGGATTCATGTCTACTTCGGAGTGACCACCCTATATTTTAGATGAGTCGCCCCACTTTAGGAGGCATGATTGTGGACCAAAATCCTATCTATTTCCATGGATGTGATTACAACTTGAAAATTCAGTAGGATATATTGAGGAATTAATGTCTGATCCTCCATCATGGCCAAGATGTGTTGACATACATATTTAGATGGAATATGAATTTATTCCCCTTACGATGTTAGAGCAGGGATATGTGCCTTCCCTTGTCCTCCATTTTATACCAGTATGTACTAACAATTCTCTTGTATGGGGAAAGAAAAACGAGCCTACCCCTAGTTTATATCTAGGATATTTTACCTTCTTCATCTGGTTTCCAATATATTTTTCTAACAGGCTTGATATAAATGAATGAGAATTTAAATTTTCTCTTTGGGTGCCATTGTATTTTTTTGATGGAATTGATGTACATCTATAGGAATTTTTTTCTACCTGTATTTGAATTTCAATGGATTTGACTAGTTGGATTCATATTGGCGAATAGGGATTTCGGCCTTCCCATTGGTTTCCATCGTATTTGACTAACAAGGTTCATTTTTGTTGGAATAGATATGTGATTGCCTATAGTTTTTTGTCCTATTTGGATAATGGACATGGTATGAGTTGGTAATAATTTTCATCTTCACATATCTAGTTCCTCCCCTATTTGGATGATGGGTTTCATGCACAATGGAATATATTTTTATCTATCTATAATTTGACTTCCTACTTGTGTGGCGGGTTTTGCAATAATTAGCTGGAATTGTCACTTTCTAGTAATTTCCACCATATTTAGATGGAAGGGTTCATCAGAGGGAGTAGGAATATTAATCATCCCATGGTGTTTTATTATATTTGTGTGACATATTTATTCTTAGGAATGAGGGTGATGACATGTTCCTGATAGTCTGATAGTCATCCAAGGAGGGTCGCCTGTGGGAATTAGATTCAAATACCTTTAATAGGGGACCTCAAGGCAATATCCTACATAGGGTGAGGATACTGGTCCTTATGAAGATATTTGTGATGACTTATGGAAAGTTCCCTTAAGAGATACCCCTATGATTTAGGGATTAAATCAATGGTGATGACTTCACTATCCTTTTTGAGATAAGGGATGAACTTATTTTCATGTTCTAGGGATAGTATCCTAAAACGGTTGGAGATACCTTGTGAATCGAACTTCTTTTGGACCACTGACCATCCTTTGGTTGACGGTTGAAGGGTCTTTATGACCTAGAGGGCCTACATAGCCGCCTCCAGTTTAGGGAGAGTACTCTATTAGTGGCACACTCATACCAATGTATTCAACACCCAAGGTTGATGATTTTGGGTAGGTGATGGAGTCTTCTACTTCATGGAGTATCCAAATACTGCGGTGGTTGAAATATGTGTCTAAGAAAACTTTTGATATTTCATTGTATTGAAGGTAACTCTGAAGGGTGCCTACAATGGATGTGATATGTACAGACACAAAAACCTCACCAATGTAGAATCTCATGAAAACATTCTTGGTTAAATATATTAAATGTTACTCTTATATTTTGGATTAATAAGTTGTCTGATGTTGGTTTACACCACCTCCTTGGTTATGGATTCACATCGGGTTCACCATTTTTCATTTCACCAAACAGTTCTCCTGGTTAAGGAATTAGAGGGTCTGATGACAACTAGCAATGTTTAATTTATAATTTGGTTAATCATGTTCTATATATAGTCATTAACATTATATTTTTTATTTTATTTCCCTTTAAGGAATGTTTGTAGCCCAAATAGTTGATTACAATGGGGTTCAATGGTGTGAAATGACAGGTGTTGGGTACAACCTCCTTACATTTTCCAGAATGGGTTTTTTTTGTGGAGCCCAAAACACCCAATGGATCTCATATACATGATTATTGGATTGAATTTCCAAAGGTAGGCACTCATTAGGTAACTTGACCAACTAAACTTAAGAAATAACTTTGGTTTAGAGGATGGGAATTCGAGATCCTCACACCCTTTTGGGGAGAAATTTTTCATTTTCTGAGACTCTCATATAGATTTAAGATATGTTCAAAAATACTTGGTTCATTCCCATGTATGTGTCCATGTATTAGCCCTAGGTAATGATTTATCATAACTATGCATGGGTTTGAAATCATCTATATGTATTTGAGGTTCTCCATTAATGGGTGAATATGTATGTATCTTGGGTTCTCTATCAATGTTACCATTTTTAAGATTGATCAGTGATTCATTTTTCCTTTATTGGGATGATACTTGTTTTAAGCCATGTTATTTTGCACATTTGAGTTTATCATCATCTAGTTGGGATAGAAGTTGGTTTGATGCTAGGATCAACCCCATAATATGGGATTCTTATGTACCCTTGTGAGAGGAATCAGACCCCATGTAGTTTGGTGTCACTTAAATAGACACATCACCTTTTAATTTAATGTGACATCGATCTAACAATGTAGTTTAATTTTATAATGTAATGACATCCAGGTTATGGGTTTCTTTCCAAGGATGGTGTGGGACTTATGTTGAGGCTTCCCGAGGTACCTATAAGAGATGTGGCCTCCTAGATTAATATGTCCATACAAAGAATGTGGCCTATAGAACATTAGGGTGATTTGGGTGTTGGGTTTGAATCATAGGGAGGTTCTTACTTTTCCGAGTTAGTTTGGATTCAGTACCCTTGTATTTTAGTATGACTGGGTATTACACCTTAGAGGAGGAAATTAAAGGGGGCATGATTTGGGATTATGCATGCATGCATTCCATTTGGACTGAATATCAGTGGGGATTACTCATGAGAGATTCTCATCAGGATTGAATTTGGTTGGGCACATGCATGGGAGCTACCCATTTGGATTGAATTTGGTTGGGGATTATGCATGAGATCTTCCCATTTGGTTATTCTTCATTGGAAATATAGTACTTTGAAGTTTGAATTATGGTTTCAGGAATTACACCATGAAGGAGGCCCATATGAAATTTGGTATTATGAAGAAGTCTTAATTACCACTAAACACTATTCAAATGTTATACATTCTTAGTGTGAGAAATAAGAGGAAGTAGTTGACCTGATGGTCGCACAATCTCACCCTATCTATTGATGGATGTTGCTGGATCCCAAAGAGATAGATAAAGTGATTTAAGTGAGCTCATTTCCTTTTTTTCATATTCTAGATATTCATATTTTTGAAGCTATCTGAATAAATCCTAGGTGGAGGAAAAGATGAAAAAAGGAAATACAACCTATTAAAAAACTAGGATATTACCTCAGGAAGAGTCTTTGGAGATCAGTTTCAAGCAAGAGATGAATGTTCAACATTGTCCCTCATTGAAGGAAAATGCAAGTAGTTCCTCTTGATTCCTAGAGTGTTGAGGTTCAAATGAGAATCCTATAGTCTGAACCTACATTACAAAAGTAATATAAACATGAGGATATTCTGAGGGTCATCCTTTCTATAGATATTACCCACATGACTCTTCTTAGCATGGGTATTTGAAGACAAAAGGTAATGATGATGTTCTTGATGAATATTACCATATGTGTCAGGTGGATTTGGAAGGGGCCTTATCCTGGTTCCACTAGAATGCTTCATGGAGGGTCCAACATGTGGGCTGATGACATGATGGAAAAGAACAAATGGGGCCAAAGTGTAGAACACCTTAGAATAACCCATTCCATGTAGCATATTCTTACACTAAATGGGGTTCAATCTGTATAGAATATTGCTATATAGGTAAGGGGACTATCCACATGCCATTTCGGTATGGAGAACTTGGTTTGGCCTATATAGAATTTCATATTTTGGTTTTGGGTTCTGCATGTGTATCATTTCTCTATACGGGGTTGACTCCCTCATGTACATCATTTTTCTAAGTGGGGTTGAGTTCCTCTCATGTAGAATTTTGATACACAAGGATGAGTTATATCTATATATCTCTATTCTAGGTGGGAAACATATTTGAAAGGGGTCCATTATTTGTACACCTTGCGGGATTGTATCGGTAGAGGACTTTGGGTTCACGGACCACTAGATGAATTTTATTTCTTCCATAAATATTATTGGGGGGATTTACCTATGGGGAATCATTGAAAGGATCTAGTTTTTATAGTTCCTTACATTTATTTGCTTGTATCCATGGTGTTTTCATATGTCTAGATGTCTCCCTTTTGGGTTCTGCTTGGGTTCTATTTGTATAAGAGTGGAGGGACCATAAAACAGTATCACCGGTCATCCATGGTGGGCCACGAAGCCTCTTTTACGGGTTCCCACAAGAGACATAGTCATAAGGTGGAATCTTATATGGGAACCAAAATCCTTGAATATCCCTATAAACCACTTTTTTTGTTTATGGTGGCTGATGCTACTGCGTCCTCCCATGAATGATTTTCTTATCAAGTTTAACATGTTTGCAGGAGCCGAAATCACTATTCATTCCAAAAAACATCATTACTTTTTTTTGGGTACTATCAAATCCACCCATTATGTAAAATATTTTCATTTGTGGGTTCTTCAAAAAGTGATGGAATTAAATATATAGTGGTGGCCTAATAAGTGATTTTTGTTTCACTGTTGTACCCCTTTGAACATTTCATTTGATCTTCTTCTTTGATTTCCTTTCCCCACTTTTTCTAATTTATCAAAACATATCAATATTGTTTAGGGAGATTTCATGACCCAATAGCGTCCCACATTCTAACAGGAAGAGGCTAATAGGTAGTCAGTGGTCGTAGAAGAAATGGTCAAAGTCTGAATCTTTGGTGTACCTCACAGAATTTATTGGGCATTTGAAAATACTTAATTACTCTAATAAGTTCCATAAGGTTCCTCGAATCTACAGAGGCTATAAATGGAGGACCGTTACTGCTTGAATGTAACACACCTCAACAATACTCATAACAGTGGATTGAATAATTAGTTAGTGTATGATAAGGATTAATAAAAGAGATATTATCAAGGCCCTATTCAATGATTCATTTTCAATTTTTTCAAACTCAAAGGATTACATCACCTATCTTTTCTATCTCTCCTATAAATTGAATTTTCTTTTCAGAGATATAATGGTGCATCATTGAAACATATTTTCTCTACAAAAATATTTCTTTTCAAGACACCTCCTCTACAAAGGGTTCTCATTATCACAAATGATATGTATGTATTTCTTGGCTACCGAATAAGTTCATGAGGGTTCTCACAACCATAAAGATGAGGGATATGGGTATCTTGTCACAACTGTGAAAAGGAAAGGGATGAATTGGTTTATTTATCACCATTAAAATCAAAAGACTAATTGGAAAAACCCTTCAAACTTATGGTAAGATATCATGTGCCTCACATCATGCTATTAAGAAACTACTTTATCAAATCTATCTGTCTCTCCCATATTTAGTTTTTTAGTTCATACTCATATCGAATCACATATCAAAAAATATTGATATTCTTAATCCTGATTCACTTATCACATAATTTAAATTGAAATTATATCTTATAAATTATATCAAAATTATCCTGATCTTTGGTATTAATTTTAATTACCAATCAAGCACTCGCATTACTCATAATATCTAAATACTTATTTAGTTAATTTCTAAATTAAATAAATTTATTTCCCTATCTATCCTTGGTATTATTTTTTCATTATGCCTTTTATTTATTTATTTTTTTTATTTTTTTTATTTTTATCCTAATCGTTGTTTTGATTTTTAAAATAAAGAAAACTCACCCCCATGAATTTTCTATTCTACTCCGACTAAAAAATGGGTCGGATCCTGAGCTATATATTGAAATTATATAAAAATAGGTACATCAGGAAATATTTTAGAGATAAGATTATAAATTATTGAAAGTTTACTTCGAGAAGTTATTTTATAAATATTGAAACTGAGGAGTGAGGGCCATTATTTATAATTGCCTCCAGTCTTTTAGATCCATGGATCATTGATTCTATTCCTTCATTTATATAGTGACCCAGACTTTTCATATATATATATATATTACATTTTAATATATAAATATTTATTAGATAATATAATGATCCATGTTGGAATATTATTGGTTCAATGCCTTTGGAAACATGGAAGCATAAACAACTAGTTCATAAGTGAATCAAATAATTTCATACAAAGTTCTTAATAATATCATACATAATACCCTTATTCATAACTTTGAAAAAGGAAACATAAGAGTGGGGGAGATCATTATCTTAGTAAGCTTGAAAAGGGAGATATAAAGATAACATGACCATAAGGGTATAAGAACTTGATCTTAACATTTAAAAACCTTACCATGCATATCAAAGAACATCATAATGACACATGGTATAATACACCTCTATTCATAAAAAATAAATCATAATAGAATCAAAGAGTACAATATATGAGAGCATAACATGGAAGAAGACATGTATTATTTGTCTATACAAAAGATAAAAAATATCATGTCAAGGATCACCACCAAGACATTCATATCATATTTGTATTAGGATAACCACATGTGTACCTTCATTGGGCTTGGGATAACCTCCAATTTACCCTACTTTTTTGCCTCTGTAAAATCTCTAATATACCCTCTTTTTAGTCTTTGGATATCCTGTATTGTACCCTTTTAGCTCCTAGAACATTAATCATTACCCAATTCATTGGAGAATGATATCGGTCCCACTTATCACATAATGAAAATAATATATATTTTTTCCATTATATTATTAAAATTTTATTATATAACAAACCAATAAAATAAATGCGTCTTGTAATCATTTCATTATGTCATAACCCATGGAAAATAAATGGGTTTCATAATCATTTCATTAATTCATCATGGAGCAGCCTATAGAAAAAGAATGAGTTTCATAAGAGTTTGGTCATCATAAATATATCCCATCCATATAATAAAAAAGGTCAGTATAATTATATAATATCCTCTTAAAATATTAATTAGTATCAAATGATTTCATATTATATTGAAAATTATTTTAAATGATTGCTTGTAACATTTATTATGGAAAATATCCTTTTAATTTTGAAATTACTTATTAAAAATTAAAAAAACCCCAAATATTATAGGACAAAATTTATATTAAAATAACCATTTAAAAATATAAAAGAATTTTTAAATCACTGCGAATTCATAATGGTGGAAAATAGCATTCATATTTCAAACGTTAAAACAAATATTCCTTTCACCTTTCAAGTAAAAAATAAAAAGTGCTTCATTATAGAAATTTAATGAAAATTTATTTTAAAGAAGTCTATAAAAATTAAAAATGGGTAAAAATGACTAAAAAATATAATATATGAACATAAAAACATTATTGAGTACACTTTTAGAAAACTTATATGTGGAAGAAAAAGGATTTTCAACCAAAGAGATGATAAAAGTCATTTTTTCTTAAAAACTTTTTTGTTGTCTCTTGAGTACTTAAAGAGAAGAAAATGAAAGTAAAAGAATTAATTTATATAAATAAATATTGGAAAATAAAATTCATGTGTTTATTTATAGATATATTATAATATTTTATCATCGCAATTATAATCATATAAAATCCTGATAAACAATGAGATTGTATCCTAAAACCCTTACCACGTTGGTAAATATTGAATCGTAATCCCCATGAAAGAAAGAGACATATATAGATATGTATATATCATAATTTTCATGATAATAATTATAAAATATAGTCATGGGAATTATGTAAACTACTCAAAATAAACAAGTGGTGAATATTTTATGTGTCCCATTGAAATAAAAGTGAGGTGAAAATTTCCTACATCAAGTCTCAAATTTATTCGTACACATTCTAACCTCATTTATAAAACATAATTTTTTTAAAATTTATTATATAACCAAACTAATAAGTATAAAACCATATATTATTTATTTATAACCTTTAATCACCCACTTATTAATAATTCATTATTAAAATCACATTTCAGGTAAAACTATTTTCTTTTTCATGTATGTTTTGGTTTGGTATTTTCAATACTATTACATTGATCGTGGTCCCATCAAGTTAATGATGTCAATTATTATATATATATATATATTATATATATATATTTATAATATGTTTTCTTATTATAATCTATTAAATTTATAGATATAAAAAGAATTACAATGTTCATGGAGACGATAGGTCGTATATACACATGAATGTTGTTTCCATTTTATCAACAAATGGAATAAAAGAATGGTACAAAATATATCACATTTAAAATTAAGTTTCATGTCATTAAAATCATATATATTAATTAAATCTATGTTTATTTCCATCCATGTCAAAATAAAATGAAAAATGAATTTCATTTCATTCATGTAGGCAATAGTCCAAATATAAGCATGAGCGACGTTATCGCTTTCCATCAGATTTGACGGTAAGAATTTACATTTTATATTATAATTAAAAGTGTATAAATATCTCTATATATAATATAGAAAAATTAAATCCATAATTATATCTATCTATGAGAGTCGGTGGCAAAAAACGAATTACATCAATTCAAGAGGTAGTAGTTTGTTGTACACGTGATTGACTGTTTCGCTTCCCATTTGATCAAGTAGGATATGGATATAGGTCATTACATTAAAATAATAAAATAATAATATATTTTAGACAACTATTTTATTATTTAAAAATATTTTAAAAATATTTTATGTAAGAGGAAGAAGAAATAATATAAAAATGTTTGTTAATGATACCTCTTCTTTGTAAAACCTATACAGGATAGCATAAAGGTACTTATTATGAGGGTTTTATACTAAAAATAAGTCTTATATGAAATGTGAAGGGATTTTAGGAAGAAAGTTTTTTGTATTTACCCAATAAATCATTATAAGTGTGAATATTGGAGGAGAGTGGGCTCCCTTTTATAAGTGGGGGAGATAATACACTTGAAATTTTGAAAAAAAAAGGTATTACCACATTTAATACATTTTGAAAGGATATAAATTGGATTATTATTCATCCTTATATGATATAAGGTCAAAATTGTTCCATAAAATAGTAATTTTAAAAGTTATTTAGTCAATTTAACACTTTTATTTTAAGTCTAACCCCCGGTAAACCTATTTTAACCTTAACCGTGATGATTAATTTTTATTTTTTTTATTATTCAGTATAACCAAAAGATAAGATGTAATTATTTTTTAATATTTATTATAATTATTCCAAATATTGAATTTATTTTATCAAATTATATTAATAAAAATGGAAGAATTCAATTTAAAATCAATCGCGTAGAAGTGATGAAAAGTAGGTTTTCCAAAGAAAACATTTTAATAATTATAGAATCTTATTATATGAAAATCAATATGAAATTGATTAAAATAAAAATATATTGAATTAATAAATAAATAATTTAAATAAATTCATTTTTCAAACAATAATAAATAAAATTGGATTATTTAAATTCTTTAAACTAAATGGAATTTTTTTAATCATTCACTCAAAGATAATTTTGAAGGAGAGATTTCAAAAATTAATTTAAATTTTTGAAATAAATTTTATAACTATCATAAAGTTGTTTTATTATTTTTCAAAAAAAATAAATGAACATTATTTTTTGAGAAATTTTATTTTCAAATATTATAAATACCTTACTAAAAAGATATGTACTTATTTATAAATATATTCTATTTATCTAAAAAATTATAATTTCTTATAAATTAAATTATTTCTGTTAATAAGACCAAGTTTAATTTCAAGTTTATATATTTCTTGTTTAAATAATCATATTAATAATATATTATGGTTTATTAAAACTTGGTGTGGCACGTTACCTGAGAAATCTAAGAAATTAAATTTATTTGAAAAAACAATACATTATAAAATCTGAAGGTGTTACATTCTACCATGATTTAAATGAATTCCACCCTAGAAATTCTTGCACTTTGATACAAACAACTAATGATACTACTAACTCATCATATCTTCATTTTTTTCATGTATCTTATTCATGTTTATAGTTTCACCACAAAAAATTAACCAGGTGAGTGGTCTTATTTTATATAAATTTATCTCTATGACCTAGAATGTCCATAGGTTGTTCTTTATATCAATTATCATGGTCCAGTGGTATGACCACTTAGTTCAGTACAAGGGAAGGGTCAGGTATAAACTTCCTCAAGAGATATACATGGAACACATAATGGACTTGAGAGAGGTTCAGTGGAAGCGATAAGAAAAAAGAAATCATACCTACTCAGTTAAGGATCTCAAAGGGACCAATATACCTTGGTCTCTTGTTTAATTTTTTTTATTTATCTCATAACCTTATTCTGTGGAGAAATTCATTGAAACAAGTTCAAACAAACTTCATATTCTAGATCACATAGACAATTATCAGAATTAATTTTATGTTGGATCTGAGATACATTGATTTGTTCTTGAATTCCTCTAACATTATCTTCCATTTTTTAGATATCATAGGTCCCAATAGCTTTTTTCCCTAACATCATCCCATAACATTGGATTTTTCCACTTCATTCAATAGAGGGATTCATAAGGATCTATATGTATGATTGATTTAATCTATTATTGTAAGGGAACTCGACTAGAGGAATGTGTTGATCCCAAACACCTTTGACACCTAGAGAAAAATATATCATCATATACTATAGGTTTTAAATGGTTATCTTATACTAACAATATTTTTAAGGATGATACATAGTGTTGAAACTTAACCATGTATCATAATCTTCCTAAAGACTTCGGTAGAACTTTTAGGTAAAACTCATATTCTAATCAGATATAATAGAATGTGTTTTTATATGAAACCTTACTAGTTACATAATATATATCCAGGAAAAATGATCCATATATAAATATTCTCTCAAAATGAGGAATCATGCAGACTTTATATGGTAATAAACAACAACTCAGAGATAATTATTCCCTTTATATGTTTTGGGATGTCTGATGAAAAATACAAGGTTATGATTTCCCATTTGTATTTGGCTATGTGTAATTTTTGTAACATCCCCTTAGACTATTTCTATCATATCCCTAAATTACTAAAATACCAAGTACTAAGATCCAAACTCTACCATATCACTACTCACATCATCCCACCATAAATAATCTTTCATATCTATATACATTTTTGTACATATAGGATGAATAGAGAATGAATAACTATGAACATAATCTAATTGATGCTTCTTCATATATGGTATGGATGGAATACATACATGGGTCCTAAACCATATCATTACATAACAATCTTGGATAAATTCAGGAACATTTTCCCTTTTTTATAGCTTTTAATCTCTCTTCTACGCATCTTTAATATTTTCATTGATAGGTGGTTGAAAACTTATTTGATAAAGATATGATTCATCCACTTCATTCAAGATTTTTAAAGTCCATAATTTAAAAATTCATAAATATTGGATCTTTTTTATCCTCATTATAGATAACCATGCATGATCCTTTTTACTCAAAGCATTGGCCAAATTGTCCATTTTCCTAGGGTTGTAATGTATTGAGCAGTCATAATATTTAATTAGATTCAAACATATTCTATAGAACAAGTTCAACTATTTCTATGTGGATATATAATTTAATCTCTTAGGATAATTATATATATTATACCTTTTCCATAAAGATAACTTCTTTATATTTTTAATTAAATAATTACTATTGCTAACTCAAAATCATGATTTGGAGAATGTTTTCATGAACCTTCAATTTTTTGAGGCATAAGATATCACCATGTCATTATACACAAGGAGGCATCATAATCCATTATTCAATGTATCATTATTGGTCAAAATCCCTTCTACACTACAAAGTAATGTAAACATAGGTTCATTGATTAATATTATCTTTAGTTCCTTGAAATTTCCCCCAGATTCATCTTTCCAGTGGAACTTGTCTCAGATTCGAGTTAGCTTAGTGAGTGTATTAGATAGTCATGAAAAATTCTTCAAAAATAGTTGATAATAACTTGCCAAAACAATAAAAATTTGGATCTAAGTCATGGTGGTTGGTCTAAGACAGTGTTAAATTGCCTTCATCTTTGATGGATACATTGATATACCCTCTCTTGAGATTATATGACCCAAAAATGAAACTTTCTTCATCTAAAATTCATACATGGTGAATTTTTCATATAGCTTCTCCTTCCTTAGGGTCTTAGGTACAGTACTTAGGATATCTTCATGTTATTCCTTTCACTTTGAATTGATAAGAATATAATCTATAAATACTACCAAAAACTGATTTAGTTACTCTTTAAAGACTATATTCATTAGATCCATGAATATAGGGGGAATTAGTATGACCAAATTCCATCACTATATATTTATAGTGTCCATACCTTGTAAAAAACGTTTATTTATTATATCCTCCTCCTTACACCTCAATTGATGATATCCATAATGAAGGTGAATCTTTGAAATGTAATGAGATATATATAGTTGATCAATCAAGTTATCAATAAAGGTTATGGAATACTTTTTTTTGATTGTAATCTTTTCCAGTTTTTAATAATCAATGTAAAGTCACATTGATCCAAATTTATTATTAGTAAAAATAATATATTCACCCCATGGTGACACACATGGGGAAATTAATCCATTTTCAATATTATCTTGATGTTTCTTATTTATTTACTACATTTAAATTGGGACCGGGGAGTCTTTGAAATAGATGTAGCACAAGTTATGATTTCTATTGAGAACATGACTTCATAGTTTAGTGGAATACTTGTACACTCTTCTATAAAGACATAAAAAATTTTTCTTACATTAGACATATCATAGATATTTATTTTCTCCCTAACCATATGAGATAAACTCTCCTTTTTAATACTAATCAAGACCCGTAAAATTGATATGATTTCCCTCGAATGTTCATATTTATCATTTAACTGATATATGGTCATTGGTTGGTTTTTAATATCAATTGTGACTTGACTTCCTCATCATTTTATTTGGAAATTATATAGATAAATCTAATCCAATTCGATGGTAACAATCAATACAACTAGAGTGAGAATAACAATATTTTTAGGAAGCACATTGTTAAGAAGAATTATAAACTTGAAATGTGATCATCAAAACATTATAGGTATTTATTATTAATTCAACATCTAATCATTGGGGAAATGAATTAGAATTCCTTGGGAGATTTCCTAATATATAGGAATTTATGTAAATTTCCTCAAATAATGTAATTAAATATTTTTTCATTCTTCCAACCACCTAAACATTACCATCATACCTTCAATACTTTAGTAAAACCAAAATGGATAGCATGATCGCCCTGGATATTTTCTCAGAGTGATCAATAATTCATATGATGTTTAAATAATGACACCTTGTTTTTAATATTTGACACTTTATGTTTATCCTAGGTTATTCATGGACATTATTCAGATCCATCATGATGGTTTGTAATGAGATTTTGAATTTCCAGAACATATCCCCTGGCAGTGTCAAACTATATGTGTAGAAAGGCTCATTTTCATGAACCAAGTAATGATCAAGTCAAATCTTAATATTCATTTTTTGGAGTTATTTACCCTTGGTAAAACTATACCAAATTGAAATTCACTTCTATTTTACATTCAAGGATGTAATTTCTTAAAAATAACTTGCTCTATCATTTACCAAAATTCTAGGACATTTTATTATAATTTTACTTTTCCCTAGGGTTATCACTAAATATTCCTCATCCTTATTTCCAAAGGCTAACTAAACCTTTATCTAACACCATCTATAGTAGCCCAAAATATTCAAACATATATTTTAAATATTAATAGAAGGATATTTATTTCAAAAAATAATGATCCATGCAAGAATTTAATTGTTCTATTTCTTTTGGAAACACGAAAAAATAAACATCTAGTATATATGTGAACTAAATCATATACCACTAAGTTATTCATAACCAACACCTTTATTGGACATATCATACATAATACCTTTCTCCATACCCTAGGGAGAGTAAAACTAATAAATGGTGTGCTCAAATTCTCAGTAATGGTAAACAAGGGAGATATCATCAGAACTTGAGCATAAGGGTACCAGATCTTGAGCTTAACATTTTAATGTCATGTTTTGCATATCAAAAAACAAAATCATGATACATTGAATTGATATTTTCAGTTCATAAAGAATGAATCAAAATAGAATCAATTAACATAAGGTGTGAGAGAGTAACATTTTCATAAGACATATATTTTCTCCATACATATAAGCATATAAAATCATATGTCAAGGATTTATAACATGACATTTAAAAATTTTAGGCTTGGTCCAACCGGTCATATACATACTTCTGTCATGGGATAACCTCCTATGTATCCTCATTTTTTGGTTTGAGATAACCACGGATGAACCCACATTTTCAGGCATGATATAACCACTCTTGTACCCTTTTTTCTCATAGACCATTAATCATTACCCGATACATTGGAGGTATATATAGGTCCCACTCATCATATACAGAATTAATACATTTGTTTTCCATAATATTATATAACATTCATCATATCAGAACCCAATAAAATAAATATGTATCATAAACATTTCATTTTATCATAACCTATGTAAAATAAACGATTTTCATAATAATTTCATCAATTTATCATATAAATCCAATGGAAAAAGACTATGTTTCATAAGAATAATGTAATCATAAATATAAACCATCTAGATAAATAATAATGACGGTATCATTAGGAGATATACCAATTAGATCTTATGTAACATCGATGTATATTATCTTAGATGGAATATGATTTTGTAATAATACATGGAACATTACATAAAGAGAATATCCTTTCAATTTTAAGAATACTTCATCAAAATCTAATTTTTTTGAAAATATTAATGAAATAATTTTATTTGAAAATAACCTTGTAAATTTATAAGGGATGATTTAAATCATAAATGACTCATGATAGTGTAAAATATTTTTCATGTTGTGTACGTTAAAACAAATATTAAATTTACTTTTTTAGTAAAAATTCAAATGTACTTCATTTCGAAAGAAGAAAATATATTCATTTTAAACAAATTTATAAAAACTCAACATGGGTAAAAATGAATTTAAAAAATAATATATGACCATTAAAAAATCCATTTAATATTTTTTATTAATCATGGATATGGAATAACAATGGATTTTCCCCTAAAGTGATAAATAAAGTTTGTTTTTATTAAAATAATAATTACAGTTTCATGAGTACTCAAAGAGAGTAAAATAAAAGTAAAAATGAAATTTATAGAAATAACTATAGTATAAAAAATTAAATAGTTTCCTTAGAGATAGATTATAATAATTCATCATCAGAATCATATTCATAAAAAATCCTGATAAACAGTGAGACTGTATCATAATGCCTTTTCCACTTTGGTAACTTTTGAGTCATAATCACCATTAAAGATATATCCTTATATAGATAAGTATATTTTTAGATTTTTTTAGAATAATATAAAAATAAATATGTGTGTATTATATACACCACACAAATGAAACCAGTTCTGAATATATCATGTGTCCCTTAGAAATAAAAGTGACATAAAAATTTACTAATTCAAGTATTAAACTTTTTCATATAGATTAGAAACTACTATATAAGAATTATCAGTTTATTATGAATTTATTATATAATACTAATCATATTTATTATACAATATTTTATTTATTTATAACCTTTAATCACCATATTATAACTAATTATTTGTTAAAATCACATTTCGGTAATAACGTTTTCATTTTTCATGTATGTTTTTGTTCAGTATTTTTGGTAATCTTATATTGATCATGGTTTCATCAGATTCAGAATGTTAAAAATGATTTAAATATCACATATATTATTTAAATATGTATTTATTTTAATCCATAATATTAATATACAGAAAATAAATTACACTGCTCATGGAGATGGTTGGTCGTATCTACGCATGAACGTTGTTTCCATTTTCTTACTGATGGAAAAAAAGAATGCTAAAAAATATATATAACATTTAAAAAATAATTTTTATTTAATATATATCATATATATTCATTAAATCTATAATTTTTACCATCCATGTGAAAATAAAATGAAAAATCAATCACATGGCAATCATAGAGAGGGTAGTCCAAACGTACGCATGGGTGACATTTTCTTTTTCAGATGGATTAAAAGGTGAGAATATAGATGTGATATTGTAATTTATGAATTATAAATATGTCATAAATATCATATAAAAATATTAAATCTATAATTATCTTTATCTATGATAGGTGGTGATAGAAAACGAATTACATCAGTTTATTAGGCGTTAGTCTGTCACACACAGGATCTATAGTTTTATTTCTGATTTAATAGAGGAAGATATAGATATAGGTTATTCCATTAACCTTATAAATTTCTAGTATATGGTTGATATTGTTTATTATATTATCATACTCAAATAATATATTTATGAGGTGGAAGAAGAAATAAAATAAAAATGCACGGTTAAGAATAATATCTCTTTTTAGAAAACCCTCTTTAGATTGCACAAAAAGCCTTCGTAAGAGGATTTAGTAATCACAATAAACACTCTAGGATGTTGGTATTTAATTAAGGATGATATTTTGGTAGTTATTGGTTGATAAAAAATTATTTGGAAGTGTGAAGTGTAGTGGAGAGGGGGTTCTCTTTTATAAGTGCGGGGGAGGACACACATGGGATTTTCAAAATGAAAAAGGTGTACCCATGTTTTATAAATGATAAAAGTCTCAAGAATGGATCATTATCAAAAATTATAAGATATAGATTTAAAATATGGTTATAAAATATTAACAGGACATGTTTTTAGGACATTTTAATCTGTATAATTTTATTTTAACCATTAGTAAACCCATTTTAACCTTAACTGTGATAATTAATTTTTATTGTTTTCACAATTATTTATGTCCAAAAATTAATTTAACCTAAATATATAGTATTAATTAAAATTAATAAAACTACACAATCCATTTTACCAAATTCAATTCCCAATATTTATATAATTATGCATAAAATTAATCTTTTAGAGGCGACAAAAAACTGTTTTCCAATGAAAATTTTTTCATATGTATAGAATGTTTTAATTTAAAAATTAAATATGAAATTTAATACAATAAAATATTTTTGATTAATAAATATATATATTAAAAAATATTAATTTTAAAAACTTCTTAAAATAATATGGAACTAGTAAATGCTTTAAACATAAAGGCAGTTTTTTTAAAAAAATAGTATTTTTTACAATTCATTGATAAATTAATCTATTTAGATAATTTTATAAAATTAAGTAAAAGAAAATTTTGAATAATATTTTTCAAAATTTTAGATTAGTTTTTTTAAATAAATATTATAATATTAGAATAAATCATTTTAATGTTTGTTCACAAAACAACAATGAAGATAATTTTTTTAGAATGTATTTTCAATGAATATAAGGAATTTAATAATAAATTGAATACTTATTTATCAATATATATTACTTTTCTAAATAAAATGTTCATATTTTTCAAAAAATATATTCTTATTCATACATCCAAGTTTAATAGCTAGGTTATAATGGTCATGTTTAAATAATAATATTAATAGTATATTGGAGTTCGTTAAAACACAGTGTTACGTGTAATGAAAACTATCAAAAAAATTACATTTATTTGAAAAATAAATACTTCCTTAAATCTGAAGGTGTTAAAATTTTACTCAACAGATGAACGGTTGAAAATTTATGATTATATATCTAGAATATTGGGTATGTTTTGTGTTGTAGATGATGAATCCCTCAACATAATTATAAAATGTGATCTAAAAATCCAAATAGGGAGTAGATACTTGATATATTTTCAATGGATAAGGCACATACTATGGTTAAGGAAGAATTTTTTGTCATTTTTTCAGTTTTAAAATTTGGGTTTTTATGTGTGTTTTACATAATTAGTGTGGAAGATAACACACTGTTCCATCAGGGTGTCTAAAGGTGTGCAGGATGAAATGATATACGTTACAAGAAGTTTGAAATGTGTAACACATTTCACAGTAATAACATATAGATATATGATGTTTTGTAATGTCAATATTTCTTAAATTTGTGATAAGGGGATGGAAGTATTTTTTATCACCAAGAGGTATTGATATATTTTTGGTACATATTTGTTGAACAAGGGGATAGAGTGAATGTGATCCATTATGTTAGATTTTTTTTCTATTCATAAATAACTTTCAAACTCAAATTTATTGTGAGGTGAAGATTTTTTGAGATTTTTTCTAATTATACTTATGAATGTTTTAGGTTTTTACAAATCGTAAAATAGTTCATGATGTAAGATATTGATGTAAGTGTTCTCACATAGTTGATCTTGTTATTATACATATAAGTTAATTAAAAAAGATTTTTTGTACCATAAAATGGATACTACATCACAAGGGATACTGAGTTGGTTTTTGTGGATCTCCCTATTTTATTGACTCCACATCATAAGTATAAGAATATGTTGTAATACATTTCAAGAATATATTGAATGTCCCTAAAATATTCATGGCCTCTATGAAAAAAATGTGTCTCCAAAACATAATGTATGTTCAATAAGATCTTTTGGATATGTATATAAGACTATGTCATAAAGGATATGAACTAATTGATTTTGGTTTCACTATAATTTTGAAGGATACTGTGTCAAAATTGATATAAAATGTTGAAATATTTTCATTCATTATATATAAGAGGCTTCCATGTTGTAAATTATTTTGATCATTTATTCTTTTTTCTCTAGACATTAGAGTATCTCTATTTTATAGAGCTATCATCACACCATAATGTGATCAGGTAGTTAAAAATAACTAATTTTAACTACTATACTATGACACAATGAATGATTCTATGTCGTGAGGAGTGTAAAACTAAGTAGTTCAATAATCCCCAATGGCTTGGATTTTAATAAGTCATTTGGTAGCTATTTCATCATTTAATAACTAACAATATTTATTTTATAGTGGATATTAATTGGAATATGATCAAAGGGATGTGGTTGGGGATGGTTATTTGAATTTTAATTTTAATCTCAAATTTGAACTATCAAAAAATGTGACTATTATGCAAATCCAAAAAATTATGGAAAGGTTGAAATATTGGGAAGAATAAAAATAAGTTGAGGTGAGAAGAAAATATTTTCTGAATATGTGAAAAATAGATATTTATTAGGGAATATCCAAATTATAATAAATAAATAAGGAGAAGTTATTTTAAGTGGTTGAGGGATTCTTTTGTACAAAAAAAGGTGATTAAGTAATTTTCTATATGAAAATTTGAAGGTTAAGGTTTTCTTTATTTATGTTATACAAGTGAAGAAAAAGTGAAATAAATTAGCACAATCTATAACATGAAGGATTTATATTTGTTTAAAGACTCTTTATTTGTGTCCAACATTTATCTTTATAAATTGTGAGATGAAATTGTGTGTGGGAAGAACCAAAGCATAGTCATGGGATATGTAAGAATCATTTTCAGGGTTATACATTTATTTTTCTAACTCACATGAATATTCTAGTGGGTTGTGTGATTTTGTAAGAATCCATATAAAACAAATTACTATATTTGTCATGTTGATTAGTTAACCTTATAAATTTAATATGTTCCCTAATTTTGGTTCATATATTCATGTGAATATAGATTATATCAGTACACTTTAAAAATGGAAAATATTTCATTGGAATAAACTTAAAAATAATTTGCGATAATTTATTTATTCATCTCTCTATGATCTCATATATAAATTGTAGGTGGATTCCCAAGTGGTATCAATGTGGGGTTTCCTTTTTTGGGATTTTAGTTTTAACACCTTTCTAAGAAAGAAGTATCTGTCATTATTTTATCTTATCAACAATGGATAATTTGAATTTGGTAAATATAAAAGGGATTACCACATTTTTCATAAAAACATACCCTGTTTAAAAGGATAAAATTTTTCCATATAATATATCTATCAGTTATAAATCCTTGTAATAAAAAATTGATGTATTCCCACTACATGCTGAATTTTCATCTCTGACATCAGTTGAGAAAAAAATATAGAGGATTTTTTCCTAAAAGAAATGTTATTTTATCATATCTTTTATAAATTTAATTTTTCTATGTCAAAGGTATGAAAATAAAAAAAATTTGGATAAAATATATAATAACTATGAAGGTAAAACCAAATTAAAGTGAGATAAGATTTAGTTTTGGAGACTTAAATATAAATATCATTATATTAATGATGAAGTCACATTTGACATCCATTTATGAGTGTATTCATATTTTTTGTGTGTTCAAACATTATAGTGAGAAGTTGTAAGACTCCATTATTATATATAATATCGTGTGTATCTTACCTGACAAGTTTTATGAAATTATTTCTAGTTTGGAAAAAATGGATTTTTCATTTTGTGTCCTAAGATAATCTATTTTTACTTTTATTACATGTATATTTGATGTATTTAATAATTGTTATTATTATTATTATTACATATTGTTAATTTTTCTACAGGACTCTGATGTACTGATATTTTAGGGTATGCATCATATTGAAAATCCCATAGAAGTTCACCACTATGATGAGAACCCTAAAGTGATAGGACAATATTCTTCAAAAAATGTTATGTGGTTGGATGATGTACTATGATGGGATACATAATATGTAGACTACCAGGTGTGAGTACTCATAAGTAGATGAGGCTTCTTTTCATTAAGATCGTGTTTGGTAATCTCAATGATGGGTGATTATTATAATAGACCCACTAGTATGATTTTTTATTTTTTGTTTCATCAGATATTCCTATCTATGATCCTATTTAGTGGTCCTCAGAATTTATGATAATTATTAAATCATGTTTTGACTCATGTACATAGATTTATTTCGTAAAAAATGATAATAACACTTCTTGGTGAAGTTTTATTCAATGGTTGCATCATGAGTGACATTTTATTAATGGATAAGTAAAGGAAGGATCTATCATTTCCAAATTTATAGAAGATGTTTTCTTGGCCCTTTGAGTAGAATAGAACCATCTCCCTAAATTCCATGGTTATGGTGTAATGATGTCTTTATTTTAGATAGTCAAAGAAATATCTATCAAGAATTTAGGTTGGTAAAAAATATGTGAAACCTTCTTAATGAGATATTATTATAAATGTATTATATTATGAATTGATCATCATATATGATTATTATCGTTGTGAAATTAATTTCGTTATCTTGGGTTCCTTGACCCATTACTAGATAGTAATCTTGGACTTTTGGCAAGCCTGTATAATAAAAATGAGAAATTATCCTATGGGGGTCACAAAATAAGTGTTACAGATCATCTTCATTAAATTCTAAATGAATTTAATTAATATAATAAATTTTATTCTCAAGACCAGTGAATAATTTTATTCATATGTGATTGACTGAAAATATTTTTTTATTAATAAAATATTTATTTAAGAATAAAACATTTAGTTAGGTATTCACTAAATTTCAAGGAGTTTGAAGAGACCGAGACCACATTCAGTGATGCATATTTGTTTAAAATTCAGTAAAAACTATTTATCATATGTGCATATTGGTTCTCATCGTAAAATAATTTTAATATTATTATTACTTTTTCGCATTATTTATTAATAATAAGATATATTTCTATGGTCCAAAATTCAATTATAATATTTCTTATCATAAACCCTATCTCTATAATGAATCTTTTATGGTTATTGTGTAGTGAAATCTAAAATAGAGAATTTTTTCTCACAAAGGGATTCTCTCTTGACTCATCCTTCTCTCTCCATCTAAAGAATTAGAAACTCAAGAGAGATTCTTTCAAGACCAAATGATGAGTGGTCAACACAAACCAATCAACCCAATCAATTCACCATTCCAGTACCCGAATATTTAATGGAATTTCATAAATATCTAAGAAGTATGTGTCGATCACCACTCTAGGAATTCTATCCTTGGATCCTCATAGAATAATAAAGGTAATCATAAAGGGATTTTTTAATTGATCAATATTCACATTAAAGAAAGATCCTAATACAAGGTATTTTCTATCTTCTATTATAAATAAATTCATTATAAATTTAACATGAAAGGTCCCATATTTGGGTATTGTGCATCGAAATATTAAATTTTATAAATATTTTGTCCCCCACCACATGACTCACTTTAACTTTGACCTTTTAAGTGGTATCTGAGTGGTGAAATTTTATATTTATAATTATTTAATTGATTTTTAATCGATATACAGTTGTGGTTGAATGTTTTCAATTTAAATTATTAATTATTTAATTATGTTTGAATAAAATTTTTATAAAATATTAATCATTTTCAGTCAATGTTTAGTTTTCTTAAAGTGCTTGAAATCGATGAATAATGACCAGATATTTCATCGAGAAGTAAAAATAATTTGGCCTATAAAACTGAGTTTCATGGTGTGTATCTGGAGTACACACCATGTAACTGTTTTCCATACACCTAAATGTGTCTAGATATACATGAAATTCCAAGATGATAATTACATGTTGTAAATTTATTGCACATCGAGTGTATATTGGGCCAACCTGGCACATAGGATGTCGGATTAAGTGAGGTGTTACTGACGTACATGTCTTATAGTATTTATGGGTTAGTGGAATAAGTCACACAAACTCTGGGGTTATTATATGTGGGAAAACTAAGTGATACTGAAATCCTATAGAATTTATGATATTCATGGAGTGTGTAGAGAATAAACCATGTAGTTCACCATTTCTTATGGCTGAATTACTTGTCAATCTATCTGGTGAAAATTGTAGAAATGCATAATAAGGGATACATTAAATGTTACTCGCTAGTACATGTCATGTAATCCCACCAAGATACCCACTGATGACCCAGGAGAGTATCTCTAGCACACAGAAAGTGGATATGTTGAATGTAATTAGAATGTACATATCATGCAATTTGGCTGATTCAACACACTGAATCCCCATACATATAACCTAGATACATGAAAACCAAGTTAAAAGGCATATAACTGGGCAGTATATTATGTGTTGTCTTTCAATTAATGGAAGAATTAAAAATAACATTAAATTAAAAATTCCAGCATTAAAACCTTGTTTCATTGATTGTCACATTAAGTGTTACATAATTTAATAATGGTTTTAAATAATTTTAAGTGATCAATTAATTTATTTTAAAAAATCTACAAATATTTGTTCAACCATTTACTTTCCAATAATTTCATTATGATGGTTATATCCAGGATGATTCATATGGTCAATAAGTTTAAAGGGTATTAATTAATTCAAATTTGTTTATCATAATAAATAAAATAAATAAGAAATGAATGTTATACATTTAATTTCAAGTATACATTACTTTTTTAACGGTTCGTAAGATTGACCAAGATCTTTATATGTGTTGTATGTTTTAATTTAATTTATTTACTTGGTTTTAAATTATAAATTATTAAATTAAATATGATGGATTTTGTGTAATCTTTCCCTCAGTTATTATGTAGGACCTATGTGTCTATGGAAATTAATGTAATCCTCATTTAAAAATTTTTCGATTCCCCTCACATGTGTGTGAGTTATAAATATATGTAGTTAAAGGAGTATCACAATGCACATTTAGGAGGTTCAAGATGGAACCATTATTATTCAAACTTATGTGATATATAGGTGGATATGTTGAATGTTGTAACTAAAATTAGGATAGAAAATAGGATTTATATCCCTTGGGTAAATGGTTTATTTAGTATTTTATCCTTAAATTAACTGTTAGATAATATAATTATTGGGTATTTTATTTATTTATTTATTTCTATGAATTATTTATTTTATGGATGAAAGAACATGATAACATAAATAAATGAAAAATGTGAAATGATTTAATTTTATTAAAAGGATTATGGTTAAATGTTTAATCCATCATGGTTAATAAATGGAGTGACATCCAAATAATATTAATAATATATGTAAAGGATAAAATAAATTTAATTTATGTATAATAATTTAAACTACATCAACCTAATATTAAGTCAGACTAAGTCTTACATTGCTTGATTTGGAATGAAACCATGGAACTAAGTGATGTACGTGGACAAAGTCTGGACACAATATTTTGTTAGAGAGTTATCATGAAGGTTTTGGGATGACATAACAAAACATGAATTGATTTTCATATCCATGTATTTTCAATATAAATTTTTAGGCAGGTTTTGAGAAAATCCAATTTAAATTTTTAGGATGGGTGAACCCACTCCACATATCATGGAGCTGCAAGCCCACAGTTGGCATTACCACCAACCTAGTTACTTTCTTATGGTTTTCATGGACAAATTATGGATTATTAAGATATTTAATGGGGATAATATCCACTATAATGTATTAGAAAATAGAAATTTTGAGTTCAACGGTGCGGGTTATTGATACTTGGTAAAATAGTGGAATATTTAATAAAAATAAATAATTAATTATTTCTCACAAAATTTTTAATTCAATAATGTACTAATAATTATATATTTTAAATTTAGAATAAAATGGAATTTTCATCATCCACACGATCCCTTTGATCTATATTGTGGAAATATAATCTTTTCTTTGGAAGTAGCTTCCATGAATGGTTTTAACACCTTTAGCTTTTGATGTGCCATAAATATAAATCTTACATGATGGAATCCTGAATTCCGGATCATCCCATCCATGGGGTTATTAATGAATAGTTTCCCATCTATGAAAAACATTTGAGAAATGTGGTCAGCATTCAATGTTTGATTTGTTCATCTATATCTACTGAACTCATATTGACTCATGAAAGCATAGATGTGTATAGGAATCTTGATCACCTATGAGTTTTATAATAGGAGGGAGGTAGAAGAGAATTCTTTGTGATCTAAAAAGATATTTTCCAGAGAAATATTATAGTGGGTTCTCCATTTGGGCTTCTTATAGTTAATATTATTGGATATATTGAGCACCCAAAAGTTCTAATGTTTACAATTTTTGAAGAAATGGGCTCTAATATCATTCTTGAATCACTCTCTTGATGATACAAAAAAAAATTATATATTTTAGTGTGAATAGTATTGAAAAGTCTATCCAGGTATTTTTACTCTCTTATCAAAGTAGATAAGGATATGAAGCCTGAAAATCCTTTTGGTGTTATGGTGATCAAATAGGAATGCCATGAAAAATTACCTAAGACCAAGGCTTCTTCACAATTTCCTTCCAATAAGAAGAAGATAAAGGGGAATGCTAGGGAATGTTATTTTTTCTATTTCACATGTGGAAAGAAGGGACACTAGAACAAAAACAGCACCAAGCCAAATAAGAAAGGGGAAGCTTCACATGTGTTTGTTATTGAGTGGAATTTAGATGTTTCTAAAAGTAGAGTATTAGATATATCTTGTGGTACACACATATGTATTAAAATATATGCACCTATTAGATTTTGAAATATCTACTGAGGGTTGGTAGATCTATTAGAAACCAACATAGAGAAACATGCTTCTGTAGCTATCAGAGACTATCACCTCACATTTCTAGATGAGATGATCCTAGTTTTTGAAATATTGTTATATTGGGCCTCCAATTACCAAAAACATTATATATTTTTCTGAAACAGATATATATGTTTTTATTTTATATTTTAGAAATAAATGTTCCTTTTTTTATAAATATATAATTTTCTATAGTATAATTCATTTAAATAACAGTTTTTGTTGGTTTGATTACACAGTCCATCTAATGGAAATCGATAATGAAGTTACATCACATAACTCAAACCGCATCCAACTTTGGAATCACTAAATAGGTTATGTAAATGAAAATTGAATGACTAAATTATATCAAACTGGATATTAAAATTCTTTTGAACTAAAAACACTTGGTGTATGTCACACATGTGTACAAGGAAAAGTTACTAAAGAACCATTTATTGGGAAAGGTTAAAGGGATAAATATCTTCTTTAATTAGTTTGTATTGATGTGTGTAGACCATTTCCTATTATAGAAAGGGGTGGGTACTCATACTTAAAAACTTTTACTAATGATTTTAGTAGATAAAAATATTCCTACTTAATGAGGTATAATTTTGATTATTTTTGATAAATTAGAGGAATAAAATAATGAATTTATGAACCATATTAGAATTAATATTAAGAAACTCCACTTAGACCCTTGTGAATAATATCTTAATCAAGACTTCATTGATTACTTAAGTGAGTTTGGGATCATATCCCAACTCACTCCTCCTTATACACCTAAATGGAATTATATAAGTGAATGGAGAAACATCACCTTATTGGATATGGTAAGATAAATGATGAGTCATGTGATTACTCTATTATCCTGTTGGAGATAATCATTATAACAGTAGAATATATACTAAACTCACTTATAACTAAAGTTAAAATTAATATATTGTACCATTTATTGAATGGAAAGAAACCCATATTGTTTTACTTATATGTGTGGGGTTTTGAATCATTTGTTAAGGAATATTTTGGTAACAATATTTCACCCATATGCACAATGTGTAAATTTATTGGATATCTCAAAGAAACAAAGGGATATTAGTACATAATCCTTCAGAAAAAAATGTTGTCATTGAAAGAAGTCCCACATTTTATGATATCATATCGCTAAAATAGATATTGTGATCGAGATAGAAATCAATGAATTCCAAGCTATAGATACACAAGATTTTTCATATGAATATATTCAATAAAGTTATTGGGAAGAAAAAGTTTTCATAGAGAAATAAGTTCTACAAAGGAGTGCTAGTGAGGATATAAAACTAAAACAGTTTGGTTTTCTAGTTTCCCAGGATGGTGAATCAGTATTAGTTTATAATAATGATCCTTTAACCTATATGGAATAAATAATTGGCGTAGATGTTTCCATGTGGAATGAATCCATGAATTCTAAAATTGATTATATGTACCAATGCCATGTATAAATTTTAGCAGATCCACCAGTAGGCATAAAGCAGATTGGTTTAAAATGGGTATTAATGAATAAACTGGACATAGAGGGGAAATTCAGTACCTATAAGGCATGAGTGGTCGCAAAAGGATTTAAACATTTTCAAGGCATTGACTATAACAAAACAATTTCACCAGTTGTAGTCCTTAATTAGAATATCATTCTACTTTCCATTGTGTATTACCATGACAATGTTATTTAGAAAATGGATGTAAAAATAATCTTCCTTAATGGGAGATTCAGAAATATGTCTATAGGACACAACACACATGTTTTGTGTCTCCAAATTATTCCAACAAGATATAAAAATTTAAAATAACCATTTCTGGATTAAACTAAGTGGCTAAGTCAAAGAATGTTCATTTTAAAGAAGCAATAATAGAAGATGGTTTCATTGATATTTATTTTAATACTTGTGTTGAAAGACAGTTTAGTGATAGTGAAATCATTCTATTAATAGTATATGTTGATGAAATATTCATCATTGGAAACAAAATACCAATATTATGTTATTTTAAGGAATGGTTGAATAAATTATTCAGTATGATGGACTTGGGAAAGAAATCATATATTCTTGGGATAAATATCCATCATAATAGAACAAAGAGTCTACTCGGACTAAGTAAAAGTATATGAATTGAAAATATACTAAATTTATTCATTATAGAATAATCCTGGAGGGGGTTGTTTCTAGTGTCACATTTCATTCACCTTTCTAGGAAAATTGTTCCTTAGACACATGTGGAAAGAAATTGAATGGAAATTATTCTATATGATTCATTGTTTGGGATAGTTATGTGTGATATGCTATGTATTGTGCTAGATTTCACCTATGAATTATGTTTGGTAGGAAGATATCAAGTTGAACCAGGTGACCTCTATTGGATATTAGTCAACACTGTCCATAAAGAAATTGAGGCCTACTAAGGACATGTTCCTACATTATAGAGGAGATGTGAACTATTCATTAGTGGATTTGTAAATTCTACTTTAATAACCCATCAAGATGACATGACATCACAAACAAGATACATATTTAATTCTAATAGAAGTGTTTTGAGATGGGAGATATTAATGAAGTCCATAATCATAGATTTTATAGAATTGTATTAATATATTATGGATTCTATAGTAGAAGAAGAATAATAATGGATGTGAATCTTATGCCAAGATCTTTATGTGGTACCTAGAAGTAATGATCTTGTAACACTCTGTTGTAATAATGTTACAGTGGTGGCTATCAAAAAAGATTCAAGTTCACATTATCAAACATGAAAACATACATCAGAAGTATCATCTATAGAGGGAATTTTCTCAGAGAGGTGATGTTTGTATGAGAATTATTTACATGGGAGACAACATGGAATACCCCTTTACTAAAAACATGACTTGGTAGAAACAATATTATCATATGAGGTCTAGTGGACTAAAATTCATTGGTCGTTGGGTCTATTACAAATGGTAGTTTTCTGGAGTCGTTATCCAAGGACCAACTACTTGTACTTTGATTATATGTATATTCAATGTATTGGATATTAATAAAACATATTATTACATATTGTTAATTTTTTTACATAAATTTGATGTAATAATACCCTATATTATATGTTGAATTGATAAGGTTATAGCAGTTTCCTGTTATGATGAGGACTATGAAGAACTATGATGATATTATTAAAAAAATGCAGTTAGATAACGTACTATGATTGGAAAGATAGTACATATAATTTTAGGTTTGAGTAATCATATATTGATAAGGCTTATTCTCAAGATGTTCACATTGGTAATCTCCAAGAATAGAAATTTTGAAAATAGGTCCTCTAGTAAGAATTCCACATGTTTTGATATCATTAATTTTACCTATATGTGATCATGTGTGATGGTTATAGTGACCCATACTTTACATACATGGTTAATACGTCAAAATTAAAGCATACTTATTACAACATATAACAAAACTATGAAAGGACCGTATAGGTATAGTGTCTTTAGAAACCGGGAAACATAAACAACTGGTTCATAAAGCATCTACACTGACTCCCATTTATTTCAACATGTCTATAGTCCCTTTTTGGCAAATCTTACTTAATACCCTTCTTCCTGACCTGGGTAAAGAAAAGATACAAAAGGGTGAGCTCAAATTCTCAGTAAGGGTAAACAAAAGAAATATCAATCACATCTAATTCATTAGAACATAACATTTTGGAAATCTTACCCGGCAAAAGAGATCATAATTTCAGAACATGGGATAAATCATGGTAGTGAAATGTAATCCAAATAATCATAACTTAAAACCTGAAAATTTGTGGCATACACACATAATCATATAGAATCATTTATTATTAGTCAAGACTCATTTCCAAGACTATCTTAGTGGACAAAGTCCATTTCTGAACCGAGTTCACTCCTTGGTTCAGTCCTGTTTCACTAAACTGGTTTAACCTGCCATTCCAGCCATGTCTATCTCATGAGATATAAAATCTTTAAACAATGTATTGGAGGTAGATATAGGTCCCACCCATCTCATAATGATACCATCTTATGTGTTCCACAAAATCATAAATCATACATCATTGCATAACCCATGTAAAAAAAATGGGATTATTAAACATCATGACATCATAAAAAAATTCATATAAGATAAAGGAATTCATTAAAATAATTCCATCCCAACATAATAAAATAAATTTAATAATAGGGATAGAAACCGAACCCTATATTATCTTATATGGAAAATAATTTTGATAAAACACTTGAACTCCATTCTTGAGGAAAATATCCTTTCTACTTCAAAAACATTTTCCTTTCTTAACATGTCATACAATTTTAAACTAAAAGAAGTTGATTAAAAATAAACTTGAAACCCTGTAAAGGAATCTTCTTGGAAATAATTTTTTAAAAATCCATTCATGCTGTATAAGTTAAAAAAACATTCTTCTCGTACTTTTGTCGGAAAAGTCAAAAAAGTTCCTCGTATGAAAAACGACAAAAGATTCCTTCCATATCCTTTACTAAAAAATAACCAAAGGGTAAAATTGGATTTAAACAATTATAGGTGGATGGAAACAATATTACATATTTAGGGAACAGGGATGTGGATGATAAAATACACCCCAGTAAATACCAAAGTATAAACAATCTCGGAAAAAAATAAGATTGTGATATTTTCCCTTACCTTAGGTCTGATTTGCTTCGTAAGTGTCCTAACATCCTATATAATGATTTAAATAATGTTATTGACTTATTACAGAATCATAATTATTGTTATGATATCATATATGGTCATATTCTTAGCTTCTTATTAGTAATATTTCATTACTACTTGTTATTCGGGTGTTTATTACTTTTTGTTCTTATGCGTGTTTTGTCAAATAAATTCTTATTATTCACTTTAGGATATAGATACCTCATTTACAGAATGGTATTAGTGTAATATATATCATATTAATTCATTCAATTCATTTATATAATCATTATGCAATGAAGATCATGTAGAACGAATCGCATCACATCATGGAGATGGTATTCCGTACGTACGCACGAGCGATGATATCATTCCCATGATCGTGGAATTGTATTGGAGTGTATGTATACTATTTTATAATCAATACCAATTTACAATAATCACATATAGTTATTATTTTCACCATTATACCCATCCAAGTAAGGTGGTGGTGGAAAATAGATTACACCACGGCGTTGAGACGGTATTCCATACTTACGCACGTGTGGTGATTTCATTTTCCGTAGGATGGATAGATGGTGAAATATGGTTGTTTCATACATATAATAACATATCATTCTATTATTGATAATTATGTTATTAATTCATAATAAAACAACTAAATAAGAATAAGTGGAAAAAGAAATAAAGTTGAAAGAATCAGTAACGGACATTACCTCTTCTTTGAAGCGCCTCTTTGAGACCTCCTCTTAGGGCACTAAAATTGGTCTTTGAAGAAGAATAGAACCTCTAGGGTGTTTCTAGGGAAGTGGGGAAGTCAAATGGTCAGGGAATGGACAATCGTGAAGGCTCAAATTGGTGTGAGGAGGAGAGGGAGGAGGTGCCCTTTTATAAGGGAGGAGAGGGGCACCTTTGGAAATATAAGAAATATTAGTTTACATTAAATCCCAACCCCACATAAACACTTCCAAAATGACCCATATACAAATATTAGATGATATAGGGTTGTAATATCATCATCCAAAAAAATTTATACATGTTAGGAATTTTTTTAAACATTATCAACTTGATTTATCCTTATTTATCAATTTAATTTTATTTGTGGTAATAATATTCTAAATTTTAAATTGTTATAAATAATTACATATGTGTTGTGAATTTTCAATAATTTAAACATTTATGAAATTTTAGACCATATAAATTTTAATTTATAATTTTTCAATATTGTTGTGATTTTTAAACAATTTTATAATATGTTATTTTTATAAAATAACAATAATGTCAATTTTGACACTATTAATTTATTTGAATTTAAATTAAATATATACAGAAGATATATTCAAAATAAAAGCTTTAATATATTAATAAAAGGTCATATGTATCTATAAAATTAGTGGAGAACATTAAAAATTCATATAATATTTATTTTAATATTTTTAAAACCATTTATTTGATATTTTAATTAATAAAATAATTTCAACATCACTTTTGTGTCATAATTAATGATAATTATTTAATCCCTAAAAATTATAAATAAATTTCTATGATTTATATAATTGTATTATATTTCTGTAGAATATTAATTTTTGAAGTTTCATTAATTTTATCACTAATTTAAAATTATTATAACTATAAGATTTAAGAAAGTGACATGTTGTCACATTCTTTGGTTTTAATAATAATTAAATTATTTTCATGGAAAAAAGTCCATTAAATGAATCTAATCCGACCCTTCGGTGATATGGGTCGAATTTTAGTCATCCAATAGGATTTTTTCAGGTGTTAGGGTAATTTTATAATCTTATATTTACACTTAATGACCCGATTTACCTTTAACTATGGTAAATAAAGTTTACCGTAGTTACTATTCATAATGCCCAAAAATAAAAAGTAGCCTATTAACATAATTTGGACCCACTGATTCCGAATATGGAATCCATTTTTCAAAATTCAAAACATATATGTTTCATTAATTAATTTAAAATAAATTCTTTTGTTAAGAAAATGGGTTTTAGAAGTTAAAACACTGCCAAAGATTAAACTGTTTTTACCTTTGAATTCAATGTGAAATTAATGCTAATGACATAAATTATATTAAATGGGAAAAATATATTCTATTTATAATTTAAAACCATTCAATATTATAATTTAACCATATAAATTATCTCAATGAAAAAAGTTGTTTTTAATTAAAAATTAGTGTATTTCTACTATTCATCAAAATATGAAAGTTATCAGAAAAATATAAAAAAATTATCCAATGTAAATTTTTATATCATGATTCAAAAGAAGTATTTTATTTTTCCAAATTGAACTTATAAACATGTCAAAAACTAGATTTAATGGGGTTGTGCCATCAAAAGGCGGCAAAACTGTATTTTTTGAAAAATACTTATTTTACCTGAAAAATTTATTTTGTTCTCTTACCATGTTCTAGAAAATGTGTAAGATGAATAATAATGTTAAAAATTTAAAATGTAGTTAATACTATTCATAACGGATATTCCATAATAATATATCGTTGTTAAGTGAAACCCGGAATTGCGTACTACACACGCTATCGAGGAAGGTCGCGATTGCATGTAATGCAAGCCAAGTCTGTATTGTGTGCTGTGAAAGATTCCTTTGGTGTTGAGTATAACATAAGACATAAAAAAATTTCTCATAAAATATCCGGGTGTTACATTCTACCCCCCTTAAACTGAATTTCTCCCTCAAAATTCGTCACTTCATTACAAACATATGAGGATACCTCTCCCTCATCATATCCTCAAGTTACCATGTAGCTTCTTCTAATTGGTGGTTCCTCCATAAAACTTTCACCAAGCGAGTGGTCTTGTTCTGTAAGACTTTTTCACTATGATCCAGAATCTCTATCGGTTGTTCTTTATAAGAAAGATATTTCTCCAGCAGTACAACTTTTGAGCTGAGTACATGTAAAGGATCAGGTATGTACTTTCTCAGGAGACATGCATGGAACACATCGTGAACTTGAGAGAGATTCGGTGGAAGATCCAATCGGTAAGCTACCTTCCCAACATGATCCAGAATTTCAAAAGGACCAATATATCTAGGGCTCAACTTTCCCTTCTTTCCAAATCTCATGACCCTCTTCCAGGGAGATATTCGTAAGAACACTTTATCACCCACTTCAAACTCAAGGCCTTTTCTTCGGTTGTCGACATAACTTTTTTGCCAACGCTGAGCTGTTCTTATGTGTTGTTGAATAGATCTGACCTTTTCTATAATTTCATCAACAAGATCATGTCCTAATAGGTTTCTTTCCCCAACTTCATCCCAGAAAATTAGAGTCCTGCATTTCTTTCCATAGATAGCTTCATAAGGAGCCATCTGAATACTAGAGTGAAAGATATTATTATAAGAAAATTCCACCAAAGGTAGGTGTTGATCCCAACCGCCATTGAAATCTATAGAGCCAGCTCTAAACATATATTCTAGTGTTTGGATTGTCCTCTCAGACTGACCTTCTATCTGAGGATGATAAGCAGTGTTGAAACTCAACTCTGTATCTATAGTATGTTGAAGACTTAGCCAGAACTTTGAGGGAAACCTCGGATCCCGATCAAGTATAATAGAAATTGGTACTCCATGAAATCTTACCACTTCCTTTACATATATCCTGGAAAGCTGATCTAGAGAGAAATCCTCTCTAATAGAAAAGAAGTGTGCAGACTTTGTAAGACGATCAACTATGACCCAGATAGCATTATTGCCTTTGGATGTTTTAGGAAGTCCAGTGACAAAGTCCATAGTGATGTTTTCCCATTTCCATTCTGGTATGGGTATTTGTTGTAACATCCCATTAGACTTCTGTCTCTCAGCTTTAACATGCTAAAAAACCAAGCATCGAGAGACATATTCAGCAACATCTCTTTTCATTCCATCCCACCAGAAGTACTCTTTTAGGTCCATATACATCTTCGTGCTTCCAGGATGAATAGATAATGAAGAACTATGAGCCTCATCCAGCAGCTCCTTTTTTAATTCAGGGATGTGAGGAGCACAAACCCGATTCCTGAACTTTATTACCCCATCACAATCAAGGTTGAATTCAGGAACATTTCTCACCTTCTTTTGTAACTCGACATCTTCTTTCTGTGCATCTTGAATCTTCACATATATATATGGTTGAACATTCATTTTAGAAAGATAAGATTTCTCCCCTTCCATTAAAATTCCAGGATCCATCCTTTATAAATCCATAAATATTGGATCTTTTGTGATCCTCAACATGGATAAGCTAGCATGGTCTTGTCTACTTAATACGTCTGCTACCTTGTTTGCTTTGCCAAGGTGGTAATGAATTGAGCAGTCGTAATCCTTAATCAGCTCCAGCCATCTTCTTTGACGCATATTCATCTCCTTTTGTGTGAGAATATACTTTAAACTTTTATGATCAGTATAAATATCACACCTTTCACCATAAAGTTAATGCCTCCAAATCTTTAATTCAAATATTACCGTAGGTAAATCCAAATAATGAGTTGGATAATTTTGCCCATGGATTTTCAACTGTCATGAGGTAAAAGCTATCACCATATCATTTTGCATGATAACACACCCCAGTCCCTTCTTGGATGCATCACTGTAGATCACAAACCTTTCTCCACTGCAAGGTAGTGTGAGCACAGGTGCACTAGCAAACCTTCTTTTTAGCTCATTGAAATTTTCTTCACATTCCTCCGTCCAAACAATCATAACTCCTTTTCGAGTCAACTTCGTGAGTGGGTTAGATAACCATGAAAAATATTTCACAAAACATTGGTAATATCCAGACAAACCAAGAAAACTTTGGATCTCAGTTACTGTTGTTGGTCTCGACCATCTTTTAATAACCTCTGTTTTTGCTGGATCCACAGATATCCCCTCTTTTGAGATTGTGTGACCCAAAAATAAAACTTTTTGAAGACAAAATTCACACTTTGTAAATTTGGCATAAAGCTTCTCCTTTCTTAGGGTCTTTAATACAATTCTCAAGTGATCTTCATGTTCTTCCTTTCTCTTTTAATAGACAAGAATATCACTTATAAAGACTAACAAAAACTGATCAAGATAGTCTCTAAAGACTCTATTCATCAGATCCATGAAGATAGCAGGGGCATTAGTAAGACCAAATGGCATCACTATAAATTCATAGTTTCCATACCTTGTATGAAAAGTCATCTTTGGTACATCCTCCCTTTTGACCCTTAATTGATGATACCCTGAACGAAGATCAATCATGGAAAAGTATTGAGTTCCATGTAGTTGGTCAAATAGGTCATCAATGCATGGGAGAGGATATTTGTTCTTGATAGTGATCTTGTTAAGTTCTCGATGATCAATGCAGAGTCTCAATGATCCCTCTTTCTTCTTAACAAACAGAATAGGTTCTCCCCAAGGTCACGCACTAAGGCGTATGAATCCTTAATCAAGATTGTCTTGTAGTTTCTTCTTCAATTCCTACAACTCAATTGGGGCCATTCTATATGGTGTCTTTGAAATAGGCAAAGAACCCGGTACAAGTTCTATTAAAAACTCAACTTCACGATTTAGTGGAAGACCTGTAAATTCTTCCATAAATACATCATCAAATTCTCGTACAATGGGAATATTATTAATCGTGAGTTTCTCTCCAACCATTTGAGATAAATAACCTTCATTTAGTGGAATCAAGATCCATAAGATAGAATAAATTTTCACTGGACGTTTATGTTCATCCTTGCATCGATAGATGATCATAGATTGATTTGGAATATGAAATGTGAATTCCATTATTTGGAAATTGATATGAGATCTATATAAAGAAAGCCAATCCATGCCAAGAATCACATCAAATTCCACTATAGGAAGGATCACAAGATTTGCAGGATGCACTTTCCCACAAACTTCAATCGGGGAAGAATTGTAAACTTTTTATGCGACTATTGTGCCATTAGGAGTTGTCACAGCTAACCCAACATCTAATTGTTGAGGTAATACAGTGATACCCTTAGAAAATTCTTTAGAAATAAAAGATTGGGTGGATCTAGAATCAAATAAAACATTTGCTACTTTAGAGTGGATGGTAAGTGTACCTCTCACCACTTTGTTGGCATACTCCACATCGCCGATAGTAATTGCATGTGACTTTCCTTTGTCGTTGGCCTTAAGAGTTTGTTGACGTCGATCATCATCATCAACCCTTGGATTTGGGCATTGATTGGAATAATTCCCCATATCCTTGCACTTGAAACATTGAAGTGTATTAAGTTCATTCTATGTATCCCTTCCTTTGTTTGCATCATTAGACATCTTCTTCCCATTATTTCGACATTCAATTGCCCGATGGCCTTCTTTTCCACACTTATATCATTTTATTGTCCCCTTAAGATAATTTCCTCCATATTTCCTTCCACACTTTGAGCATAAGGAAAAACTCATCTTCTTTCTAGTGTGGTCTTTAGATTTTCTTTTGAATTACATTATCCTCTTCTTATCAAACCCATGTGACTGATGGGTTACACCAATCTCCATCTCAACCTTGAGAGCACATCGAGCAATTTCCTCATAGCTATTGAAGTCCCTTATGGCTAACGCCCTTCGAAGACTTGGTTTTAAGCCACTAAATAATAGATCGATCTTACTCTCAAGTCAGATAATAATTTCTGAAGCGTACCTTTCAAGTCTTGTAAAATTTTCTTTGTAGGTACCAACGGATTCATCATCCTTTTTCTTCAGTTCAAGAAACTTCTTCTCCATATTTGTTCAAAGAATACGAGGGAAATACTTATTGAAAAATAAGTTCTTGAACTCGTCCCATTCCATGGACTCAATTTCATCCCTTTGCCTTGTATTATTAATAAGATTCCACCATTGATCAGCATCGCCTTCCAAAGGATGCACTACTAAGATGACTTTATCATGTTCAGAACATTGAAGAACTGAAAATATCTTTTCAGTGGTACTGATCCATTGTTCAGCCACTAATGGATCAGAAGACCTGCTGATTGAAGGTTGGCGCTGCCTCATGAAGGATTCGACGGAATGTTGCTCGTTTCTTTGCTCATTTGGAATCCATGCATGATTCATAGCTTGAGAAAGTTGTGTGAGCATGGCTACAAGATTTTTCATTCCAGCTCCCATAATGTTTGGTTTCTCAGGGGGACAATCATTGCATTGCCCGTCCCATTCTTCATTAACATGGTTTCTTCGGGTTCCAGCCATTGACTAAAACCAAGAAGAATTGTGTGAGAAACACTAATTATAATAGGAAAACCACATAATCAAGAATAAAATTTCACACTTGAGGTCTTATCGTAGGTTTTTCATGGAAATTTATAAAGCACTATGATTTTGTTCTATGCTTAGACATATCCTTAGGTTTCTTACTAAGGCTTTCACATCCTAGTTTCCAAAGGTTAACTATACCTTTCCTCAGATACCAACTATAGAGACCCATACTTTACATACATGGTTAATACTTCAAAATTGAAGCATACTTATTACAACATATAACAAAACCATGAAAGGACCGTATAGGTATAGTGTCTTTAAAAACTGGGAAACATAAACAACTGGTTCATAAATCATCTACACTATCTCCCATTTATTTCAACATATCCATAGTCCCTTTTTGGAATATCTTACTTAATACTCTTCTTCCTGACCTGGGGAAAGAAAACATACAAAAGTGTGAGCTCAAATTCTCAGTAAGGGTAAACAAAAGAAATATCAATCACATCAAATTCATAAGAACATAACATTTTGGAAATCTTACCCTGCAAAAGGGATCATAATTTCATAACATGGGATAAATCATGGTAGTGAAATATAATCCCAATAATCATAACGTAAAACATGAAACATTGTGGCATACACACATAATCATATAGAATCATTTCTTATTAGTCAAGACTCATTTCCAAGACTATCTTAGTGGAAAAAGTCCATTTCTGAACCGAGTTCACTCCTCGTTTCAGTCCTGTTTCACTGAACTGGTTTAACCTACTGTTCCAGCCATGTCTATCTCATGAGATATAAAATCTTTACCCAATTCATTAGTGGGAGATATAGGTCCCACCCATCTCATAATGATATCATTATTATGTGTCCCACAAATCATAAATCATACATAATTGTATAACCCATGTAATAAAAATGGTATTCTTAAACATCATGACATCATAAAACAATTCATATAAGATAAAAGAATTCATAAAAATAATCCCATCACAACATAATCAAATCAATTTAATAATAGGGATAGAAACAGAACCCTATATTATCATAGATGGAAAATAATTTTGATAAAACACTTGACTCCATTCTTCAAGGAAATATCCTTTCTACTTCAAAAACATTTTCCTTTCTTAACATGTCATACAATTTTAAACTAAAAGACGTTGATTGAAAATATACTTGAAAACTTATAAAAGAAGCTTCTTGGAAATAATGTTTTAAAAATCCATTCATGTCGTATAAGTTAAAAAACATTCTTCTCATACTTTGGTCGAAAAAGTCCAAAAAGTACCTTGTACGAAAAACAACAAAATATTTCTTTCATATCCTTTACTAAAAACTGACCGAAGGGTAAAATTGGATTTAAACAATTCTAGGTGTATGGAAAAAATATTAAATATTGAGGGAACATGGATGTGGATGATAAAATACAACTCATTAAATACCAAAGTATAAACAATCTCAGATAAAAATGAGATTGTGATATTTTCCCTTACTTTAGGTCTGATTTGCTTCCTAAGTGTCTAAACCTTTTGTATAATGATTTAAATAATGTTATTGACTTATACCAGAATCATACATATTGTTATTATATCATATATGGTCATATGATTAGCTTCATATTAGTAATATTTCATTACTACTTGTTATTCGGGTGTTTATTACTTTTTGTTCTTATGCGTGTTTTGTCGAATAAATTCTTATTCTTATCTTTAGGTTATAGATAACTCATTTCCATAATGTTATTAGTGTAATATATATCATATTAATTCATTAAATTCATTTATATAATCATTATGAAATGAAGATCATGTAGAACGAATCGCATCACATCGTGGAGACGGTATTCCGTACGTACGCACGAGCGATTATATCGTTCCCATGATCATGGAATTGTATTGGAGTGTATGTATACTATTTCAGAATCAATACCACTTTACAATAATCACATATAGTTATTATTTACACCATTATACCCATCAAAGTAAGGTGGTGGTGGAAAATAGATTACACCACGGTGTGGAGACGGTATTCCATACGTACGCACGTGCGGTGATTTCATTTTCTGTAGGATGGATAGATGGTGAAATAGGGTTGTTTCATACTTATAATAACATATCAGTATATGAGTGATACTTGTGTTATTAATTCATAATGAAACAACTGAAGAAGAATAAGTGGAAGAAGAAATAAAGTTGAAAGAATCGGTAACGGACATTACCTCTTCATTGAAGCGCCTCTTTGAGACCTCCTCTTAGAGCACTACAATTGGTATTTGAAGAAGACAAGGACCTCTAGGGTGTTTCTAGGGAAGTGGGGAAGTGAAATGGGTAGGGATTGGCTGAGCATGAAGGCTAAAGTTGGTGTGAGGAGGAGAGGGAGTAGGTTTTCTTTTATAAGGGAGGAGAGGGGCACCTTTTAAAATATAAGAAATATTAGTTTATATTAAATCCCAACCCCACTTAAAAACTTCAAAAATGACACATATCTGAAGACTAGATGAGATATGGTTTTAATATCATCAACCAATAAAATTTAGACATTTTAGTAATTTATTTTAAACATTATCAACTTGATTTATCCTTATTTATCAATTTAATGTTATTTGTGGTAATAATATTCTAAATTTTAAATTATTATAAATAATTACATTTGTGTTTTTAATTTTACATAATTTGACACTTTATGATATTTTAGACCATATAAATTTTAATTTCTAATTTTTAAATATTTTTGTAATTTTTAAACAATTTTATAATATGTTATTTTTATAAAATAACAATAGTATCAATTTTGACACTATTCATTTATTTGAATTTAAATAAAATATATACAGAAGATATGTTTGAACTAAAAATTTAATATATTTATAAAATGTCATATGTATCTAGAAAATTATTTAAGCACATTAAATAGTTCATAAAATATTTATTTTAATATTTTTAAAACAATTTATTTGATATTTTAATTAATAAAATAATTTCAACATCACTATTGTGTCATAATTAATGATAATTATTTAATACCTAAAAATTCTAAATAAATTTCTATGATGTAGATAATTATATTAGATTTCTGGAGTCTATTTATGTTCGAAGTTTCATTATGTTTGTCAGTAAAGTAAAATTATTATACTTATTAGATTTAAGAAAGTGACATGTTGTCACATTCTTTGGTTTTAATAATAATTAAATTATTTTCATGAAAAAAAGTCCATTAAATGAATATAATCCTACTTTTAGGTGATATGGGTTGACCTTTAGACATCCAATAGTATTTAGGCAGGTGTTAGGGTAATTCTATAATCTTATATTTACCCTTTATTACGCGATTTACCTTTAACTATGGTAAATAAAATTTACCGTAGTTACTATTCAAAATGCCCAAAAATAAGAAGTAGCATATTAACATAATCTGGACCCACTGATTCAGAATATGGAATCCATTTTTCAAAATTAAAAACATATAAGTTGCAGTAATTAATTTAAAATATATCTCATTGTTAAGAAAACGGGTTTTAGAAGTTAAAACATTGCCAAAGATTGAAATGTTTTTACCTATGAATTCAATGTGAAATTAATGCTAATGACATATATTATATTAAATGGTAAAAATATGTTCTATTTATAATTTAAAACCATTCAATATTATAATTTATCCATATAAATTATCTCAATGAAAAAAGTTGCTTTTAATTAAAAATAAGTGTATTTTTACTATTCATCAAAATATGAAAGTTATCATAAAAATATCAAAAATGTATCCAAAGTAAATTTTTATATCCTGATTCAAAAGAAGAATTTTATTTTTCCAAATTGATCTTATAAACATGTCAAAAACTAGATTTAATGTGGGTGCGCCATCAAAAGGCGACAAAACTGCATTTTTTGAAAAATACTTATTTTACCCAAAAAATTTATTTTGTTCTCTTACCATGTTCTAGAAAATGTGTAAGATGAATAATAATGTTATAAAATTCAAAATTTAGTTAATAATATTTTTAAAGGCTATTCCATAATAATATATCGTTGTTTAGTGAAACCCGGTATTGCGTACTACACACGCTATCGAGGAAGGTTGCGATTGTGTGTAATGCAAGCCAAGTCTGTATTGTGTGCTGTGAAAGATTACTTTGGTGTTTTGTATAACATAAGACATAAAAAATTTCTCATAAAATCTCAGGGAGTTACAATGGTCCTTATACTTTAATATTATTTTTAATTCCTGTTAGGACTCAAATAAATAGATATATTTTGTAAACATTGACAATTATAGTTCATAGAGAATTTGGATATCTTGGTTGAATCATAAGTGACATATTATTAATAGATACATCAGGGAAGTATTTGACCCTTCCATATTTATTAAAGCTAATATTTTCGATATTTTATAGGAAGATAAACATTCACCTAAATTCCATTTCCATGGTGTAATGACATATTTATTTCATATAGCTAAATAAAAAAATTATCAAGCATATAGGTTGGTGACATGGATATTCAACCTACATGATGATATATTGTTATAAGGGGGTTATATTACAAAATTATGATTCAAATATGGTTTCCATAATCGTGATATTAAGATCATTATCTTAGGTTCCTTGATATTCTACTAGATAGTAATTTTGGACTTTAGGAATCCTTGTTAATTCCAATGAGAATGAATCCTAGATGGGAACAAACAATGTGTTACCAATGATATCGATTAAATTATAAATGAATTTAATTAATATAATAAATATTTTTCTCAATATTGAGGATTAATTTTATTCACTTTTTATCAATCTCAAATATTTATTACTGAATAAAATATTTATTTTGGTATTCAAAAAAATTTAGGATGTTCGAATGGACCAAAACTGTGTCTGATGGTGGATATTTATTTACAAATTGTTAAACAATATTTATCATATATGTGTGTTGGTTCACGCTGCAAAATAAAGTTATTATTAATGTTATTTTATGGAAAGGTATTTATTATGAATATGATATTATATAAAGTTACAATATTAAATGAAAATATTTCTTAACCTAAACCCTAGCTACATATATAGTTCTTTATAGCTATTTTGTAGGGAGATCAAAATTAGATAATTGTTCTGTGCAATGAATTATCTATTGACTCTTTCTCTCTCCCTCTCAAGAACATGAAATGTAAGATATATTCTTTACCATTGAAAAATTATCAATCAAAACAAACAATGTAAGACAATTTATTCATTATGATAACACTCACAGATCAATTAGTGTTGGATAAAGTTTTAAGGTATAACACCCAAAACATTTTATAGTATGTTTCTCTTAAATACTTAAAATTAATTTGATAGCCTATAGTTCATGAAGAACTGTAACTTTGTCAAAAAAATGGTTATTTATAGGATATATTAATTACCAATCTATTAAACATAAATTTTCCAATTCGTTGATTTGAATTTCCAAAAACGAACATACACCTTAGCGATCAGGGTGATATTCGTAGTCAGAGAGAATCAACATAATTTTTGGTGAATAGTAACATACCCTTATGAATACTAACATACCCTTAGGAATAGTAACTTACCCTTATGAATAGTGATGTACCTTTATGAATAGTAATATGACCCTTGGGAATGGTAACCTTACCCATGAAATTATAAATAAAATTTAGGCACATTTAAAATGAAGATGAATATTTTAAGTGTTTGTATTTTTTTGGAAAAATGAAGATTTTGATTAAAAATTAAATTTATGATATATAGAAAACTATTTTTAAAAACTTGATTTAACTTTTTGATTCAAAAAATTGATAAATGGTTAGGGTGATTTTTGGGGTTTTTTTGAAATACTTGATTTTTTGTGAATAGTAAAGTACTATAATAATGGTATAAAATCATTATGAGATAAGTATATTATTCCATGCATCATGGCCTATATAAGAAACCATTAGTTCAAACTCACATGATCATATTACTATTGTTTATCAATTAATCATCACTATTTCTTGTCTTAGAAAAAAATAAAAAACTAATGATTAAAATATAAAGAAAACCCTCCTCCCCTCCAATATATAAACCACCCCTCATCCCCTCTTCCTCTCAAACCCCTAAATCTTTGATACTTGACTATTTTCTTACAATTAAAATTCCCTAGCCCTACCACCACATCTAAGACATTATGGTCTCACAAAAATTCCAAAAACAATGGCCCTAATTAGATTCTCAAAGAGGAGTACTCAAGAGATGAACCTCTATTCCATTTTCATTCAACTTCTTTTACAAGTTCCATTCTTTTGTTTCTATCTTCTCACCTCCCCTCATACAAATTCAATGATAATTATTATAACGTAAATGAACTATAATTTTATTATTATAATGTAATATGTAATCATCATATCTCTTTTCCCCTCCTCTTATACTAAAAATGAAAACACATTCTAAGATGTGTTAATTTATCAAATTCAAGAATGACGGGTTTTCAATTTATATTTCCATCTCAAATTATGGTCATGAAACCATTTTTATGGTTGAACCAGATATTTATATATTTAATATATTATATTTAATGTTTTATAATCATTTTTTACACATGGTATTTAATTATAAACCAAAATGAGTTCATGGTGATTAACAAACCATCAAAAAATCCAAGCGTTTATCCTTAAAATTTTGTATAATGATTCATACTCCCCCAAAATAAAAAAAGGATTTATATGATCATATAAACTTATTGATTATCATTGATAAATCATAATTTAATTCTGTATTTCAGTCTCCATTTTACATAAACTTCCATGCTCATGTATAGGTAAACCTATCATGAAAATCAAGAAAGAAAATCCTTCCAAAAAAATATAATGGAACCTCTTAAACACATAAAAATATCCATGAATAAACCAAATAAGGTTATAATAAATCAATAAAATTAATAGGAGGTCATATAGTTTTTAATTAATGATGCTAAATTTGATTATTCAGGTCATTAGGATCAATTGAAGAACACATTTGAGCATAAGGTAGGGGGTTTCTCATCTCACTTTTAATTCTGAGATATTTCCATAGTTCTCCACTTATTTCGTGTATGTGATTTATGTGTAAATACATTTTATATGTTATATCTTTAGTTTTTTTATATTCAAGGTATTCTGTGATTCAATTAGTGATTATTAATTTTTAGTCATACGATTAGATTGATTACAATGTGGGAAGGGACGTTGTCCCAATTTCCATTTCATTGAGACTCACATGGTATTGTACACCTAATATATATTATGTGGTGTTTCCACTTACCATTTGAGAAAAAATTTCAGTCTGTTAAATATACATTTTCTTGTATCATGGATATGTTTATTTCCTCAAAACATATACTATTTCACATACTGTGTTTATTTTGAATGCTTCTTTAACTATAAAAATATTGATGAATTTTTATCCTCTAATAAATAAAGATATTTAAAAGGAATATTTTTATTGTATTAAATATTTTTATAAGAAATTATTTGAACTTTAATTGAAGGGTGGGGCCTACTATATCACCTCGATGCATTAACAGGTCTCTTGAGACAAATCAGTTGTTAAAAAACCCTTAGAGTTTGTTCCTAAAAAATTATTCGAGTTTCTACCCATAGACTTAAAATATCTTGATGTTATAATGGTTCATGTAATAGATATATGAATTACAATTAATAATCATTCTCTTTATACATTTTCTATTATTATTCTCTATGAGGTTTTCACTATGACAGAATCTATGGATTTAGTTTTATTATGAGTTTATTAATGGTATGTGTTTTTAATTTATTCACCATTTCATATTGACTGTGTCTAATAGATTATGATTCAATTATTTTTGATTCATGTTTCCTCAATTTTTAACCCTTACTAGGAATTTGGGCTCACCCCTTTCAATTTTTTACCTTCAATTGGTTATGAAGAGGGGATCATTTATTGAGTTCCCATGGATACAGTTTATTAGTTTTTGTTATGTATTTTATTTTGTTACATTTCCCAATGTAATATGAGTTATATGTATTTATCTAGTTTCTTCAATACTACTATATTTATCATTACTTTAGTATTTTATCCCTTATACTAATTCCAATGTAATAATTAATGCACCAACTTCAGGCTTCTGGGGTCGGGGCATTACATCAGGAGAAACTATGGATCACTGCAAGAGGAATTATATACTTAGATCATCATAGATCAAATAAGGAAATCTGAAATTGACTTTTCAGATGATCAATATCCATATCAATGAAATATCCTAATCCAAGGATTTCACTTTCTTTCTATATAAATAAATTGATTATAAATTTAACCTGAAAGATATTCTATTTGGATTTAAGGCATAAAAATATTTAAATAATTTTTTAAAATATCACTCACCACCACACTATTCCACCATTCCAAGAACCTTCAAAGGATCCATGTGAAATATCCATTTATGATTTTGGTAGCAACCCAAGATTTTATTAAAATATTAATCATTAAATAAATATTATGATTGATAGATTTATTCAAAAACAACACTAACCCTAAATGGACTGAGAAAAAACATAATAAAATAGATATTGACCATTATAAAATAGTTATTAAATGATCGGGTATAAAAAGCTTTAACTGTATTATGAAATAAAGTTTCTTTTTAATACAATTTCAATTAGTGTAGCTATGCGGCCAATAAACTCTTTTTATAATTAAAAATTATTTTTTAAATTTTATATTTTTCCATAATGATATATTTTTGGCATAAATAATAGGTTAACACTAATTTTAGAAGAATAGATAATAAACCTAAAGAATTAATTCCTATAAAAAAATTTCAATATAAATTATGATTTATTTAAAAGTTTAATTTGTGAATTATATAATAAAAAATTTAAAAAAATAAATTTTTTTTGGTACATATAATGAAAATATTATTATAAGATTATTTAAAGGTATTTTTATAAAAATAATGATTTTTAGGTGAATTGTGTAAAAATACCATTTTTATAAATATCATTATAACCGCCTGAGCTTCCACGGTATGCATCACTTTGAATAACACAGTACTGTGTGTTGTACGCAACTTTGAGTTCTAACACACACCATGACCAATCAAAGTAGCCGTTATGAATAGTAATACCTAATTTTTAAAATTTTAGAAATTTTATCTCTCAAAATGGACTTCATTTTAGGATTCAGAGTATCCAATTTAGCCTAAGGTGAAATATTGGTACTTCTTGTATAACTTTAATATTTTGATGAATAGTGAAAATTAATAAATTTTAATTAAAAACAACTTTTTTAATCAAAATAATTAATAGTGATAAATTATGAATTTGAGTGGTTTTAAAGTGTATTTAGAATATATTTTTACCATTTAATACAATGTTGGTCATTGGAAATAATTTCACAATTAAACTGGACATAAACAAGTATCAATCTTTTGATAGTTGTTATATCTTAAAAACACGCTTTTTGTTTTGACCGCGGGAATTAATTTTAAATTAATTTCTTCCACTTCTGTGTTTTGAATTTGGAAAAATGGATTCCATATATGGAATCAGGATGTCCAAATTGTGTAAATAGCTAACTTTTATTTTTAGACATTTTGAATAATTACTTCGGTAAATATTTTATTTACCATGGTTAAAGGGGAAATCTGGTAAATAAAGGTTAAAAATAATATTATAATAATAGTAAATTACCCTAAAACGTGTCCTAACCTTATTGGTGGATACATGTCTGACAATGGGAATCTTTGGGTCGATTTTGGGACCCCATGGAGCCACTTGTAGGTGATAGGGACACTTTATTTTAATTAAGTTAAAATAAATACAAAAATGACATAAGCATATATCTTTTAGAACAACAATTTTTAAATAGGGTTATATATGTCTGATTTTTTACTATAAATATTCATTAGAAAGCTTAAAATATTTCTTACATAATGCTATTTTATTTATAATTTTCAGGACATAAATAAGTTAATTTATGTATGACACAATGATGATGCAGTAATTACCATAATAGTGAAAAATTAAAATAATTGACATTATAAATACCCTAATAAATAAAATTTGAGACTTTTAATGAATTACACTAATTTTATAGGATAATATGACATATTAGTATTGATTTAATTAACTTTTTTCGAAGTAATCATGTCACGACCCGCCTTCAACAAAGGGAGGGAAGGGTCAGCAGATGGACAGGCCCTTCCTTCTTTAAGTTGAAGGAGAGATAATGACCCCCGAAACCCGCCTTCAATAGGTCCCGGAGTGGCGAATAGCACCAAGGGTATAGAAATTTCTCACAAATGGAAGTCATTACCCTTTTTATTTTATAGGATCGAGAGATTAGAAGAATAAAACCCAACAACACCAAGGTAGAATGAAAAGTGATCCATTACCACATGCATGTTTCAAAAGGGAAATCCACAAAGTGAAAAAGGTGACTACAGGGTAAGTACCAAATGGAAAAGAAAAACAACAACTGCAACTGCTCCAAAGGTCTGAGCTAGTAAGGTCCTGCGTGATCCCCGAAGTCCTCTTGGAAACCTCAAAAGTATTTTTTTATACATAGGGTGAGCATACAAGTACACTCGGTAGGGAAAACCAAGACTCTCGTGCACAAGTGGGGGAACGTACTAAAGTCCTGTGAGAAAAAGAGTAAACCAAACACCTAACAAGGCAAACTATCCACCCCAGGCCTCACCAAGGCACACTCCCCATATAACGCAAGTCAAGTAATATACATAATAAGAGAACATCGATGTTTGGGTACCCCGCGCCACTTTCCCACTGGTTATTGAGACAGCCTACGCATCGGACCAATCCCGCCATTTTCACCGCATTCCCACTGCCACACCCGCCCGCACACACTTGGGCCACAACCACACGTAGTCCCACTACCGAAATCCCGCCCGCACACACCTGGGCCACAACTGTCACACGTAACCACTCCTACAAAACACATAGGCCAAAACAACAACCACCACGCCCGAAGACACCTGGGCCTCATCCCGAAGACGCTTGGGAAACCACCTGCCGCACACACCTGGCCAACCACCACACCCCCAGCCTGATGGTTCTTGGGATAATAATGGACCTCAGTCCATCACAGCCTTCCCAAAGATACTTGGGCTATCCGGGAAAGGGAGCAGAAAAAGAACTAATAACCAGCCACTAAGAATAGTGTTGGGAAAAACACCCTCCCCCCTTAAATGGGGGTGTTCGGCACTAAGTGATCAACTTGGGTGGGGTGAGAATAAGAAAAAAAAAGCTACAAGTATATATATATATAGGTAACAAGCACTCACCCAAGCTAGGTTTTCTTCAGACAGCCTACAGATCACAACAGCACACAAGTCCGAGTCACGACTCACGCTAACAACCCATTTTTCCCCTTTCTTATTTCACGTTCAGTAATAAAGTTTATGTTTAAGCACAACTGGGCAACTAGTAGGCATAGACATAAGTCCAGGAAGGTAAACAATCAAGCAACAACCGTAACGCCCATACCCGGTTCTCATCAACAGAGGATTCCACCCCAATTCATGATATAAACAAGTATCCACCCGGTCTTAAAACTCACAACCACTAAAGCTGTATCAACAGGGGATCCCATCCCCCAATTTCACACAACCACCGAGGGTATAAAAGAACAGGGGATCCCATCCCCTCCCACTTCTCCAGCAATCGACTTGTAAAAGAAAACCACTAAAACACTGCCACCAACACTAATCAAGGCAAATCCTATATTTTCAGATTTAAATGACTTAACACACTCCATGATTTCAATTTTCATGTGTTTTAACCGGGGGTTATCACAAAACGAAAGCTCCTGGTGCCTCACTTTATTTGGTTGGATATACGTGATTAACCGATTACTTTTCATAGTAGGAGTTTACAACCACAACAAGCTATTTAAAACATCAATAGGGGTTCATTAGTGCACAAACAATGACCACCAATGGCCTCGATTTTTAGAAGGCATAAGCCAGCAACACTCAACAAGATGCTCATAAAAGAAACAGCATCAAAATATAAGACAGCATCAACGATCACAGCCCCCCCTCCTTTCTTTATAGAATTCGTTCATTATCTTTAATTAGGTCTGGTTTATCCAATTCTACCGAATCAAAAGCATGCCCACCCCGCATGATACACAAAACAGAGAGGTGAAGGATAAATTCCCTACTTGTTGATAAATGATCGACGTTTCGGTCGGGGGCACGGAACATTATGGATAATGATGCGGTGGGCCCAATGCACCAGAAGTTGTTTGTGAAAAACCTGCGATCGAGGAAAGGAGAAACCACATCTAACCCTTATTTTATAAGAGACATGGACGGTTGGGATGAAAGCGCGAAACTGCGTAAGGCATGGGGGTCGTGGGTTGACCATGCGGCTCCACTCGTCATAAAAGGGGGGTCAGGTGGTTTAAACTGACTCATAAATTAATTAAGTATTTAATTAAAACTGTTATGTGTGTTATGGGTCTTTAAAACATTCTCAAACGGGTCAAAATAGGGTTTAAAACCCTATTCACGCAAAAAGGTGCGCTACTGGAAATAACCCGCGGGGAAGGCCAGAGCCACCGGTAGCTGATAGCTACCGGTGGGTGAGAGCTACCGGTAGCTGCGCTACCGGTAGGCTGTAGCTACCGGTAAGTTGGGCTACCTGTAGGCTGCAGCTACCGGTAGGCCGGCTACCGGTAGGCTGCAGCTACCGGTAAGCTATAGCTACCAGTAGGCGGAGCTACCGGTAGCTGCAGCTAACGGTAGACCGGAATATCGGTAGACAGAGCTACCGGTAAGATGCGGCCACCGGTAGACCGAGCTACCGGTAAGCCTGCTACTGGTATGCTAAGGCTACCAGTAGGCCTACGCCACCGTGATTCCCAGACCAGAAAACCAAAAACGAGATTTTCATAAAGTAATGGACCCCAAAAACCCTGGCCATTACATCAGATACCTCTTAAACGATTCTTTTCCTCGAGAATCAAAACAAAACCAGAAGGGAAGAGAGGGTCCGAACAACCACCTTGAAAGATACCTCTTAGGAGAAAACCCATGCTAACTAAAACATTTCCCCGCCAAGAACCAAGCAACATACCATGCCAAACTGCCCGGGCAGGTGGGTTGGGGAGTCTCCTTCCCCATGTCAAGATATTTTCCGCTTTGGGCGGCACTGACTCGCCCGCACGGGTTTAATCGCATCCACCTTAATGCGTCTTGATTAGGGGTCGGGTTCTCTCCTCCCTCATAGCCAGGGCTTTTCACACACAAACAGAGGAAAGAATCCAGTACATTTTATAGCCAAAAGAAAAAACGTTCTATCACAACAGGTACAACAAGGAACAAAGCTTAAAACAACTCTGGGTACTGGGTAGGCATCTGTGATTCCCTCTCCCACGTACTCCCCTCAAGCCCACCATGTCTCCACAACACGCGAACCAAGGGAATGGTTCGCCCGCGAAGCACCTTTTCCTTGAAATCCCTGATCGCCGCTAGTCTCTCCACAAAGGTCATGTTGTCCTCGATGTCCAGCTCACCCAAATCAAGGACGTGTGAATCATCGTGAAGATACCGACGGAGCTGGGACACATGAAATACATCATGTATCCTTAGTAGCGGCGGTGGCAATGCTAGCTGGTAATCCACTTTGCCGACCTGTCGCAACACTTGGAAGGGTCCGATGAATCTAGGAGAAAGCTTACTCCCTTTGCCGAACCTCCACTACCCACACCGAGGGGAGACCTTTAAGAACACGTGATCCCCAACCTCAAACTCTAAAGGCATCCGCCTGGTATCAGCATACGACTTCTGTCGGTCCTGGGCCGCCGTCATCCTTTCCCGTATGAGCTGAACGTTCTCTGTCGTGTTCTGCACCACCTCCGGACCAAGGATTCCTACCTCTCCTACTTCGGTCCACCACACAGGAAAACAGCATGGCCTCCCATACAAAGCTTAAAATGGGACCATGCCAATGGAAGAGTGGTATCTATTGTTGTTGGAAAACTCTACTAGAGGCAAGTATTGCACCCATGCTCCTCCTGACTCCAGAACACATGCTCGCAGCATATCCTCCAAGGTCTAGATGGTGCGCTCTGTTTGTCCATCTATCTGGGGATGGAAAGCAGTGCTAAGGCGTAACATGGTGCCAAAAGCATGCTACAATCCTCTCCAGAATCGTGAGGTAAACTGTGTATCCCTATCCGAGACTATAGACCTCGGAACTCCATGTAACCGCCCCACCTCATCCATGTACTTTCTTGCCAAGGCATCAACAGCACTCGAATCCATGATCGCCAGAAAGTGAGCCGATTTCGTCAACATGTCCACTACCACCCAGATGGCGTCGTACCCTCCTTGGGCCTTGGGTAGTCCCGTGACGAAATCGTAATCCTGGTACATCTTGTAAACTTCTGGGTGTACCACCAGGGGTGATTTGTGGAACTCAATGAGAACCATGCCGCACATCGCCTCTGGGACAACCAACCTTCCCCGGAAAAGTATCCGGTTCTGACCATCCTCAGTCCATCCTTCTGGAGCATTACCCTGGTCAACTTGGTCATGCATCACTTTTCGCTCTAGGTCTCCCCACTGAGACTCCTCCACCTGCTGAAATAGGGATGACTGCACTGTCATCTGATATAGGCAGCCTCTATCGCTATCCATCTTCGCATCTAGTTGTAAGGAAGCCAACTCTTCCATTTCCTTCCAGGCGTCCGCCGACTTCTCGGAACGCATCCTTCTCCATCCTCCTTCTTAAGGAATCGGCCACCACATTTCCCTTGCCCTCAGTATAAGAGATCTCGAAGTCGTAATCCTGGAGGAACTCCACCCATCTCCATTGTCGCAAGTTTAAGTCCTGCTGGGAGAAGATATACCTCAATCTTTTGTGATCCGTGAAGACCACAAAGCGTTCCCTGATGAGGTAGTGTCGCCATAACTTTAGTGCAAAAACGACCGCTGCAAGCTCTAGGTCGTGGGTGGCGTAATTACGCTCATGGGAACGCAGCTGCCTGGACCCATAAGAGATCACCCCTTGTCGCTGGATCAACACGCATCCCAGGCCCTGTCCCGAAGCATCATAGAATACTTCATATTCCACCCCTTCTTCTAGTAACCTCAGAACTGGGGCACTGACCAACTTCTCCTTCAGATAGCTGAAGGCTGACTGGCACTGCTCACTCCATACAAAAGCCTGGTCCTTTTTGGTCAGAGCCGTCAAAGGGGCCACAACTCGGGAGAAGTTGGGTACGAACCTCCGATAGTAACCTGCCAGCCCAAGGAAACTTCGGACTTCCGCCACATTCTTGGGTGCTGCCCAATAAACAACTGCCTCAACCTTTGATGGGTCGATCGCTACCCCCTGCTCAGACACTACGTGCCCAAGGAAGTGCACTTCTCATGCCCAGAACATGCATTTTGACAACTTCCCATAGAGCTGGTGCTGTCGGAGGACCTCCAAAACATTCCTCAGGTGCTCTGCATGGTCCTCTTATGGCCTCGAATAGACCAGGATATCGTCGATGAACACAACCACGAACCGATCCAAGTACTCTCGGAAGATGGAGTTCATAAGCCCCATGAACAAAGCCGGGGAATTCGTAACACCGAAGTGCATGACTACGAACTCGAAGTGTCCTTACCTACACCTAAACGCTGTCTTCGGGATGTCTCTCTCTTTCACCCTCAGTTGGTGTTACCCAAACCGCTGGTCGATCTTCGAGAACCATCCTGCACCTTTCAGCTGGTCGAAAAGATCGTTTATCCTCGGAAGAGGGTAGCGATTCTTGATCGTCACTTGATTCAGCCTCTTGTAGTCTATACACAACCTGAGACCACCATCTGCCTAATTTACGAACGAGACTAGAGCACCCCACGGTGATGCACTTGGCCGAACATAACCTCTCTTCTTCAGATCGTCAATCTGGATCCGCAACTCCCGTATCTCTGAAGGTTACATCTGTTAAGGAGCCATTGAGATTGGACGAGCACCGGGCTATAGGTCTATCCAGAACTCGATATCACGTCGGGGGTAGAGTCATCACCTTCTTAGGAAAGACGTCCATAAACTCACAGAAAACCTCTGGAACATCCAACATCTTAGTATCTACTGACTCTGCTGACAGCTCGGCTATCAAAGAGAGGAGGGGTTCCTCTCGCCTGTTTCCCTTCTGACTGCTCTGCTCGCCGATGAAGGTAACACGCCGACTGTCCACGTCTGAGAACACCACCCTTCTTCAAAAATAGTCGATGACGTTGCACACAGAAAATAGCCAGTCGATGCCTAGGATGACATCGTATAGCTGAATCTGTAGCAAAAGAAGATCCCTAACCGACTGATGTGGCCCTATTATCAGTCTACATCCCCTACAAACAAACAACATGTCGGTCTGACCTCCGACTGGTGTGATCAACACCAGGGGCACTGGAAGTCTCTCGGTATCTAGACCCAATGCACGGGCTATACTGGGTGCATCAAAGGAGTGCGAAGCTCCGGTATAGAACAAATCATAAGCAAGAGTGCTAAAGAGACTGATCGTACCTCGAACAACCTCTGGCCCTACTAGAACTGCTGCCTCTGTAGTGTGCAACTGTCCACGCCCAGCTCCCCTGCCCCTCGGCTGTCGGCCACCTCCCTGACCACACCCTAGTCGAGGTCCTTGTGGAGTGACCTGAGGTCGGCCTCCTCCTACGTCTGCCCTCGGAGTAGCGGGAGCTCGCTGTCCCTGCTGCTGCTGCTGGAAAGGTATGGCCGGAAGCTGCTACTGGGGCGGGTGCTGGGGATGACTACCACTATTGTACTGCACCCAGTTGGGGAACTGACTTTGGAGATGCCCAGGGCTCCCACAGATGAAGCACCGCGGTCCCGGGCCCGTAGGAAAAGGGCAAGGGCCGGAGGACCGAAACTGAAACTACTACGGCCTGCTCCCTGCGGGTCGGAACCTAGAGGGTCCTAACGCTAGAGGCCTGGTGCTGACGGCCTTCCCCTTTGGTGGTCCCAGCTGGATCCCCTCTCACGACACTCCTCCTAGAGCATGCATCCTCTCCACCACTTCGGCCTTCTTCTGGACCTCCAAGTACGTCGGCAGGGTAAAGGGGGAAACAGCATACTGGAGGGAGGGTCGGAGTGCCTCCTCTAAACGTCTTGCCCGATACTCCTCGTCGGGAAAGAGGTCCGGAGAAAAATATAAGAGGTACTTGAACTTGATCCCTAGCTCCCTCACAGACATACTCCCCTGCAGGAGGAAGAGTAGTTCCAGCCACTTTTCTACCTTCATCATCGAGGAGAGGAATTCTGCCTGGAACTCCTTCTCGAAATCCACCCAAGTCACCTCAGACTCTCTCCTCTCCCCTAGGTAAAGCATCCACCACTGACGTGCTGCTCCTCGCATCTGGCTAACGGCCAAAGGAACCCAGTACTCGGTTGGGGCCCGAATCGGGCCGAAGGCTATAACAAGCTCCTCTAGCCAGCCTTCTGTCTTCATATCGGATGTGCTACCCTCATACTTCTCGAGGGCCTGTCACTGGAAGGCTCGGAGAGTCTTCTTCCACTGGTCTTCCTCTTCCCCTCAATCAGCTTTCTGCCGATTGGCCAATGTATTCTCCGGGGCCTCGATCGCCTGTACCACACGTGGTCGCCTTCCATGTGCCATAGCTGCAAGGTAAAAAAGGAATGCATAAGCCCAAGTAGTACATAATATTGTTCTTAAAACTTCTTAAATTATTTTTTATTCTTAATTCCCAAGACATCCCAGAAACACAAGAACACAAGTCATTATGATTCATGTACCTTTCCTAGGGTCTCTACCCTGCAATCAGTGTGGCCTCACTTGGTCGTTCGGTAGGTCCAAAGTCCTTGCATCAGATCACGGGGGGGCCCTAAAATCCCGTGTCCTAGCCGGTCTTCCCTAGCCTAATTCATGTGCCAAGGTCACCCAACACTATTGCCTTACCATCCCATGCAATCCTCACTGTGCCTAACTCCAGACTCCATCCTATCCCTCAACCCCCCATCCTCTGATACCATCCTGTCACGACCCGCCTTCACCAAAGGGAGGGAAGGGTCAGCAGATTGCTAGGCCCTTCCTTATTTAAGTTGAAGGAGAGATAATGACCCCCGAAACCCGCCTTCAATAGGTCCCGGAGTGGCGACTAGCACCAAGGGTATAGAAATTTCTAACAAATGAAAGGAATTACCCTTTTTATTTTATAGGATCGAGAGATAAGGAGATGAAAACCCAACAACACCAAGGTAGAATGAAAAGTAAAGCCAAAAGTAAACCATTCCCACATGCATGTTTGAAAAGCGAAATCCACAAAGTGCAAAAGGTGACTACAGGGTATGTACCAAAGGGAAAAGAAAAACAACAACTGCAACTGCTCCAATGGTCCAAGGTAGTAAGGTCATGCGTGATCCCTGAAGTCCTCCTGGAAACCTGAAAGCAGTTTTATATACATAGGGTGAGCATACAAGTACACTCAGTAGGGAAAACCAAGAATCTCGTGCACAAGTGGGGGAACGTACTAAAGTCCCGTGAGAAAAAGAGTAAACCAAACACCTAACAAGGAAAACTATCCACCCCAGGCCTCACCAAGGCACACTCCCCAAATAACGCAAGTCAAGTAATATATATAATAAGGTCACATCGATGTTTGGGTACCCCACGCCACTTTACCACTTGTTATTGAGACATCCTACACATCGGTCCAATCCCGCCATTCTCACTGCAGTCCCACTGCCACACCTGCCCGCACACACCTGGGCCACAACCACACGCAGTCCTACTGCCGAAATCCCGCCCGCACACACTTGGGCCACAACTGTCACACGTAACCACGCCTGCAAAACACCTAGGCCAAAACAACCACCACCACTCCTGAAGACACCTGGGCCTCATCCCGAAGACGCTTGGGAAACCACCTGCCGCACACACCTGGCCAACCACCACACCACCCGGCCCGAAGGTTCTTGGGATAATAATGGACCTCAGGCCATTACAGCCTACCCGAAGATACTTGGGATATCTGGGAAAGGGAGCAGAAAAGGAGCTAATAACCAGCCACTAAGAATAGTGTTTGAAAAAACACCCTCCCCCATGAAATGGGGGTGTTCGGCACTAAGTGCTCAACTTGGGTGGGGAGCGAATAAGAAACACAAAGCTAAAAGTATATATATATAGGTAACAAGCACTCACCCAAGCTAGGTTTTATTCAGACAGCCTACAGATTACAACAGCACTCAAGTCCGAGTCACGACTCTCGCTAACAACCCATTTGTCCCCTTTCTTATTTCACGTTTAGTAATAAAGTATATGTTTAAGCACTACTGGGCAACTAGTAGGAATAGGCATAATTCCATGAAGGTAAACAATCAAGCAACAACCATAACGCCCATACTCGGTTCTCAACAACAGAGGATTCCACCCCAATTCGTGATATAAACATGTATCCACCCGGTCTTAAAACTCATAACCATCGAAGTTGTATCAACAGGGGATCTCATCCCCCAATTTCACACAACCACCGAGGGTATAAAAGAACAGGGGATCCCATCCCCTCCCACATCTCCCGCAATCGACTCGTAAATGAAAACCACCAAAACACTACCTCCAACACTAGGCAATGCCAAGCCTGTATTTTCAGATTTAAATGACTTAACACACTCCATGATTTCAATTTTCGTGTGTTTTAACCGGGGGTTATCACAAAAGGAAATATCCTTGTGCCTCAATTTATTTGGCCTAATATACATGGTTAACCGATTACTTTTCATAGCAGGAGTTTACAACCACAACAAGCTATTTAAAACATCAACAGGGGTTCATTAGTGCACAAACAACAACCACCAACGGCCTCGATTTTTAGAGGGCATAAGCCAGCACAACTCAACAAGATGGTCATAAAAGAAACAACATCAAAATATAAGATAGCATCAATGATCACAGCCCCCCCCCCTCATTTCTTTATAGAATTCGTTCATTATCTTTAATTAGGTCTGGTTTATCCAATTCTACGGAATCGAAAGCACACCCACCCTGCATGATACACAAAATAGAGAGGCGAAGGAGAAATTTCCTACTTGTTGATAGAAGATCGACGTTTCGGTCGGGGGCGCGGAACATTACAGATAACGATGTGGCATCCCCAATGCACCAGAAGATATTTGTGAAAAACCAGCGATCGAGGAAAGGAGAAACCACGGCTAACCCTTATTTTATATGATTTGTGGATGGTTGAGATGAAAGTGCAAAACTGCGTATGGTGTGGGGGTCATGGGTTGACCACGTGGCTCCACTCGTCATAAAAGGGGGGTCGGGTGGTTTAATCTGACTCATAAATTAATTAAGTATTTAATTAAAACTCTTATGTGTGCTACGGATCTTTAAAACATGTTCAAATAGGTCAAAATAGGGTTTAAAACCCTATTCACGCAAAAATGTGCGCTACTGGAAATAACCCACTGGGTAGGCCAGAACAACCAGTAGCTGATAGCTACCGGTGGGTGACAGCGACCGGTAGCTGAGCTACCGGTAGGCTGCAGCTACCGGTAGGCCAGGCTATAGGTAGGCTGTAGCTAGCGGTAGGCTGGGCTACCGGTAGGCTGCAGCTACCGGTAGGCTGCAGCTAGGGGTAGGCCGCGCTACCGGTAAGTTGCAGCTACCGGTAGGCTGAGCTACCGGTATATGCAGCTACCTGTAGACCGAGCTACCGGTAGACAGAGCTACCGGTAGGCTGCGGCCACCGGTAGACTGAGCTACCGGTAGGCCTGCTACCGATAGGCTAAGGCTACCAGTAGGCCTACGCCACCGTGATTCCCAGTCCAGAAAACCAAAAATGAGATTTTCACAAAGTAATGGACCCCAAAAACCCGGGCCATTACAAATCATTATGTTATAATTTATAAAAAAGTCAATTATTGAATAGTGTCAAAATTGACATAAAAGTGTTTTTAAAACAAATATTATATTATTAATTGATATTAAATTCCTAAAAATCTAAGGATCGGAAAAGAGACTTATATCATGATATTTGTATCATTAATGGACCATTTGGGGTTGATTTTATGTATATAGTATGTTTATTAACTATATAATATAAAAATACAAAGTGACGTGGTAAGTGTCAAACTAATTAACTAAGGGTTAAAACTAAAAGATAAGGTTAGTATAATGATACAAACCTGCCTAAATTATATTGGTTGAGTGGTTTGCGACCCATCCCCACCTTAGCCTTTAAATAATCCACTTTTTATCCATTAGAAACCGAATATTAATTTATTATAAAATAATATTTCTCTCTTTTCCAAAGGTGCCCCTCACCCCTATTATAAAAGGACACCCCCCCTTCTCATTAATTAACACCTTCAAAGCCATTTGGTTCGGCCAACCTTTGACCAAATACTCTCTCAACTTCCCTAACTTCATCCTAGAGGCCTTCCTTTAGTCAGAAAGCCATCTTATGATCCCTTTTGATCAAATCAAAAGGAAGAACCCAAAAAAGAGGTAATGATTTCACCACCCTTTTTCAAGTTCCTTTCTTCTTCCACTTCTTCTTTATTTGTTATTACCATTATAAAATAATGAATCCAGTATCTCCTATATACTGTAATATTATTATAAAAATGGTACAACCATATTCAGTATTCTATCCATCCTTTGAATGACATGTCACCATATGTGCGTACGTACGGCTTACTGTCTCCACGTCATGGTGTAATTGTTATTCAATATATTATTATTTGGATGGATATTATAATGATTTTTAATTCATGTAAATAATAAATATAACATGATAATTATTATTCATATATTATATACCATCCAACTAAGTATTATTTTAATATAAAAAGAATGATATTTTTGCTCGGGCGTACGTACGGATTACCGTATCCACGACGAAATGAGATTCATTTCCAAGTTCACCATTCATCGAAGATTATAAAAACCTATATTACTAATAAGTATGTAATATATGAAATAATAATGCCATTGGAGATATATATATATATAAGGATTTATTTACTTACATATATCTTATTCACTTACTTCCGTTCAATACTATATGAAAACAGAAACAGCATTTATGCGTACGTACGAACTACCGTCTCCATAAACGGTGTTTTCCATTTCATAAATATGTCTATTATACAAATTTATATTCTAAATATATATTATATATTTATCATGTTTTATATTCTGGAATTATTTAAATCATGATCTAAGTGATACAACCAGGAGTGACAAGTTAAAACACGTATGATAAAGAAAGTGATTATTACGCGAAATGTTAAATTAACACGGAAATTATTATTAAATGGGTAATATAAAGTCATAAATGAATCATTTATGATATCATAAATATTAATATGGTTCAGGTATAATTTAATAACATACTACTATCTTCATACATGAGGTTAAACACACCCTCGACTAAAGTAAAGTGCAAGGTAAGGGGTTTTCATCTCACTCCTTATTCCCGTGAGATTCATGCCATATTGCCACTATTTCCTTTTTTTGTGGTGTATCTACTACCCATAATTGTATCATTTGTGTTATACACTTTAATTTATGTGTATTTACATATTCATTGTATGATACCTCTTTCATGGGTTGTATGTTTCTTATGTTACCAAATTGGTAAGGGTTAATTCCTCAATCTCATCATTATCCGAGATTGTTTATGTGTAAGTATTTACTGGGACATTTTTATCATCCTTGCCTATTTTTCATAAAAATGATTTCAAAATGAAGATTTTAAGGATTTTGAAAGGTACTCTTTATCAAGATCAAAATTTCAAATGTTTTAAAGATTTATCTTTCTAAATTTTTTCAATTAATGTCCATGTTTTCAAAATGGTTTTAAGGATTTATTTATATGGAAATTAATGTTTTGAAATGATAATTCTTTTCAAAAGTTTCAAAGTGGTATGGGACACTTTGATTCAAATAACTCTTTTAAAATTACTTCCTTTATAAATGCGTGACTTTTAAATGATTTTACAAAAAGGATATTTCTCTCAAAAATCATTACTCATCATTTGATGTATTTTAAGCTCATTTGAAGTTGATTTATTATAAAAAACTTCTATTGAATTTTTTGTGATATGTTTGACTCTGGATGTGTTATTTTGATACCATTCATAGTTTATGAAGAAAGTATTGACATTTCGTATGCTATTTTTAATATGAATGTTTATGTTATGTTTAAACCTTTTCATATGGGAATGCATTGGACTTAATATGTGATGGGTGGAGCTCGCTATAGCTCATTGATGCATTGGTAGGTCTCATGAAGGAAAATAGTGTCTTGGAAAAAGGCCTTGACAAAATATTATTTGTAGTCTTGGCATGAGGCCTTGGATATGTGGTTATGATAGTCTGGCATTATGCATTCCATCATTTTGAAATTGGTTAGTGATATTTCATGTGATTATTCGATTAGTAGAATATCCATGTAAATAAGTAAATGGAATTATTTCATTTTATTTCTGCAATATTATGCTGAAGTTCAAGTTTAAAAGGCTTTTTTTTAGTTTTATACATTTCCTTAAATGTTTATGCTTATTTTTGAAAGTTTCTGCTGTATTGCTTACCCTTACTGAGCATTTGAGCTCACCCCTTTCTCTGTTTTATTTTTCCCAGGATTCCAAGAAGTGTAATGTGATTGATATGCAGGGTTAAGCCAAGGAAATAATAGCGTTCATAAAGATTATTTATGTTGTTTTGTAAGTCTTAAAGTTCAAATGTAACATTCATGTATGTGATCTATTTTTCCAAGACTGCTAAACTTATTGATCCTTCGGGACTTGATTCCTTGTAATCATGCCAATGTATTAAAAGAATGCACTGAATTTGGGTAACAGGGGTCGGGACGTTACAATCATGGCTTTTAAAAAATCATTAGTATATGACTTATAAATTTATAAAGCTACTTTCTAGAAAAAATATTTATTTCACTATGGAAATTATATTATTTATTTTAATTTGAAAATTTATATTTTATATTTAATATCATATGTTATATTTTTAATAAAATGTTTTACTACATTATGCACTTATTATTTAAAAATTAATTTCTATCAATTTTTGGAATGTAATATAATAAATTTTATTTAAAATATAGATTTATATGGTTCAAATTATTTAATGAGTACCATTTTTACGGTATAATTGATAATTTAACTTGGTAAGAAAACTAGTTACTGTAGTAGAAAACCAAAATAGTAAAACGACGTAACATTGGGAGTAAAAGGAATAGCATGATAAAAAATGTTTTTCATTGATTAGTTGATATTTTAATAATCCAAAAAATATATAAAATCAATTATTTCTCATTTTAGCCACTTTATATGTTAAACATGTTCTCCCTTTATATTTGGTGGTTATAATTACAAAAAATGGAATTTTCACCACTTATAAAAGCACGCACTCACCACCTGTTCAAGACCAATCAAAAAATTTGGTTTACTACTAAAACTCTTCTCATTATACTTAATTAATAACCCATATAAAATTACATGATTCTATTGTAACAATATATTGTCATAGGACCACTATTTCTAAAGAGTCTTCCAAGGGGGGTCTTATGTTCTCTACAAGAGTACTTTTTTCTAGCTTCTTTTGATTTCTTTCTTACCATCCAAATATAATTTTCTAATTATCATAAACTTAAATCAGAATTTATTGTATAATAAATTTTATTATTGTAATGGAAGAAAATTGAACCACCTTTCCACAATTATATTAAGAAAAATAAATTTTTAATCTTTATGTTGTGTTGACTACTACTTCCAAAAAGTGACGACTTTAATTTTTTCAACACGACCAATTTTCACTAATTATAAGGGTGTATTTTAATAATAAATGAGAAATATATTATATAATTATGATTATGATTATTCAAATTATAATCCTTCTTCTTTCACTCTTCTTTGTTGAGAAATGAAAACATTAACCATATGTTTGGCATATTATCTCCTCCATAAAGAAATGTATCTTATTTTTCATCTAATTTTATTTTTATTTATTAAAATATCTTAAAATATAATTTATAAACTTAAAATTATATAAATAACATCATAATTATTCTTTAAAAATGATATTATGCTAAAATAAACCGCTTTCTTAATAATAATCTTCCATTAATTATGGATGTTCTTGTTTGGGTAAGCTAAACCACTTAATTGAAAATTTCTATGAAATAATATCCCGAATAAATATGATAAATTACTTTAAAATAATATATCATAAAAATAAGAAAATAGTGATTTTATTTTGGTTACAGAACTCTAAATTTAATATTAAACTCATTAATTAAGAAACCAACGTTTGTTCCTTCAAAATCACTGAAACATGCTCATCAACATTTTCATCTTTAAGGGTAATAACCAAAAATACCATAGAATGAAATTATAACATTGTAAATAAATTAAAAGCATTAATTATAGAACCTTTTACTTTGTTGGAATGGTAAAATTTATGATAATAATGAATAACAACACTATTATTAAGAATATAGTTAAAAATGGTCAAGATTACTCAAACTCGATATTGAAAATAGATAATAACTAACTAATATATATATAATAATTATTATTATTATTATAAATTACGTTTATAAAATTGAATGGATATGAATAATGCTCTTAAATTTGTGATTAAAATATTTATTTGTGTTATAAAATATGTTAAATAACTTTCATGTAAACCAATATTGGTGGTATGTGATTTGGTAACCCAAACATCTTACTTATTTTATATTATTTATTCATGAATTTATTTCCCCTATGATCACTAAATTAATTGATTTTCCATTATAAATGGTTTTATAAATTATATTTCTGAGTAAAAATTGTTTTTAATTCAAATCCACTTTAATGAATGGTTTTCTATTACATTTTCAAAAACCAGATAATTTATAAAAAGAGACTTGTAACTGTTAATTCTATACCAATGATTATAATATATTTTTCAAAAAATATATTTTTTTATTTGGTATATATCTTTCAATATATATTCAAAATATTTATCACTAATGGATATATGTTTCATTATTCATCCACTTTTTTATTCTATTATGTGATTTTTTTGGGGTTATTTAGTTTATTATGTAATTCAATTTAATTTATATTGTTATACTATTTGGAAATGTTATGAAAACCACTTTTATTTCCATTGGTTATTTATGATAATAAAGGTAAATAATTTTCCTTTGAAATTTTTTATGAAACACATTTTCATTTCTATGGGTTCTTTATGAATATTTAATTACTTTCATTTGAACACTTTATGAAACACATTTTTTCTACAATTTCTTTACTCTGTGAAAAGTGAATTATTTTTAATAATCACTAATACTGAACACCTAGATAGAAAAATCGAGAGGTTATGTAGTGATGATTCATAATATCTTCATGAAAATTTAATAATTATTTGAGTGCATTATTATGGTACGTTTAAGAGTATTATTAGGATGTATTAAATGAATAACCTAGATTGAATTCATAAAATTTATAAGATTTGGTGAAAAATTTATATATGATTCATACCATATATGATAAATATTTTCCTTTTATACTATTTATTCTTATCTATGACTTTAATTATTATGAAAATGGTTAGAGTAAGAAGAAAATTAGTTAATAATGGGTACAATGAGAAATGAAATGATTGTCCTAATGAGATACTGAATTGTATGGTAAATACTATACAAATCCTCATAGAAATGATTATCCAAATTTAGAAAGATATAAATAATAACACGAACCATATAGAGATTCTAAATACACCAAGGAAGTTGTATCATTCTATCTATTATTTTGTTTTATAATGTTCATACTCATTCAATGGATCTTCTAATCCATATATTTTTGAGAAATCTATCAATGCAATAGAAAATATATTTTCTATTCTTTAGTGATCAAAGCAAGAAAATATTTTCTTGGGTTTCTTTAATTTATATATAAAATATTAAAAATGGTAGACTCTCATTGAGAACAAAATATATAAATAGGAAAAAGAAATTATGGAATGGGAATAGTTTAAGAAAATATTATCCATCAAGAACATTCCTTGAACTCTACGCATGAGGATCGATTGATAATTTCTAGAGTTAAAACAGATGAAAGATAATTTTATTAGATCTTATAAAATAAACATCAGAAGTATATTGAGGTACGCTTCTAGTTATATCTCTCAATTTAGAAAAAATATTTATTATTTAATTGTTGGTTTAAAACCATTCCTTTAAATAACATTATCCATAAGATACATTAGGAGATATGAGGAGACTTTTCAATGTTCACTAAATCTATAGATATTAATTGGGAACTATCATTATTTTATATACAAGAAAATAAAGGTATAATATAAAGAGAAATCTAATGGTAAGTAACATGGGGGGAGAAATTTCTACCCCCTAACTACCAAATTTTAAGAAAAATAATCTAGCTAATTGACTTAAAGGATCCTGGAATCATTTTAAGTGTGGATGAGATTTCCACTGAGCCCATAACTACTAAATTAAGGTTTAGAGTTTGATTAACGCAACATAATAAAAGAGGGTTCTGGATAATTATCCATCCTTGTTAGAATGCTTCATGTTTAAGACGTTTGGAAGTTATGTAAATCAATTCCCCAACCCTTTGGCCAATAAAAAAAAGGCCATTTAGACCTCCCAAACTGATGGAACAAGTAACGGAATTAACAATCACTACCATTGAGTTATATAATGATAATGAATTGATGTGAGATACCCGTGATATCTTTTATAAATATCCTAATACCTTATTTGATTCTGGTTCACTGTATTCTTTTATATGACACAAGTTTTCTAAGAATGTTGAATCACCACCTCAAGCAATGGGTATTAAACTATTTTTTAAAATACCTAATGGAACAATGATTAAATGTAATATGTATAAATATTCTTTTATTGAGGTTTGTGGAAGGATAATTATTTCAGATATAATTATTCTTCCATTAGTTTAATTAGACATAATATTGGTTTTATATTTGACTTCACAGCATAAATCCAATATCAATTGTTGGGGAAAATATTTCCCATTTTATACTCTAAATCATCCAATTATAAACTATGAATATTGGAAAAATTATGGACTCCCCTTGGAAGTAAATTCTATATTATGGGTCTTGATACCACGAAATAAGTGATTTTTAGCTCAAATTATCAGGAGGGGAGTCCACATTGGTGACATGGCTATTGTACAGGTGTATATTGATGTTTTTTTAGATGAAATTTCTCGTCTTCTCTAAGAGTGTGGGTGTTTTTTATTGAATTCATACCTAAATCCATGAATATATCAAATATTCCATATAGAATTTCTCCCATTGAATTAGTTTCATTAAAGAATAAACTTAAAAGATAATCAAGATAAGGTAGAAATACACTTGGGTGCTTCATTTTCAGTTGCAATAGTTCTCTTTGTCAAATAGAATGATGGATAAATGTGTCTTTTCATTTATTATCATGATATTAATAAAATCTTTATTGAAATCAAGTATCCTCTACACCATACTAATGATTTGTCTAATGAAAATTAGATCTTGATACTTCTCAAATATTGAACTTCAATATGTATATCATCAGTTAAGTGTAAAAAGGGAAGATATTTCCAAAATGGATTCCATAAAAGGTGTCAACAATACCAATTAATAGTGACACCATTTGGACTTATTAATTCTCCATATATATTATTGGATTTAATGAATTTATTATTTAGGTATTACCTTAAAATATTTATTTTATTCTTTATAAAAAAATATTCTAATATATTCTAAGAGTAAGGAAGATCATAGAGATTATGTAATGATTGTGTTGAACACCATTGAAAAAAAGATACAATTTACGAAAATTGATTCTGATTAGAATTTTTTTATGGAAAGTAACTTTCTCAGTTCATTTAATCGCTCAAAATGGAATAATAATTGATCCCTCAAAGATTAAAATTATCCAGTAATGGTCCAGATCAACCACCTTAACTGATATCCCTAGTTTTCCTAAGTAATTAGGATATTATAAAAGTGTTTTTTACAAATTATTGAGGAAATATAATCCATTAACCATGTTAAAATTTAAGGTAGTAATGTTTCTTTTAATAGTTGATTTGGAAGAATGTTTCGAGGATATGAATAATAGATTAATCATTTCACCTGTATGTACATTACCTTATTGTGGGGAAGAGTTTATAATATAAAATGATTCTTTAAAAAATGGATCAGGATGAATCCTCCTATAGAATGATATGATAATTTCTTAGTCTTCATGTTAATTAAATACTCATTAGAAAGATTAACTCACATTTGATTTGGAATTGGATGTAGTGATCTATATATTAAATATTTGGTGAAATTAACATTATGGAGAAATGTTTGATACATATAATAACCATAATATTTTGAAATATATATTCACACTAAATGATTTAAATATTTACCAAATGAGATGGTTAGAATTGAAAAAATAATACGGATACATAATATGTTATTGCCCGGGGAAGGAATACAAGGTGGATAATGCGCTGAGTAAGAAACATTATGCTTCAAAATCTATGATTAGGACTGAAAATGACCCAATATTGATGGATTTACTTAAGATAAATCATGAAGTTGTAATAGGAGGAGGGTAATAACATCTATCACAAATTAATGATTAAAAATCCATTAACATGAAGATAAAATAATCCTAAAAATATAATGTGAAGCTATATAAAAGGTAGTGAGTATTTTGGAGTTTAACTTTGTAAAGATAGAGTTATAATGTTTGAAACTCAAATGTTTGTTCCATCAAAACCAAAACTGAAGAGGGAACTTTTGAATGATTCTCATAGATCATCCTTATTTATTCATTCATGAAGCATTAATATGTATAGAGATATTAAGAAAAACATCTAGTATGATAACTTGAAGAGGGAGATTGCAAGATACATATCTTGATGCCTATTTTTCTTGCAATGTAAGGCTATGGGATAGAAGACTATGGGTATGTTTCATCCATTACCCATACCAGTTTAGAAATGGGAAAAAATTTCCACGTATTTCATCAAAGTAATCTATAAAATGTATATGTACCATAATTTAATTTGGATTGTATTGAACTATCTTACTACGTTAGTATATTTTGTTGCTGTAATAGAATATTTCTCTCTAAAAAACCTATCAAGATATATATATGGGATGTTGTAAGGTTGTGTGTATTAGAACTCTACATTATATCTGATAGGGGTCTAAGGATTACCTTGAAGTCATATGTTATTCATTATAAATAATTAGAGACATATTTGAGTTTCATTACTGCTTATCACACTTAGACAAATGGTCAATCTGATAAGACTATTCAAACTCTTAATTATATGAAGGGATCTAGTTTGATATCATTTCAAGGATGATGAGATCAATACATACCCTTCTTATATTTATCATATAACAATAAATATTATTCTAAAATTTTCATAGAACCATATCATGCTCTATATGGGATGATATGTAGTACCGTAACATGTTGGGATGATGTTGGAGAGAGGGAGATTGGTTATAACCTTTTCCGAGAAATAATGAACAATGTTCTTACCATTATATGGTATATGTATGCAGCACAGTGATTTTAAAAAATTATATATATATTCATCAATTTAATATAGTGTTTTAATTTGGTGTCAAGACGTTCCTCTCAATATCTTTATAGACATAGGTTATGAAATTTTGGGAAGAAATGGAAGTTGAATCCTAGGTACATCAATCCATTCAAGATCATTAATCATTTTTTAAAGGTACCTTATCACATAAAACTCCTGAAATACCTATCCCATATTAATAATGTATTCTATATATCACTTTTTAGAAAATACATACCAGATTGATCACATATACTAAACATAGAAGTCATGTTATTTGAATATGATCACTTATTTGAGGAATAACCAGTAGAAATTTTTTATCAAGGAGATAGAGTGTTGTGGAACAAGACCAATCATACAATAATATTTATATTTCAAAATAATAAGTTCTATGAAGTTATAAGTGAACTTGAGGATGAAATGAGACAAAAGTACCCTCACTTTTTTATCTGAGTAATAAAAAATTTAGGACAAAATTATTTTTAAGGTCAGAATAATGTTATAACCTATGATTTTAGGGAAATATTACTCCTTAAATAAATATTATTTTTGATATCCTTCTATACATAAAACATTGAACCTAAAAAGACATGAAAACTTTTAATAAAATATATATTGACTAATATAAGGTATCTCTTAAATGAGAGGGTACAAATAGTTGTAACAAAATTATAAAATAAAGGACCCTTTTAATACTATTTTTATGACTGAAACTAAAAAGCTAATAAAATCATTTTATAATAGAAATTTATTTTCTAAATTGTATATTTTATGAGTGTGATATTTTTTTATGAATAATAGTTTAGCATTAATTTCAAAACAACACTTAATATACCTATAAAATAATTTTATATAGAAAATAGGTTTCCACCATACATTATGATTTTATTTAAAATATAATTTTATTAATTAAATAATGATAATTTTGAAAAATTAAATTTAATTTAGAACTTATCAAGACAATTTAATATTTAGATTAATTTTTGAAATTTTTTTAATAATAATTATTTTTAGGTGAATAGTTAAAAAATATTGTTTCTATAAATATCGTGACATACAAAACATTAGTAGTAGATAAGTATGATTTTTAATTTTATGAAATTATTTTATACACAAAATATATATTTTATACGTTTATTTTTAATATAAAATATATTTTTTAAAATTTAAATTTTTGATTTTAGAATTTTAGTTATATTTATTTTAAAAAAAATATTTTAATATAGTAGAGTTATTATTTTAATTTTATTTCCATCAGTGTTTGAAAATTAATACAATAAAATGGATTCAATATATACAATTTTAGTATCTAAACTATTTAATAAGTAACATTTTAATTTATGTTATAAATGATAATTTACCTTGGTAGTAAAACTAATAACCATAATATGATACAAAAATGGTAAACAAATGGGGTAAATAGGGCAGTAAAACACATAACATGATAAAAAATGTTTCATATTTATTTTTGGTGGTTTTTATTGAAGAAAACATATCTCTGTAAATTATTTTCATTTTTTGGAGCCACTTTATATTTTTAACATGTTCTCCCACTATATTATGTGGTTCTATTTTCAAAAATGTCATTCTCACCACTTATAAAAGGGCCCTCTCAACACCCCATCAATAGAACCCAAATAATTATTCTTCCATAGGAAAATAATCCCATTATTCTAATTTTATAACTCAATTCATTTTCATTGACCCTCTAGTCGTAATAAATTTTCTTAATACCTCTATTTCAAAATATTCTTTTAAGGGAAAGCCTATGTTCTCAAAATAAGTACCTTTTTAATAACTTCTTAAATTGTCTTTATTAACATACAATTATAAATTTAAAATTCTCATATAATTCAAAAATTATTATTTATATGCTGATTTTTTTTATCCTAGGTTAAAAATGATTAAACCACTTTCACTTTTTCTATTAGGAAAAATAAAATCGTCATTCATGCATTGTAGAGACTACAGCCTCCAAGAAGCAATGAATTCCATTTTTCCACCACTACGTCTCTTTAAAAATTATAAGAGATGAATTGTAGTGTAAATTTTTCATATATAATATGAATATTATTATTATCATTAAGGGTCATTTATAATCCACCTTCTTTCCCTTTCCTTCTTTGAGAAATGAATACTTAAATCAGGTATTGTGCCTACTACCACTTGTGTGAGGTAATATGTCTCGTTTCTCATAAATATTATTTATTATTTATTAAAATATATTAAAATATTAATAAGAACCATAAAATTATATAAATAAAATAATTATTAGTATTTAATAATGATATTATGGTAAAAGAAACCATATTCATAATAAAAATAATCCATTAGTTATGTTTTGTTCTTGTTTTAGTCAATTTAATTACATACCTGAAAAATGATATGAAATAATATAATATATGACTATGATAAATTAATTTAGGATAATATATCATATAAATAAAAAATGATAATTTAGTTTTGGTACTATAATTGTATAGTTATTAATAAACACATTAATTAACATACCAACGCTTGTCTGTTAAAAATCACTAAAACATACTCATCAATGATTTTATCATTATAGATCATAATTAAAAGTCCCATAGAACGAAATTATAAAATTTTAAATAATTAAAAATAAAAAAAAAGATACTTTTGTTATATGGGAATTAAATCTCAGATAATAATTAATAATAACATTACCATTATGAAACTCCTTCAAAACAATCAAGATTACTCACGCAAATATTAAAAATAGATAATAATTAACTAATATAAATTTAAGGTATAATTATCAATTATTTTTATAAAATTGTATATATATGAATAAGGTTATATAATATTTTATTATGATATTTATTTTTTTACTTAAGAGGTTAAATAATATATGTGGAAATCGTGATTAAAGGAAAGGGAATTGGTAACTCAAAATCCTTCCTTTGAGTAATATGATTTATTCTTCAATTTCATTCCCATATGTTCACTAAATTCATTGATTTTACTATTTTAAATGGTTATTTATATTATATATATATATGGGAAGTGTTTTTTTAATTCAAACCCACTTCCTTTAATGTTTTTCTTTTTAGGTTTTTTATAACGAGACTTTTTTAAAAGAGACTCATAATTATGAATTTTACATCAATGATTAAAAAATGTTTTTCAAGAAATATATTTTGATATTTTTTTACATTTTCCTCTCTATATTAAAAAATATATCTCTAGTGGAGTTATTTTTTATGTTTCTCCATCACTATTTTCTTCTATTGTGTAATTATTCTTTGGGTGATAATTTTTTCAATGTCAACTGAGTCAATTCACGTTATTATACTATATTGAAATGTTATAGAACCCACATTTATTTACATGGGTTATTTATGCTATAAAATATTTTTATTTTCAATTGAATGTTTTATAAAATCCATTTTTTATATAGGATGTTCATGAAAAGTGAATGACTTTCATTTAAACTTTATTTCCCAGGGTTCTTTATGATGTGATAAGTAGATGATTTTCAAGTGGATGATGATGGGTGGGTCCTATATTTCTATCAAATAATTTGGTTAAAAGTTTAAACCACGTGAGATATTTATAAGTAGGTACAATTTTGTTTTTTTCAAGTATGAATGAAAATGTGTGACTTTTAATGGTGATATATATGTGGTTATAATTAATTTGCCTCAAAATTATGGGTTATAGTGCGTGACTTGTGAAATTAATGCTTCCTTACGATAATGGTTATGCCATAGTTGAAATATGCTATTCATTATAACCTTATTATATCTTGATTCATTATTTATGTTAACTATTTTTAATCCATGTTTTGACTATTATATTTCCCTATTGATCTTTTATGGATTTACCTTCATATTTTATTCCCTTTTAAGATCACATATTTTTTACAATAATGAAGTCATTATTATATAATTAATACCTTTTTAATGTTTTTCCCCTTATTCTTATGAAATCATCCTTGAGGAATTGATTATTTATACCATACTGAGCATTCCATTTCGTCTATTTCTTATTTGTCTCATTCCCTAGGTTATGAGGATTTATTTTTCTAATGGGAAGTTTATATGAAGGTCTAGTATTATTCACTTAAAATGAAATGATTATAATCAATGTAAAATAAGATTATTGTCTAGCTAGATTCTAAATACATTGTTTCTATCAGTCCATGGGATATTATTAGTATTATTTATGAAATTTAATGTTTATATCATAAAAAATATGTAAAATAAATTCAAGTCATCTTTTTCCTCTATAATTTTCATTATAATATTATTTCTTATGAAATGAGAAAATATAATTCTTTAAAGAAAATTGTAATGACTAAAAATGGGATTTCATTAAAATCTTAAAATCTATGATAAACAAGGAATTTTTTTGAAGATGATGGATATTCTTTTTCAAAGTTCTTCCCACCCCACTGGATCTTAAGCTCTTTATTACAAGGGTCACTTTGTTTGCACTTGTGTGTTTATTGTGATCACTTATTTCCTTCTTTATCTGATGATGATTCTTTAAATGAAATGCATGGAAGTAAGCAGGAAGACATAGAAATTTTTACTTAGTTCACCCTCACTGGGCTACATCCAAAGAGTATATGCCGACAAGTTGTCGGTCATACCAAATTTCACTATACTTCACTAGATGTGGATACAAGGGTTCAGAAACAATCACTATGTCCCAGGCTCACTGCATTTACATGGTTTAGGGTCAGCTCACTGCTTTCCCAAGGGTGACTTCCTATTTCTCTCTCTCTGGATCACTACTGGTGGAGAGGATCACCTTCTTCCACTTTCTTTGCTCACTGCTCCAGAAAGGATACACTCACAGTTTATAGACTTTTAGGTCTCTTCATTTTCATAAATAAATGCATATTTTTCTATATGTAGATGCTCTTTTGAAGTCCAAATTTCACCAGTAGATGAATCTCTCTTTGCACTGAAGGTATTAGGCAATCTTCCAAATTTTACGCAGCCCTGAATTACCACCGTGAATAAACCTTACTTGGCGCACAAGTCAAATCCGGCGTGCATGTATCGGCATGCATGTCACAACTGGTACGCAAGTCCACATCAACTACTTGCACGACACAATCCTCTGCAACTCCAAACTTGAGTGACTCAATCCCTTTTACGCCCAAACCAATATTGGCGTGCAACTACAAACCGGCACGCAACTTCAAACACTGGCATTCAAGTCCACCTGCGCAACCACACACCACTTGCATGACCACCAAATCTCTGTGACGGGAGCTCTGAATTTTCTATGTGTTGAACTCTATTGAAAATGATTACAGGTGGTCCTGTATTTATAGGCATTTGGTCAACCTACGCGGTGGCGCGCAAGTCTTCCCTCAGCGTGCAAGTCTCGGCGCGCAGGTCTCTTCCCCTACAAGTCACATTTTCATGACCAAACCAATACCTGCATGACCCTCTTTCCTTTTCCATATTTTGATCTTCTGATCTTGAAAAACAATAGGTGTGAAAGTTCTCAATCATCCAAGGCATCGGTGCGCAAGTCCTTTCTCAGCACGCAAGTCACCTGTGCGACCAACCCAATACCTAAACGACCCTTGTCCCTTTGCCATATTTTAATGATATGATCTTGAAAAATATTAGGTGTGCAATTTTCCTCTCCATCAAGCACATGGCTCACAATTCCCTTTTCCAAAAACAACTTTTCTTCATTTGTGTATTTTCAGGTCCGAAAATTTGGCAATCACGAGAAAAAGATGCCACCTTGTATCTGCTCTTTTTGTACCGCCTCCAGATCATCCATTCCTTTATAAACGTTCATGAATCAATCATAGATCATTGACCATAGATCTTGATCTCGACATTCCATCATGAAATCCCCCTTTTCAACAAATTTGTATATCATGGTTTGGTTTTTCAACAATCACATCACAGTTTTTAACTTTTTCAACAAACACAATCACCTCAAAAATGGTTCAATGATGCCTTGAATGATTTTTTCCCAACAATCTCCCCCTTTGGGTTTGTTGACAACTCTTCCATAAAAAGATGCATTGTTAATTATTCAGTCACCATTATCCTTTTGCGATTATGATAACAATAAATGATTTACTCAACACATACTCCAAGCCCACATGAGTAATGCTCGGCCTGAGAAACAAGAGTAAATGAAAAGTTCATCAATGAATCAATTAATCTCTAACACCCACTGTTGACACCAAACTGATACCAATTTTTACCAAACTAATACCAATCATTGGAAATATCCTTACCACATTCCAACACCACTCTTCTGATTTTATCATGATCCCCAGCTATCGTGATTTCTATTCTATGATTTATCCCTTCAAGCATTGTCAGATTTAAAATGCTCCCCCTTTCTATTCACAGCTTCAACTCTTGTCAGCTTCAAAACCTATTTACCCCTATTTCATGTGTTGTCCAAGCTAAGATCTATCTATTCAAGTACAAATCCCCCTATCTCGCTGCTCCACCTGTCAGCTTCTCCCCATATCATTCAGGATTTTTCAAATATCCACACTGTCTCCCCCTTGAACAATCACTGTTTTCTCCCCCTTTGTCAATGAATCCAAAGGTCACTCTTTTGTAGTCTGTAACTGAGTAGAGAAAAAATATATGCACATTATGGGAAAACAAATCATACCTTAGGATGAGCGGGTTTATGGGCCAACATCCACACTATTTTAAATGTGGGTAGTTGACTAAACTCCCAGAGCCAGTCATTGCCTCTCAAAAGCTTCCTTAGGTAAGGCCTTTGTCAAAATGTCTGCAACTTGTAGCTCTGTAGGCACATACTCCAAATTCATGATTCCCTACTAAACTTTCTCCTTGATAAAAAGATACTTTATCTCAATGTTCTTTTTCCTTGAGTGATGGACGGGATTTTTGCAGAGATTTATAGCACTTGAGTTATCACACTACATTATAATCGAAGAGTGCACTTCAACTCCCATATCGTCAAGCTGCTGCTTTATACACAATAACTATGTGCATGATTGAGTGGCCACAATATACTCAGCTTCTGTGGTTCTTAATGAAATGAAATATTTCTTCTTTCTTATCCAAGAAATTCACAATACACCAAGATAGAATTTACCTCCTGACATTGATTTTCTGCCATCTGCTGATCCAGCCCAATCTGCATTTGTGTAACCAAATAACACTGATTGAGATTTTTCATTATACATCAGATCGAAATCCACAGAGCCTTTGATATACCGAAGTATTATTTTCACTACAAGAATGTGGAATTCCTTGGGATTACTCTGATATCTCATTGCTTGGCATGTGGGGAAAACAATACCAGGCCTTGTCGCGGTCAAGTACAACAAATAACCAATTATTTTACTATATTCTGTGATATTAACTGCCTTTCCATCCTAATCTTTTGATAATTTCATCCAGGTAGCTACCAGAGTCTTCATCTCCTTGGAATTCTCCATGACAATCATTCTTAAAACCTCTTTGGCATATTGGGATTGAGAAATGAATGTTTCATTCCTTCCTTGTGTCACCTGTAGACCAAGGAAAAATGTAAGCTCACCAATCATTGACATTTCAAACACATTTTTCATGAAATCGGAAAATTGTCTGCACTGAGCTTTATTTGATCCACCAAATATTATGTCATCGACATAAACCAACACCATCATCCTTTGATTATTATTTTTTCGGAAATAGATATTGTAATCAACTCCCCCATGCTAGAATCCAAGCTTGTTCAAGTACTGATCAAGCCTTGAGTACCATGATCTTGGTGCTTGTTTCAGCCAATACTACGCCTTCTTCAGCCAACAAACTTTTTTCTCATTATCATGAATGAGAAAACCATCTAGATGCTCAATATACACCTCCTCTTCTAGAACACCATTCATGTATTTGGATTCGACATCCATCTGGAACACTTTTAACTTTTTTTGCACTACTATGGATAAAAATAATCTGATTTTCTCCAGCCTTTCAACCAGTGAAAATGTCCCATAAACATCTATTCCTTCAATATGGGAGTATCCTTTGCACACTAGTCATGCTTTGTTTCAAACCACTTCCCCATATTCATTCATCTTGTTGCGATAGACTCATTTAGTCCTGATTACATTCTTATCTGATGGCCTTGAAACAATCTCCCATGTCTGATTCCTCTCAATCTGATCTAGCTCTTCATTCATGGCTTGAACCCAGTTTTAATCTTCAACTAAATCAAAAAAGCATTACGGCTTAACCTAAAATAGAAAACATTCCTACTGTAGTGATTTTATTTTCCTTGTATTTTCTAGAGCTGATTGATTACCAATGATATTCTTCCTATCAATTTCAGCTCAACTCCTTGGATTTTGTGCAAATATAGATTTTACTTACTCATGATCAATATCAGTATCTTCTTCTAAATAAACATTATCCACTTCTGCTACCCCTATGTTTCTTACTTCCTTGTCACATTCATCAAGAAATTTATCACTGTTTCATTTTTCAATGGAATCAATTCTTTCAGTTACTTTTCTATGCTTCATGTTGAAACATTGTTGATACTCTCTTGCATCTTCTTGGTATCCTAAAAACTATCAGCTAATACCACTTGTTAGAATCAAATAGATAAGCATGATATTCATGATTATTGCTGCTTCTAACCATCTTTATTTCTTCCCTTGATAGGAAACACCTGAGCTGAGTCATCCAATTATTTCATTGATGGATCTTTCATCTTATTTTGTTATTGAATGCTCCCTCTATGTTATACAACAGTTCTTGGGGTTATTCCCACTATTTAGACCCATAAACACTCTTATTCTCCTACATCATATATTCTTATCTTCTACTTGGAATTGAGCCACTAACAAAATCTCTAAGCCTTCTGAGTTGTAACTCGGTGTAGGAAACAAGAGATAAAGTTATTAACACAATCACTTCATATTGTGCTTTGTTTCTCTCTTTATTCTTCAACTTTGGTACTAGATTTGAGTCAGTGAAAACTCTGAAGCAGATCAATTCTCCACTTTTCATCTTTAGATGCCACTTCCCCTTGGATTGTATCTCCCTAAAACCTGAAACACATGAATAATCAGTTAATATCATTTATATACATAGGGATATGGGTACATCAGGAATCCTAAATAAGAGGATTTCATTTTATCCTGATGGGTCAACCCTTTGATTTTTTCTTGCATTGAATCACACTCTTTCCTTGATTCATTTAGCTGCCTAGTTAGCTTCAACTGCTCTAGCCATATGACTATGCATTCATTACTCACATGCTAAGTCTTATTCTGATATGAAGATTCTGCAGGCCTAGCCTTTCTCACCATTTGGGGTTTACGCCCACTATTACACATTTACATCTTTGATGTTCCACCAAAATTCCATTTCCCTTGATTCCTTTTCTGAGCAAGAATATCGTTTCTTTCCATATTTCCTTGATTATTCCACCATTGCAAGGATCTTACACCTTCTTCCACTTTTCGTTGTGGAACACGATATGTGAATTTTTCAATACATTCTTTGTTCATCTTTCTTTTATCAGATGTTTGAGTCACCACACTCTTTTTCACTGGTGGTGAGTCCTCTATTGAACGTTCATTCTTCTTTATTATAGCTAGAGTAGATCTCCCCTTAATCTTCCAGGTTTTTTCACATTCTTTATTTGAGATCCTTTGTGAGTATGACAGAGGAGGTGACCGATACACCTTTCGTTCAGCTCCATGTGATTCACCTGAGGCTCTGAGCCTATTTTCAAACTTACCTCTTTGTCTCACAAAATAAGACGTCTCTTTATACATCACTAGATTCAAGATTCTCTTTCTGGGATCCTTTTCCTTTTCCGCATTCTTCTTACTGCAATTTCTTACCAAATTACCATGATTGGAACATATGAAATATCTTCTATTAAAGTCATACCTCATTTCATCATCCCATATCCAAGATATTGATGCAGCTTGAGTTCTTCCTCTAACATTGAGCTCCTGAGCTTCCTGACATATATCAATGGTGTGTCCCATTCTTCCACATTAATAGCATTTGATGAATGTTTTCCCTTGAGAGACTATTCTCTCTGATTTCACATGATACTTCTTCTTATTCTCATATTTAGCAATGTTTCTGTTTTCAAAACCTGAAATGTATTCCAGATCCTCTATAAAAAATATTTATGTGTGGCCATGAATCACACATAAATAGCACATGTCATCACTTCTTTTTGTAACTATCCTCTTAGGCCTATCTCCTACACTTACAGGTTTTTCTTCACTCCTGGAACTGTTCATGGCTTTCATTCTATCATGCACGGGAGGGGATTCATCAAATCCATCACCAGATTTTCCCAAAAAATATGGTCTTTGAGCTGAGAAAATATTTTTTTGTTTCTCCTCAGAAATTTCATACTTCCTTTTCATTTTATCATCAACTTCAGAAGGACAATCAAATAGTAAGTGCAGTGCATCCTTCAACTTAGGTTTTCCTTTTTTCCTTTGATATCTCTGTTTCTTTCTTGTATTTCTCTATCAATTACTACAATTGTTGAATCTTGTTATTTCTTGATTCAAGTTGAGCATTGTGTTATTTTCTAAGATTCTTCCCGCTAATCAACTCATCTTCTAGTTCCCGTGTGAGCTTTTCCACCATGTCACTTTTCTCCTTAACTTTCAATTTTTATTCTTCAATAGAATCAGAACAACATGAATTCTCTTGATGTATCCTTTGATTCTTCTTAACTAGTTCATATAGTTGTGTAGTAAGATCATCATTTTTAGATTTCAAATTCTGAATCTCGTCTAAGTTCAGATTCTTCCCCTTGTCACCAACTTTTGATTTTTCAACCTTTGCTGATCTCTTTCGCAATTCTTTATCTTGAGAATCATTTTTCTCCTTCAGATTAGTAGCTAATTCAATAAGCCTTTAATTCAACCATCTTAGCTTTTTGATCTCAGTTTCTAGTGCTTGGATCTGAATATATTTAGTTTTCATCTCTTCGTCCAATTTTTGATCCAATTCCTTTGCCTTGTGGATAACTTCCACTTTTCGACTTCTTGGTGTTTCTTCATCATCAGTGGTTCCAACATCACTTGGAAAATCAGATTCTTCACTCATTCCTTCAGTATCATTGAATGAGTAGGTATTTTCATAGTATGATTCATCCAAATAATTCTTATGTTCACTACATGATTCCTTTAACTGAATCACACTCTATCCATTGACACTTCCACAGTGGGTAATACCACCATCATTATGCTTATTCTTTGATGTTCTTCCCTTTACCATGTCACTATATGATAAGAGCAGATTGGATTTTTAACTTGAGAAAATGACTAAACCAAGTCAGATCAAACAAATCTGATAAAAGAAAACTTTCCTCTGATACCAATTGTTAGGACCAGTAGGGGCCTATATACCATTAGAGGGTGGGTGAATCAGGGTATGGATATTCTTTTTCTAAGTTCTTCTTACCCCACTAGATCTTGACCTCTTTATTACAAGGGTAACTTTTTCTGCACTTGTGTGTTTATTGTGATCAGTTATTTACTTCTTTATCTAATGATGATGCTTTAAGTTCAATGCATGGAAGTAAGCAGGAAGACATTGAGATTTTTATTTGGTTCACCCTCAATGGGCTACATCCAAGGAGCATACACCGACAAGTTTCCGGTTGTTCCAAATTCCACTATTCTTCACTAGATGTGGATACAAGGGTTCAGGAACAGTCACTTTGTCCCAATCTCACTACCTTTACAAGGTTTCAGGTCAGATCACTACTTTCCCACGGGCCACTCCCTATTTCACTCTCTCTGGATGACTGTTGGTGGAGAGGATCACCATATTCCTCTTCCTTTTCTCACTGCTCCAGAAAGGATCCACTCATAGTTTATAGACATGTAAGTCTCTTCATTTGAATGAAGGAATGTATCTCTCTCTGTATGTAGATGCTATGTTGAAGTCCAACTTTCACTTATATATGAATCTCTCTTTGCACATAAGGTATCAAGAAATCTTCCAACTGTCACGCATCCCTGAATTACCACCATGAATCAACCTTACTTGGCATGCAAGTCAAATATGCTGTGCAAGTATCGGTTTTTAAGTCACAACTGGCGCACAAGTCCACATCAACTACTTGTGCGACACAAGCCTCTGCAACTCCAAACTTGTGTGACTCAATCCCTTTTATGCCCAAACCAATATTGGTGCGCAACTACCAACCGACGCGCAACTTCAAACACTGGTGCATAAGTCCACCTGTGCGACCACACACTACTTGCGTGACCACCACATCTACACGATGGGAGCTCTGATTTTTCTATCTATTGAACTCTGTTGAAAATGAGGAGGGGTGGTCCTGTATTTATAGGCATTTGGTCAACCTACATGGTGGCACGCAAGTCTTCCCTCGGTGTGCAAGTCTTAGTGTGCAGGTATGTTCCCCCTGCAAGTTACTTTGCATGACCAAACCAATACCTGCGCGACCCTCTTTCCATTGCAATATTTTGATCTTCTGATCTTGGAAAATAACAGGTGTGCAAGTTCTCAAGCATCCAAGGCATCGACACGTAAGTCACCTACACGACCAACCCAATCGTTGTGTGACCCTTATCCCTTTTCCATATTTTGATGATCTAATCTTGAAAAACAGTAGGCACGCAAGTTTCCTCTCCATCAAGTACATGTTGCACAAGTCCATTTTCCAAAACCACTTTTCTTCATTTGTCGATTTTCAGGCCCAAAAATTTGGCAAACACTACAAAATGGCGCCACCTTGTATCTGTTCTTTTTGTACTACCTCCAGATCATCCATTCCTTTGTCGACGTTCTTGAATCAAACATGGATCGTATTCCACTACTCTTTAACTCGGCATCCCTCCATGAAATCCCCTTTGTCAACAAATTTGTATGTCATGGTTTTCTTTGTTAACAATCACATCACAATTGTCCACTTTGTCAACCAACACAATCACCTAAAAAATGCTTCAATGATGCCTTGAGGGATTTTTTCCCAACAGGTTCCGATGAAGATATAATGTTTTATAAAATTATATTGGTTATATCAAAAAAGGTGATAAAATGTAAGGTACGGTTTAATGAGAGGTTCTCACATAAATGTTTCCATTATGGAATTGTTGAAAATTTTACAACAAATTATCCAAAATTGAAAGAAGACACTAATGATAAAGAAAGTGAAAGTCCAAGAACATTCCCAAATAAAAATTCATCCAATACAAAATAAACTTCTATAATAAGTGGTATGAATTTATCAAATAGAATAAGGATTAATTTCATGTAAATGTTTAATGAAGGTGAATGTAGAGTTGAATAAGAAGAGGTTGATATTGAAAGTGATGTTAGCAAAAAAACATCTCATTATAAATGTGGGTGATGAAAATTTCACTATTGATGAAAGAAGAAATTATATAATGGGAGATTATGAATATCATATAGAGTTTTTGTTGATGATATAATTGAAATAATGTCTCTGAAAATTATAAATGTTTGAACAAGTAAATAGGAAATTGATGAATTTTTCTCAATCATTCAATGCTATAGAATAAATTTCTTAGAATAAAAATATAAGATTATGAATGATATTTATAATCTAAATAATATTCTTGATTATGGGAGGATTTTTAATATAAAGTTTTAAGGAAAGGATAAATACTGGGTAAGGAGATTGATCATACTCTGTAGAAACTGGTCAATGTTCAAGAAAAATTGAACCCATCTAGTCATGTTTTTCAAAAAAAAATTCAAGAAGTTTGGGAGTGTTAAAAGAATAAATAATAATTTCATGATAAATAAAAATAATTTTTATTTCAGAAATAAATAATTTTTTCAAAAGGATCAAGATTGTTACTATATAAAATGATTCTCAAAAATAACGAAATTTTCAGAATACAAAATGTTATTTAAAATATATTATAACTAAGTAATTTTTAAAGGTTGATAATAAGTTTAATTGTAATTATAATATTTTAGGAGTTCAAATAAATATGGTTTAAAGAATGATAAAATGTTTTATTTGATGTAGTTTTTAATTCGTGAACACGGTTCTTCGGAGCATATAGTTTTGAAAGGAAAATGTTCTTTTATGGTTACTATTTCAACTATGGAGGTTTTGAGAATATGGAAAAAAAATTAGTTTAACCATAAACATAATAACATTACTATAAGTTCAAGGAAATAATTTTTATGGGGATATAATCTTCTCAAGATAAGTAAGTTCATAAATAGACTAATTATTCTATATAGAACGCATAGAGAAATATTTATTTTCTTCAAAAATTCTATTGATGGTGTGATAAGTCTATTAACCATCAAAATGATTATCCCATCCTTTTAAAAGCCCAAAACAATATGAGTTTTAATGCCTAGGATCCTTAAAATAAAAATAGAAAATGAAATTATAAAGCCTTAGTAGTGAAATTTCCACTTAAATCATTAAAAATAGAAATCACTTAGATCTTGGATAGTGGATTTTAATTCCAGATGATGGGAGATTTAAAAAATTGAAAGATATTTAGTAGTAAAATTTGGAATCAATGACTTTTCTAAATGATACGTCACTAAATGTTAAAGGAGTTGAATCAAATTTTATTGGTAAATAAAATTTTAAATCCAAAAACACTAATTATGTTAATGTATTGACACAATATATATTGAGTGTCACATGTATTTTTTATAAAGTAAATGTATTCATGTTCAAGAAGGTTTTTATCTTTGTTAAAACCTATAGGATAGAATAATTTTGACTATAGGATAGCAGATTAATGAATATTTATCCTAATTATATGATATTAAAATTGAAATTATATTAGTATGAAATGAGAGAATAAATTATGACATTAAAGGATCATCTATAATGGCCAAGTTAATTTGAGCATGATATATCAAGAAAATAATGTTCATGATATCCCTTTTCAGAAAAGGGAAATATACTAGTTCAGATCGACATTCCAAATGGGAAAGATTCTTAACTCATATCACAAGTATGTAGAGAATCAATCTACTCTAACATTAGAGCTCATTCATTTATATGTGGGTGGACCCATGAGGAATAAATTGACCAATATATATAATTAATCTATTACCTTTATTAGTTACTTCACTCATATTACTTATGTTATGTTTGTGAAACACAAGTCTGAGGCCTCAAAAATGATTTAAAAATTCAAAGGGGTGTAGAAAATGAGTATATTTTTGCTTTTAATATGACCCAGATAGATAATAAAACTAATTTTAAATATGGGAAATTTGAATCTTATATAAATAATCAAGGAATAAAACATGAATTTAGTTCACCAAACACACAATAAAAAAATAGTTTAGCAGAATAAAATAATAGGTTTTGCGGGAGATGGATTGTGCAATGCTTTTCAAATATTATTCTTCTTATAATATTTGGATATAACTTATTGGAGCATCTATTTATATAAAACATCGGTTTTTTCATAATATAAATTTATATATGTCCAATTATGAGATGTATTATAAACAAAATCCTTGATTGAATTATCTTCAAGTGTCTGTAAGTTCTTGTGGTATCAATATAATGGGTGAAAAACATAGAATATTTTAAAATTAAGTACTTTATGGGGTGTTTCTTAGATATTCTCTAAATAGAATATATTTTCATTATTTCAACCATGTAAATGGAATTATTTTTTGATGCTACTAATTTGAAAGTTCTAGAATATTCAATGAAGCAAATTTCACATGATAAATCAAGTTTCATAAGTGATGATGTTTTTGTTTTTGTTAAACATACAAAATAAGTTTTATATAGGGCTGAAAGTGTTGAATATAGATAGGTTGGGTAAAAGATTCATCCATTTCATGTAAGGATAAACAATTACATTCAACTCGTCCAAGGGTAAGAAAAAAAATTTGTGTCCAGAACATCTTTGGAAATCATGGATAGTATGTACAGTCTATAATAAATATGATAAAAATATATCATAGTTCTTTTTTATATCATATTTAACCTAAAGTTTTTTAATAATACATAAATAATCAAGTTTATATTTATTCTATGAATTTATTAATGAACCAAATTTAAAAGAATAATACTTTGGAGTATTTTCCCAAACCTGAAGAAAAACTTTTGATCAAAACAAAATAGTTGTTCCCAAATAAGTTTAATAAAAATATATAAGTATTGAGAAAAAAATAAAACATTATGTTAAAATACTATTCATAGGTTAAAGGATGTAACATTCATGAATATTTTTAAATATTTTATACTCTTGAAACTATTAGAATATTTATTTTTATTTTTATATAAAATAAATAAAATACTTTTCAAATCGATGTCAAGTTTGACTTCTTTAATGGTGAGTTTTAAGATAAGGTTACGTTCAGAAACAATTTGGGTTCTTTATTATATAAAATTAGAGCAATATATGGAGGTTAACGATGGATTTATATGGTTTGAATAAAGATCCATGATCTTGGTATTCTCTGTTGGATTCCTGTTTGAAGTTATTTAATGTTCAAAAACAGAAGAGTGGGAACAAACCTCTACAGAAAAGATTGAAAAGAGGTATCTCTTTTTATTATTATTTATACAAATGGTATAATATTTTTAGGAAATTATGAAATAAATCTATGAAAATTTTAATAAATAGATGAGTATATTATTTGAAATGTCAATAGTGATATAAATGAGGTACTTTATTGGCTTACAAATATCTAAAAATAAAGATCATGTTTTTCTTTCTCAAGATAAGTGTGATAAGTAAATATTGAAAGGATTTGGAATTGAATATTCAAAATATGTTTCGAAACCCAATTCAGTTGGAAAAATACTTCCAAATATAATGATGGAAGTAATATTGGTCTTAATAATTCTTGAAAATTGATATAAATTTTTTTATATCTCATAGCTTCAGGAACAGATTTAGGGTATGTCATTATAATTTGTGTCAGGTATCGAATTGCAATAAAGGATACCTATTTTATATTTAGAAATATGATTCATGGATATATAAAATGCACTATAGATTATGGGTTAAAATATGATATCATATGAAAATTATATTTTTTTATTATACAAATACTTATTGTGTAGGTTGTGTTGATGGAAAAAGATCAACATTGAGTGGAGTTTTCTTTTTTTGTCAAAGGTTTGTGTTAAAACACAAATAATCTTAGTTATGTGACTTTAAGCACCATTGAGCTATAATATATTTCTAAAACTCATTCCACAAATCAATTAATGTGGATAAATATATGTTTTGGTGATTTAAGGGTTGATGTGAAGCTTCAACTTCTTCCTAGATTATATAATTAGTGTTCTATAAATTTTTCATAGTATTGTGTTCAAAATTCAAGAAAAAAAATCATTAATATTAAATATCACTTTATCAAGGACATTGTCGTGAGAAAATAATTTAAATTGGTGTATGCTTCTAAAAAGGAGAGGATAGTTTGTGTGCTCACCGAGACACTATTTAAGGATGCCTATGAAAATCCAAGGTTGATGTTGTTAGTTCAACCTCACCCATATTGAGGATATGGTATGGGGTTTAATTCCATTCCTTCATCTTTTCATTACATATTATCTTTCAAGTGGGATAAAAATAAAAATATAAATATCTTTAGAGTATCCATTGATATGTTCCTTAAATATTTAGGGGGTTTAAAAGGGGAAAGGTGTGGTTTTAATTTTGTTCATGTGTGTGGACAGTTCTAACATTTTTTTTATGTGAAGTAAAGAATTATTAAGAAAAAATTTGATTTAATGTTGATGGTGATGATGAACTATTGATTGTGATCTGATTTATCTATTATCATCTAGAATCAGACCAATAAAAAGGTTCAAGACATTTATGTTTAAATTTAAATATAATATAGATCATTTTTTATTGATAGAATTGTATTATTTAATCAATGTTCTTGTTTCATACACTAATTTTTCTCATGTAGTATTAGAATAATATAATGTTGATCCATTTATAATATTAAGAGTTTAGAAGTGATTTATGTTCCTTGGTTGTAAAAAAATACATAGGGATTGATTTTTGATAATAAGTTGTTCGGAGATACATTTGTGAGGTGTTTTTTGATAAAGAGGATGCAGTGGATGTTATTAACTATGTTGAATTTTATTTTCAATGTGGAAATCATATTCAAACTCACGTTTATTGTGTGGTGAATATGTTTAAATAATAATTCAAATGATTCCTATGGTGGTTTCTAGTGTTTACATATCTTGGAATGAGTTCATGATGCATGATATTGTTGAAAGTATTCTCATTCCTTAGATATTGTTATTACACAATATAAGTTGATTTAAGAAGAAGGTTTGAGCTATAAAACTGATAATATAAGTCCCCACCCTTAAACATTACATAATATTGTATTAAGTTAATAATTCAAATTGAGGATCTCTTTAGGTTTATATCTTTAGAGAATTAGGTCATAACTTATACATAACAACTTGAATATTACAAATAGACACTTATACTCACTGTCCATTTATTTCATAAGACAAAAACTCTTTAAAAAATAAACATGTCTAGTTCTTTGTTTTAGAATGCATGAATTTTCCTTGATCCCATCCTTTACCTTGTTCTTCTTTAACTTCTAAGAAAAACATTTCAAAAACTTCGGATGGGCATAAAAATCTCAGTAAGGGTTATAAAATAAGGAAAGAAAAAATTAGTCAATCAATACATACAAATAAATAAAATCATAATTATCAATCATAAAACATAATATCTTTAATATAATTCATTAAATAATAAAATTAATGAATATAATAAAGAAATAATAAATCATAAAGGTAAATTGTGGCATCCATAACATACTTACATTATAGCTTTCACAGTTACAAAAGAAGTTACATTTGGAATAACCATCACAGTATATTCCCTAAATATTTTTGGAGAAACATTAATGTTTACCTATTTCATGTTACCCAATTTATTGGAGAGATATATCAGGCTCTCTTACCTAGGGTTTATCATGTAACACCCATATACGTAAACAGTTCCCAAGAACCATAACATAATCATAACACATAACACAAGCATAAAAGAAATATAACATTTCCACATTGTAATCACAATATATCATTTGAATATATTGACATAATAAATCCAATATAAAAACCATTTTTAATACCAAAATATATAAAAATGGTGTATGGTATTTATTTTCCTTTTAAAAACACTATGGCTTGAAGAGGAAGCCAAATATAAAATAATGCTCGTGGCGATGGAAAATTCATTGTCACTATATACATTAAAAAGAAACATTCCCATTTTCGTTTAGTAAAAGGATACGTATAAAAAATATTCCCTTATAATGAAATTAATAGTCAATGTGTTTTGTACACTGTATCAAAGAAAGTCGTGTATAAATCAAAATATGCCTCAATAAAAGGAGATTTTGACAAAGTCCCTTACCTTCAGTCTAGTTCATCATGTATGTTCCTTGTTCATCCTAAATAATAAACTTAAGTTAATTTCTACTTTCTTAATAACCTTTTTCATGTTTATTATTCCTTTTAATATCACACATTACCATGTTATAAACATTACATAATTATTTAAGTTTATATCAATCATTTTGTCAATATTTGGTACTTGAGTCAAAAATAAACTTTTCACAATTAAAAATTGTCCATGTGGTAAAAATTACATTATATATATAATATTATTCATATATATATATCATATATATACAAAATATATGTATTTATAATATTCCATAACATTTAGAGATAATAAATGATATGAACCGTTCATAGAGATGGTAAGTTGTAAGTACGCATGAACACAACATTAATTTCTATTTCATATTTAATGGAATGAAAACAAGATGATATATAGCTATATAATAATTATAGTATAATATTATATTTTATATGTGTTACATAAGTTCATTAACACCATTCTTTATACATTCTATGTATGGCATGAACAAGTCATATCACTTTGAGGAGGCGGTAGTCCGCACTTCCTCAAAAGAAATTATTGTATTTTCACATTATGGAAAGTATAAAGGTATGATGTAAATAAAAAATACAGAGTAATAAGGAAAATATAAATATAATATTTATCATATATAAATAAATCACCATCATTATTTCCACTGTGAGAGGTGGTATGAAAAAATTGAACAATCATCATTCTGTGAGGCCATAGTTTGTCATACATAGAAACAGTATGTTTGTATCCATTAGATGGATGTGTGTAGAATTTTAGTTAGAATCATTATCATAAAAAAATACTAGAATATTTAAGATACTATTTGTTTATAAAATAATGGAATAAAGAGAGTTTCGGGGGTTGGAAAAGTAAAATAAATGGAAGAAACTTGAGAGAAGACATTACCTTAAATTGGGTAACTCATTCGGATTTAAGCTAAAAGGACTTATTTAATTTCCTTCTTCCCATGGTAAGGAATCTAGGATAAATAGGGAGATGTTTGTAGCATATTTGGGAAGATTTTGGACGATCCAATGGGGCAAGAAAGGTCTGAGTAAGGGTTATAGGTAGTTCTATTTTATAATAGAGAGGAGGGGCACTTAAAGAATATCTTGAAATATTATTTTATTATAAATTTATTTTCAGTTTCAAAAGGTCCCAAAGTAATTTATTTCAGAGGTAAGATTCATTTTAGTTGACAATATCTCAAACAATTGGGTTCATACATGTTTTGGTCTCAATTTTAACCTTATATTTTAGCTTTAACCCTTAGTTAACTAATTTGACTCTTACCTTGTCTTCCTATATATTCCTATTATATGTTTAATATAGTTACTACAAAATGTCCATCGAAACTGAAGTGGTTAATTAATTTTATGTTAAACATTATATAAGTAATTTGGGAAAATCTTAGATTTTTAGTACTATTATCCACAACAACTTGAATATTTTGAAAACGCTTCATTAATTAAAATATTACAACTCAAAATAATCCATTAAATTATTTTATTCCTTAAAAAGTTTCAAAATAAATTTATTTAAATTATTATAATCTCCTTTATTTAAATAATACATTCATAAAGTAATCACTACATCATCACTGTGTCATAAATATATTTACTTATTTGATGTTTGAAAATTATGAAAAAAATACCATGACGTAGGAAACATTTTTAGATTTCTAATTTATTTTTATAGTATAAGATATCACTTATATAACCAGATATAAAAATAGTTTTAGCAAAAGATACATGTTTAGATTATATTTTTCTTAAATTTAAATTAAAAGTAATTAAATGTCACAAAGGTGGCTTCATGGGGTCCTAAAATCGACCCATGGATTCCCATGTTCAAAAATATCACATAAAATAGGTTTATGACATATTTTAGGGTAATTTAATATCATTATAATAATATTATTTTACCCATATTTATTATATTTACCCTTTAACCATGTTAAATAAAATATTTACTGAAGTTATTATTCATAATTTTTAAAAATAAATGTTACCTATTTATACAATTTGGACCTCCTGATTCCAAATATAGAATCCATTTTTTCAAATTCAAAACACAGAAGTTATAGAAATTATTTTAAAATTAATTCCCATTGTCAAAACCAAAAAGCGTTTTTTTGAGAAGTAAAAACTACCAAATGATTAAAATGTGTTTATGTACAATATTAAAGTGAAGTTACTTCCAATGAACAAAATAGGATTAAATGATAAAAATATTACCCAATTATACTTTAAAACTAATTAAAATTACAATCTAACTGTATAAATATATTATATAAAATGGTAGTTTTGAATTAAAATGCAGTATTGTTCACTATTTTATCAAAGACGACCCCAACAAAAAGGTAACAAATCTTTCCTGGAAATTGTTCAAGGAAGTAAAGTCAATTGGGTTCAATCTGGTGTTTAATAATTTGTTTATGAGTTATAGTGTCTGAGGGCTATATTGAACTATTTGGTTTCACACTTTCTCCAAAAAAGTGTTTTTTTAATAAAAATATTTATTTGTAGGAGGAGGCAGTATTGTTCACTATTCATTAAAAATGAAGATTAGTAGAAAAATAAAAAAACATCCAAAGTAAATTTTGATATTCTTATTCTAAATAATAAGTTTATTTTTTTCAAATACAACATATAAAAGTGTCAAAAACAATATTTACAAAGGGTTCTCCATCAAAAGGTGGTAAAACTACATTTTTAGAAAAATACTTCTTTTATCTGAAAAAAATGAATTTGGCCTTATTTCATATCTATAAAACATATAGGATGAATTTAAAACATTACATTGATTATATATCATATATTGTTCATTAAATAAAAATCGATAAATATTTAAATTAAATCACAATTATTCTCTTAAAATAAGTTATCATAAATACACTTCCAATATATTCAATTAGTTTAAAATTCTATTTCTAATAAATTTGGAAATCAATGAATATTCATTCAAGAATGTGTAAACCATATTTAAAAATTAAGTTTATACTTTTAATTCCCTCAATTCCAATGGCTAGGAATTAACTACCATTTAAAATAATAATATTATTATTATATTATTTTTATTATAACTCAATATTTTGTGCAATGTAAGATATCAGAGAATCCCCTTATTGCATGCTGAGTATATTATTAGAAAAAGCATCGAATTTAATGTAAAATTAATAAATTATTCATAATTATTAATTGAAATAAAAAAGTATTATTCTATAAATACCTAGGTCATTACATATAATATTTTTAATAGGTTATTGTATCAGTTTTTAGTGTTTCTACCTATTTGAAGGACTCCACATCGTAAGAAGATGAATATGACACAAAAAAACTATGACCATATTTTATTTTAATTTTAAATATTAAGGATATATATTATAAAAAGGGGTCACCAAATTTAAATAGATTACTTAATAAGGATCTCAATTGATGTATGTAGAATCTTGACTTAAAAGAGCAGAACTGGTTGATTTTAGTGACACAATAATTTTGATGGATAATGTGTCATAATTGATGTGGCACATCCCAACACAAAAGTTTAAACAATATGAGAAGCTTATATACTAAAAAATATCCTGATAGTTTATTTTTTTGACTCTATAATTTCTAATATATCTATTTTTTACTAGAGTCATCATGTTGGAATGTGTGATAGTAGTATAAAATAAGTAGTTTGAACTACTATACTATAGAGAAAAGAAGGAGGTTACACCTTGAAGAGTAGAAAACTTAGTTGATAGATTGACATTAATGACTTAGAAAAATCTTATAGGATATGTGGATAATTAATCCTATAATAACAAATAATTTTAATTTTACACTTGAGGTTAATTAAAAGATGATCCAAGGGCATTCTTTTAATAAGAGTATTTGACCTTGAATTTCAATTTCGAATATGAAGTAGAAAAAAATGTGTCTACTATGAAAGTCTATAAAAATGTGTGATATAAAGTAATATTTAGAGGGAATAAGAAGAATAAGGTTATTTTATAAGAAAATAATTTTAGGATGTGTGAAAAAAAAGATAATATTATGTGGTTATACAAAGTAGAATAAAAGAATAAGGAGAATTAAACTGAATTGGTTGTCTGCATGTTTTGTGAGTACAAGTTGAAGAATTTAATTTTCCATTTAATTTATATGAAGGTGAAGTTATTCTTAATTTATGTTAATATAGTAGAGAATAAGTTAAAGAAATCATCACACTCAATGACTTATAGGAAATCTATTTGGATAAAGACTCTTTAGTTATCACCAATATTTATCTTTATAATGTTAGGGATTCACTTGTACATAAGATGCACCAAATAATTGTTGGAAGAAACATAATAATGAATTTGAAGGCTATACCCTACTCATGTGGGTTCAAATGATGATTATAGTGGATAGGGTGGTCTTGGGGGAATCTATACCACACTGAGGAATTTTATTCTAACATTGAGTGGTTAACCTTATAAATATGTATATTCCTTCATATTGGTTTTCTTGTATATGTGAAGACATATTATATCACTATACCTTGACAAGATTTTAATTTTTTTCTAAAATAACTAAAAATATTTTGAGATGATTGGTTCACTACCCTAGTGATCACACATATATCCTGTAGTTGGATTTTTAGTTTTGGATATATAAGGAATACGGAAACTCAGTCATGTGGAGTATATAACATAAAAAGGGTACCTACATGGGAAGCAATGGAAGCTACCTTTAAATATATAAGTAATTTCAAATAATCATCAGAATTTAGAGCTTGTATATATAGATTTATAGGGGATATATCTAGTTCATTATCATAAGGGGTCATTGTACTTTCTTACCTTTATCAAGGATGCAACACATAAGGTGTTGGTTTTTTTCTAAAGAACAAGTCTGGAGATTTTAGAACCTTCATCAAATGGAGATCCAATGTGGAAAGAGAGTTTTGAATAAATATAAAGTGATTGAGGTCTAATAATGGTGGGGAATATGGAAGTATAGAGTTCTAGATATTATGAAATAATAAAGTAATGTATTTTGAGAAGATGATTCCAAGAACACCAGAATAGAATGGTGTGGTAAAGATAATGAATCATGTATAGTGTAAGAGATCCTGACCTATGAGAATAAATTCTATTTTTCCCATGTATATTTGGGAAAAGGATTTAAATTTTGTGGAATGACAAATAAATAAAAGTCCATTTATACACCTAGAGGTAGATTCAAGAAAAGTTGTGTACAAGAAGAATGTTTAATGTTTACTAACTAAAAAATATTGTGTAGTATTTCCTATTTCCATTTTTATTTCAATGAAATGGATAATTTATATGAAAATTCCTAATAAGATTTTATCTTGTATTATAGTAAGGAAGAATTTGAATTTATAATATGGTATAATGATCTCTAAAGGTCATCAGAATCCAAAATTTTCCCTTAATAAATAGATCCTATAGAAGGATCAGAACTTGATGAAATATGAAGTTGAGAATAAAGAATCAAAATAGAATGTTAAGTTTGATATGAATGGAAGTCTGATAAGCCAAAATACTTAAATAAAACATGATATTATAGAAGGTGGATTTTCAGAGAGAGTTCAGACTCTGAAGGTTCGGTCAAGATCTGATGTACATGATAATTAAAGTAATATAATGGCTCAGAGGAGATTCTTAGAAGAGATAGTTCTCGAATAAGAAAAACCATAATATTTGATGTAATATACCAAATTCATAAGATCTATTCATTGATTTATATAAAAATTTCACTACATAAATATTATGAATGGTAAATATATGAAAATCCTAAAATAATTTTAATGTCTAAATGATGAAAAATAATAGGAATTGGTGATGACGGATGATATGCACTCCTTGAAGATTGTGAAACATAGTAGCTTTAAGAACATATATTGAGAAAGAAGGCATTATAGAATAAATGTTTCTAACAACTTAATGAATTATTACATGGTATTAAGTTGTATAAGTAAATTTTATTTGTAAAAGCCTTTTAAAAAATGGATGTAATGAAATTTTTGGAAATATTTTCTTCGTTTTTTAAGAACAAAATAATATAGATGTTGCTTGAAATGGTTGAAAAAGAAGGTATTCATCTTGAAAAATTATATTTGAATACATATTTCCTTCATATATATTTGGATGAGAAAAATTACATGAAGGATCATGATTTTTTTATGAGAAATGTAAATGAAGGACTTGTGTTTAATCTCAAAACAAAATCTATACAAGTTGAAGGAAGAACCCATGTAGTGGAAACAAAAGTTTTATGTCTTTAATGTAAGACAATTTTTTCCCACTATAATGTTCATAACTTCTACTACCTTAATGTGTTTCATGTTTTGATCTCCATCACACTTTTCTAGTATGTTGATGGAATTCTCTTGGCAGCTCCAGATAAGAAATAGTTTAGAGAGTTAAAGGATAAGTTATCCAAAAGTTTTAAGATAAAGGATCATGGGGAATCTAAATGGATTTTAATAATATGGATCTAGAGGGATTTTAATCATGTAACATTGATGTTTTCATGGTTGGATTATATCTATAAGATAGTTTAAAGATTCATAATGTATGTATCGAAACCTATATTTACCCTTTTGGACAAGAAATTTAAACTACCCAAATAGAATTAACCAAGAATTGAATATGAGGATAAGTACATGGTAAAATATCCCTATAAACCAATGGTTCAAACTTTTAAGTATGATTTGATTTTTTTAATAACCTGTGACATTAAGGGTTGTAAAATATAGAGGAAGATTAATTTTTTTATCTCAGTAGATGGGATGTTTGGCGAATTGGGAACCATATAATATTTATAAAAGTTTGAACATTCTTAGTATGTGTTTTTTCATGTACTCAAGGGTTTTAATAGTACAAAGTGTAATCGAGGGAAGTTGAATTATTTGGTCATGGTGTAGGGAAAAGAATTTAATACATATGGATCATCACATTGTGATGGTTGAGGGTCACACTGTAAATATTTCTAAGTAGGGACCACTACACCATAAAATGTGTAGGTTGTTCCATGATGGGTGACTGCCTAAGATAAATCCTTATGTGTATGGAACATTCCATTGTATAGGGAATCATTGTATGATGATAATCCTTTTGTATTCCCTTAAAAAATTTCATAGGTTAGGTTGGTCATGTTGTAATCCCTAGGCTATAATATGATGGATTTCCCAATGGGTGGCTTCATAGTTTAGAGAAAAAGGGTTGTGAAGTGGAAGTGGAGTCATAGGGGAATTAATGTCATGATAAGGGTGGTCACAACATGAAACCCTGGCCATGATTGTTTTGGTTATTCAAGGATATAAGGTTCCAGGTGAGGATTGGAAGGGTTAGGTCATAATGGACTAAAGTGACTAATGTTTTCTTTAACTGGAATAGGTGTTCCACACTAAGACTAAAGATTTCATGTCATGTTAAGGGCATGGGTGTAGCAACGTTTCATGCCCCCATGGGTCATGACACAACTTTATCCCAAGTTTGGGAATTACAATGTTATTATTAGGTTCAAATCATGATTTTAACCTTTTCCAGATTTTTTCAATAGAAAACATGCCTTCTTTAGTTCATTACCTTATATTCTTTATCCAAATGACTTATTAAGAGAGGCTATTTGACCATCCTATATTCCTATAATTATTTCCCCTATATCCCCCATGTTTTGCCCTTTGATTCATGGTTTATTGGGGGTATTTTTTGAATGTAAAATCTTGGTAAGCTCCTCTAACTCTTGTCCATATTATTCTTTGGGATCCTTTATTTTAAGGTAGTTTAGTCTTGGTTTTTGATGATAGTCTGATTGGAGTATGGTAGAATCATCTTGATATGATGTGGATTTTTTTCAGTGTATTATAAAAATTTAAGGAGGGGCATGGCTCATGTTTCTCTTTGTTTCATAAGATGTACTCCGCTTGGTGAATTTTATAGATTTTCTACCATTTCAGCATTGAATTACCCCATTATTGGATATCATGTTGTGGGGATTTTCATTTTTAGGGGAACCAATATCATGACATAGGAGTTAGGTGTTTTTTTCTTGGTTATTTTTTCATGGTAGGCCACTTAGGTCATGGGATCATGGTGGATATTGGTCCAAGAATAGATGGTGGAGTAGAGTATAGATTGAGGATGTCAACTCTATGTTTGAGGTGTATGATCCATATAATATTTAACTAAATTAATGTTTATTCAGTATTTCTCTTTCTTTCATGGTAATATGGGTTTATGTAAAATGGATAGGTATTGAATGCACCCTAGTCAAAAAAATGGTGTCTCATTGAGTTTCCTAGAAATATAATGAGGGATCCATTGAATGTTAATTATTTTGGGATCACCTAATGACTAAATTTCCATGGGGGAAGGATATCAGTTGGGTTTAAATTGGGTCCAAGATATGTTTTTTTCTTGAGATGATATATAGATATCCTAGGATGGCTTCTTATGTTTATTTGGGTTAGATTGATGGGCTTGAACCTAGGGATGATCAATTAGATGGTCATGTGTCTTAGGTATGATGATAAATACGCTCTTGATGGTGGACTGGAAACATGTTATGTATGATGAGAAAACTAAGCCTCTTGGAGATTGATGTGGTGTGACTTGGAGGGTTTTATATGGAGAACAAGCTTCAGATATCTCACATAAGAGATGTAATTTGGGAACCCTGTGAGGGTTATGGGGATTAAAAGGGGATTTATACCCAACCTTTTGATTCCATGTCTAGGTAGGTCCTAAGATCCATGGGGTTATTGTAGGGTGATGTGTGCATGTTTTTACCAACAATTAGAGATCACGTAGGGTTTAGTAATCTGTTTGGATACCATTATGAGTGACAGAAAAATTCCTATGTGTCTAGAATATTGTAATTGTTTAATCGAGAAGGAATTTAAGTGAATATCTTATTAGTATAGTTGTGTATGAGATGCTATAATGGAGTGAGTCTATTCTTGAGCAAGGCCTAGTCATGTGAGTATGATTGAGCTTTTGAGAAAATATACACTGCCATTATTATTTTTGGTATATGTTTTTGTAAAATGATTATATGGTTGATTTTAGGATTTGATGTTGGTATATTCCCTGAGTGATATTTTATTAGTAGATACTATCCTAATTGAGAGGTTATCTATCCAATTGTGATTGTGATACCCACCCTAAGAGAGGGTATTGGTTAGTGTGATGTGGTTGACAAAGAGATTCAATTATTAGCCTCATCCTATGTATAGGGTTATTATGGGGACCTCCTTCAGTGAGAAGAAATTAGCATTTGTTATGATGTTGTGTGGGAATGAATATGAGGAACACCATGAGTGATAAGGTGTTTTCATGGACAAATTGGAGTGAGAGAGCATTGCCTAAGTTGAATTATGATGTGAGACGTAGTGTGTAACATACACGAAGTGGGAGAGGATCGTTTGATGTGATGGGATTCGAGACTTCTTGTATGACCTCGCCTTGAGTGAAAGGGTTCTAACATGGACCACTCTGAGTAAGAGGGTATTATTCCACTATATTTTTGTGAGAACCTACCTTGAGTAGGAGGGTAAAGGACAAAAATTGAGCATGTTGCGATTGTGTTTCACTATAATCCATACAATGAAAAATTGGGTAGTGTTAGAGACATGGTATGACACCTTACCTTTATTTATAGGGTATGGTTTTGGGTTTTAAAATGTGGTGGTTGCATATCTAATGTTGGTCAATCTAGGAAGGTTTGGGTGACATGGTTCTTTGATTAGAAAAGGATAACCTAATGTGAATATTTGTATGATGTGTGTTTTCTTATTCTCCTCATGAATACACATGTATATATTGGTGTAAGTTAGTGGAACATTGTGAGACCCTAATGACATGTATTTATCAAACCATGAATAGAAACCACTAAACCCATACAAACATTACATTGTCTTTTAAGTCATAGGATACATAATGGATCAAGATGGAGTATCATAATAAGGATTGGAAATGGAACTAAAGTGTGGTTCATGGTTATAATAAGGTCACTTTGTGTATTTTATTCTTTTTTTATTTTTTATGCATGATCTATCCAGTGGAATTTTAGGTAAGATTTTTGAATATATGAAAACATGTTCATTTATTATAGCATCGATGTGTTATTCATTTATATATACTCTAATTATCTACTATAGATTATGTTTGGTTTTTAGTTGTTTTTTATGTTTATAGTATCAAGGGAATAGTCTCCCTAATGTATGATCCAGGCCCTAACTACTAGTTGGTAGCCTTTGGAATACAAAGAGGCAAGCTTAAGGTCTTGTTGGACTCTAGGTAAGATATTGATAAGGGATTTATTCAGGGAATTAAAATTTACACATTAACGGACATTTGTCAATAAATAATTGTTTCTAATAGGTTTATTGTGAATCTAGGAATGGGAAAATGGGGTTTTAAAGAATATAATTTAGTATATCAATGTTTTACATGGTCTTTCCTTATGTTTCAGAATGAATGATCCATTATAATGGTATATTTGAATATAAGGTTTTGGTGATATAGACTCATAGAGAAGTACATGGGCTTTGTGTTTTTCTATGGATGTGTTAGATTTGGTACCCTAGTACCAAATTCTATGTAATTGTTTATTATATGTATTAATTGTTTTGAATATTAACAAACAATTTATCACATCATGATTTTTATTCTATGTAACATAGTATATGATAATGTTATAAGAGTAATTTTCATACTGAAAAGTCATAGAAGTTACCTAATGTGATGTAAAACCAGAAGATCCATGAATGTATTATTAAATATATGATCTATATTTTGATGATATAATTATAAAATAAAAAAATGATATAGTTTATCATGGGTAGAGATTCAAGGGAATTCGAGTCAATTTCACATGGTGTATAGCCTTTGTAATTTCAAGTGAAAGAGATTATGAGAACAATACTGGCCAATAGAAAAATCCACATTTATATAAGTCATTGGATGTTCATACCTATAGACCTGTGTATTTAACAGTATAAATTAATATTATTATTAATTAAAATTATTAGTTATGTAATTTTATGTATTGTTGAAAACCATGATGAAATATGTTCACGATGAGGTGGGATATATTGGGTGTATCATGACTAATATTGAAATAATGAATAATTTGAGAAATTATTTATCCCTTACATTATTTATTATTACTTTATATCTCAATCCATTTTATTGGAATTAAGAGTCCTAAATAAATCCCTGGAAATGGTGTTCTATGGAAGGATCATTACCATAAAGTTAGTGAAATATACATCGAGCACATAGGTTGATGGAACCAGCATGAAACTTATTTGATTATAGATATCAGGATAAAATTATTATATTATATAGTAATCATTTTCATGGTGTTTTATGTCATTGGAACATTAACATCATTCTCTATGGGTTATCTGGCATGTTGTAATATGTTAACCTTATACTTTAGGCGGTCCTCCTAATGTCAGAGAGAAATAGGCCTAGAGGAGCACACGATAAGTGTATCCATAACCTCAATTAAATTTTAAATATTATTTATTATTCATATTTTTTTAACAAATATTATTATCATATATTTTATAATAATTATTCATTTTTTCAATATTTCATAAATTTTATAACTTGTTATTCAATAGAATATTTTTTTAGTATAACAGTTAATAAATATATTTTCATTATTTAGTGAAAGTAATATTTATATATTTATAATTGAATAATGAATTTATATTTAATTATTAAATAAACAGTTAGTTTTTAAGGATTGAAAAATATTTTGTAGGAATGGTGAGTGGATTTTCATGGTTTGGGGAGAAATAATATTTAATTATTTTTTTTGTTTTTCATGTGTCAATAAATAATAATAATAATAATAATAATAATATTATTATTATTATTATTATTATTATTATTATTATTATTATAGATAATGGGTTCTATGGAGATTAAGGAAATAATAACGGCGCATGTGAAATTATTATTTTCTAACCCCAGTACTATTCAAACCCTATTATTGTATTTCAAACCCTAATGATGGCCATTATGTTGGTTGTGCACAAAAACACCAAATAATCCTCCCAAGACATAAAAATCACTTTTCTATGAAACGATATAGATATTCCATCACCACCCCTCTGAATTATATAGAGATCAATGAGACCACTTCTTGGGAGAAGTTTTCATGGAAATCAAGGATAAATGATTCATTCATAAGGATCATTCATTCCATCACTAGAAGTTTCCTTTTGAAATTCTTAGAAGTCTTTGGAATCCATGTGCACCATTGCTAAATGGAATCTATACTTAATTATTATGACACAAGGATATTATGATGAAGATATGTTATAAGATTCAACAAAAAAAATCATCATAAGGTAATTCTTTAATTACATAAATAAATTATAAATTTATTATGTGATGATATAGTGTTTGGTTCTAGAATTCTCATTTAGATTAATCTTTGATTCAATTGTATTGTCAAAAAATTGTTATTAGATGTAAATATTGAAAGAATTTTCGATTATGATGAAAAATCTGAGTTGGGAATGTCAAACTGGTGCTTTTTCTATTCACAAAGCCTTCAAGATAAACATATGTAAGTTATATGTCTAGAAAATAACGTTTTTTTATCACTATCTACCATGGAATTAGAGTATGTTCTGATAATTAAATCATAGAAGGAGATAATATGGATGAAGGGTTTTTTAGGGAACTTGGAATAAATAAAGGGAATGAAGTGTTATTTTTAGATAGTTAGGGTGGGACAATATTGAAAAGAATATTGTGTCTCACTCAAGAAAAATTTATTTAAATTATAAATTTATCCAAAAGATTTTGGAAGATGGAGTATTGAATCTGTGAAAGATAGGATGAAGTTAGAATCCAAAAAATATACTGACAAAGTTATTTCTCTAGAAAAGTCCAATGATGTTAAATGCCTCAGTGGGGTATGGGTGATTGAGTAGAAAAGAAATATATATTTACTATATATTTATGAAACGGAAATATGTTTAAGGTGTACTGAGTAATCCAACGGACATTACAATGAATCTAAGAAAACAATTATTAAGTAGAATTTTGTTAGATTTTATGTGACAAATTTTTTCTAGAAAAGTATTATAAATTATATATTATGCGATTCCAAAAGATCAAAAAATAGAAACATATGAAATCAATTCACTAGAACCAATGAATATATGAATTAGAGGCAAGTAGTAGAGGCAGAGAAAACTGACTATGGATTAAGGAAGTGTAGAATAAGAAACTGACATGCATGGGAGCATCACTATAAAAAATATAATAATAATTCATCATATTACAAGGGATATGTTAGAATTTTTATAGTTATATGTAATATTAAAATGAATTTATTTCATTTTTTAACAAATAATTTTTTTTATTATTTTTTTGAAAGAGGGTGAGGGATAAGAAAAGACATGGGAATCAAAAAAAATATAAATTAGGGGGTATAAAGTTGTGTAAACTGAGATCATCTCTCAATATTAGGTTCACACCTTCTGAAGGTAAGGATCCCAAACTAGAGAATAAATTTACATAGGCCCCTTGTGAGGATGTGGAATATAATAAGTATACCACCTTGTTCCCTTCTCTCTAAGTGTGAAATAAATCCATGTGAATACTAGTGAAGTATATGTACCTTTGAATGATGTATGAGATTGAACATGGGATAGTGCCTCGACCAATTAGGGAGTCCTAGAAAATAATTAAGTATTTTTTAATCCTTGAAAGCTAGGTATTATGTTATTTACATATGGGAAGACCTGTATACATTTCACTTACTTCAGCCTAACGATAATTACCACAACTGAAGAATTCTATGAAAGAAATAATAATATATCTACTATGATCTCGGACATGTCTCAACCCCTTGTGACACCCAAGATGCATGATCTATTGATGTTTATCTTGGCTCCTTGATGATATGGATTCCCTCAGACACATATATCCTAGGGGTTGTTGGTATCCTTATAATGGGAGATATTGGATTGAAGAAGAGGATGTATAGAGGGAGACCGGTCACAATTTTTAATGAACCAATATTGATCTATCATGAGGTTTTTGGTCCTCAAGGAAATAAATATTCTACTATAATGGATTCTCTATTAGAAAGGCATGTTCCTCACCTTTAAAATACACTAGAAACCCACTATTAAGATGAGCCTCTTGCCTCCTTATCAGGACATGGATTCTCAACTCCCTAGAAAAAAAATATTTATAATGGTAATACTCAATTCCACCTAAGAATTAAGTTATGTGAAGTTACGAACTAAATTCCAAATATTCTGCACCCATTCACCCTCTAAGAATAGGTGATACATAGTTTCTTCCCTCATTAATATCTAATGGGATCATACAGGAGCTCGGTTGATGTTGATACATTAAACATTATCATATGTAGGTAAGGCTTGGTTTATGGAGTTCCACAAGTTCAAGATGATATCATCTGGAAACTCATTTTTCCAGATCACCTCACTCTAGTTATCGATGTCATTCTCCTCCATCAGTATTTTCTGATAGTCTTTAACTAAGAATATACATGATGGATAATCTATGAAAACACATATATATTTTTTAGAATTCATCACAATTTTAGCAAAGAAATTATGTTATATATTTTCTATAATAATATAGATGAAACCTAAGAATGATCTTGCTTGTCTAAATTTGATATCTAGAATTGGGAATCCCAAGATTCCATGATTGGTGCCCACCTAGTTTTAGTACTTGATGTTGGTATCCCCTCTACCCACAATAAAATGTGTTTGGTTTTGGATTTTCAAAATGTGGAGTTTAATTATCATCCAACCCAAAGAGAGACTAACTCTCAGTGAATCCATCTCTTCACTATAATTTCCCCTCATGAGACTACATTACAAATAATATCCCTTGATAATTTCTCATGCATGATTTTCATGCAAGAAATTCATTATATCAGTGATGTTTCTAATATTAATTTTCCCCTCATTCAATGTCTTGGACATCATGGTCCATGATTCACAATGTTTTTTTTCAATCGGGTGAGAATACCTAATAAAAGAGGTTTAGTGGTCACCAATTCAAATAACTTTTAATTTTATATTAACTCTATTTTTATTATGTTTTTAAAAAAAGTATAAATGTTTCTCATATAGATTATTAATAATTCTAAAGCATATAAATCCATTTTTCATTATGATAGTGACTTGTTTTGTTCTTACTCTTATTTGTGTATGTTCTAAAATATTTGTTGATTTTAATTAATTTAGAGTGATTCATTTGAGTTTAATTATCATATCTGTAAATTAACATCGGTTATAATAGTTTCAAAACATTCATCCTTTCTTGAAAGTGAGGTTCCAAAATATAATTATGTAACTAGGGTTACCTGTCACAATGGGTGGGAATCTCTGAACTATTCCTATATTAGGTTAATATTTATATGAATCTTTTTTTATTCTAAAATTATGGTTTTCTTAGACAAAGAAAATTTTATGGTAGGGACTTTTTAAGATTCATCTTGGGTTTTGGGGATTCAATTACTTAGGTAATATCATTAAAAATGGTATCAAAACATTATTATTTCCTATTAATTATTATAGACATAAAGAATGGGTTGGTTGTGACTAAAAAAGTAATAATAAAAATATATAACTAACCTTTTATGATAAATGTATCTCCCAACCTATATTGAGGTACAAATTTAATGAAATTCTCACTAAACATCATGTATATCTATCGATTTTGAATGTTAGTGTCGTTTAAAAGGGCTTGTGTATTTGTTTTGAAAGTTTGGTATAGTGTCAAGACATATTTTATTTTGACTGATTTTACTGGATACCATATGGATGCAAATATTAGGGAAGTAACACCAGGTGGGAAATTAGGTGGTTGGTGTCCCTAGAGTGGGTACCCGATGAGGTATTGGGTACTTGGTAGATTATTATCAGGTACCCGATTGGACCTTAAACTACCATTAATTTTAATTAATTGAATTAATTAATTATGAAAAAAATTTAATTAATGATTTATCCCCATTTCATACTCCAGAGGGATCAATCCTCTCCTCCCAATTTCTCATAATTCTTCTTATTTTAATATTGGATTCAATTTTTTTATGGTACACTCTTGGTGTTATCTATCCCTGGGTGACGATTTTGGAAAATATAATCATCCCCTCATATATTATCCATGATTCTCTCACTATATCATCATTCTTCACCAGATATGCCTAATTCCATGGATTATTCCAAGTTTTGTGATATATTTCCTCTCAAGTCGAACCATCAAATAGTTATTAATGATTAAGACCACTCTATGTCTAGTTATGTGGTCTCTAACATTACTGTCTGTTTTTATAAGTGTGAAATTTGTTGTATGTAAAACAAAAACCACCCAGTTTGGGTGTATTACCTAAAAGTATGTTTGATTTGTTTTTATCACTTCCATTGGTGTGAATATGAGTCTTTAGACCTAAAAATGGTCTTGTGAGTGGTGTATGTCACCACTAAAGAATTTATAGCCAATTTCCTTAATTAATGTATTGTGGATTTGTGTCTCAATACCCATAATGTGTGTCTTTTTTTAATTTTATCACCCAAGTAACCTAGTGAGATTTACTTAAATAACTGATGATGAGAAGGAACCTATGTATCGAATAGAACATTGGTAGTTTAGCCTTGAATTAATCCTTGAGTAGGATAGTTTCCTTATGAATGTAACCCATTATCTAATTTATCATTTATGAATATTTAAATATTATACTATAAATGATTGTTGGCGATAAATTGTTCACAATTAATGATTACCTAGTGAAATTTCATCCACTTAAATGATTTGATTAATGAAGAAATGTTTATTTTATCTTGTCTTTGTATCGGTGATAACTCATCCACCAATGATGTTAATTAACAAATGTTTCAACCACATTGATCGATGGTTTAGATTTATTTTAGGGCAGCCTTATCCACCATCATGATTATATTTTTTGGTATATCATCCACATTGAGTAAAAAATATGGTGCCTCAACCACCGTATTATATGATTTTGTAGAGCCTCATCCACCCAGAAGATGTGGACTTGTGATAAATCATTCAATTATGTGTTTTCTACCATTGATTCCTCATTCTCCGTCTAATCTCTCATTCACTAGCCTCAATTGTAATCGTGACTCATAGTTCACCAAGAGGGTGTGGATGAGGTACGTCATCTTCCAAGACTATGTTTTTGTGATATATCATTCACCATGCCTATGTGAGGGTGATATATCATTCACCAAGGCTATGTAGTGGTGATACATTGATCAAAGGTGTGATATGATGTGGATGGTTCATTCGCCCATGAATTATGAGTAAGGATATAGCTCATTCACAAATACTTATGAGATAAGGAGTGATATATCATTCACTATTGAGCTTTTTTTGGACCATGTATGCATCATATAATTCTAGAACTAGACTAAGAATGTATAGTCACACATGTTATAGTTATTTAGAATTCCATGATCTGATGGGTTATATATTTACTTATTGTATTTCATATAATGAATTAACATATATTTACTAGAAATTTTAGGGACATCAATAGTAGTGACCTATTGATTTATACTCACTCCCTTATTGGGTACCATGGTATATGAGTAGACTTCATGGTTTTAGGAATAGGTAAGGTTAAGGACCCTTTAATTAGTAGTGAGATAGTTGAATGGTGTATGGAGACAGGACTAGTCCTAGAAGGATGGACCAATTTTTCGTTAGTGTCTTATATTTTTTTCTTTTGGAATACCTTTTATATGATCAACCCATGGGTGATCCCAAGGGTTTATGTTTTCTTGTGTGACATTATAGTATATTATATTTTATTATAGCATGCACTCATATTGTTATATAGTTATCCCATAGTTTTAAGTTCCATATATTCTAATTATTGTGATTACCATTATTTTTATTTTTTCTATTGTGATTTTTGATTATTTATATCTAAGGTAATTGTCATTCTACATATTTCATATCAATCCTTATTATTACTCATTGTACATTAGAGTGTGGGGAGGAGTGATTGGTGATACACAACATCATTGGTTCAATAATTTTTTGGGTTAGCTTGATCAAGATGTTACAAAGTGTTTTTAGAGCCTTGTTTATTTTTGTTTTACTATTTTGTAATGGTAGATGTGGGTAGTATTTTTTGGTCCATGAGATATACATTATTATTTAGGGTAGATACCCTTTTGTAGGGAAGTTTAATGTTAAAAATGAGGGGATTGTAATTATTATTTTTTTATTTTTATGGTTTTTCTATTTTCAAAATATGATATGAATTTTATGGTTTTTTTGTTTTAATATTGGCCTGAGATGGTTTAAGGGTTATCATTCATGAATAGTTTTTTTATGTAAGATTCATGTTAAATTTATATTATTGTATATGATTTATATTCTAGTCACAATGTCAGTTTTTATTACCTTAGGTGTTAATAAAATATTTTAATCATGTTTTTTATATAACTTGTTGGTGGAACTCTACTTAACCAACCCATGGATATTGATTTTTTCACAAACATATGATGATTAATCATGTATACCTTTTTTAAATTATACCTATCATGGGGGAGGGGTAGTTTAGGCTAGGCTTAGTTAATATTTATGATACCCTTATATCATAAGGTGTGCAATTAAAGTCTTAGTGTGTGATTCATGTTACTTATTTCATTAAACTATGATATCTAGTAATGTGATAGATATGTTCTCCATTTTTCACTTTCTATTTAAATGATATACCACCATGATGGAATCTCTTTTAGTACTCGGAGTAATGGGACGAGCATACCCCACTGAAATTAGAGCCATATTTACTTGTTATGCTAATTTATCCAATTGATCTTCCTCTCTTAGAGAGTTTGCTTCAGGTTTTTATATCCATGGGATATGGGCCACTCATAGATGAGACTTCCATGTAAGACTTTTCCTGAGAGTTCCACTTAAAAAATCTACCTATATTTCTAGGAGATGGTGGAACAACAGTTGTGGATTATTTCATAGAGTCTATGCAAACAATTTTTTATTAGGTCAAGAAACTCTTAGTGGAGACAATGAATCCTATTTCCTATATGAAACATGGACCATCCAAGCACTGATGAGATGTTTTGGTCCAAGTAGACTTGTGTGTCGTGTTATTTTATAAGGAGTTTTAGTCTCATTTTATAGATTAGTTTTTTTTCTTAAGAACTTGACGGTGGATAGAGACAAGGATTTCATGAATATCACTCAGGGTTGAATTACTATTTTAAATTACACCATATGGATTACTACTTTATCACAATATACAACAATGATAGCGGGTGATGAGAATATATTTTTTAGTAATTTTGAGTAAGAACTAAGTAATTACATTGGATTATAGTATAATATTGGGTACCTATCATATTTTTTGAAGTTACTGAACCAGGACATGATCATAAAGAGAAACTAGATTTAACAGCTTTTTCAAAGGTAGTAAACCAGTCCCTCATCAGATGTGAGGGTAGATTATAAGTAAATACTTTCTCACTAGATTCATTTATTTAAAAATATTGATAATATATATATGTTTTTTAAAATATCACCACCAAAATCATTTGGGTGTAGTTATAGACAGACCCATGGTTTTAGAGTAGGTATAAAGGAACTAAAACAATATAAAATATGAGTTCTTCTAGTCATTCGAGTCATGGAGAAGGACATGGTACCGAGGGGTAGGGTAAAAAATATCGATAGGGTGAGACCCCTCAACAGTCAAGATTTTGGGGATCAATGATAAATATTATGCCATTTCTATAATATATAGATGATATTTTATAGTCATCAAAATATGTCATCAATGGTTCATGGTATAGTCCTATAGGAATCTACCTTCACATTAGATTCATTTAATATGGGTATGTGACAATAATTTTTATTTTCCATGTTTTTGGTGATTTGAGAATTATTTTAGAGTATTTTTATGGGTTATTGTTTGTTTATATTCTCTTAGGGGTGTTATCTGAGGGTATTCATAGATGTTCAAAGTGTGATATCATGATCATTTGCTATAGTTTTGTAGCAGAATATATCATTATGTGTTCAGGAAGTATATATAAATTTGAATTTTTGGATTTAAAATGGGGAGAAATAGTTTTGAACATATTTTAAATAGTTTGTGGGATGTTTTATAAATTTTCATTAGGAAGAAGGACACCTGGAGTATGTCTCGAGGTGTTGGTGGGTGAATTTCTTAATGTGAATAAGGTCATATTGTGAACTAATTGGGTCAGTGAGATAGGCCTTCGAAAGAGATAAGACCTTATGGATGGTGTTGGTCTCACTATTACCCCAATATTTAAAGTTATGACGAGGTTTGGAATGGCGTTGATCCTTCTTCCTAGTGGTGGTCTTGTTTTGATGCAACCATCCAGGATCACATCACAACAATGGTGAGGATTGATTTTTTTAATAGACTCATTTTGGAAATTTTACATGGGGTCCTATTTTGGAAACCCTTAGGGTTCCACATCACTAGTAAATTGAGATAAGGGGGAGTGAACTAATTAACTCTCTTGTACACCCCTTTATCATCCCTTTTATCTAAGTCATTCAGGGGTATTTTCATCATAGATTCAAGGTGAGATCTATCTCTTTCTTCTATGGTTAACTTTCCTTGTTTACCCAATCATTTTTTTGGATAGGGTTTGGAGATATAGTTTCACTAGAGTATGGTTGAATCTTCTCAATTGATGGGGATTATGTGTACAAGTCATAGTGTTATTTTCAAGAAGGGATGTTTAATTTGTCATTTTTCATTTATCATGAGGTATGTATTCCCATTATTTTTTTAGAGTCTTATTTAATTTGGGTTTAATTATCCATTGGTTAGAGTGAAGTAATTATGGATGTCATCTATCTTTTCTAATGTGTGAAAAAACACACATTTACACATGGTTCAACATTGTTATGTCATCCATTGAGTTTAGGATTGATTATTCCATTGTGGGATTTTACTTTTAAATGTTTAGATTATTGATTTAAGGGTTTTTATAGTATATTTAGGTAATTGTGGACTCCAAGGAGTTCTCTATGAACATGGGATCAATTTTTGAGTCATGAATTGAGGTATATAGCCTTATGAAAGACTCTTTAAATTTAAATCCTTTATTACTAGTCTATTTTCTGATCCCATTCCCTGAGCTCCAAAAAATTATGGAATTCATGCACACTTATTCTTACTTAAATATTTTTCTCTCTCTATTTGTTTAATTTGATATAAATTAAAAGAGGGATTCTTAATATGTTTTTCTTGAAAACTGCATTCATATAAATTGTACATACTGAGCAGTTTATTAAAACACCTTAAAGACTGTATATAAAGGAATAAATTGATTTACAAAGAGGGGTTGTTTTGATTCTTATTTATTTTAAAGGGAAGAAAATGCATTCTTTTGGAAACTGATTTCTAAATAAATAATGGCCTTTGTTTATCTAAATTTTTAGTTTTATTTAATGATAATTTGAAATTTTTTGTTGTTATTTTATAGATAAATATACATGAATGTGGTTGGGTGAAATTTATACAATAATTTTATGTTTTTTCCAAAATGTTATTAAATATTTTTTCATGGATTATTTTTTATAAATGAATTCAAAACATAAATTTTATAAAAGATAGTTTCCAAATGCTTGGTTGGCACTTTATAAAAGAGTTCTTCTTGGGGAAAAATTTCTATTGATATAATACTACTCCTTCCCGATGGTTCAATGTATTTTTTTAACAAGTTAAGGTATAGTGTTTCTTATCACTAGTTCTGTTTTCATACTATCTAGTGAAGTTATATTTCTTTTTCACACTAGTTCAGTATGTTTCTTGAACTAGTCGAGTAATATTTGTTTCATCCACTCGTTTAATCTGTCAACCTAAAAATTGATGTAATATAGTTAGCTATGATGATAATTTTTCAATAGAAATATTTATAATGCTTTTATATGATTATAATTTAAATCTATTGATGATATTAGGTTTTCTTGTCCTTAGTTCCCTAGGGCCACTCCCATGATGTTATTTACTTTTAATTCATTATTTTATTATTTGAAATCATTGTTAATGAAATTTTTTTACCTTTATTTATCTTCCCAAAACTTTTTTTTATTTTCAAAATATCCACTTTAGGGTTAGTGGGAACCTCCCAATTACATTATTGGATACCAAAAACAAAACATCATAAAACACAATTTCAATTGGAATGTAAAATAAAAATAAAAACTTCATCCAAATCCCACTGAATTCGAATTTCAAAAAACATGTCATCGCCTCAGTCCTCGAACCATGAGGCAAATAGGGCCTCAATCTCTGCACCCTGACAACCTTGATCACCATCATCATCAACAACTTCACTAGAGATAAAACCACCAAGAATCAGAATTTATGACCTCTGGAACTAAATTGTTCATGTCCACTCATCACAAAAAAATATAATGAAATCCAAACAAAAATGTTCACCCATTGAAACTACATATTTTATTAGAATTCATCGGATGAAGATGTTCAAGAACAGACTCATCCATGCCACCATCAAATCGAAATATTGGCAGGAATCAGAAGAATGAAAAACTAAATCACAAAAAAAATACCACCAAACTCATCAAGAACAAGCGCAAGCATTCTGAATCAAGAAAACATCATTATCGTTCATCACCGTGAATTCCTACATAAGATGGATGAAAAACATCCCTAAAGATGAGATGAAGCATAACAGTCGCCACCAGGGAAACTAAAACCAAGTAAAGAAGGAAACCAAAACAAAACCTCCTGAAATATCGTCGATGGGTAATCCTCACATCCAAAAACACCCTTAAAACCCATTATAATAGACAAATATGTAATCTATAATGACATATCTAGAAGAAATATTAAAAACTAGAGCAAACTATGGCTTCGACATGGGGAAGAACTATATAAAAAAATAAGAGGAAAAAAAGACGTAACCTATGGCCTACACCCATCACAATCCCAAATTTCCATCATATCCATCGTGTTATACCAAGATGGAGTTAGGTATATTTGGAGAGTCCAAAAAGAGTATAACGGATATGATAGAGGACCTCATTGCTAAGGAATCAAGAATTGATAGTGAGAGAAAGAAAAAACGGATGCCTGGATGACTGATAAGAAAATAGAATAAAGAGAAACCCAATCTAAGACTATTGTTAATGGGGAGGAAGAAAACTTCCATGATAAAAGGAGAGAGGATATAGAAACCATAATAACGTTGGGAAGGTATAAGGGATCCCCATGAAAGATAAGGGGTGAAACCCTAGAACCCAAGAGGGGGACGTCAGGAGAGAGTGAAAACCCCTCGAGATAAGGGGGAAATAATATTTTCTTCTACCTTCCATTATTTGAGTGATTATATTATGACATACTTATATTCATTTCTACTATTTTATTTTAGGGGATGTTATTATTTATTCACACTTTCCAATATTTAGTTTACTTGTGTTTTCATCTATTGTTGGTTAATTTTATTTCATGTAGTAGTATTTTAATGTAAATTGGTGTATATTTATTATATATGCATGTTATATTATGTGTTTATTTTTTTCTATAATCTTATTCAGTTTTTATCACTTTAAAATCAAGTTTTAGAAAGTTTTTAGTAATAAATTGGAAAAGAGAGGAATTTTGATAAATCATTAATCAATGGTTTTAAAGGATATAAGGTACTTTCTTTAAAAGTGGGTTTTAAGTGAGTCTCATGAAAGAGGTTATTTTTTCTAAAAAAAATTCATGTGACATATTTTGAGTAAAAATGGAAATATTTTCTTTTATAGTTTTATTATATAATTAGTATGAAAAGGAATTATCTTCAAAGCTCATAAATGTGGTGTAAAGAGGATTCTTATTGGGATTTTCTCTTATAATAATATATTTTAGATTTTTTTCTAGTTACTCTTTTATTTAGTAGTTGGCCTCAATGTAACACCCTGGTATTTCAAAACAATACTTTATTTAATAGTGTATACAACATGCAACATAGATCTTAAACGAACCTTGAAAAATTATTATGACCATTATAACCTAGCCATTGAATTGAAAGGTATGAATAGTATTAACTAAATTATCAAATATATATATATATATAAAGTACCTTATAAATAAAAATTCATTGATTACTACTTAGGAATTAAGTACTGAAATTTCAGTAAAGTTATTTTATACTTTAAAAATACGCTTTCTTTAAAAATTATTTTTAATTATTTTGTTGAGAAAATTTTACACTTAATTAAAATAAATTATATAAATTTAATTTTATAATATTAATATAATTTTTTAAATCAATATATCAAAATATTTAAATGGTTAATTTTCTATATTTTTCTAAAAATATTTATTTTTTAGTAAATAGTGAAAAATATTGATTTTAGTTAAAACCATTTTTTTGTTTCAAGTATATAAAAAGTAAAAATTTGTTTTAAAGTAATTTTAAAATAATATTAATTATATTATATTATTAAATATTCAATTAAGTTAATTATAATCAATTTTTATATTTAATTTGGTACAAAAAATATATAAAAAAAGAATTTTTCTGATAAATCGATTTCTTTTACGATTTTTGTTTTATTTTTAATTATTTTATACAACTTATAAGAATTTAATCTTTTAAAATGGATATAATATTTTTAATAAAGATTTAAAAATTTGGTAAATATTACTCTATTATTTTTATTCATTATAAATAGTAACCATAGTAAACAATTATCACTACAGTAAGGGTAAATTAAGAGATTTAGGTTAAAAATAATATGATATGGACTAAACCACAGTACTAACACCTGTTATAATTTTAATTAAAGAGTATATATCATTTATAAACATCATAATGTAGATTATAATACCTTTTTTTTCCATTTAGACATGATTTTAAACATTATAATATTTAATTTTGAGATAAATATAGAAATGTCACTTTTCTTCTTTTAATGTCTATAATATTTTATGATATGTTTAAATGAAACTTATGTTTGATTATAAATTTTCATTTGAAATTTAAATGATTTATTTTTATCATGATAATTTATTTATATTCTTTAGTGGAAAAATATGTACCTTAGAATCTTACGTAATGTCAGTACGGTTTTTATTTAATTAATTGAATTGTAAAATAAATGATTTTAAAAAATACTAAAATTAATATAGTTTGAAAGAGTTATTATGTTCAATGAATTTTATAGACAAATATAAAATTTTATTAGTTTTATAAAATATTATATTCTTATTACCTCTTGTTATAGATGTATTTAAAGTCATATAAAATGAATAGCGTTAAAAGTGACATTAATGATATTTTATAATAAATAATAATTTATTAAATTGTCTAAAATTCATAAAAATATTATATTTCGAAAAATTTATGAGATATGGTTTTAAATATCAACCATGATCCATTTATTGGTCTTGTTTTATTTTATAATATCATTATTAATACTTAAATCATAGAAGACTATAATATTACGATAATTGTCAAAAGGGTTAAGGGTGGATTAAAACTGAATGATAAGGGTTAAAATGTAGCTAAAAATTGACTAGATTTAATTTTATGAGGTTATATAGACATATAATAATCTTATATTCTAATTATAAAAAAATTTATCCATTTAGGAATGAAAAATAATTTATATTAAGTTAATAATTAAAGAAATTCTAAGGATACTCATCCCCTCAATTATGAAAAGATTCATCTACATTCTCTTCTTTAAACAACTTTGATCCATAAATATCAACCAAAAATAGATAATCAATCTTATAAAAATAATTATTCCCGATTTATAGGTTCTTTCCCTTCCAAAATACCAACCTTTTGTCCCTTAAGAAGAGACGTAAATGAAGTCTACCGAAGAAGAGGTAATAGTCTTTACCGACTCGTTTAAGTTTTTTCTTATTCTACTTCTTATTAATGTGTTGTAACCATTATTAAATATTAAATAAACTATAATATATATATAACTATATGTTATTATTATTATTATGGTAAAACTGTATACTATGTCTTTTCCATCCTATAAAAAGATAAAACAACATTTTTGCGTACGTACATCTTATAATCTCCACATAACTATGTAATTCATTTTTATCACAAATTTACTTGGAAGATTATAAATATGGAAATAATGAGTAATAGTTATATTTTTGAAATTAATATTATTTTGTAACTATAATATCAAATATACCTTTTTTGCTTCTGATCTGTTGGAAAATAATAATGTCGATCATGCGTACATGTGGACTACCACCTCTACAAAGCAATGTGATTTGTTTTAATTTACACATTATGTTGATGTTAATAAGTATTTATTTAATTAATATATATATATAATATGATATAATAATTATTCTATAAATATTAATTATTATTCACCTCTCTTTTATTCCACCCATTGAAAAGTGAAAATAGTGTTCATGTGTACGTATAGCCAACTATATCCATGAACAATGTAATTCGTTTTTCTGTATCTAGATTTTATATATGACACTAAATATATATATATATAAGATATTAATAAAAATAATAACATTTTGTATAATTTTTAACCATAATAAAAGTACAAGGATCGAAACTACTGAATCAAAACATACATGAAAAACAATGAAGTTAAAACCTGAAATAATGATAATAATAAAATATTTTTGACAAACATGTTATAAAATGTTATAAAAGGATAATATATGATATTAATGATATCTAAATGGTTATTTAATTTAATTATAATTAATATAAATTTATTATACTTGAGTTTAAATCATGTTCTACTAAAATAAAACCTGAGGTAATGGATTTCATCTCAATTTCCACTATATTGAGATATATTTGGTAATATAGACCTATTTACTTTTTGTGTTTTTTATAATGAACCTTTTAGGAATTTAACATGAATATATATTTATTCATGATTATTAAAGATTCAATTCATGTTACTCTTTCAAGATGAGTATTTTAAAAGAAAATATCATCTTATTTCCCTTCTTAATCAGGTATATTTTCCCCTATTTCCATATTTTAAAAAAAATATTTTACACAAATCATTTTAATTTACAAAAATTATTTAAAAATGATATTTTTTGCTATATTTGAATTTTTATATTGTATTAAAGAAATATTTATTATTTTTAATGAATTTTTTTCAACTTTTTTTATGAAAATTAAAAAATAATGTTTTTGTAACTTTTATGTTGTTAACCAACTTTCCTACCCCAATAACCATTATATACCCTTAAGATTATGATATAAGATTTAAATTCTTATTAAAAGTAAACACCATGTAAAAAATTATATTTTCTATTTTCTAATAATATTTTAAAGACTTTGTTTTACTAAAAATCAATTTTTCTAACAATTACCTATTATCTCTTGATTAATTTTGTAGATATTAACTTTCTCTTGAAACAATCACTTTCTTAGGATCATTGGACATTAATTTTTTTTTAAATATCCATATTATCAGTATCATTGAAGTTATTACTTCCTAAACTATATAATATTTTACATATGGTGTTTTACTATAAAATTTATTAAATTGATTAGGGAAAACCCTGATAAATTCATATTATTTACCCAATATGGATATTTGTTGATAAGGAAAATTGTTTATAAATTAAATAGATCATTTGATATATGATTAATTAATTAGACATGTAATAAATGTTGGGTCCCAAAATTATATATCCACTTGATTCATAGATTGGTCTCATGATAAAAATCAGTAATCTAGTATTAAATTGGTTTATGATTTATGCATACCCATCGATTAAACTATCTTATCACAAGGATTTGATGGTATAGATATTATCATGATTATGCTCATGAAATCCAATAGTATTCATTTAATTCATTTATGATTTAGTTATTATTGTCCATAATATTAATACATTTCTAATATCCATGCGTGAATTTCATGCTCAGTTATTTATTAAATTTCATGTGTTTTCATTTATTTACCTGTTTTTGTTGATTATATTTTCTTTATATGTGATGGATTCAACTATATATAACCCTTTTGGAGCATCTGATCTCACCCTTTGATTTGTTTTATTTTCCCTAGGATATGAATAATGATATTATAAATAATATTTATGATTAAATGTTTTTTTATGCTATTTATATTTTATTTACAATGTAATATGGGAATCATGTATGTATCTGGTTATTCCAAATCACTACACAACTCAATCTTTTAGGATGTGATTACCTATATCTTATGCCAATGTAATAATGAATACTTTAGATCTAGGTTACTAGAGTTGAATTTACTAGAGTTTTTATTATATAAATTTTAGTATAAATATTGGGAATTATATTTTAATTAAATATATAAAATATGGGAAATATAATGATCCTCTATAGTATTTTAGAACTTATACAATTATGGGGATTTTATTTTATGGCTCAGTATTTATGATGATTATGATACAACTCATTGTGCTACATTATTTAGTGATTATGCCTAATGAAAAAAATGAAATCTACACTCTTAGATAATAAATGTATTTCCCTACTAATAAAACAAATAAATTTGTTTTTATAATAAATAAAATCATGGCTATATTAGGGTAGTTGACTCAGATTATGAAAAATAATCATTCTTATATGGAACAACCTGTTGTTCCAAAACATTATTCTCTTATGTTGGATCACATTATGTGAAGAAATTCACCATCTTTTAGTGGAACTACTAATAAATTGGTATTTGAGAAATGGATAAAATCTCTTCAAAATATATTCCTATGTTTGGGATGTAATGAAAGTGAAAATATTATTTTGATGGTTTTTTGTTTTATAGGTGATAATGAAAAATTGTGATCATTGATCCAGAATACTATAGAGGTTGATGAAATATAAACCATTGAATGGAAAACTTTTAATGTGATATTCTTTGATAAATAATTTCCTCCTGGTAAATGATATGATTTGGAATATATTTTCTACAGTCTATGATAAAATAAAGATAAAAGTGTTGTTTAGTATGAGAAAAATTTTAAAATATTAGAAAGGTCTTCTATGGAATAAGCACCTGATCCAAAAATTAAGATTGATAATTTATTGGATTGTATTAATATAATAATCCTTATGGAATTTGTTTCTCTAATGATTTTATTATATGATGATATGGTATCAAGTGCCATCCGGATGGAGAAAGAATTATCCTGGTTATATATCTTCTTAGGAAATCAAGGGAATAATATGATGAATGATCACCAAGGAAAAAAGAAGAGGTGAAGGAAAAGAAGTTAATAATTTGACTTCCAATATGTGATAACTATGTAAAGAAACACACTAGTAATTTCTAAAATATAATGGTATTTTTCATCAAGTGTGGTGAGTAATTCCATCAAGAATGTGAATGAAAGGGTATGAATGAAACCTCTACTATTTACTATTTCAACTATATGGAGAGGGAGAATTTTTCTAACTAATTTACCATATATCAATAGAACATACCCTATAAAAATACAAGGGGAGAAGTATAATATTATGCTATTAATATAGATAAAGTGGAATGAATATGGTTCTTGTGTATTTCGATTCAATAATTCCTTATATGTATTTTATTAATGATATTTTGGTTATAATAAATATGAAACATAAAAAAAATTATTTATTTTCTCATTAAGGATTAGAAATATTATGTTGAATGATACCTATAACAACGAAACGTGATTTAGTGGTAAATGGATATTTTTAGACAATACATGAATATCGGAAATATAACACCTAATATGTCCCAAATTTTGAGTTACTAATTATTTTTTGGGATAAATATAAGATTAAAATAGAGAATTTAAAATGGATAGTATTATTAACCTTGAAAATTAATGTGATTTGATGGGAAAAAAATTTATGATGGATTTTATTTCATTTTTTATTTATGAGATATATTTGACAATGTAATTGTATTTAAGGAATAAAGATAAAGTAAATTTTTTGAAGTTGTTATATTTTCATTATGGTTTTATAGTGATTTAGGTTATTAGTATATTTTTAGAGAATAATTTTCCATAGTATTAACATGTTTGATATGTTCCCTTATGGGCTAATTTATGTTTTGGGGGGATAAATGGTTGATCAAATTTTCTTTTGTTTTCTGTTTTAAAATTGTTCGTATTTATTTTATAGGACTCTTATTGTAAACTATTTATGAAATGGATTAATTTAAACTGTAGAGGTTTTTATTGAATATATTATTACGTATCATGTTCTAACCATTTTGGTTTTTTCAAATACCTTTAAATAAGAAATGACTTGTCATTATTTCATGAATTTTATGTTTTTTATAAAATTCATTTTTGTGCTTCATGAATAAAAAACTCATCCAGCTTACTCATCATTTAGAGAAAGGATGTGATTGTGATGGAAATTGATTAAACAATGAAATTATACTTTTCAACCAATAATATTCCATTATATTATTATCCAATATGGATTGATGGTTTTATAAAATTCATTTCTAATGAATTGATGTTGTTCTCACCCATTATAGATTTTTTTGTTTTATTTCCATTAACTCTCTTCAGATCATGTTTTATGTAACTCATTATTATTACTTGGGATATTTTTTTCAATTTCATGTCCATATTTTCAATTTTCACTAATGTTGTCTAATTTAGATGCCTATATTATTTGTGACCTTCATACATCCCTTTTTCACTTTTTATGAGGAAGTTTTCTTATCCCTTTTTATAATGTGGGTTTTCCAAAAAATAATTTTAAATTCTCAAAACATTAATTACCAATAATAATTTGGAATTTTGAGGATTAAATTTATTGAATGATGTAGAATTTAACACACCAATATTTTAAATAACACTATGTTTGATCGTGTATATAACATGAAACAATGATCTTAAACGAACCTCAAAATATTATTATGATTGTTATAACCAAGCCATTCAATTAGAGAGTATGAATAGCATTAATCAAATTATTAAATAAATATATATTACCTACTAGATATGAATTTATTTAGCATTTATTAGAAAATAGGTACTCATTTTTTAGTAAAGTTAATTTATGCTTCTAATATATATTTTCTTTTCAAATTATTTTTATTTATTTATGTTATCAAATATTATAATTAATTTGTAAAAAATTTATAAAAATATTATATTTAAAAAAATATATTTTTTAAATAATGGTGTAAAAATAATGTGGGGGAGAAATATTTTTATTTTTCTAAAAAATAACGATTTTTTAGTGAATAGAAAAAAATGCTAATTTTCATTGAAAACGGTATTTTTGGTTTCATGAATTTTAAAAGTAAAATTTATTTAGAAAATTATTTCAAACTAAAATTAAATATATTATTTTATTATTAATTAAATTAAGTTCATTAGACTAAATTTCATGATTTATTTTTGTATAAAAACATTTTTAAAAATAAAACATCATTTTTCTAAAAACCCTCTTTTCATTGTATTTTACATTTTTATTTCAAATTAATTTCTTCAATTATTGGAATTGAATCTTGAAAATTTTACATCATATTTTTAATAAATAAAGTAAAATTTTATAAATATTTACCTTTTATTTATATTTATTTTTAATAGAAACTGAAGTGAATAATTGAAAAAATGATAACGGTAAATTGTGTAATTTAGATTAAAATTAATATGATAAAGACTATAAAATGATCATAACGCTTGAATTTATTTCATTTAATGTGTATATATCATCAATAAACATCTATATTTATAATATATAACCCTTTTATACCATTTTTTCATGATTTTTACCTTTATAATATTTAATCGAAAAATAAAGAAAAAATGTCACTTTTATACTTTTAATATCTATAAAATTTTATGATATGTAGAAATGAAACTTATGTGAAATTATAAATACTAATTTAAAATAAAAATGATTTATTCCAATTGTAATTATTTATTAATAATTTTTAGTGATTATAGGAGTACCTTAAATGCTTGTGCAATGCCAGCACAGTACTTATTTAATTAATATAAAAAGAAAATAAATTATATTAATAATACTAAAAGTATTTTAATTTGAAATAATTATTTTTCTCATTAATTTTTTAAATAAATATAAAATTTTAATAATTTTTTAAAGGATTATATTTAAATTCCATCATTTCATTGATGTATTTAAGGTCATATTAAATGAATAGTCTTAAAATGACATTGATGATATTTTATAATATTTAACATTTTTTAAAATGATTTAAAATTAATAGAAATATTATATTGGGAAAAATTAATTTTATATGTTTTTTAAAATAAATAATTTCCATTTAATAGTTTTTTATTAATTTATTGTAATAGTATTAACGCTTAGAGGGTGTAAAACATATATATTATGGTAATTGTGAAATGGGTTAAAGAGGGGTTAAAACTAAATGATAAGGGTGAAAAAATAACTAAAAATTATTATAATTTTATTTTATGGGATAATTTAAAAATATACTCTTATAATATTTTAATTATATCAATTTTTATTTATTTTTTAATGAAAAATATTTTATATTAATTTAATACTTCAATAAATTTAAAGAATAAACTCCCCTGAATTATAAAAGGACCCCTCTACTTTCTCTTATGTACACCACTTTGAGAAATATATATTGACCAATACATACCCATTACTCTTATAAAAATCCTTATCCAATTTCTTGATACTTTTCCCCTTCCAAAATACCAACCCTATCTCTCTTAATGAGAGATCTAAATGAAGTTTACAGAAGAAAAGGTAATCATCTTTACTAACTCTTTAAAATTAATTTCATCTTATAATTCCTCTTAATTTTTTATAACAATTATAAAATAATATTTAAAATATAATAAATACATTTATATTTTATTATTCTTCTGGTAAACCCAAATTCAAACTCTTTTACAACCCATGAAAATCTAAAACAACACTTGTTCGTATGCACAGCTTATTGTCCTTACATAGCGGTGTAATTCATTTTTCATTACCACATTACTTGGATAGTTATAAAGATTTAATTAATGAGTATATATTATTTTCAGAAATAAGTATTATTCTTAAACTATAATATCATATATACCTTCTTTCCTTGCAATCCTTTAGAAAATGATAACTTCGACCGCATGTACGTTTGGACAACCACCTCCACGAAGCGATGTGATCCATTTTTCTTTTTTGCTTTATGTGGATGGTAATAAGTATGGATTTAATTATTATATATTATATATATGATATAATAAGGATTCTTATAAATATTAATTTTTATTTACCTCTATTTTTTCTATCTATCGAAAAGTGAAAGTAGTGTTCATGCATACGTACGGCATCTCATCTCTATGAATAGTTTACCTGATTTATATATATATATCTTTTATGAATGAATAAATATATATATATATATTTAATGTATATAATATTTATACCATTAATAAAATTATTAATATGATTTAACCACAATAAAAGTACAATTACCAGATCTACCAAACGAAAAAACACATGAAAAACGAAGCAGCTAACTCCCAAAATAATGATAATAATAAAATATTTTTAACAAAAGGGTGATAAAATGTTATAAATTTATCATATGTTATATAATTTATATTAATATGGTTATTTTATGTAATTATAATAAATATAATATTATTATAAAGGATTCTAAATCAAATTCATCTAATGATAAACTTAAAGAAATGGATTTTGTCACAATATCCACTCCATAGAGACATATTTGGTATTATGAAATTAATTACTTTTTTTGGTGCATATTCTGACCTTTTGAGGTATTTAATATGAGTATATATTTATTCATTATTCATAATGATTTAATTAAATTTACTCATTCAATATAAATGTTTAAAATAAAATATGATCTTATTTCTCTTCATGATCAAGTATATTTTTCTCCCATTTACCTATTTTTTTAACATTGTTTTATGAAAATACTTTTTATTATAAATATTATTTATAAAGGATATTTTAAATTATACGTAACTATTTATATATTATTAATGGAATCTGATAAAAAAATTCAATGCGTGTATTTTTTAAATTTCTTTACAAAAAAATTCAAAAGGAATATTTTTTCACTTATACGGTGTTAATGAACATTCTCAGTGGGATTCCTGTCTAATATGATCATCCAACCTTTTTCAATAATTTTTTGATGATGAAAACAAGAAATAGTATATAAATCTACCATTTCTCACTAATGGATGGGAGAAGCACTATATGATATGTTCCAGTACACCTAACACTCTCTTGATCACCCCACCCAATGGTGCTTGCGAGGTACTCACTACATTGTCTACCTGATGCTTCAAAAAAAATAGATAGAAGATGCCGTGAAAAAATAAATGACATAGTTCCCATATATTCATCAAACATAAGGATATATGGCTGAATGATTGGTTCCCACACACACATCCCTCTTTCAAGGCCACCCACCCAGCGACACTTGTAAGAAGAAAAACCACCAACCAAATGCAGCAAGACAAATTCCAGTTCTCACTATGACATATGCATACCATCAGATAGGTAGTCCCAAGAACAAATATGCACAAACAACATCCATAAAACTTTGTAAGATTCTCTAAGTTCAAGAATAGAACATGGAAGGGGACAACCATGGAATCATCCTCTATCCTTCAAAAAGAACTCGAGAGACCGCCAAATCCTAATGACTGAGAAACCCAAGACACAATTGAATAAGTGATTCCAACAAGGGAACAACAACAAAAACCCTTTCTTCCACCAACATGATTCCACAATTTTTCATCGACTTGAAATCGAAATATCACTAACCAAAAATCAAAACCCCACCATTTCCTACTATAGAAGCCACTACTAACCACCCTGACTCTCTCTTACACCGTACTCCATGAGAACATGATGCCAAAGGCCAATAAAGACACATGTGCGTGGGTAGTTGAAAGGAACATTGTTGTAATATGAGTCACCGAAGACATCAAAAGATACTATTAAATGATCCCTCGATGGGACTCCATAGTCATATAGTCAGATCGAGTGCCGACATTGACACCTGAGGGAGTCTGCCTTATAAGAAGAATAATCAAGAACACGATGGGAGCTCTCAGGAAGAAGAGCTTCGGGCAGAAAAGGGAGGTGATACAGATGAAACCCAAGGTGATAATGGCTTTACCCTAGGCCAAAATATAAATATTTTATGATAAGGTATATTGTTCATGAATTAAATATATCATTTTTTATATGTAGAATTAATTGGACATGAAGTTATGGTGTGGCTTATAATTATATGTCTCATAAATGAATCGACATGTCTAATTAGAAGAATCGGTAATCTATCATTAAATGGTTTCTAGTGTCGCATTACCCCTTGAGTATACTATCTTAGGATAATGACTTTTAGATATAGGAACTATGGTGTTTGGTATCATAATGTTTAATAGTATTCATTGTCATCATTGAGAATTTAGTTATTATTATCCATGAGGTTATTGCATTGATATTATCCATGGATTCATTTTATACTAAGTTATTTATTAAATGGCATGTATTTTTAATTATTTTCTTTTACATATTTATTATAACTTATCTACTCATGATGCATTCCATTGTATGTATCCCTTATTGAGAATATGAGCTCTCCGTTTTATTTTATTTTTCTTTTCTTCAATTTACTATGAATAATATCGAGGATGTAAAAATATTATTGTGATATGTATTTTATATTTCCAATTTAATATGGGAATAAAGTATGTATCTAGTTCTTCAAGACTACTAAATTATTTATTCCTTTTTTATGTGACTACTTTTATCATGTTCAAAGATAAAACTGAATTCCCTGATATTGGGTTACTAGAGTTTAGGTTGTTATAGTTGGTATTAGAGAAATTTTAGTAAAAACCTTGGGAATGGTATTTTAATTAAACATATCTATCATGGGAATTTTGATAATAATATAGATTATTTGATAATTTTTACTTTTAAAGGGATTTTATTTTATGACTCAATACTTATGATAATTATAATATAACATAGTGTGTGTCATTATTTAGTGGTGTCACCTAATGGAAGGAAGGGAATCAACACCCATATATAATATAGGGATTTCCCTGCTGAGAAAACAAATATAGTTGGTGTTGAAACTGAGTAGATAATGGATTTATTAGCACAATTGAATCAAGTTATGAAAATTAATATTTCATATATAGAATGAATAATTGTTCTACAACATGACTCTCTTATGATGGATCGCTTCATGTGAAAAAATATCGTATCATTTAGGGGAACTACAAATCCATTTTTAGTTGAGAAAAAGATTAAATATCTCCAAAATATATTCCCAGATTTGGGGTGTAATTAATGTGAGAAGGTTATTTTTCTATTTTATTGTTTGAATGGTGATTTGGATCAATATTGGTCATTGATCTAGAATACTAAAGAGGTGATGAAATATAAAGTCTTGAAACGAAAATATCTAAGGAGATATTATTTGATAAATACTTTCTTCATTATCAACGAAATAATATGTGAATTAAATTCATCAATATATGACAAAAGGAAGGGGAAATTGTTACTGAGCTTAAGTAAAACATTACAAGATTAGAAATTCATATTGTGGACTACATACCTAATCTAAAAAGTATGATTGATCATTTCTTTGATAGTATTAATCCAATCTTTTGAAAGGAATTATTTTCTTATATTTTGTCATCATATTATGATATGGTATCATGTTTCATAAGGATTGATAAATAAATCTATAATTTATATATTTTCAATGGAACTCAAGGGAAGAAGAGGATAATTAAGCACCAAGTGAAAAATAAATGAGGTGACATAAAAAAGGGTAGGATCGAACTTCCCTAATGTGAAAATTATGGAAAGAATCACATTGGAACTTTATTAATGGGAATGAGAGTTTTATTCATGTGTTATATGAAAGTCCATAGGGAACATGAATGAATGGTTATGAAATAAAAATCAAATGTTTAGTGTTTAAATTATAATGGGATAGAGAATTATTCACACTATTGTCCAAAGTGTTAAGGGAATATACCAAAAAATAAGTCATGGGGAGAAGGCTAAGCTTATTTTATTATTATATCTGAGGTGAAATGATTATGGTTCTTGTGAATTTTTATTTAATAAATTTTTGTAGAAATATTTTATCAATGATATTTTTTTATAAGAGACATTAAACATATAAGGTATGTTGTTAATTATTTTACATTAAGTATTTGAAAGAATATGTTGAATGGTAATGATAACCAATAAATTTGATTTAGTGGTAAAGTGATATTTTTAGACAATACATGAATATGGGAAAGATAACCCTTAATATATTCCTCATGTTGGGTTAGTAATAATTTGATGGGATAAATAGAATATTGACACTTATAAATGTAATAGTTTTGGTAACCTTGAAATTGATTGGTTATTTTATGAAAAAAGTAATTTGTGTTATATTTTAGTGCATTTTTAGATTTATATAATATATTTTATAATCTGGGATTTTATTTAATGAATGATAATAAATTTAATTTTTGGAAGCATTTATGTTTCCCTAAAGTCTTTATGGTTATTCAGGTAAATAATATGATTTACTAAAATAACTGATCAATTTATTCACATGTTTCATATGTGACATTATAGGACACTTTATTTTTTCTATGGATAAATTTTTAATGAAATATTTTGGATTTTTGGGTCTTTAATCTGGTTAGTCATATTTTGGAAGAGCCTTAAGGTTACCTATTTATGAAATGGATTATGTTGAACTTTTGAGGTTGTTATTGAATTTGTTATTGGATAAATATTTATAACTATTTTGGTTTTGTTAAATGAGTATAAATAAGGAATGAAGTTTTATTATTTCATAAATTTGTTTCAACAAATAAAAGTTCATTTTGGGGCTTCAAGTATAAAATAAATCATCTGGGATAGTCATCGTTTATAGAAAGGATGAAATTGTGGTAGAAATTGATTATAGGATAAAATTATACTTAATAACCATGTTTATTTCCTTATATAATTATCCTAGACGGTAAATTATTTCCTCAACTCAAGGAAAAGGATCATGAATAAAAACTATTTCCTATTATGATCATTTTTGATGAACTGGTATTCTTTTCATCCATCATAGATTTATGGTTTTGGTGTCAGGAAATTTCTCTTGACCATGTTCTATATAACTCTATATAAGTTATTGGGATTTTTTTCTCTCTTACATGTACATATTGTTACTTCATTATTTTTCTTTAATTTAGGAACCTAGTTTTGTTGTTACCTTCATAATTTCATTCCCCACTTTTTAGAAGAAAGTTTTATTAACCCTTTTTACGATGTGGGTTGTCCATATAAGAATTTTTAAATTTAAAAACATTAATTATTTGGAAATGGATGAAATTGTGCGGATGAAATTTATTTAAAGGGAAAAATTTAATACCTTGATATTTTAAATCAACACTATGTTCGATTTTATAAACAATATGAAACATCAATCTTAAAAAAACCATGAAATATTATTATTATCGTTATAACATAGCCATTGAATTGGTGGATATAAATAGTATTAACCAAATTGTTTAATATATTAATGACCTAATCAATAAAAATGTATTGATTAATTGTTTTGAAATAAGTACTCAATCTTTAGTAAAGTTATTTTATGCTTCAAAAATGTGATTTCTTTAATTATAATTTTCATTTATTTTTTGTGAAAATTATTATAATTAATTTATTTTACCTCTATAAATATAATTTTATAAAATCAATTATCTTTTTTAAAACATCATTTCAAAATATTAATAGGGTAAAATTTTTATATTTTTCTAAAAAGATTGATTTTTCAGTGAATATCTAAAAAATAATGATTTTGTTTTAAAATTTTATTTCTATTTCAAAAATTTACCAAGTTAAATTTTTTATTTATGTAATTTAAAACTAAAATTAGGTATATTAGATTATTAATAATTAAATTATGTTCATTGGAATAAATGTGTTTTTTATTTTGGTATAATAAAATATTTATACATAAAAGTAATTTTTCTAAAAAAACATTTCATTATGTTTTACATTTTGATTTTAAATTAAGTTCTAAAAATTATAGGAATTTAATATTTAGAAATGGATATAATATTTTAAATCCTGATGTAAATATTTTTTAAATATATTCCTTTTATTTCTGTTCATTATGAATTGTGACCATAGAAAATAATTGTCACCATAATAAGGGTAATTGGGTTATTTATGTTCAAAATAGTATGATCAGGGATAAAAAATGACCCTAAAACATGATATAATTTTATTGTATGAGTATATATCATTAATAAACATACAAATGTTGAATATATAACCTTTTTCTCATCTGAACATGATTTTTACATTTATAATTTATAAGGGAGAGATAAATAAACATCTAACTTTTCTTATTTTAATTTGAATAAAATTTTATGATAGGTATGAATGAAACTTATGTTTGATTATTTATATTAAATTTAAATAAAAACGTTTTATATTTATCATGGAAATTAATTTATAATTCATTAATGATGAAATAAGTACCTTAAAATCTTATACAATGTCATCATAGTATTTATTTAATTACTATAAAAAAATAAATAAACAATTTTAAATATATAAAAAGTAATATAATTTGAAAGAAATAATGTTATACATGAATTTTTTGATAAAATTAAAATTTTCTAAATTTATTAAAATATTATATTCTAATTCCCTCTTTGTCTTGATGTATTTGAAGTTATGTTAAATGAATAGTGTTAAAAAAGACATTGTTGCTATTTTATAATAAATAATATTTTTTCAAATGTTTTAAAATTAAAAAAATTATTAGACCAAATGATTGGGATATTAATATGATTTTAAACATATACCATGGTATATTTTTGTGTTTTTTCATTTTATATTAACATTATTAACCCTTAAAGGGTTGAAAACATTAATATTACAGTAATTGTCAAAAGAGATAATGGAGGGTTAAAACTAAAAACTAATGGTGATAACATACTAAATACGTGTTGAAATTGTATTTTAGGAGATTATTTAGACATATAATCATCCTATAGTTTCATTATATCAATTTTGATCCATTTTAAGATGGAAAATAATTTATATTAATTTAATACTTTAAAATTTTCCAAGAATTCCCCACCCCTAAATTTTAAAAGGATACCTATAATTTGTCTTATTTATATAAATTTATAGCCATGTAGGTCAAAAATGTCATTCCTATTACTCTTATAAACATACTTATTCCATTTTTTTGGTTCTATATAGTCCAAAAGACCATCCCTAGGACCCTTAATAAGAGATCTAAAGGATTTCTACAAAAACAAGATATAATCATCTTTATTTACTCTTTCATGTTTATTTATTATTCAAATATCTATTTATGTGTTTTATCAATTATAAAATAATATATAAATTATAATAAATATACATATATGTTATTACTATTATTTTAAATCATATTATATCACTTTTCCATCCAATGAAAAGTGAAAACATCATCCATGCGTACATACAGCTTATCGTCTCCATGTATCGGTGTAATTCATTTTTCATCCATGCTATAATTGGATGGTTATAAAAAAATTAATATCTATGATAATTATTACATAAATATTATTCTATAAATATATTATCATATATACCTTTTTACCTTACAATTTTTTGGAAAATGATAATGTTTCTCTTGCATATGTGTGGACATCCATCTCCACGAAGCGATGCAATGCGTATTTCAATTATACTTTATGTAGATGGTAATAAGAATGAATATAATGAATATATATGATGTATTTTTTTAAAATTATTCTATAAATATTAATTATTATTCAACTTTATTTTTTCCCATCTGTTGAAAATTGTTAACATTGTTCATGTATATGTACAGTCTAACATCTCCATGAATGATGTAATTCATTTCTCAATATCTATAATTTATATATGGTTATATGTTTTTATATATTGAGTATATATGATATTAATACCACTAATAAAATTCTCTATATTATGTAACCATAAAAAAGGTAAAAGTACTAGAACTACTAAATCAAAACATACAAGAAAAAGGTAGTTAACACTCGAAGTAATCAAAATAATAATAAAATATTATTTAAAAACAGGTGATAAAATTTTATAATCTGATCATATATGATATTATATATATTTATATGGTTATGTTATGTAATTATAAAAAATATAAATTTATTATAGATTAGTTTAAATCTGGTTAAACAAAAATAAAATGCATTGTATGGGAGTTTGTCTCAATTTTCACTCCTTTGAGACATAATTGGTATTATGAAACTAATTAATTTATGTGTTTTATATACTAAAAATTTTAGGTATTTAAAATGAATATATATTTATTCCTGATTATTAATGATTCAATTCAAGTTACTCTTTCAATAGGAATATTTAAAATAAAATCCAATTTTATTTCACTTTTTGATTGGGTATATTTTTCTCCCATTTCCATATTTTTTAAAAAATATTTTACAAAAAAACCTTTTAATTTACACAAAATATTTATATAGGATATTTTAATTTATCCTTGAAATTATAAAAAGTATTAAATTAATATTTATAATTTTTTCTGAAAGCGTTTGTTTTCAAATTTATTTTTGAAGATTCAAAATGAGTTCTTTTTAATTTATTCAGTGTTAACATACTTTCCCACCACCATAATCATTTTATTCATTTTATCTTCTTTTATAAGATTTAAATTATTTTAAAAAGTAAAATTTTTATTAAAACATATAATCAACGTTTTCTTTTATTATTTTAAATATTTTATTTTACTATAAATTCTACTTTTCTAATGGGTACTAATCAACTCTTGATTAATTTTTTGGATATTAACTTTCTCTTGAAACATTCACTTTCTTGTTTTCATTGGAAATTAAATTTGTGTTAAATATACATATTCTTTGTATCATGGATAATATTATTTCCAAAACAATATATAATTTTACATATAGTGTTTTATTATGAAAATTATTTGATTGACTATTCAAAACCTTTATAAATTCATATTCTTTAGTCAGAAATATATATATTATAATTAAGAATATTGTTCATGAATGAAATCGATCATTATATATGCGAGGAATGATTTGGGAATGAACTTATGGGTGGGGACTAGAATTATATATCCCCTCAATTCATCGACAATTATCATGAGAAAAATCAGTAAGGTGACATTAAATTGGTTTCTGTTGTATGCCTACTCATCGATTAAACTGTCTTGGTATAAGGATTCAATGGTATAGCTATCATGATGAATGGGATCATGATATAAAATATTATTCATTTATTTGATTAAGAATTTAGATATTATTATCCATGATATTATTGAATTTATATTATCCATGGATGCATTTAGTTCTCAGTTATTGATTAAATGTAATGTGGTTTAATTTATTTACTTTTACATGTTGATTATAACTTATATAATTGTGATAGATTACATTGTACATAACCCTTACTGATAATTTTATATCTAAATTTTTCTTATATTCTTTTACCTAGGATAGAATAAGGATTTTAGGAAAAATATCAAGGACTCAATAAAGGTTTTTATACTGTTTATTTTGTATTTCCATTGTAATATGGTAATCATGTATGTAAATGGTCATTCAAAACAAATAAATTGTTCATCCCTTTTTAATGTGATTACATGTATCTTGGTCCAATGTAACAATTAAGACTTCAGCTCTAGGTTTTTAAATTTGGTGTTGTTACACTGAAGGTTTTATTTTGAGTATGGTTGTGGTTCCAGTTAGAGGAACTTTTTCTTGACACAGGGTGATGGATGATTGTGGTCTATATTCTGTTTTGGTATTTTTTTAATATCATATAAGATTCCACATAGGAATTTTGTTATTCTATTAGATTTATTTTGGATTTTATAATAAATTAATATTTATTATATTGAGATTCATTATTTATTCCTTGTCAGGTTTCATTTGATTATTGTAACTATTTATTATGTATGAATGATCATCTATCATATAGAGTGGTCATGTCAAACTTCTAAATAGAAGATCCATGTTTTTCTTGTTTTATCAACAAAAATTATTCCAAATGGTTTGAATATGATTCCTATAGACTAGATTTTGGTCCATGAGGATCAAGAACACCCCTCATTCCTTGTCATGGGATTTCTCAGATTCCCAAATCTTTCATTTTGTGAGTAGAGGTGGATATGAGGCAATGCTATCAGTACTCCAAAATGTGTATGAATGTTTTTTTGATAAAAACATTTTTTAAAGAGCCTTTATCTATCAAGTAATGTTTTGATTGTGTCTTTATAGTCTGGTTTTTGATTTATCATTCTTTATGGGTATAATCCTAACATTAAGGGAAGCTGGAAAATGAACCAATGAGTCAAATGGGCTGTGTACATGTGTTATAGAGTATAACACATAGACCATGTATCTTAAAATAGTGTATTTTTTTATATTTTTCTTTTTTAATTCTTATTTATTTTTTATATTGATCTTACGAACTAATTTTAATAGATATTAATGATGTTTATATGATCATGGGTTACTTTTCCCTTGGAAAATTCTATTTTTGAGATGAATTGAGATAATTTTATTATTTATTTATTTCTCTTTAATTGTGTTGGGTATCATTTTTTATTATATCATTTTGTCTTTTCCTTCTAATGTTAAACATATTCAAATTTTTATGAAATTTTTATAAGATAATTATTTTTCTTATTTATGGGTTATTTAATTGGTGACTATTCTTTATTTCATTTTTTTATAATGTTACATTGGGGAATTTAAATAGATATGATGGTATTGTTTTGGAGTTGGATCAATTTTAAAGTTTTGTAAAATGTTTTCATAATTTCATAAAACCCTTTTTAAGTATTTGTTTTCTTATTAAAGGGTTTTAATTTTTCTAGGTTTTTTAGTTCTTGGTCTTTGGTGGGATGCTGTAAAATACAGTGGGACTTATGTAAATTTAATCATGGCTAAATAAGTTGTATATCTTGAGAAAAATGACTTATTTCAATGGAAATAAAATTTAAAATGGTTCACCAATTCATTTTCTATGCTATTATGTTTTTAACATTGTGGTATAATGTTACAATCTTTCATGTGTTTGATATGATTGGATTTTTTACCTCTTTATATTTTATTAAAATTTAAGATCACCCAACTGTTTAATTCATTATTTTAGTTGTTTAGATGTTTTTAATTTTTCATAAACTTGTATGGTTAAGTTGGTAATAAATAACTATATGAATAAGAAATGTTTTATTTTAGCTTACTTCCCTTTAGAAAATAAATATTAGTGTTTTAAAGGGGTTTTTGCATTATTTTATTTGAAATGTTGCTTTTGGTCAAGTAAGATAGATATTGAATATTTTCATCATAAATATTGTTTTGTGAGTTATGCAATATTTGGATTTAAAATGGGTAATCTATTTTATTTCAAAATATTTCAGTTTCATTTAATTATTTTCTTGGTCTCATTTTTATCAAAAATATTTTATTTTTTTAGGATGATTCAGGTTTTCAAGGGTATTCTACTATTATGATATATCAAGATAAGGAGAATTTTTTTGTTTAAATTTATTTTTTTATTTTCATATCCTTCTCATTAATGATTTTTCATTGGTTTGGTTATAATATTGATGAGTTATTTATTGACGTATAGGGTTTGGTTATAATTTTGATGATATTTCTTTGATTAAGGGGAAATGTTTCTATTTTTATTAGGGGAGCCCCCCTAGGTATTATGTTTTTAACATAAGTATTATAATTTTTTGTGGTAAATATTTTTGGTATGTGGAATGGCCCCTTTTCATGTAATTTATTTCCAAGAAAGTATGTTTTTTAGGATTTCCATAAATGTAAATTATTCACAGTGGGGTGTTTATAATGAACTTTACTACTAAAACTTTGTGAAGTTTAAAAAAATTGATTTTTTGGATTCAAAAATGTTTAGAAGGAGTCTTTATGATGTTTTAAATTATTTTTGGGATATTTCAAGAGTGGAAGTTTGGTTGAAGGAAACCAATAGAATGATGGTCTTAATGGGTGAATTATATTATGTGAAAATGGTTGTTCCATAACCCAAGTGGTTTACACTATGGTGGTCCTAGGAGATGGTTATACCTCACTTCTTTTGGGTAGTCGCACCATGGACCAGGTGGGTCATACAATGATGAGATTCAATTGGGTGTTCTCCCCTTTTCCAAGGGGTAGTCATGTTGAAAACCATAGAGGACACACCATGACTTGACCAGTAAAGGGAGTGTTCAATGGAATGATGATCATGGGTCATGTCTTAATAATGGTGTAGATCTATTTTTTAACATACCCCCTTTAGTGATTTTAATAGGGTCTTATTTGGGAAACCCTCGGGGTTCCTTGTCTCTAGTTTATTGAGAGAAGGGGTGGTGTCCTTTTTGGTAACCCTATTCTTCCCATTGTCACTCCTTCTATGAGGGTCATTCAAGAGTTATTTTTCATAAATATTCTAAACGATAGATCTCCACTCCTTCTCTTGTTTCTCTTACTTTGTTTATCCTCTAATTTTTGGTAAATTTGACTAGGGTTCAGAGATAATATTTCATCGTATTATGGTGAAATCATTCCACTTGATGGGGATTTTTTGTTATAATCATAGATTAAGTCTTGGTATGGGATATTAAATCCATTTTTTATCATTAATCTTGAGTTAGATCTTCCCATGATTTTTATTAGGGTTGTTGGTAATAACATTTTTAATTACTCATTTATTAATGTGAACTAATTAGGGATTTCATGTAGATTGGGTCTAGGAATTTACTGATTGTAGAAGACACCCCCATTTATTTTTGATTTGTTCTCGTTATAGTATCTAGTAATTTGTGTTTTGATTATTTCATTAATTTATTTTTGATTTATATTTTTTGATTATAAATATTAGGGTGCTTATGGTTTAGTTAGGTTCCCATGAACCTAGAAATGTTTTATATGATATTTTGATTTATTTTTGAGTCACTAATTGAGGTGGGGGTCTCCATTCAAAAATATTTAATTTTAAAATCTTTAATTCATTATCTTTTTTTCCAACACATGACTTGAGCTTTTTAAAATTTTAAAATTCATACCTAATTTTTTAAATAAATATTTTCGTTTCTCTCTGGATTTTCCTTGACATAAATTAAAAGGGGGTTTCTTGTAATTTTATAATTAAAATTAAATCTATATAAATTGTACATATTTAAGTGTTTGCTAAAAATCCTTAAAATATGTTTCTAAAGAAATAAATAAATTTATATAAAGGGGAATTTTATTTTTATGTATTTTCTAATGTGGAGGAAACTCATGCTTTTATAAAGAGGTTTATAAATTAATAAATTGATGGACATTTCTAAATTTTTCTTGAGATTTAATTGATGTTTGAGTAATTTTGTAGTTATTTTCATGATGTAAATACTTTAATGTGTCCATGAAAAATTTATAAAAGAATGTTACATTTTTTTAAAAGGATTACAAATTTTGTTTAATGTATTATTTTTTAGAGTAGAATCCATAACTTGGTTTTTCCAAAATATGTTTTCTAAATGCATGCTTGTCACTTTATAACATGGGTTTTAATGAAGAATATTTTTCTTTGAAGTAGTACTTCTCTTTCCAAATAGCTTAATCTCTTTTCTTAACTAGTTAATTTACATTTCTTCTTTCCATTAGTTTCACATTCCATCCTAACTAGTGAAGTTATACTTCTTCTTTACACTAGTTAAGTTTGTTTCCCTAACTAGAAAATTAATAAATCTTCCTTTCATTGGTTTAGTGTGTCACCCTGATGAGTCAAGTAATTTTTATTATCTATGATTGAAATCATGATATTGTTAGATATATTTTAGTTATATATGATTATGGATAAATTCTAATAAGTATTTTGTTTCTCGGCCTTAGTTACATAAAGACACTTCCATGTTTTTATTACTTTTTATTATTTATTTTATCTTTTTATATCATTGTTATTTATATTTTTTTGAATTGCTTTATCTATGTCATTCTATTTTTATTTTCATTCAGTCATTTAAATTTTTTTATTTTAGGGTATGATATTGTTTTTACACTTTCCAGTATTTATTTTACCTATGTATGATTTTATTTCTAGTTAATTTTTTTCATGTAGTGGTTTTGTTTTTATATCTATGGAACGTATTTTATGTGTGTATTTTATGAATTTAGTCTCATTCTTTTTTATCTCATTATAATAAATTTATATAACATTTCTGGAAAAATTTTGGTAAATAATGTATTTTTTTATAAATCATTAATATATGGTTTTAAACCTATTTTCAGTGATTTCACTAAAAATGGTGCTTTAATTGACACTCCTAAAACTAGTGGCTTTCAAAAAATGATTTTTTTTCACTTTTTTTATTAAAAATTGAAATATTTCCTCTTATAGATGTATCTTGTAACTATCATAAAGTTATTTACCTTTAAAGGTTATGCATAGGGTGTGGAGAGGATGCCCACTAATATTTTTTCTCATGCCGATGTATTTTACATTATATTTTGGTTATTATTGGATATACTAGTTAGTGTCATGATTTTGGTTTGGGCACGATGGTAGTGCCAATTAGAGGAAATTTTCTTGAAATATAATGATGGGTGATCATGGTCATGACTCAATTTTTGTATTTTATTTATCCCATGTATGATTATACGTCAGTTTTTTGTTTTGGTATCTTATGTTTATGTTATCAAATATATTAAATTAGATTATTATTATATTGAGTAAATTTTTTTGTACCTTTTTTTTGTTTAATTTGATTATTGAAAATGTTTATTCAATGTGTGTTATCAGCTAATGTATAGAGTGACCATGTCATACATTAGAGTATAAGTTCCATGTTATTATTATTTTAAAGAAAAATAAATCCTAATTATGTAAATAAACTCTCAATAACTTTTTGTCATCTCATGGGGATCTATAATGACCTTTGATCGATTCCAAAAGACATCTCGGGTTCTCATATTTTGGATTTATTGAGTTTCTTCAAGGAATAAATGCATTATTTTTTATTTGTGTTATAGATTCGTAGCTTCAATGTGATCCTTGGAACAGATTGAATAACTCATTATCACTCGCAAATTGACTAATACCACGAATGAGTATCTTTCATGTTATCATAGGGTGGTCTATGTACCTATATCAGTGAGTGGTAACTACAAGAAAGTCATTCTGGTCCTAACCATGGGTAGCTATGGGTGATTTCATCCCAAATTTATAATCTTGATCTAGGATATGTGGGTGTGTGATAGTTAGTATGCCCTCTTTTGGTTGATCGTTTTAAGATGAATTCCTAGATTATTTCTTTAGTTTTCCACTCAAGAGATCAAGTTCAAGCTCAATCCAAGTATGAAACCCATATCAATTTTTATATAGAGGATATATTCTAAAGATATTATGTAGACGAAACATCAGTTTTAGGACCTTTATACAAATTTTTTATTCAACAAAACATTTCCCACTGGGTGAACCTATATTATTCCTCAATAATGTGGATGGTTCATTACAGTTATATCTGGAGTATTGGACACAAAACCAAGTGACAGTTAAGTACCAGCATACTCTTCCACATATAGTTTAAATTTTTGATCAATTTAGGGGAGCTAAGTTGTTCTCCAAGATCAATTTGAGATTTGGTTATCAGCAATTGTATTTGAGGAATTTTTATATTCCACATAATACTTTTACGAATATGTATGTCATATATTAGTACCTTGTGATTTTTTTAGTTTGATGAATGCACCGATTGTGATTATTAACCTCATGCATTAGATCATTCATCCATATTAAAATTCCCAGGTAAGATCATGCAATTACTCTAAGTGGGGGTGAATCAGTGTGACCTTGTATCAATTTTTTCCTTTAAATATTCAAACTCAACATTTGATCCTTTATTTTTAGTATATATATATATATGGATATGGTTATAATTACACAATACATAATAACCACATGAAAAGAAGTAAATTAATAAATAAGTATGTGGTTTTTTTTACAATGATTGACCCCAATGTGGGAATGTACTCCATGTTGTATTTACATTGAGTTTGAGACAAAAATATCAATTATATAATTCAAGAGAATACAAATAGTAAATCTCTTGAAAATACTATTTTTTATAACAGGTTCACAGTCTCTAAACAAGTTTACTTATACTAGATACCACCAATTTATAAACATTCCATCATATTAACTCCTAAACTAGATCATCCAGATAATTTGAGATGTCTCTTACTCACAAGAATAATATATTTTTAATTAATTAGGGACTATTATATCCAATGTATAATATTCTACACTTACATTTATGTCATTCAAATCATCTCAATCTCAATCTTCAAGTAATTCCATTACTTATTAAGGATTATTAAAACTACATGCATACCAATAATTCTTCATATGATATAAATAAATCCTATGATAGGGTTTTTCAATAGCTTATTATTCTATTATAATGCAATACAGCAAAGATTGGGGTGAATCATGGTTTCACTAGATGTGAACTTTTCAACCTCGTCACTTTTCCTTTAGATCATGATCCCTTGATAAATAGGACATTATTCAGCCTACCTCGTTATCAAATACATCCATAACAAATATAATTCACATGTACTAAAATTAAAACATAGAGGGAAATATAGATTTTACTTAGTTAACTCGAAATGGGGTATATTAAAGGATCATACAATCATAAATATACTGGTATTCCATAAATCGACTATAACTCGTAGTTTTAGTGGAGAAAAAGTTTTATTAAAGTCACTTCTTAACAAGGTCTACTGCCTATAAAAAAAATTTTAATCCACTACTCACCAAGGAACATTGTCTATAAAATGAAATAGGAAATAACTCACTTATTATTAAGGGTCACTAACCTCTCTTCCTTTATAAACTACTATGTATTGTAGTATTTTATATACTTTTAGGTATCTTCTCAATTTATTAACATGAAATTCACTCTAATTCAAAAGTTATAATATGAACCATAATTCTTGATGTGATGGTTCAATGTATATCATGTGATAATCCCATATTCTAAACATATATATAATAAAATCCTTGGGATAAGAGTTAAATATTTGATCTTTAAAAACTCACTCAATAGTAAAAAATATTCTCCAGATTGAGTATTTCCATTATAGGAATTATCTTTAATGAATTATGAATTAATTTCTTGAAAAAAAGATAATGTTTCCATGATATTCCAATAATGTGATCTTCAATGTATCCTTAATCAAAAAGAACTCAATCCTACTGATGAAAATATTTAATAATCACATGTCGCTGGATACCTTCTTTTATTTTCCTTCTACTATCTTGGAACACTAATTTCATTTATTCTTCATTATATATTCTTCTTTGTTCTATCTTTCATGAAAATTTCTAATTAATTTATTCAACTCGTGTACCTATATTTATTTTTAATAAAGTAGAATATAAAATAAAAATTTGAAACAGTTAACCACCTTGAGCTCTCTATCATTCAAACTCATCTTTTAGATCATTTTCAATTAAATATCTCCTATTAAAATCCATTTAGGTTATTGAATTTCCTTCCATAAATCCCAAACAGTTGCAAAAAAATCCAAAAAATAAATCATGTTTTAAATTTATAGATATATTTATTATCAATAAAATTTTATAATAGGTAATATATATCATATTCATGGTATGGAATCATTCACCATAGCATGGAATATTGTTTCATTCAGTTGTGTTTCTTCTACTTCCAATTGCATCACAGCATGATATAGAACATTATATAATAATAATGATTTATGTTAATTAATAACCTAATGATTAACATTCATGGACTAATAATATTGGAATGGTTCCTTTAATAATTGAATTATATATTCATCATAGAGTGTTCAACTTCTATGTATTTTGAATCTCTAAGCATGGTATTGTGTGAACCTCAATTCCATGGTGTGGGGATCTTAAAAAAATATTATAACATAGGATTTATCAAATAATCAACATAGTATGGCTAATATTTCATGGTATTTTAAGAAATCATAGAATTTGGTAAAGTAATAACCCTTACATTACATGAATAGACTTTTTATTATTTATGAGACCCTTAAATATCATTTTCGAGTGGGTCGCTTCCATTTTTAACAATCCAAATCACATTGTGTGACCAATATTTAATGGTGCATAAATATATTATGTATCAGCCAAATGCATTTTGTACTAAGCACTTCCCTATTTTTATAAAACATTGTAACTCTAAAAACATAATTTATATATTGAAATTATATTTATTATATTTCTCAATTTAATCATCCTGAAAGATATTATGTATCATCCAAGACCTTACATATTATAAAGAAAAACTCCTCACATATCAACCCCTTTTCCATTTTCCTAGGATCACAGTTTCTTATATAATCTATTATAGTCCAACTGTTAGTTATTTTATAGTAACTTCCCCAACTTCATAATATCATTATAGTTTTCAAAATAACATTCATAATGTCTTCAGAACTTACTTACATGTAGAAAAAATTAAAGAAAGTCACCAGAAAGTTTTTTGGAACACATCTAGAACATGTTAACTTGTGGAAAAACTCATATTTTCTATGTCTAGATATTTAATTCCATTTAATTTTAGAAAAAATTATCTCTCTTTAACTTCTAAAAAACAAAACTAACCATTTATTGGTACTTTTATTTTGAAAAAAACAAATAAAACCTTATAAAATCCTCTACACAACCTCATCGACCTTTAATGATTGTTTGTAAATATGAAAAACGGCCTCCTAGTTGAAAAAATATCCCTCTTTGTATTTTTCTGACAATTCATTTATAAAAAATATGGACCATCAATAGATATAGATAATATATTCTCCTTTCACATTAAATCTGTGATCTTCTAGACAATATAGAATTTATAGACTTATTTTATCTACTTTTATCAATAAATGAAAATAGTCTATCATCTCTAGATACTTCATTTATTCTTTAACTTTTATCCATAAAAGGTACCAGGGAATCTTCTTGAATTTCAATCCAAATTAGGATTTTCACCACATATACTTCATTATGTCATCATATATATCTATATTTGCCTTTTATTTTTCCAAATTGATACTTGATATCACTTATTGATCATGTTTATTTTGACACGACTTGAATCTATTCAGTATTGTATTTATATCTAGATTTAGAAATATTCACCTTTTAATCTCTCTCAATATACTTACTGTCTCTTATTTTTCTTGGATATCCATAGTGTTAACTTCCAGCACAACTTGTTTCATTTTAGCCACTCAATGTAATCAATCTATCTCAATGAAGCTACCTCCTTTATATTTATTCATCTCTTTTTAATTCATTCACACCCCATGTATTTTATCTGCCACTTAATACGATATCTCTAAAATAGTTAGATATAAAAATAAAGTGCATAAGTATAGGGTAACCTCTGACTTCCTCAATTAGATTACTTTGGTTGGTCATTATAAACCGACACATTTCTTATATCTCTCTTGAAAGACTTTTTAGTGGTATATCTTTCAATATTACCACTAATACATTGTTACTCATGAGTTTTTGATTTAAAACTTCTCTTATCATATTATTCTATGTACATTCATAATCTAGTAATATTTTTTATGATTCACTTTTACAATATTCCTTCCTCTTAAAAACAATACATCCTCAATCAATGATATAAGTATGTTCAATTTTTCCTTTTTTTCATTTTGAATACATTTTTTCTCTTTATATATTATTTACTAGATATGAAGTTAGATTTTTATTTCTTATAGTTTTCTATAATTTCTTATTTTCCTTCTATAAGGGTTATTAAACAATAATAGCCTTTAATGTCTAACACACATCCCTTTTATAGTATGTATCATCTTTTTAAAATTACATGAATCAGTTATTTAGTTTAATAGATTTTATTTCTATATTGAATTGATTTATACGAGTTATAGGAGATGTAGTCTTCTTCATTATTTCATCTCTTCTTCTTCTATTACAATAGCTTGTAATATGTCATTTTTAGCCACATTTAAAACGTCTTATATTGTAATTATTATTTTTATTCTCATCTTTTAATAAAGAAACAAAAATTAAATTATTTACTTATCCGTAAATTACAATTTGTTTCCATAATAAAAACACATTTCTCTAAAGGTGTAGTTTGAATTCATTTTTCTCCAAATAACCATTATTCTATATTTTTATCTTCTCTTTTTTGGTGTGGATAAATTTTTTATTATTTTCCTTTCATAGTCTTAAACTAAACAATTATATATTTCAAAAAAAACATACTATATGACCAAGCATAACATAATAAAAACTCATGTATTCATATCTCTCTATTTGAATCAACTGTTTTGATTCAAAAACATTCTTCACATTCTTACTTGGCTTCCTTGATTTAATTTTTTGAAATTGTATTATTTCTATTTTTTATTTCAATGTAGAATTATTTTTTTATTTGGATAATGATTTATTACAAATAAATCTATATTTTACCATAAAATTTGGTCTTTGTACATTAAGAAAATTATTAGGGTTTCTCAAGGACACAAAAAATCTATGATAAATTTTCTTATTTACTGTAACTAAGTACTTAAAATAGTTTAACATGACCTCCTTACAAAACACATCAATTTGAGATAATATATTTTATCTAAATAAATTATGTTATACTCATTTTAACTTTTGATAAGCCTCACTTTATCTTCATCCACTTCTTGTAAAGACAAAAAAAAATTCAATATCTTTAATCCTTTTTCACATTTACATAAAATTGAGAATTACTATCTATTATACTTGATTTTAATGGTCCTTACACTAAATTATTTTTTATTAAAGGGTATTGATCAATTATTTTTTTCAGTCCCATTCTTCTAATCCATTGATAGATCAAGAAGATATATTCATTGAAATTTTTACTCAATTAGATCCTTTTATAGAGTTATTATAGTATCATCAACTTCTATTAATAGTTTCCTTAAATATTCTTTCTTTTTTTGAAGATCTCCCACATTGACCTTTATTTAAAAATTCCCCATCTATTCTTCATCAATAATATCATCATATATATGTGACTAATGTACTTCAATAAATTCCCCAAAACATTTACTTTAAAATAAATCATCATTCAATTGATACTCAAAATTCCTTCTTTTAAACCTGGAAACTTCTTCCTCAAGAGACTCAATTATCTTATTTCATTCTTCAATAGAATCTTTCATATTTTCAGTCACTGTAACTTTTTTTTACCTTTTTATTTAAATCAATACCTAATTCTTTTTTATTCATTAATTTTATCATTATATTCAAATACTTTTATAATTTATGTTATTTTAGCATCAATTTGTATAACATTCTTATTGGAATATATCAAGAGTCCAAAAAAAATTTAAATATTATTTCTTTGAATATCTTATTTCTTAAGATCACCCTCAAGGTCTACTTCAATATCAAAAAACTCAATATAGTTCATTCTCCTCTTGGACTATCATTATTCCCTTTAAATAAATAGAATCCATATTAAAATGGTAACATGTCATTGATATTAAACTCTAAAAAACAAAACCTTTAGGATTTTATACCACTTATCTTAACATGAATAAACCAAAGAAGGAATAAATTAAGGTGTTATCGTATTCCAAAGTTTTCACCTAAGAACATTGCCTTAAGATATTGTTACCTTATTAGATGGAAAATTATTCAATCTATCTCTATTGAATACACCCACACCAAATAACATTCACTTGTTTTGAAATTAAAACTTTTTGGGATCAATTTATTTTATTTAGTTCACTCATATTTGGTTATATATAAGGATGATACAATAAAAATCTCTTATTGTACCAAAAATACACTATAACTCAAAGTTTTAGTGAATAAAAAGTCTATGTGAAGTCACTAATCACCAAGGATAATTTACTATATAATTATTTTTGGAATATATCAATTCCTAATTAGGGTCACTCCCTTATCCTTCTTCACAAACTACTGGAAAAGATACCAGTTTACAGACTTACATGTCTTTTCTCAATTTATTGATATAAAGGTCACTACAAGTTTAGTGTTTTTAATCTGTGAAATAATTCCATATATGATACTCTAATTTATACCATGTGTTTATTACAAATTTTGAATCCAAATAAAATAAAATATTTTTCAAAAATTATAATCTTTGATCTTTAAATAGAATTTACATGAAAATAAAAAATATTCTCTAGATTTAATAATTATAGTATAGTAATTATCTTTATTATATTATACTTTCTTTACTACCATAATATGAATATATCCATGAAGTATAAAATGATCTCTAATATATCATAAATTAACAATATCACAATCATATTAATCCAAATATTCATATAATCCCATGTTACCGACCACCTTCCTTATTCTTCCTTCTACAATCTTGGAACAATCAACTCATTTCCTCTATATTCATTATTCTTCTATGTTATATCTATAAGGAACTTTTATTTTTATTTTATTTCAGACATATCCTCCAATTTTTAGTTTGGATAACTGAATTTTAAATTAAAATTCCATAAATTTTTCTACCTTGATCTCCCTCTAGTCAAAATAATCTCTCAAATCATCTTTAAGTAAATATCATCCTTTGAAATCCATTTATCTTGTTGAATTTTTTCCCATAAGTGCCAATGGTTTAAAAATGACAATAGATCAACATTTTTGGAATCATTTAGATCCAATTATTATCAATAATATTTTATTATTGATAATTTATATCATATTCATGACGTGGAAACATTAATCATGGTGAGTACAATTAGTTCTTATAGCAGTTTTTCTTCAACTTCCGATTATATCATTGTGTGATGTTGAACATCATGATGCTATCATGGTTTATATTCCATAATAGCCTTAAGTTTAACTTTCATGACTTACCCATCATTACATGTATTCTTCAATCATGTTATGATCTTTACATCATAGCATGCCCAAATTCTAGATGTCCTTAATCTCAACAACTATTGTGACATGAACCTAACTTCCATGATGTGGGAATCTTCAAAATGATAGTACCACTAAATGTCCCTAATCATCCTCATATAATGGAAGTTATTTCAAAGTGTGATAATAATTATTATAATATATCAAAGTAAAAAACCCTTATGTTTCACAAATAACCCTTACATATGGACCTCATGACCCTTAAATATCCTATAGGAATAGATATTTGGTATTTTTCAAAACATAGATTGCATGGTTTTGTTGATATTTCATGTTGTAGAATTATATTTTGTATCAACCAAATACCATACATACCAAAAATATAATACACCAGATTTGACATATATAGATACTACATCATTTTAGATGAATATTTAGCACACTAAACAAAATATGTGCCCAAGGACCATAATAGTTTAGTGTCTTTGGAAACAGGAAACGCATTATTCTAATTTGATGAAATATCTTCAACATATACCTTAAAGATATTCACCTTTATTACTCCTAATTAAATCTTTTATTCATAACTTGGGAAAAGGAAACATAAGAAATGGGTGAGCTAAAATTCTCATTAAGGGCAAATAAAGGAGATACATAAGCATAACATGAATATAATGGTATGAGAAAATGAGCATAAAATTTCAAGATCATAACCTTAATATTAAAGATATTAAACATTAATCATGACCTAATCATTGGTTGTTAATAAGATATGAATCATAAGGGAATAAATTGCATTATTCATGAATAATTAAAATTGGAATAATACAAGGAATTATGTAAGATATATAAACATGTAATATCATTCCCTATAAGTCAATTATCATTTCCAAAACATGTCAAGGCACTTCATGGAAACTACACCTACTGGGTGGGAAACACCACTATCCTTAGTCACAGTTCTTTCTTTATAAGGGATCGGGTTTTTCCATATTCCTATAGTGGATATTGTTTCCTCATCTTCCATAGTATATCAATCCCATTGACTTCATTTCCATCATAATCTCCTGAGATATAAATAATTACCCAATGCATTGGAGGGATATATAGGTCCCTCTTGTTACATAATAAAATCGTACATACATGTTCCACTGGATAATAAAACATTCATCATATCATGACCCATAAAAAGATATTGGTTCCATAAACATCATATCATAACCGATGAAATGAAATGGGTATCATAAAAATTTCATCATATCATTTCCTATGGAAAATAGATAGGTCTCGTAATCATTTTATCAAACTCTAACCCATTAAAAGAAGAAGGTTTTAAAATCATATAACTCGTGGAAGAGAAATGGGTTTCATAAAAATCATTCCAAAAAAATATAAAATATTCAAGAAATAATATGAATGGTATTCTTCGATTATAGCCCCAGTAAATCATAAACTATTACAAGGTATATAATCATAGATGGATAAGGGTTTAGAAAGATCAGATGAAACATTTCTTAAAGAAAAATAATCTTTCATTGAAAATCACTTTTTTTCACACGAAATATTTTCAAAATCCATTTCATTGAAAAGAATCTTGAAAACATATAAATGGATCTTTTAGAATCATTTAAAATACTTATTAAACATAAAAAAATTTAGAAAACCTTTTTCTTTGGAAACTACTTTAAATATAATGAATTTAATATTTGGAAATTTTTTTAAAAAATATATATATCTTTTAAACATTAAAATAAGGTTTTAAAGGAAGTTTGGTCATGAAGGTAGATAAATCCATACATTCTGAACATTTCTTTTGTGCCATAAAGAGATTAAAAAAGTGCCTCGATCTTAATATGAAAAGAAGATTATTTTTTCTAAAAACAATTTTTTTAAAAATGTATAACATGGGTAAAATGGTCTTTTAAATAAAATTAAATAATAGTAGAAAATTTTTGAAAATGTTTTTGGAAAACATGATTTTGTAGGAATAGGTATTTCCGACTAAAAAGTGAAATAATGTCATATTTTCATGAAATTTCTTTCTTAATTATATTAAATTCCAAAAGTTGAAAAAGTTAAAATTTTATGAATATGTCATGAATGAGAAAAAGATAATAAAATTCATGATATTTATTGAGAAATAGATCGTAATATTTCATGAATGTAAGCTTAATCACAAACAATCCCTATAAATATAATGTTGTAGCAGTAAACTATTACCATTCTAGAAACATTGAATCATAATTCCAATCAAGGAATAACATTAAATGAATCATAAAATATCATAAAAATAAGTATATTCAGAATATAACATGTTAAATCTTATTTTATACACCTTATAGAAAATTATAGGTTCATAACATGGAATTTATCTCAAAGAAAGAAAAATTGAGAAAAAAATTCTTTGCCGATTTGGTAAATTTTGAAGGATAAACCCCATGGAATAAAGATCATAAAATGGGTATTTAAATAACCATAAATATAAGTATAATAATAATATAATTCATTCATAGGTATTATATAAACGACACAAAATAAATGAGTGGTGAATAAGGGATAAGTCTTACAAAAATAAAAGTGAGGTGAGAAAACCCTTACATTAAGTCTTGACATTATTTTTTACACACTCAAAACTCATTTATGAAATATATAAGTTTGTTATAAATATACCATAAAACCATATTAGTATTATTAATAACATATATTATTTTATTATGACTTTACATTACGTGTTTATTAACAATTCCGTGTTAATGTTACGCTTATGGTAATATTCGTTTTATTTTTCGCATCTGTTTTAATTTTTTATTATTAATCCTCTTTTGTATATCATGATTTAATTATTTTCAGATTAAAAAACCATAATATAAATATAATATATATTAATTATATAAATATTCATAATAATATATAAAATATATAAATATGAAATGAAATACACCATTCATGGAGATGGTAGGTTGTATCTACGCAGGAACGTTGTTTCTATTTTCTTATTATATTAAAAGAAAGTAAGAAAATGATATATATATATATATATATATATATATATTAAAGAATAAATATTATTTCATACATATTATATACATTTACAAAAATCATCCTAAATACATTCCATGAAAAGTGTGAAAGAATCATATCGCTTTGAGGAGGCGGTAGTCCACACTCCCACAAATAATGCTATCATATTTTCAAAAACTAGAAATTATGAAGGTTTTTTTAAATAATAATTCCAAAAGAATAAATAAATAATAAATATTATATATATCATATAAAAATATTATTTCCATCAAAATTTATATCTATGAGATTTGGTAAAGGAAATAACGAATAACAATGTTTCGTGAGGCGGAAGTATATCATAACCACGGATGATAAGTTTGTTACCCATTTTATATAAGTGTGTGTAAGTGGATCTATAAACCATACAATAAAAACATATAAGTATATTTATTATATGGAGGTTTTTATATAATAATGTAATGAGATGAATTGTGGGGTTCGATAAATAAAATAAAACAAAAGATCTTCTAGAAGGATGTTACCTCTTCATTGGGTAACTCAACTTGGTTTGCACTAAAGGGATTCTAGGGTTAGACTTATATCAAAATGGAGGCTTCAAAAATTAATATATGGGATATTAGAGCTTATTCTGTTAGTTTTTGGATGATCCAAATAGGCTTGCGAGGTGTGGGAAGGAGAATAGTGAATTCTCTTTTATAAAGGAGGGGTGGAATTCATGTAAATAATAAAAGGTAACTGTTTCTGATGCTTTCACTGAGGTGCGCATGTCCATCTATGAGTATGTGTAGTTGTTTCCCTACATTCCCGCTTTCCAAACGTGGGTGGAATCCGTTCCTTATTCCTGGATGTTTGCTCCTTGATCGAAATGGGATGATGGGATGTCGGTTCTTCCTTCTTTGGATTCCTCCTCAGACCTCGTTACCTAGTCTGGTCTCCCTTATAGATTAAGTCGTGGTTTGTGAATCTCATTATCAGTGCCATATCTTTATGAACACCTGTTAATTACACTACATCCATCAGGACATTCCATGTGGTCTTGACATGGTAGCAACCTTGGGTCGGAGTAGACACCAACATCAGGCGTGTCGGGGCATCTCTGGGTGTGTGGACATTGGGAAACCTGTATTCTTCCTCATAAGAGGGAATCTCAAGTGCATGGAAACCAAGGAATCCCACTTCGAATGCAGGGAATCATATTCCATTGGCATGTATCTGAGTTTTCTTCAGCTTCCCATGATTAACACAGGGTATGTTGCAAGTTTAACGTCTAGCAGAGACGGTTACACCCAAGGTGTGTATTCCGAGGATTTCCCCAAGCATCTCATGTTTAACATGAGGTAGGCTGCGAGTTTAACATCTTGAAGAGATAGAATGAGGGTGATCAAAACGTCCCATTTAGAAGTATAATATTGGTACATCCCTAGGAGGGGACACCTGGAAGGCTGATCTGAACACCATTGAGGGTGGATTAGGGAGTGTGCACCCTAGAATGGGGGAACACCAAGGTTTACCATTGGCTGGGATTGAACCTCAGGGAGGTTTCCTACGTACCCTGTATAGAGGATAGAGATCAAAACCCACGCAGTTTGAAGGGGTGATGAATCAGGGTGTACACAAAGGACAATGGCCCGGAGACATGTTGGGGCTTACGCGTGAATTGCGGCCCAAGTACTACTAGGATCAGCAATGAGGTGGATGGAATGATCCCACCGGGATGTGGCGACCCAGGTGAGAATCAGGATGGATGATGGAGAATTTAATGGAGTGGAGGGGGGGATGATATGGGACCATTGTGAAGGTGACATCATTTTTTGTCTTGAGCCTCGAAGAGACTTCCTATTTATCCCCGATGTAGGGAATCAAAGTCCACATAGTTCGGTGGGACGATGGGACACCTGAAGAGGCGGCCCATGAAAAAGGACATATGGATGGGATCTGGATGAAATAGAACCTCCAGGTTGTTCCATTACCTTCCCGAAACACATAGGCTCGAGGGATATATTAGGATGAGACATGGTTGATGGGCTTGAACCTCAGAGAGGCTTCCTACGTATCCCCATGGTAGGGAATCAAAGACCACGTAGTTCTGGTGGGCGCCGGTGAACCGACATGAAGGTGGACCTGGGGTCTGATGTATGGTGGGCTTGAACCTTGTGGAGGCTTCCGATGTACCTTTCCTTAATAAGGATCAAATACCACGTATTTCTGATGGTGTCATGGGGCTTAAACTCTAGGTTTCCCAGGGTGTTGGTGAACCGATGTGAAGATGGTCAGAATGACCAAGTGGTGGGCATGAACCTCCAGGAGGCTTCCTACATACCTTTCCATGGAAAGGATCAAAGTCCCCATAGTTTAGATGGGTGTCAGTGAACTGACGTGAAGGTGGACCTGGGGTCCGATGGATGGTGGGATTGAACCTCCTGGAGCCTTCCTATGTACCTTTCCTTAGCAAGGATCAAAGACCACGTTGTTCAAATGGTGGCATGGGGCTTACACTCTAGGCTTCCCAAGGTATTGGTGAACCGACATGAAGATGGTTGGAATGACCGGGTGGTGGTCTTGAACCTCAAGGAGGCTACATACGTACCTTCCCTTGGAAAGGATCAAAGTCTACGTAGTTTATATGGGTGTGGGGCATACACTCTAGGCTTCCCATGGTGTTGGTGAACCGACATGAAGATGGTCAGAACGACCAATGGGTGGTGGGCTTGAACCTCTAGGAGGCTTCCTACATACCATGTATTGGCTAGGATCAAAGTCCATGTAGTTTGGAATGGGTCATCGGTGAACCGACGTGAAAGAGGACATGGGTTCCAATGGGTGGTGGGCTTGAACCTCGGGGAGGCTTCTTACGTACCCTGCCTTGGCAAGGATCAATGTCCCCTTAGTTCATGTCGTGTGGCATGGGGCTTACACTATAGGATTCCTAAAGAGGATTTCAAGGTCTATGATTTCTCTAATCCCACGTGAGTCTTGCTCGGTGTGAGAAACAAGAGACAGCAAAGACCTGACGATCACGTCGCTAAAGGTGCGCCTGTGAAGGGTGGTGAATGGGGCTTACGCAAGGAAGCTGCCTCAGTACCGCTATGAAGCGGCAATGGTGGATGGGGCTTACATGAGGAAACGGCATGGGTGCCGCTATGGATCGGCAATGGTGAATAGTTCTTATGCAAGGAAGCTACCTGGGTGTCACTATGGAGGGGAAATGGTGAATGGGGCTTATGCAAGGAAGCTGCCCGAGTGTCACTCTGGAGAGGCAACGATAAATGGAGCTTATGCAAGGAAGTTGCATGGGTGCTGCTATAGAGTGGCAATAGTGAATGGGGCTTACGCAAGGAAGCTTCCTAAGTGCCGCTCTGGAGTGGCAATGGTTAATGGGGTTTACGCAAGGAAGCTGCCCGGGTGCCGCTATGGAGCAGCAATGGTATATGGGGATTACGCGAGGATGATGCCTGTGTGCTGCTATAGAGTGGCAATTGTGCATGGGGCTTACGCAAGGAAGCTGCCCGGGTGCCGCTATGGAGCGGCAATGGTGGATGGGGCATACGCAAGGAAGCTACATGTGTGCCGCTATGGAGCGGCAATGGTGCATGGGTATTACGCAAGGAAGTTTCCTGGGTGCCGCTATGGAGAAGCAATAGTGCATGGGGCTTACGTAAGGAAGCTGCCCGGGTGCCATTATGGAGTGGAAATGGTGGGTAGGGCTTACGAGATAATGCTACCTTGGTGCCACAATGGAGCGGCAATAGTGAGTGGGGCTTACTCCAGGAAGCTTCCCGGGTGCCACTATGGAGCGGCAATGGGGAATGGGGCTTACGCAAGGAAGCTGCACAGATGCCGCTATGGAGAGGCAATGGTGGATGGGGCTTATGTGAGGATGTGTCCTGTAATTTGTTCCTCATGTCAGGCCATGAAGGCATCCCAACCCACTGGGGGGTTGAGGCATTTTTTTATGCGGTAGTGCACAGCTGGGATAACACCAAGGGGTGTTGGAATTAGCCTGAACAAAGGGAGATGAAAAGTGTGAATCACATGCACAACATTCGCAATGCAGTGAGGGTGGCGTGACAATGGAGGATAACGGTGGACCGTGTTCGAAACACATCATCCATATCGTGCTAGCTTGAAATGGGGACAAACAAATGAGGGTCGACTGTTAACCATGATCGAACCACAGGACCTGACTCAAAGTGTTGTCTAAAGCCATCAAGGTGTTGGCCCAGGATGGTCAGTGAGCCGAGGGGGCATGGGACTAGGCCATTAGTGGGTCTCTTTAGACATTGAATTGGAAGAACATCAGAATGAAGGACACACAAAGCATGAGGTGGAGTGATGGAATGTTTTAACGGATTCCAAGGCTCTTTAAATTACGCCACTATGATCATGGCATTAGGCATCTTATGCATGGATCATAAGGAATCTCTTGTTTGAAGCAAGTGGCATCCTATGTTTTGAACATAGGGTATACTACAGTTTATAGTCAGGTAGATAGTACTATTGGCATCTCATGCTTGGAGCATAAGGCATATCTTATTCAGAGCAAGAGGCATCCTATGTTTGGCACATAGGGTGTATCACAGTGTATAGTCATATAGAGAGGACTATTGGGCATCTCATTCTTGGTGAAAAAGACATCTCTGGTCTGGAGAAAGAGGCATCCTATATTTAGAACATAGGGAATACTAAATTTTATAGTCATTTAGAGATGATTGTTGGGAATCTCATGCTTGGTGCACAAGGCATATTTTTTATGGAGCAAGAGGCATCCTATATTTGGAACATAGGGAATACTACATCTTATAGTCATCTAGAGTGGATTGTTAGCATCTCATGCCCGGAGCATTAGGAATATCTTGTTTGGATCAAGAGGCATCCAATATTTGGAACATATGGAATATTATAGTTTATAGTAATGTAGAAAGGACTGGTGGGCATAAGGCACCTAGCAATGGTTGGTGTTTGGTCTTACGCAAGGGCAGCCCTTTCTGGTTCAACCTAGCATATGATCCATGTGGTAGGGTTTGCAGGAGTTGTCTAAGGAATGGTTCGACTCAAGGTACTTGAGGAATTGATAATGACAATATCAACTCACAACAAGGGAAAGGAACCAAGATGAATATTTCCACTCAAGGTACTTCATGGTGTGTGGAAGAGTCTCTTGAATCATGGTATTCCATAGATAGAAGGTGGGTTCACATAAGGACGTAATGGAAAATCTCAACGTCCTGGCCTGAAAATTTCACAATGCGACTCTGTATTTTTCATGGGGGTCAGTTATGGTAGTGAAGGGACCAGCCCGGAGGGCCGGGACCGCAGCCCGGCACTAACCCCAAGCGGGGGTGCGGGGGTGCAGCCCCCGAATTATGGACTGGTGGTCATGAAGGTAGGATCCTCACAAAGGATAGGTCCTCGCAAAGTAGCTTCGTGGAGAAAAGGTCTCATAGAGAAAAGGGCTCTCACAGAGCAAGGGCTGCTCGTGAAGCAAAGGACTCTCAAAAAGAAAAGGGCTCTTGCGAAGCAATGGGTGCTCGCGGAGCATGGACTGGCAGAGCAACATCGCGAAGAAGGCTACTCGCAGAGCACGGACTCCTGGAGCAGCATCGCGAAGGAAGATGCTTGTGGATCATGGGCTCACGGAGCTGCTTCGCAAAGTAAAGTAGAGCTCCACGAACCGGGAGATCAGCCGAACAAGGGGCGAAGTGGCCGTTGTGGCGAAGGGGGGTGAGCTGGGTATTTATATGGGAGAGGCGCCACGAAGCAAATCTTTCTCGGTGTGAAGACAGAGCTTGCTCCGTGGTGGGTTCGCGAATGTCAAAGGGGTTCACGGAGCATCCCACCTCCATTCTTTAATGAGGGTTTGCGAACATCAAAGGGGTTTGTGGAGCATCCCGCCTCCTTGCTTCATGGCAATGCTCTGTGATCGCGGAGTGGGCTTCGCGAATGAGCTTCGCGAACTAGTGTTCCAGCCCAACTTCAAATGCCCATAACTTCTAATCCGTAACTCCATTCAGGATCTACAACCTACCAACTAAAATCTTACGAAAAGGGCTATGCTCTTGTAATATTTATGGGAGCATTTGGAAAATTTTGGGAACGCATTTTCTGGGGTCTATAAATGACACCCCTAAGAATGGGGTCCAACGAGGATGATGAGAGCGAGGTGGACCGCGTTATGAGGAAAAAACTAAGGAAAAAGCATCTCTTGGGGTCCACTGTACCTCTATCGCATTGAGGAAATATCCAAATAAATCTCTAAGCCCGCATAATCCATGCTTGGTGCGGGAAACAAGATATAATAGGAGATCCTCTATGAGAGTGTTAAACAACGGAAGGTGTTAAGGGATCATCATGGGACATTGATCACCATTTGGGAGAATCATAAAAGAGAGAGGGGTCATAGCTAGAGAACATTGCTCTATAGATAGCCGACCTGCTTCTCCCACCGTGCTCTGGTGCACGAGAGGGGTAACGCCAGGGGTGTTAGAATCAATTCGAATATAGGGGAGTCGGAGGTGTGAATCATGATACCCAAAATCTGGAACACTATGGGGGAAGTGTGATAATGAAGGATAATTGTTGACCACATTCGAAACACAGTATCCTTATTGCATTATCCTAAAATGGAGATAACAAATGAGGGCTGACTGTTGACCGTGTTCGAAACACAGGAACTGACTCAAAATGCTACGCATTAGTCTTCCAGAACATTGTCCCAGGACAGTAGGTGATCCATAGGCCGAGCATCCATACTATTATGGGAATATTTTAGAAATGAAAGAGGATGAGGGTCTGAATAAAAGGACATGAAAAGAATGGAGTGTGGAGTGATGGGTTGTTCAACTGGAATCCAACACTCTTGAAATTACGCCACTGTGGTCGAAACACATTAAGTGGGTGCATCTGTCTGATCAGGGATCAAAAATACTTCCTAGCAGGACCTCTCTAGTAAGGAAATGTAAGTACCTATAGTATTACATCATATGGTAAAGACGGTGCACATAGTTTAAAGGTCATACCACCTGGACCATGGTTAACAGTTTAAAGTCATGTTAAATGGACTGTGGGCTCCTCGTTTAAGGTCATAGAGAGTGGACCATGATCGGGGTCGAGGGGCCAAGAGGGATAATGACCCTGGGGTTGGGCTTGAGTCGAAATGCCTGGGTGTCACTATATATCCCATAAGGATGCAAATCAATCCAAACATAGTTCTTGAGGCGTAGTGTGGTCATAGACCAACAATGGTAGGGAGAATCTTCTCTGGAGAAGAAATTGACATGTCCTGTGATTAACATAGGGCATCCATAACTTGTTTATGGTAGAACCATAGTTTCGTGTCATGTGTTGAGGACATATGGACTCATGAAGTTTAATGTCATGCAATAGGACGAATAGTGAACGGGGAGATCCCAGGAATGGAGTATGTGGTGAGGTGGCAATAAACCTGACGTGAATGAGGACTTGGAATCCAGATCATAACACGCATCCTCGAAAGAAACTCTTCAGGTCGAGGGACCAAGAGTGACAATTAGGTTGGGCTCGAAGCAAAGTGTTCGGGCATTCCTACGTACCCCATGAGGATGGGAATCAACCATACATAGTTTTGAGAGTGTAATTTAACATCATGTGGGATGAGGAAAGTTATGTGTGGCAATGGTTGCGCCAGTACATGTCCTACCAAAACTACTAATCCCATGTGAGTCATGCTTGATGTGGAAACAAGTAGTGATGGGACTATCCTAGCATAGGGAGGCACTCATTAGGGACGATGTGGAATTAGATGAGTGACATCCCATTGATGTTGAACCGCCTATATAATGCACCAGGATGTTCTAAAGAGTAAATATGGGCATGTTGGAATTCCACTTGAACATAAGGAAGTGGAAACATGTGAATCATGATGCTTGAGATCTGGACCCCAATGACGGTGGTATGAAGATAGGGGATATATGTTGATCATGCTTGAAACATAGCATCAATATCAAGTTATCCTAGAATGGGGACAGACAGATGAGGGTCAACCGCTGACCATGTTCAAAACCTAGGACCTGTCGCAAATGTCATCCGGGGTCTCTAGGGGCGTCGGCTCGAAACGGTATGTGCCCCGAGATGGCATGAGACCAGGCCATGAAGGGGTTCCCTTCGGATGTGGAAAAGGATGAGGATCCAAATAATGGTCTCATGAAACTTGGACATGGAATGAGGGTAATGTCCCTGTGAAAATTCCATACATTGGTCTCTTTACTAAACACATCTGAATACGACTATGAGACGTATCAGAAAGAGGGAGTCGAGTCCCCTCCCATAGGGAAATCATAGTTTAGAGTAATAGAATTCGGACCATGGATGTTAGGAAACATGGGAGACACGTGGTGGGGTATTTATAAAACCCAACGTGAATGGGAACCTGGGGTTCTGACCACCATGTGTTCCTTTCAGAGGTTTTAGGTTGAGGGACCGAAAACAAGAGTTATGTTGTGTCTGAGGCAAGGTGCATAGACATTCCTACATACCCCATGAGGATGGGGATCAAGTTGTACATAGTTCTAAATAGCGGCATGGTAAGGTACCAATGCCAGGGATCAAAGGGGCGTGCGGGCGTGGCCTGCTCACTGAAAGAAGAGGTATTTGATAAATCTTTTTTTCCCTTTAAGGTGAATGGTTTTTTTTGTGAAGTGACAAGCCTAGCAGCGCCACAAGAATCAAGTTGTATGTAGGCATTGAAAAATGGTACGGTGTGTAATCAATTCCAAAAATGGTGCCTCCTTGAGTGAGGGCATCATGATGCAGGGTCATTTTCTATAATGCGGCCAGGACGATAATGTCACAGCTTAGGGTCATGTGGTGGGACTAGGCGTGCATTTTAACATCATGCAGCACAGACGTAGTAGAGACGATGCTAAGTGGGGAACATGTACGGTGTAATAAAACATACCCAATGTGAATGAGGACATAGTACTACAACACACCGTGAACAATTTTGAGAAAGTAACCTCGGGACGAGGGGCCTAAATAGAGGTAAGAGGGAAAGGGGCAGGAGAAACTAGCTCCCATTTGAGCAGGACTCAAAAACGAGATGTCTGGGTGGTCCTACGTATCCCATTAGAATGGGAATCAAGCTATACGTAGTTCTAAACAAGATATTTGTTTATATACTTAGTTCTTGGACAATGGATGAGAGAAGATGTGGGGGGCACATGGTGTGGTCCTTTCAAAACCTGATGTAATTGAGGACTCGTGAGGTTCTCACTACACCATATTTTCCACAGAGAGTTTGGGCCAAGGGGTCAAAATAGAGGGTAGTATTTTTAGATTCCTAGGGCTGGATCCAAAGATGAGATGCTTGGGTGGTCCTACGTTTCCCATGAGTATGGGAATCAAGCCATATGTAGTTTTGGAAAATATCTTAGTTTATGGTCTTAGAGCTCGGACCATGGAGAAGCGAAAACCCTCCAAGTAAGTGCAGACCTCAACCCAATCCCTAATCCCATGTGAGTAAAACTTGGTGTGGTAAAAAAGGGCAGAAGAGTTTTGTTCCAATACCCGGAATGCATAGAAAAGTGGAATTGGTGTGGATCCCCGAATGATGCCCCTATCATGGCTTTTGTCCTCCTAACATGCGAATGTGCACTGAGGAATAGTACCAATAGTTCTGAAGTTCAACTTGGACATGAAGAGGTGGAGAATAATTTGAATCATGTAACTAAAATTTTGGGATTAATGGGTTTGGCATGATGATGGAGGGTAACTGTTGACCATGTTTTAAACACAGTATCCAGATCATGTTATCCTGGACATGGGAACAACAAATGAGAATTGACTCCTGACCACATTCGAAATGCGGGATTTGTGTTGGATTGTTGTCCCTAACCCTTGAGGACGTTAGCCCATGATGGTAGAAGAGCCCTGAGGCCTATCATCCATGCCACATGGGGGTCCCTTTGGGTGTGAAAGGTGATGGAATCCCTAATGAAGGGGAACACAATGCCTGAAAAACGGGTGGAAGTATGTTCGAGTAGAGTCCGAAATTCTAGGCATTAAAACAGAATACCCTTAGTCACATTGGTGAATCACGGAAGAGGACCGAGGGATTCATCTTGAGGGCAGCCAATTTGAAAGATGAGAATAGAACATGGGGATAGAGAGACCTCAATAAAAAGAAGTACATGACGTGGTTTTTACAAACCCATCATGAACGAGGAAATAATCTCGTACCACACTATACAACCCTATATAGGGACTTGGGACCAGGGCCCAAAAAAGCCAAGGAGCCTGAGGCTGGGCCTCTATCAGGAAGGACACGAATGGTTGGAAGTTTAACGTCTTGCTGTGAGGACGAAGAGTGGAGTAAAATTTCCCTTACATGGGAGGTGTATGGTGCAGTGAATAACCTGACGAGAATGAGGACATAATCCCATACCACACTGTACGACCCTATATAGGAACTTGGGCCAATGGCCCTAAAAGAACAAGGGGCCTGAGGCTAGCCCTCGGCCAGGACAGCTCGACCGGTTTTCAGTTTAACGTCTTGTAGTGAGGACGAAAGGGGGTAAGTATCTCATCCGGGGATGTGTATGGCACGGAGAGTAACCAAATGTGAATGAGGACATAATCCCATACCACACAATACAATACCATAAGAGATAACCTGGTCCAGGGGCACAAAAAGGCCAAGGGGCCTGAGAATGGGCCTTGAATGGAAGGTCCATATAGCTGTTGACCATGTTCGAAACACAAAATCCTCATAGTGACCTGAAATGGGAGCTACAAATGGGCATCGACCATTGACCATATTTGCAACGCGGGGCTTGTATCGTCTTGTTTCTCAACATCCATGAGGGTGTTGGCCAGAAGTGGTAAGACATCCACTATGCCCAGCATCTATACCATTCAGGGGCCCCTCTAGACAATGAGGATGATGGAGTCCCAATAAAAGGAGTGGGTGTAGCATAGCTATACCCATCTCTGAAGGAGGCGAACGTCTCTAGGGAGCGGGACGTACTGTCGGATCGAGTTTAGCTCGATGCAAATTGGATAAAATGTATGCACCCCTACCATATGTCATGACCCAAGGGGAAGATTTTGGCATTTGGGTTGGGCCAATAGACAAATTTTCCAGGCGTTCCTACGTATCCCATGAGGATGGGAATCAAGCTTTACGTAGTTCTTAAAAGACATGAATTTTGACATCGTGCGGTAAGGACGTGGGAGAATAGAAGAATGGGGAGCGGGCACATGGTGTGACCGCTATAACCCTAGCATGAGTGGAGATAATGAATCCTACTCCATATCATGAAAAAATCCTCCAAGAGAACTATACTCAGGGGGATATTCAAAGAGAAGTGTTTGAGGCTGGGCTCAAGATGAGAGGTCTCAGAGTTCCTGCATATCCCATGAGGATGGGAATCAAGCCATATGTAATTCTAAGTGTGCAGTTTAACTTCTTGCGGGACGATGCACAGTTTAAAGTCATGTAGTATTGAACAGTTTAAGGTCATGTTGGACCAGCGTGTAGTTTAGGGTCATGTGGGGCCAAATAGTTTAGGATCATGTCCGACCAAACATTTTAGGGTCATGCCGAACCTGTTTGTAGTTTAGGGTCATGAGGGACCAGCCAGTTTAAGGTGATACAAGACCATAATGAGCAGTTTAACATCATGATAGACGAAGATGAACAGTTTAACGTCATGAAAGACCAAGATGAACAGTTTAACATCATACTAGATGATGATGCAGTTTAATGTCGTGTAGGATGATAATGATCATTTTAACGTCATGTCAGATGAAGATGAATAGTTTAATGTCATGCAGGATGAAGATGTGGTTTAATGTCGTGCAGGATGATAATGATCAGTTTAACATCACGACAGATGAAGATTAATAGTTTAACGTCATACAGGACAATGATTCAGTTTAAAGTCCTATAGGACGATAATGATCAGTTTAATGTCATGACGGACGAAGATGAACAGTGTAACGTCATGAAGGATGATGATGCAGTTTAAAGTTATGCAGGATGATGATGATTAGTTTAACATCATGATGGACAAAGAATGTTTGGTAGTTCAACATCGTGCAACTAGGACATGGTGGTCACGCAGTTTAACGTCATGCAACTGGGATGTGAAACCACAAGGATTGTGTCGGTAGAGTAATGGTCATCTCTACCCGTGTCTGGTGGTTTGGGATGATGGGGGAATCTATATGATGGAATTTACCTAAAATACCCTGGTCATAATGATCCTTCCATGAGCTGGTGTCAAGGCCACAGGGGGGACCTCTGTGGTTGATGCAACGTGGTAGTTGGGATGACACAGGGTGTCGCAAGGGTGGTAGGGACTACAACATTACCTCTATCCGAAGAGGTGATGGGGCCAGGATCATTGGTACTATGGGGAGATGGATCCTGAAAGGCATGGAAGACAGGAACTTGGGTACAACAGGGCGATGGAGCTCAGAAGGGGTGGAAGCTTGGAACGTAGGTATAATGGGTCGATGGAACCCGGAAGGCGTGGAAGCCTGGAATGTCGGTACGAGGGTGTGATGGAGTCAGGAAGGTGTGGAAGCCTGGAAAGTCAGTATGATGGGGCGATGAAGCTTGTAAGGCATGTAAGTCTGGACATCGATACGATGGGGGCGATCAAGCCCGGAAGGCATGAAATCCTAGAATGTCGGTACAATGTGGCGATGGAGCTCAGAAGGCGTGGAAGCCTGAATGTCGGTACGATGGGGGAGATAGATCCCGGAAGGCGTGGAATCCTGGAATTTCAGTATGATAGGGGCGATGGACCCCATAAGTCGTGGAGTCCTGGACGTCGGTACGATTGGGGAGATCGAGCCCGGAAGGCTAGGAAGCCTGGAACATCGGTACGATGAGGTGATGTAGCCCGGAAGGCGTGGAAGCCTGGAACGTCATCTCGTAAGGCAGGACAAATTTTCTGAAAACTAGGGAGTACCTCCCGAATGGTTGACATTGGGGACGGAGAGAACCCTCGTGCCAAATGGTAACGGTGCGGTGATAACCTCCGTAGTGGATGTTGGTGGTGTTGGAGATGCACCATTGGATTTGGGGTGGTTTTCCCCTCATTCAGCCCGTGAGGTCAGTGAAGTCAGAAAGGAGCTGATGGATTTGGGTGGAGGATGCCACCTAAATGGCCTCTTGAGGGGACCGAATCGGCGAGTAGCCATTGGAGTCGAGTGGCGGATGACACCTGTGCGGCCTCTTGAGGGGGTGGAATCAGCGAGGAGCTGGTGGAGTAGGATGGAAGATGCCACGTGTACGGCCTCATGAGGCGGTGGGGTCGGCGAAGAGCCGATGGAGTTGGACGGAGGATGCCACCTGCGCGGCCTCTTGAGGTGGCAGGGTCAGCAAAGAGCAGATGGAGTTGGGTGGAGGATACCAAATGTGTGGCCTCTTGAGACGGTGGGGTCGGCGAGGAGCTGATGGAGTCGGCTGGAAGATGCCACTTATGCGGCCTCTTGAGGCAGCAGAGTTAGCGAGGAGCCGATGGATTTGGGTGGCGAATGCCACCTGCGCAGCCTCTTGAGTCGGAGGGGTCAGCAAGGAGCCGATGGAGTTTGGTGGCGAATGCCACCTGCGTAGACTCTTGCGGCGGTGGAGTCGGCGAGGAGCAGATGGAGTTGGGTGGCGGATGCCACCTGTGCGGCATCTTGAGGCAGAAGAGTTGGCAAGGAGCCAATGGATTTGGGTGGGGGATTCTACATGTACGGCCTCTTGAGGTGGCGGAGTCGGTGAGGAGCTGATAGAGTTTGGTGGAGAATTCCACATGCACTACCTCTTGTGGTGAAGGAGTCAGCGAGGATACGATGGAGTTGGGTGGAGGATGCCACCTACGTGGCCTCTTGAGGTAGCGGAGTCGGCGAGGAGCCGATGGAGTTTGGTGGTGGATGCCACCTGCGTGTCCTCTTGAGGCGGCAGAGTCGGTGAGGAGCGGATGGGGTTGGGTGACGGATGCCACCTGCAAGGCCATTTTATGTGGCGGAGTCAGCGAGGAGCTGATGTAGTTGGGTGGCGGATGCCACCTGCACGGTCTCTTGAGGCAGTGGAGTCAGTGAGGATCCAATGGAGTTGGGTGGCAGATGCCACCTGCATGGCCTCTTGAGGTGGTGGAGTCGGCGAGGCGCTGATGGAGTTTGGTGGCAAATGCCACCTGCGCGGCCTCTTGAGGAACCGGGGTCTGTGAGAAGCCAAAGGACTTGGGTGGCGGATGCCACATGCACGGTCTCTTGAGGTGGTGGAGTCGGCGACGAGACGATGGAGTTGGGTGGTGGATTCCACCTGTGCGGCATCTTGAGGCCGCGAGGTCGGTGAGGTTCCGATGGAGTTTGGTGGCGGATGCCACCTGTGCGGCCTCTTGAGGAGGTGAGGAGCCGAGGGAGTTGGGTGGCTGATGCCACCTACGCGGCCTCTTGAGGCAGTGGAGTTGGCGCGGAGCCGATGGAGTTGGGTGGTGGATGCCAATTGTATAGCCTCTTGAGGAAGCCGATTCGGTGAGGAGCCAATGGAGTTGGGTGGAGGATGCCATCTGCGCGGCCTCTTGAGGCGGCGAGGTCATCAAGGATCCTATGGAGTCGGGTGGAAGATTCCACCTACGCGGCCTCTTGGGGCGGCAGGATCAGTGAGGAACCGATGGATTTGGGTGGTGGATGCCACCTGCACGGCCTCTTGGGCGGCGAAGTCGGCGAGGAGCCGATGGAGTTGGGTGGAAGATGCCACCTGCATGACCTTTTGTGGGGGCGGAGTCGGCGAGGAGCCGATGGAGTTGGGTGGAGGATGCCACTTGCATGGTCTCTTGAGGTAGTGGGGTTGGCGAGGAGCCAATGGATTTGGGTGGTGGGTGCCAAATGCATGTTCTCTTGAGGTGGAAGAGTTGGTGAGGAGCCGATAGATTTGGGTGGCGGATGCCACATGCGCGGCCTCTTGAGGTAGGGGAGTTGGTGATGATCCGATGGTGTTGGGTTGCAGATTCCACCTGAGTGGCCTCTTGAGGTGTTAGAGTCAGCGAGGAGATGATGGAGTTGGGTGGCAGATTCCACTTGCGCAGCCTCTTGAGGTGGTGGAGTCAGCGTGGAGACGATGGAGTCAGGTGGCGGATTCCACCTGCGCGGCCTCTTGAGGCTGTGGGGTCGGCGAGGAGACGATGGAGTTGGGTGGCAGATGCAACCTGCGCAGCCTCTTGAGGCGGCGGCGTCAGCGAGGAGCCGATGGAGTTGGGTCGCGGATTCTACCTGCATGGCCTCTTGAGGTGGAAGAGTCGGTGAGGAGAAGATGGAGTTGGGTGGCGGATTCCACCTGCACGACCTCTGGAGGCGGCAGAGTCGGCGAGGAGTCGATGGAGTTGGGTGGCGGATTCCACCTGCATGGCCTCGTGAGGGGTCAGAGTCGGCGAGGAGCCGATGGAGTTGGGTGGGGTATTCCACCTGCGCAGCCTCTTGAGGCGGTGGGGTCGATGAGGATCTGAGGGAGTTGGGTGGCAGATGACACCTGTGCGGCCTCCTGAGGCAGCGGCGGCGGTGAGGAGCCGATGGGGTTGGGTGGAGGATGCCACCTGTGCGGCCTCTTGAGGCCGCGGATTTGGCGAGGAGACGATGGAGTGCGGTAGCAGATGCCACCTATGAGGCCTCTTGAGGTGGCAGAGTCGGCAAGGAGCCGATGGAGTCGGTTGGAGGATGTCACCTACGAGGCCTCTTCATGTGGTGGAGTTCGCGAGGAGCCGATGGAGTTGGGTGGCGGATGCCACCTACATGGCCACTTTAGGCGGCGGAGTCAGCGAGGAACCGATGGAGTCGGATGGCTATGCCACCTGTGCAGCCCCTTAAGGCAGCGGAGTCAGTGAGGAGCTGATGGACTGTAGTATTCACACACCTGATGGTACTCATCCTCTCACATATAAAGAAGAGGGGATTCACATGGTTGATGCCTCAATTTTCTTGACATATTTTGTCTACTCGCTGTTGAAGGAGAAGAAATTGACGTCGGGTTAACCATTTCTGTTTCCGACACTTTCTTTGGGGCGCGCACATCCGTCTATGAGGACACATAGCTGTTGCCCTGCATTCATACTTTCCAATGGCAGGCAGAATCTGTTCCTTATTCAGGTATGTTTTCTCCTTGATCGAAACAAGATGATTGGATTTCGGTTCTTCCTTCCATGGATTCATCCTTGGAACTCGTTAACTAGTCCGGGTCTCCCTTATATATTATGTCGTGGTTCATGAATCTTGTCCCCGATGCCATATCTTCATGGATTCCAGTTACTTGCACTACTTCCGTCAGGACATTCCAGGGGTTCTTGACATGGTAGCATCCTTGGGTCAGAGTAGACGACAACATCTTCCATGTCAGGGCATCTCTGGGTGCGCGGAAATTGTGAAACCTATATTATTCCTCATAAGAGGGCATCTCAAGGGCATATAAACATAGTCATCCCATGCCAAATGTAGGTTATCATATTCCATAGGCATATATCTGAGGTTTTCTTCAGCTTCCCGTGTTTAGCTCAGGGTATGCCGCAAGTTTAACGTCTAGCAGAGACGGTTACACCCAAGGTGTGTCTTTTGAGGTTTTAATCAGGCATCTCATGTTTAACATGAGGTAGGCCATGAGTTTAACATCTTGCAGATACGGAATGAGGGTGATCGTAATGTCCCATTTAGACAGATTAGATTAGTACACCCCTAAGAGGGGACACCTGGAAGTCTGATCTGTACACCATTGAGGGCGGATCAGGGAGTGTGCACCCAAGAATTATGGAAACCATGGTTTACCATTGGCTGGGATGGAACCTAAGGGAATTTTCCTATGTACCCTATATAGAGGACAGGGATCAAAACCCACGTATTTTGAAGGGGTGATGAATTGGGGTGTACACAAAGGACAACGACCTAGAGACATGCTGGGGATTACGCATGAATTACGGCCCAAGTACTGCTAGGAGCAGCGAAGAGGTGGATGGCATGATCCCACTAGGATGTGGCGGCCCAGGTGAGAATCAGGATGGATGACGGATAATTGAATGGCATAGAGGGGGGATTATATGGGACCGTCGTGAAGGTGACGATAGTGTTGTTCTTGAGCCTCGAAGAGACTTCCTATGTATCCCCACAGTAGGGAATCAAAGTCCGTGTAGTTTGGTGGGAAGATGGGACACCTGAGGAGGTGGCCCTTGAAAATGGATGCATGGATGGGATTTGGAGTAAATAGAACCTCCAAGTTGAGTTATGACCATCCAGAAACACGTAGGCTTGAAAGAGATTTTAGGATGTGACATTGGTCATGGGCTTGAACCTCAGAGAGGCTTCTTATGTATCCACGTGGTATGAAATCAAAGACCACATAGTTCAGGTGGGTGTCGGTGAACCGATTTGAAGGTGGACCTGGGGTCTGATGGATGGTGGGATTGAACCTCATGGAGGCTTCTTACGTACCTTGCCTTAGCAAGGACCAAATACCACGCAGTTCATATGGTGGCATGGGGCTTACACTCTAGGCTTCTCAGGGTGTTGGTGAACCGATATAAAGATGGTCGGAATGACTGGGTGGTGGGCTTGAACCGTTGGGAGGCTTCCTACATACCTTGCCTTCCCAAGGATCAATTTTCACATAGTTCAGATGGGTGTCGGTGAACCGACGTGAAAGCGGACCTGGGGTCCAATGGATGGTGGTCATGAACCTCATGGAGGCTTCCTACGTACCTTACCTTAGAAAGGATCAAATACCACGTAGTTCAGATGGTGTCATGGGGATTAAACTCTAGGATGCCAAGGGTGTTGGTGAACCGACGTGAAGATGATTGGAACAACCAGGTGGTGGGATTGAACCTCAGGGAGGCTTCCTACGTACCTTGTCTTGGCAAGGATCAAAGTCCATGTAGTTCAGATGGGTGTGGGGCTTACACTCTAGGCTGTCCAAGGTGTTGGTGAACCAATGTGAACATGGTCGGAATAACCAATGGGTGGTGGGCTTGAACCTCGGGGAGGCTTCCTACGTACCCTGCCTTGGCAAGGATTAAAGTCCTCGTAGTTCATGTGGCGTGGCATGGGGCTTACACTCTAGGCTATCCAAAGAGGATTTCATGGCCGATGCTTGCTCTGAGCCCACATGCATCATGATCGGTGTGAGAAACAAAAGACAGTAAAGACCTGACGATCACATCGTGAAAGGTTCATCTATGAAGGGTGGTGAATAGGGCCTACGCAAGGAATCTTCCTGAGTGCCGCTATGGAGTGAAAATGGTGGATGGGGTTTACGTGAGTATTCTGTCCATGTGCCTCTATGGATCAAAAATGGTGGATGGGGCTTACGCAAGGAAGCTGCCCGGGTGCCACTATAGAGCGTAAATGGTGAATGGGGCTTACACAAGGAAGCTTCCCGGGGGACGCTCTGGAAAATAAATAGTGAATGGAGATTACGTGAGGAATCTGCCTGGGTGCCACTATGAAGCTCCAATAGTGAATGGGGCTTACGCAAGGAAGCTTACTGGATGCCGATCTAGAGCAGCAACGGTGAATGGGGCTTACATAAGAAAGTTTCCTGGGTGCCACTATGGAGCGGCAATGGTGCGTGGTTCTTACACAAGGAAGCTGCCTGGGTGCCACTATGGAGCGGCAATGGGGGATGGGGATTATGCAAGGAAGCTGCCCGTGTGCTGCTATGGAGAAGAAATGGTGCAAGGGGCTTAAGAAAAGAAGCTACCGGGGTGCCGCTATAGAGTGGCAATGGTGCATGGGGATTACGCAAGGAAGCTGCCCGGGTGTCGGTATGGAGCGGCAGTGGTGGATGGGGATTACGCGAAGATGATGCCTGGGTGCCGCTATAGAGCGGCAATGGTGAGTGGGGCTTATGCCAGGAAGCTGCCCGGGTGCCGCTACGGAGCGGCAATGTGGAATGGGGCTTGTGCAAGGAAGTTTCCAGGGTGCCACTATGAAGTTGAAATGGTGGATGGGGCTTATGCGAGGATGCTTCCCATAATGTCTTCCTCATATCTGGCCATGAGGGCATCCCAACCCACTAGTGGGTTGAGACATTTTCCTATGCACTAGTACAAAAGTGGGATAACCCCAAGGGGTGTTGGAATCAGTGCAAACAGAGTGAGAAGAAAAGTGTGAATCACTTGCACAACATTTGGAATGCAGTGAGGGTGGCGTGGCAATTGAGGATAACTGTTGACCATGTTCGAAACATAGAATCCATATCACGCTAGCCTGAAATGGGGACAAATAAATGAGGGTTGACTTTTGACCGTGTTCAAAACATAGGACTTGACTCAAAGTGTTGTCCAAAGCCATCAAGGGTGTTGTCCCAAGATGGTAGGTGAGCCGAGATGGCATGGGACCAAGCCGTTAGAGGGTCCCTTCAGATATGGAAGTGGATGAAGATCAGAATCAAGGACACCCAAAGCATGAGGTGGAGTGATGGAATGTTTGAATGGATTTCAACGCTCTTTAAATTATGCCACTAAGATCATGGAATTAGGCATCTTATTCTTGGAGCATAAGGGATATCTTGTTTGGAGCAGGAGGCATCCTATGTTTGGCACATAGGGTGTACTACAGTTTATAGTCATGTAGATAGGACATTGGCATCTAATGCTTGGAGCATAAGGCATCTCTTATTCAGTGAAAGAGGCATCCTATGTTTGGAACATAGTGTGTACTACGGTTTATAGTCATTTAGAGAGGATTATTGGGCATCTCATGCTTGGTGGAAAAGGCATCTCTTGTCTAGAGCAAGAGGCATCCTATATTTGGAACATAGGAAATACTGCCGTTTATACTCATGTAGAGAGGACTGTTGGGTAGCTCATGCTTGGTGCACAAGGAATATCTTGTATAGAGTAAGAGGCTTCCTATATTTGGAACATAAAGAATACTACAGTTTATATTCATGTAGAGTGGATGGTTAGCATCTAATGCTTAGAGCATAAGGCATCTCTTGTTTGGATCAAGAGGTGTCCTATATTGGGAACATATGGAATACTACAGTTTATAGTCATGTAGAGAGTTCTTCTAGGAATAAGGCACCTAGAAATGGTTGGTGTTGGGTCTTACGCAAGGGCAGCCCTTTCTGGTTCAACCTGGCATAGGAGCCAAGTGATAGGGTTTGGAGGAGTTGCTTGAGAAATGGTTTGACTCAAGGTACTCAGGTAATTGATGATGAGAATATCAACTCGTGACCTAGGAAACGAACAATGAGGAATATGTATACTAAAGGTGCTTCATGGTGTTCCGAGGAGTCTCTCAAATCATGGTATTCCATAGATGGAAGGTGGGTGCGCATAAAGGCGCAATAGAAAATCCCGATGTCCCGGCCTGAAAAGTTCACGGTGTGACTCTCCATTTTTCATGGGGGTCAGTGATGGTAGCGAAGGGACTGGCCCGGAGGGCTGGGACCGTAGCCTGGCACTAACCCCGACCGAAGGTACGAGGGTTCATCCCCCGCAGTATGGATCGGTGGGTGCAAAGGTAGGATCCTCGCAAATGATAGGTCCTCGTTAAGTATCTTCGCAGAGCAAAGGTCTCACGGAGCAAAAAGCTCCTGCAGAGTAAGGGAGAATCACAGAGCAAAGGTATCTCACAAAGCAAATGGCTCTTGTGGAGCAATGGGAGCTCGCGGAGCACGGACACGCGAAGCAGTATCATGAAGGAAGCTACTCACAGAGCATGGAATCACAGAGCAGCATCAAGAAGGATGCTTCTCGCGGAGCAGGGGCTCGCGAATCTACTTCAAGAGGGAAATCGGAGCTCCATAAACTGGGAGTTTTTCTGCACAAGGGGCGAAGTAGCCATTGTGGAAAAGGGGGGTGAGCTGGGTATTTATATGGGAGAGGCGCCGCGAAGTAGAGCTCACCTGGCGCGAAGACGAAGCTTGCTCCGTGGTGGGTTCGCGAATGTCGAAGGGGTCCGCGGAGCATCACGCCTCCTTGCTTCACAGAGGGTTCGCGAATGTCAAAGTTGTTCACGAAGCATCCCGCCTCCTTGCTTCGAGGTGATTCTCCATGATCACGGAGGGGAGTTCGCGAACAGGCTTCACAAACCAGTTTTTCAGCCCAACTTCAAATGCCCATAACTCTTAATCCGTAACTTCGTTCGGGCTCTACGACCTACCAAATCGAAGCTTATTAAAAGGGTGACTCTCTTGAAATATTTTTGTTGGACCCCGAGACACCCTAAGAGGGGAGGGGTGAATCAGGGTGACAACATTTTCTTTTAATGAGAAGGATCTTATTCACAAATTGGTAGGAACTTGTTAAACCTGTATGATTCAAATGATCAGAAACTAAACATTCACATGTAGATAGATAACACATCACTTTTTACATGGTTAACCACTATGGGCTACGTCCAAGGAGCATATGCCAACAGGTTGTTGGTTGTACCAAATTCCACTAAACTTCACTAGCTATGGATTACAAAGGTTTGGGCATAGTCACTCTGTCCCAGGCTCACTGCCTTTACAAAAGATCAGGGATAGCTCACCGGGTCCCTCAAGTCACTCATGCTGACTCCCCCGGGCTCACTGCCTTTAGTGAAGTTGAAATCAGTTTATATACATGAAGGTATCTTCATCATTGCAAAAGAATGCATCCTATATTGTTTGTAGATGCTCTGTTGAAGTTTGACTCTCACCAGTAGACGAATATCACTTTTCACTGAGGGTACCAGGCAATCTTACAGCTTTTGTGCAGCTTCAAAAAGACGGGTGTACTTAAAAAATACCTAGCGTGCTTCCCCAAGATGGCGTGCAAGTTTCAAAGTCGGCGCGCAAGTTATAACTAGCGCGCAAGTCCACCTCAATGACTTGTGCGACACTGACTTCTATAACTTCAGACATGCACGACCCGCATTCCTTTTCACCCAAACCGGTTTTGGCGCGTAAAGAACAACTATCTCTCAACTTATACTTGCACGACACATGACCACTTGCGCGACCACCTCACCTGCGCGACGGGAGCACGGAAATTATCTAATTCTTGAACTTTGTTCCAAATGAGGAGGGGTGGTCTACTATTTATAGGAAAATTGGACACCCTGTGCGGTGGTTCACAAGCCTCCTCTCGGCACTCAAGTTCTGGCGCGCAACTCAAACCGCCCTAGCCTCTGTCGAACTACTCACTTGCGTGACCACACCAATACTTTCACGACCCTCTTTCCATTTCCATATTTTGAAGATCTTATTTTGAAAAAAAATGTCACGCAAATTTCCAATCCTCCTAGGCACCAGCGCGCAAGTCCTTTCACCCAAAAAACATTGTTTTCCCCTTTTGTCAAATTTGAGTTCCAAGAATTTGGCAAGCACTGAAAAACAGTTCCACCTTCAATACAGTTATCTTCTTGACTTGTATAAGTACCTTGATGGCACACATTCTGAACTTCCTATGAGGATTGAAAACAAACACACACCATTCTCCAATTCATGTATAGATGACCATGGTTCTAACAATCTCCCCCTTTGGGTTTTTTGGAAATCAGTAAATAAATTCAATAGAACACCATCCTCATGCAAAACAAAAATGCAAGAATCAACTCATCCAACACTCTAAGTCTGTGTGAGAAATTCTCGGTGTAGAAAAGAAGAGAGAAAGCTTGAATTGGGTTCCCGTCCAATGTATTCCATCCTTCATTCCCATCCTATCACAGACACTAAATGCTCAATGTATCAAAAAAACATTACATGCCTGAATTTATTCTTCCTTCCTTCACATCCTATCACCAACACTAAATGATCAATGTGTCACAAAACATTAAATTTCTGAATTTATTCCTTTCTCCCCCATTGACAATATACCCAAAAATCTATAATTCTTCTTTGTTCAGCTCAAACCACACTCCCTCTAGATATCATCTCCCCCACAAACCTGTATCACATCCATAAAAAGATTAAAAAAAGTTAACATAACTAGGGAGAGGGGATTTTCGTAACCTCCTTATGCACTGGGAGGTGGCTGAACACCGAGGTTCGGCCGATGCATCTCAAACACTGTCGTTGACAGTGTCTTGGTCAGGATATCAGCCACTTTCTCATCAGTTCCCACATGATCCGTTATAATCACACCTTTTTAAACATTCTATTTGATAAAATGATACCTAATTTCAATGTGTTTTGTACGAGAATGTTGTACCAGATTCTTCGTAAGATCAATTGTGATCTTTTTATCACAATAAATAACCATTGGTTTCTTCACCTCATCACCAATATATGATAGTTGTTGCTTCATCCATAGTAGTTGAGTGCATGCCTTTGTGGAAGAGATATATTCAGCTTCAGCAGTACTAAGAGAAGTACTTTATTGTTTCTTTATCAACCTTCCAACGCATTTATTCCCAATATAGAATGCTCCACCACTGGTGGACTTTCTGTCCACTACATCAACAACCCAGTCAGCATTAGAAAATGATGATAATTCACTGACTCTTCCTGCAAAAAAAGTATAACCCACAATTGTGAGTACCTTGAATATACCTCATGATTATTTTTACTATTGTCATATGTTCCGCTTTTGGATTACTCTGAAAGCGGGCCCCTAGACAGGTTGCAAAGACAATATCTGGTTGTGTCTCTGTCAGATACAGTAGGCTCCCAATTATCCTTCTATACATAGTGGGGTCTACAGATGCCCCATCCTCATGCTTTCCAAGTTTGGTTCAAACTGCAACTAGAGTTGATATTGGTTTGGAATCTTGCATATTAAACTTCTTTAGCAGCTGTCTTGCATAATTTTCCTAAGAAATGAAAATGTAATCCTTCTTTTGAAACACCTGTATCCCCAAGAAATATGTGAGCTCCCCAATCATAGACATTTGAAATTCTGATTTCATGTGATTGGAAAATTCATCCACAAATTTCTACCTTCTACCACCAAATATGATATCATCAATGTAGACTAGAACCATGAACTGATCTTTTGAAGAATTATTCACATATAGATTGTGATCTACTCCTCCTCTTTTGAATTCCAGCTTCTTGAGATAATATTCCAGTCGGGAATACCATGCTCGTGGTGCCTACTTCAAACCATATAGAGCTTTCTTCAGTTTGCAGACCTTTGTTTACTTAGCACCAAGAACAAAACCCACTGGTTGTTCGATGTAGACTTCTTCTTCGAGAACACCATTAAAGAATTTTTCCTTGGCATCCAATTTATATACTTTATATCCTCTTTGGATTTCCATGGAAAGGAAAATCCTGATTGACTCCAGTTTAGCCATTGGAGCAATGGTTTCTTCAACATCAACGCCTTCAATCTGAGAATATACCTTCCATACCAGTCAAGCCTTGTTTCAAATAATAATTACATACTCATAAAACTTGTTCTTGATGATCCATTTTGTACCAATCACATTGTGACCTTCGGGTCTCCGAACAAGATCCCATGTCTGATTCTTGTCAATCTGATCTAACTCTTTATTAATGGATTTCACCCAAGATTCATCCTTTGCTGCTTCTTCGAATCAGGGTGCCTCCACAAATGAAAAAAATGCAGATTGTGTGTTATTTCTCATCCTCTTTGTTTGAGTGGGTGCACTATTTTCCCCAATTATGTTAGATGGATCAATATAAGATCTATGATTTATCCTGTGCGATTCATTTGTATTCTCTCCAACCATATTTTCTTCTTCAGATTTTTCTTCTGAGTCAACATAATGATGTGATAACTGAGTGTTTTGTATAGCTTCCTCTATTTTTATATTTTTATTTTATCCATGTTCACTTTCTTCCTCACTTTCTATCACATCAACATATGACGTCCTTGAATCATTTGTGGTTTTCTCTTCAATTATCTTAACATCACTTCTTTCCACAATCATTCCTAATAGTTTGTTGAAACACTTGTAATCTTTGTTATTCATTGAGTATCCAAGGAAAATTCCTCCATCTGCATGGTCACCATACTTCCATTTATTTCCTTCTTTGTTCCTAATGAAGCATTTAATTCTAAAAACATGAAAATATTTCAACAAGGGCTTCCTTCCATGCTAAAATTAATATGGTGTCTTTGTCTCACCCATATAATGTACTATTCAATTTTAAATATACATTGTAGCTTGAACAGCCACTTTCCAGTAATGTTGTGGAATACGACTCTCAATCAGCATAGTTTGTGCCATGTTGTTCACCTGTCGATTCCTACGTTCAACAACTCCATTTTGTTGTGGAGTTCTCACAGCAGCTACCTCATGTTATATCCCATGCTTCACTAGGTAAATTTAAAATTCAATGGACATGTGTTCCCCTCCATTGTTAGATCACATCACTTTAATTGTTCATCCAGTATCATTCTCGGTGATTCACCGATATGTTTTCATGTAGTCAATCACTTTTCGTTTCCTGTGAATGAACATAACACATGCCATTCTACTGTAATCATCAATGAAAAGTACAAAGTACCTTTCTCCATGAGTTACGGAAACATTTATCGGTCCGCATACATCTGTATGAATTAGATCAAGAAGATTAGATGTCCTTTTCTTCTTTGTCTGATATGAACTGCAGACCAGCATTCCACGAATGCAAGCATCACAAGACTTCTCATGCTCACGCTTCAGGTTGGGAATGTCAATGAAAATCCTTAGTTTTGATATTTTCTCTAAGTCTTGTTTATTGATATGTTCTAGTCTCTGATGCCAAAAATTGTTTTCTTCTTCAACAGTCATGTAGCAAACATTTTCTTTATTATCAACCTGATACAAATTGCCTTCTTTTCTACATACCTTCATTAGTGAATTTCCAATCTTTCCCTTGATATTGCAGCCTTTCTGATTAAAAGTAACTATAAGTCCTAAGTCGCAGAGTTGACTCACGCTGAGTAGATTATGATGTAGTACATCTACATAAAGGAATTCAGTCTTCCTTATCTCTCCATTAGCTAATTCAGTACTTCCACTACCTTTGATTTTCAGAGCTCCATCATTCCCAAATCGTACTGTACCATCAACCTTCCTTTTGATATCTATTAATAGGCCTGCATTACTTGTCATATGAAATGAAAACCGCTATCCAGAATCCAGGTATTGATTCTTTTTGTAGCTTTGAGGTCCACCTCTGCATGATTGGATTTCTAGATCTTCCTCTTTTCTTTCCAAGAGATATTGGATTGAGTATAAGATATTGATGGCCTTCTAATTATTTCTTCCACATAATCAGATTCTTCATACCCACAATCTTCTTCTAGAGGAGAAAACCTATTTTTGAGATCAACACCATCAGGCGGGTGAAAAATGACATGTCTTTGAGAGTTGTATGAATCTCTCCTATCGAATCTCTATCTGCAATACATTGCCTTATGGACAAAGTTAGAACAATGAAAACAGTATCCATAGAAACTATTTATTCTATTAGATAGAGGATATGATTTCAGTCACCTTTTTTAGCATCCCATGTCCTCCCCATTCAATTAGCTCCTTTCCTCTTCGTAGTATGACATGGTATGGCCCAGATACCCACAGAACTGACGCTTCATGAGAGGAAATGTCTTCTCACTTGAATTTCTTCTCATGCCTTCTTCCTTGGGAGAATAGTTGAACTACCTGTCATTTCTAAAAGTTTGAAGATAATTTTCAGTTCTTATTTTAGGTTGGATTGAGGATTTCTTTTTCAGCACTTCAGGTAATGTTTCAACATGTCCAACTTTAATCTTGTCTTTCTTTTGGCTCTCTTTGCTTCCAGCAGTTGATGTCTCAGCTATACAACCAATTCCACTCTTTCCCATGCAAGCGGGTCTTTGATAACTCAAGATTTTTCCAACCCCATTTGAACCACACTTGGCCCTTGCTAGTAATTATGCATCTGAGAATCTTCCAAAATGAATTTTCTTCTTGCCCTCATTTGTGGTTGATTGACATTCAATTTTACTCCTAAGAGTAACAACTTCTTCCTCAAGTACCTCAACAGTCTGGGACTTATCTTCTAGTCTGGAGGTGAGTTCATTGATGACCTTTTCCTATTCATCAATTCTCAGCTTCAGATCCACTACATAATCACTGCTTTCAAGTATTTTAGACTTCACTTTCACAAATTCTTCTAGTCATTCAATTTCAGCTTCAAGTTGGTCAACATATTTAGTTGATTCTTCTACAATTGATTTCCACTTATTTAAACTCTTACATTTAATCTTAATCTTATTAATAGAATCCTTAATTTATAACTCAGGATATCCACTAGTTTTCAGCTGATTTTATCCACCAGTATATTCTGATTTTTGAACAGTGGACATCATGGAAGCATGGTTCCCAGTTTTAAATTATGGTTCGTCTTCATCAAATAATTCATTATCATATTCTTACTCTTCACAGACAAAACTCTTCTTCAAAACTTCATGTCTATATTTGAAGTCTCCTTTATTGAAAAACCTTTTCTGAAGCTTCTCAATGTTTTCAGCATCTCTATCATCATCATCGATCTTTCTTAATCACAGAGAAGCAATGTGTCCGTCTTTGCCACAATGAAAGCAAGATAGAGGTAACTTCTCTTTGAATTTCCCTTTTCCCTTCTAGAACTTCTTGGTAATGAGGGAAATAATTTATTTTTCCTCATCGTCTTCACCACTACTATATTTTGAAATTTTCAGTTTCTCTATGGATTTGAACGCCATTTCTATGCTTACTCATGTACTACAATCTTCTGTTTTTACTGTCATTTCATATTCCACTAGGCTACTCAACAGATCATCCAAAAAAAATTTGGAAATATTTATTTCATCAAGGGTTGAAGTCGTTGCATTGCTCAGGGGTGGAAGTATTCTTAATATTTTCTTTACAATGTCAACATCTTTGATTTCTTCACCTAGACCCTGAATTGCTCCAACCACTTCAGTAATTCTATTGAAGGAGTTTCCATTCTCATCAGGATGAATCTTTAGATCATCAAACATATTGTGTAGGACTTTTAGTTTCGCCTCCTTCACTTCGCTATCTCCTACATAAATATTTTCACGTTTATCGCACATGGGCTTTGCTGAGGTGAAACTCATCACCTTTAGATAGATCTGATCAGAAAGAGCTGTGGTGAGAGTATTCTACGCTTTAGCATCAGCATCAAGAATTTTCATATCGGTATCAGTCATAGCTAGCCCTATTGGATTAGTAACATATATGCCTTACATAGTGGAAAATAGAACATCCATTCCAAGGGATCTTAGATGAGATCTCATTCTATTCTTCCAGATCTGAAAATTACTTCCATCGAAGAGAGGGACTCCACTAAAATTGACTGAATTCTCCATGATGACAAATAACAAATTCAACACCATCATCCTTTACCCTTTGATACCACTTGTAGGACCCCAGGACACCCTGAGAGGGGAGGGGTGAATCAGGGTGACAACTTTTTTCTTTTAATGAGAAGGATCTTGTTCCCACAACGGTAGAAATTTATCAATACTGTATGATGAAAAAGATCATAAATTAAACATTCATATGCAGAGAGATAACACGGTACTTTTTACTCGGTTCACCACTAAGGTCTACGTCCAAGGATCTTATGCCGACAGGTTGTCGGTCGTACCAAATTCCACTAAAATTCACTAGTTTTGGATTACAAATGTTCGGGAATAGTCACTTTGTCTCAGGCTCACTACCTTTATAAAAGATCAGAGCTAACTAACTGCGTCCCTTGAGTCACTCCCATTGACTTACCCTGGCTCATTGCCTTCGGTGAAGTCCCAATCAGTTTATAGACGTTAATGTATCTTCATCATTGCAAAATAATGCATACTCTATTGTATATAGATTCTCTTTTGAAGTCCAAATCTCACCATTAGACGAATATAACTTTGTACCGAGGATACCGGGCAATCTCCCATCTTTCGTGCAGCTTCAAAAAGACGGGCGTACTTCAACAACACCTGGCGCACTTCCCCAAGTCGGGGCGCAAGTTTAAAATCTGGCGCGCAAGTTATAACTAGCGCGCAAGTCCACCTCAATGACTTGTGCGACACTCACTTCTACAACTTCAGACTTGCATGACCCTCATTCCTTTTCACCCAAACTGGTTTTGTTTCACAAAGAACAATTGTCACGCAACTTATAATTGCGCGACCCACAACCAATTGCGCGACCACCTCACCTGGGCAACGGGAGCACTGAACTTCTCTAAGTCTCGAACTTTGTTCTGAAGGAGTAGGGGTGGTCCAGTATTTATAGGAAAATTGGACACCCTGTGCGGTGGTGCGCAAGCCTCCTCTCGGAATGCAAGTTCCAGCACGCAACTCCAACCGCCCTAGCCTCTGTTGTGCTACTCACTTGCGTAGCCACACCAATACTTGCACAACCCACTTTCCATTTCCATACTTTGAAGATCTGCTTTTGAAAAACAAATGGCATGCAACTTTCCAATCCTCCTAAGAACTGGCGCACAAGTTCTTTCACCAAAAAAACATTGTTTCCCCTTTTGTCAAATTTGAGGTCTAAGAATTTAGAAAACACTGGAAAACAGTGCCACCTTCAATAATGTTATCCGGTTGACCTATATGATTACTTTTCTGGCACACATTCTGAACTTCCTCTAAGGATTTACAACAAACACAAACCATTATCCAATTCATGCATAGATGACCATGGTTCCAACAATTTATGGGAGCATTTAGAATGTTTTGGGGACGCGTTTTTCAGCGTCTACAGTAACACACTATTTGGTGTTCTCCCTTACCACATGTTCTTAAAAAATGAATAAATAAATGATTAAATAGGAATTATGGTCGATAAAAACCTCTACCAAACAAAAATAAGTGTATTTTTATAATTTGTTTCCTTAACCTCTATGTTTAACCACTTAAATCATTTTGGTTTTTATTAAGGTAACTAGTTTTCTAACCTTGGTAGTTTAACCATTAAGACTAAATTAAAGTGAGATTTATTATAAAATATAGACCAAATTAATTATAAAAATGATAACTAATTTTAAAAAAAAAATAAATATTATGTGGGTTTGATATTAGTTTTAAAACAAGCACTTGTAACATACAAAAACAATTTTTTATCCCAAACCATGATAATAATGTTTTTTCTATTTAACGGTCAATATGTTAATCATAAAAAATGAGTTGTTCATTAATAGACCATATTGGATATTTATTACCATTTTAAAATTATTTTTAATAATATTAATTTTTTTACTTTTAAATTTTTCAATTGAATTTCATTTATTATAAAATAACATTAATTTCTATTTTGACATTATTTACTTAATTTTATTTTTTAAAAAAAAATATAGTTATGGAATTTGAATCTATTAAGTTTGAACCTGTGAAAAATTATATAATCATATAAAAAATGAAATGAAATAATTCAATCAATTATCATTACTTTTATTATATTTAATGTCGTTCACTTTAGTTAATTACTAACTAAATAATTACTATATAGGTATTACTTAAGAAGTTAATCTAAATATATCATCTCTAAAAATTTAATATAAATTAATATGATTTAAAAAAATTCATTAAATATAAAAAATAATGTGTATAACTAAACCAATGAGCTTTTCTGCCCATATCTCAAGGAATTATAGAATTTAGAGGTGAGGAATGTTTCTTTTTTTCATTTTACTTAATTAACTTATTTTATAGGTCACTTTCAAGGAATAGTGTCCCACGAACTCATATAATTAAAAAAGATAGTTTATATGGACAAAATATGGACATCCAAGTTCTTTTTGACAAGTTTCTAGGTTATTTTTTCCCTTAAGATTAATGCTTAACCACTAAGTAAACAATTTTTTGTCTTAATCGATTTAATTTATTTGAATTTATTTCAATAATATTTTTGGTCAAAAACAATTTTACTTTAATATAATTTATAAATTATTCTTATTCCAAATATGGAACCCATTTTTATAAATTCTAAATATATAAGTAGTAGAAATTAATTTAAAATTAATCCTGGAGACTTGTCATGAAAGTGTGTCTTTTAAGAGAAAATGTTTACAAGTTTGAAATGTTTGTATATCCAATTTCGATGTGAAATTGGTTCTAATGACCAAAATTGGATTAATAGATATAAAATTGACCTAATTACACTTTAAAATGAAATTAAAATATAATTTAACAGTATAAATAAATTTGATAGAAATGTAGTTTTGAATTAAAACTTAGTACTTTCACTATTCGTGCAAAAAATGAAGCTTTTCAGAAAAAACAGAAAATTCACTGTAAAAATATTAATTTCTGAATTAAAAACAAATTTTTATTTTATCATATTATCTTTCATGAAATTTATAAAATTAATTTTATTATTGTTTACAGAAGGAAATAAAAAAATAGTTTATTTGATAAAATAGTATTTCAATACATATAAAAACATTTCCAAAAGATTTATGTTTTATTACAAAAAAAATTATTAATATAAAAAAAATATAAATAATATTAAATATTAGTTGTTAATATTCATGTTACAATGTTTAAACATTATGATATCACTATCTCATTTAAAAAATTTATAAATAAAATGTTGTTTCGTAGAAGCTCAATGTTTCTTGTAATTCAAGCCAAGTTGGGGTTTCATGAGCACAGTATTATCTTGGTGTAGAATATAATGAAATATTAACTTTTTGTTGCATAAAAATTAATAATTTCTTGGTTTTTTAATATAACACAATATATATTCAGTGTTACAAGAAATGAAAAGTAAAAAATTTTAAATTAATTCAAAAATAATTTCACGAACACTCGAGGTGTTACAAAACACTTTTATATTTTTCCAAAATTATGATAATTCAAAAAAAATATGTATACAAGGAGAATATATTTTTTTCATTTTTTATTTCAGTATCCTAGAAGATATTATGTATCATTTATACCATTTATTAATATATAGAAAAATAATTATATATCAACACCTTTTCTATTTTCATAAAATCATAGGATCTTACATTCCACATTGTCATTCAACATTATCATTTTCCCTCAAATTAACTAACTTCAAAATATATCTCTAGTTTTCAAAAGAAATAATGGAATATCTTTAGAATATATTTATTTCTATAATAACTTATATAAAAACTCTAGAACTTTTTTGGAACTTTTTTACTTCAGGAACTACTCATAACTCCTACTTTTTATTCTTTACTTTTGTTTACATTGAAAACAAATTTTGGTTATTTAACATTCAGGGTAAAAATACAAGAAATTTTTTTTCTTTAATTCTAGATGAAAAAAAAACAAAACACAATAAATCCTTTAAATAACCTTCAACAAATATAAATTCTTTTCAAAAAAATCCAACACAAAATGTTCTGATTAAAACACTTTATTCATTCTCTCTTCTTCTTATTCTTTTCTTATTTGGATTATAAGATGTAGGGATACCAAAGGGAAATTATTTTCCTACTTCTTATTCTTTTATTATTCTTCTTTCTTAGTGTATAGGTTATTCTTTATATAATATCATTAACTTGTCTTTATTTAATACACGAATACTTCTACATGAATTATTTACCATCGTGTCCTCTCGACATCTTCTACAAACATTACTCTTCTCCTCTTTCTCTCTTTATATCCTCAACACCTATATTTTATATTAATTTAAATTAAATTATAAATCAGTGTCTATTATAAAATATCATTTAAAACATATATAATATCTCTATAATACTTTGTAATAAACTCTATAAGATATCCAGAATTATTAAATTTATCTTTCTAAAAAATATGTAGGCATTAAATCCACCTTGGAATGCATATTCATATGTGTAAAAAAATATGGTCAAACCAATACTTTATATAATGATTGAATTATTACTTATTTACTAATAAATTTTTTTGCAAAATGTCTTCTCATGTCATGGTGGGACTATAATATGTGATTCCAATTCCATAACTCACTATAGAATTTCTATCTCTTCATGTCCTATACTCAATTATATTCTTCTAAAATATTTTATTTTTTTGGTGTGTCTTACTTATTCATGATGTGAATATCATATTCTAAACACTAAACTTGAATCAAAATATCCCTTTGAATCATCATGGAGTTTAATCCATAGACAAATAGTGTCAATAGTGATAGACTCAACTTATGCTTCTATCTTTCAAAATATATTCATATTCTCACAATATAAATATGAGTATATAATTTTTTTTTGATATAGTGAAACACTATTCAATAATTTTCATTTTCTCAACTGGAAACCTTTTTATAAAAAAAGTTATTCTTAGGTATTGTAGGGAATCTCTCAACTCTTAATCCAATTTCTAGTCTACAGCCCTTATGTAAGGATTTATTATTCTTATATATTATGTATGTTTTTTCCTTTTCAAATTTTCAATAATAAATTATCATTAAATAACATCTATTAACTTGTAATTATCACATAATATTTCCCTCTACTATATTTCCCAAAACTAGTGACCCTTGTGAAATGCTTTTTTACACTTATGTATCATGTAAGTTTTTTTATTTTCTACATTTTTTTCTAACCAGTGACCGTTAAATAAGGTTTTTTACTTTGTTAATTTATTAAATATTATTATAAAAGATATATTCTTTATGAATTAATATATCTTACATATCAATGTAAGATCTTTTACTTTGTTAATTTCAGCATAATTCTATATATATTGCTTCTTGCAAATAATCTTTAGAAATAAATACAAAACATGGTGTGAATTTTCATAGACATTATCAATTCTTCATCATGAAATGTAACTTATATAAAGTACCTTTAGAAATTAATTCTAGATAATATTTAGTGTATACATCCCCCATAAATATTATTTCTAGATTTTATCTCTATAAAATGTTAAACGACATTGAAAATTTTCAGAATGTTCACAAACCTCTTTAAATTCATTTCCAAATCCTTGCAATATATGAGTACTTAAATTTGAATATTTATTTAAAACTTCAATACCTAAAATATTCTAGTTTTAGACTCAATATTCTCTAATATCCATCTAAATTGTTTTCTCCATACATTTCACCATATATTTTCAGTAATAATATGAGGATCATTACTCTCTAAATTCATATGTCTTAACTCATCTTCAACGTATCCAACTCCTCATATTCTCTAAGAACCCATTATAGATAGTTAATTAATCATACATAAACACTTATGATTAATTATCAATAATATTATATATATAATTACCATATGTTAATTTTTTCTTCCTTGAGTCTACATTTAAAAGAACTAAAAGTATAAAAATTATTTCCCATTCTAAAGGGCAGAGTCTTTATCTACAATAACCCATTTTACGTGATCAACTTCTTCAATCACGGGTTTCTTCTATCTATTCGTTCATTGGGATATTTTTTCATCACCCAATATATATTTATATCCAACTTACTCATTAACTACAAATACAATCACAATTCATTTTCATCTTCAATCTCCCCCTTTAGATATGTTATCTATTACATTAAATGCCTCTATGTTAATATGTTGTTATAGAAACTTCATTCTCTCCCTTATTGATAATAAATTCAGAAGTGTAAGGGAAAGTTCTCATAATATAATGCCTCTTCTATGAATTGAAACTTTAATCTTCTCTCCACAGTAAATCTTAATTCACTTAATATAAGGGTAGAATCACATTTATCTAATAAAATGTCCATTAATTTCTCAAATATAATTCTACTTGAGTTCTCTTGGTGTAAAAAACAAGCGTAATTAACATAGACATAAAACTCATCTATAAAACATTCCATAATGTGATACTAACTCAGAAATATCTTTTTAGGGGTTGTTTAAGCACATTTTTACAAGTAGTTTAGCACCTAGAATTAGGATTCATCTTGATATTATAGATTCACATGAAATAATAATATTTTGGAAAATGTTACTTCAATAATTCCTTTTGATACCACTTAAATTATTTCAAGGAGGCCATATAATACAAGCTAAATCACTCTATGATAAGAAAATATTCTTTATGTATAGTATTTATAGCACCAATCTAGTTCTCCACATTTTCATTCATCACTTTTAATTCCATACACATAAACACAAACACACATATATAAGAATAAGTTTGGTTTCACATTTTTTTCTTAGTGAAGGAAGCAATTATGATAGTTTTCTATCAAAAAATATACTTATCTCCTTTCATCACTATCTTTGAGAAAACTCTCCATTATGACACCCTTAGCCTTCCAAGTATTGGTCTTGGGTAGTATGGACTTCTAAATTTTATTAACTACTATATTATATGTGAACTTCTAATTCACATACTCCAATAAAGAAAATTTATATTATAGTGATATATTTACATATTTTTACACTTAATATTTAGATGGTAGGATAATTATACAATCCTTTCAGATATGAATAGCTTTATTGCACCTTCCATGTAATATTTCGTAAACTATTGGGTCATCACTTTTAGGAAACATCTCCTTAATCATGTGGATTTACTAGTTTTACGTTAAAACATTCACTCATTTATGCTTTATCCATATCTATTTCCCACTAAAAATAGGCTAGACAAATGATTATAAATTTTTTGGAACCATGCTATGATTTTATGGATTTTCAACATGTTTTCTCAAGAATGTCCTCCCCTAAACCAATCCACCTGAATTTCATGTTTTGATTATTTCTCATACATAAACTTGTCTCCCAAAAAAACTCATGGATTTATTGAAAAAGTTTATATTATTTTATATTCTTCCAAAATAGAAGAAAATAATCTCTTATAGTGTGGAATTCTTCTTAGAATTCTTGGGTTTTCGATGAGAGGAATTTTTATTTTGATTATTTTATAAGGGGGACTCACGTTGTTTCTTCTCTTACTTTTTAATTAGATTTAATAATGTTCTTATTTATATATTTTTGACACGTTTTGGGTTGTTTTGTACCATCATGCATCTTCACAATGACCAATTTTATTGAAAATACCACTAATATTCTCTTAGAATTCAAATATGTAAGAGATAAACATATTTTACCTTTTTCATATGTTATTTACATCAACTCATCTTTTCTCCCCCTAAATATAGGATTTGTTTGATTTAGATAGGATAACATATGACATTAACAATCATGTTATTTATTCTATAATCATTCATAGTACTAGTAGATGCCAACATACCTTTTTATTCTCTATTGATAGTTATTTTTACCAAATTATACAACTTGTATTTTTTGTTCTTTTCTCCATTGGTTGAGCTTATTTTGAGGTGGAACTTTTCATATACATTCCCAAATTAATTATATATTTATTGGAACTTATCATATAATTTCTCCCCCTAAATATTGCATTTGTTTTATTTTAAGAGGTTAACATTTTACATTAACAATCAAGTGATTTATTCTCAAATAATTCACAGTACCAGCATTATCCAGCATACCTTTTTTTTTTGCCTTTGAGCATTATTTTAAACAATTATATAGCTTGTATTTTATGTTCTTTTCTCCACTAGTGGGTATTTGTTTTGATTTGAAACTTATCATATACTTTATCACATTAAATATTAAGATAGTGGTGGTTTCTATATGATTCTATGAACCTTTTTTGTCTATAATTTTAATTATAACCAGAACTATGCATGTAAATAGGTTTAGTTTACACATTACTTTTTGGGAAAAAGGTTAAATTTTTCATTGAGTTTATATGATACTTATAATTATATTATCTCAATTTATTATTTTCATGGGACAAAAGTATTTCTTGTTAAATATCCTTAATAGAATAATTCATGGAAGCATCTATTTTCTTAAATTTTTGTGAAGACTTAATTTTATCAATTATAGATTTGTCATTGTGACTTCAATATCATAAAAAATAAATTTAAGAGTGTTATTTTGATATTAAAATATCATCAATAATTCTTAGTAATCCTTTCTTATATTCTAAATATTACCTTCATTCCTCACATACTACTATTGAAGAAAAGTTTCAAACTCTTTAATATTATTTTCTGTGATATATAGTTGATCATTCTTGATATTAATGATATCTTTTTTCATTTCCTCCAATTCAGGTAACTTCTTCACACTTAATATTTTTACCTAAACTTTTTAATAAATTATTTTTTAAAAATTTTCTTCATCCTAGTTGTATTTTTTCTAATGAACCCATAAGAACTATTCTTTAGCTTCCAAATCTTTTATGAGAGTTTTGTTTTTTCCAAAATTTTCTATCAATGATTCTTATATAGAATTATATTCCAATTTTATTTGTGATTTTTCATCTTATATACAATTTAAAACTTATTATTTATATTTAATAACCTCAACATTGCCCATATTAAAATAAAGATTAATTTCAGAATAAATATCAATAAGTGATTCAATAAATAATATTTATTCAACAATTAATCTTAATTCATCAATAATATCATTATCATCATGTATGGTAGTGATATTACCACTTTTATTTACTTATATTTGTGGTGAATACTATTTATACTTATTTGTAGATAAGGGCTTTCTCATCTTCTTAGCCGTAATTTTTTCATTTTTCTTTATGGAATTAGTTGAAACCACCATGTTTTTATTAAAAATAATGGAAGAAATATTATATATATGAGGTAACTATAAATATCATTTAAATATAATCTTTATGTATTGTTAATAAAATAAAATGTTAAAGAAACTAGATCCAACCATAGGAAACTGAAATTAGCTCTAATGTCACTTTAAATGCCACACCATGATCATGTAATCACTCTAACAGATAGTGAGTTAGTAAGGCATTTTTATAAAATTATATTTCCATTTTAATTATCTCTATTTAAATTTAATCCTCTATTATTGGTCATTATATATATGGAAATTATTATAATTACCCATCATATAATAACCACATATAATGTTGTCGAGAAAGAGAGAAGCATGGAATATTTTTATCAGGTTTAACATCAATGTTGAAATCTACTCTTTATTGTGTTTGGGTATAGTCTAAGTCATAAATATCCATTATATAACTCATCTAATTACAAATAAGAAACCTGACAATAAGACTCTTTTGGCCCATGATAGGTTCATAGTCACCTGATAGTTTTTTTATATTTTCTCCCACCTATTTTCAAAGTTTTCTTCCTACAAACATCAATACAATGTCATTAAGCTGCTTTGGGATGTTACCAAACATAAAAATAATATCTTCTTCGTAATTAAAGAGTTCAATATCCAAAGTATAATATTCTATAGTTTCATGCATGTTGGTATCTTCATCTAAAAAACAATATTCAAATACATTGAATGAAAATAAAATATCAGGAAAACTACATGTATATTAACCTTTTTCTTAAACTCACATATTCTCTTAATAATATAAAGATATTATAGGGAAATACATTTCTCATACTTATCCTTTTTTATTCTTCTACTATTTTTATATTCTTCCTATTCTATTTTTTTGGGATTTTATAATATAGAGATATCATATGATAATTATTCTCTTACTTCTCCTTCTTCTCTTCTTTTTCTTCTGTGATGCATAGGTTCTTTTCTAATAATATAATTATCTTTTGATTCTTCAATACACCGAGTCTTATATATTAATATTTTATTATAGGTTTCTCTCAATATATTTAACACCCATTCTTTTTCTCCCCCCCCCCCCTTCAATTTTTATATTATTATGATCACCCATGAAAACTTAATTCAATTCAATTATCCATCGATATCAGTCATCAAATCTCATTTAAACTGCGTATTATTTCTAAATAAGACTATGTTTTAAACTATTTGAGATATTCTGAATTATCATAACTCTCTTTCTACCAAATATAAATCCATTCAATCCATGTTGGCATGTATTTTCACATTTGAATTTTTTTTGTTTCAATCTATCCTTTATAACGTGAGTGTATTATCAATTCTATTCTAATAAACATTGATTATCATATTATAGTGTGACTATAATCTATGATTATCATTCCATAGCTCATGATGGTGTGATTTTCTCTTCATCTGGTTATCTCAAATCTATTATTCTCCAGGTATTTCTTAGTTGTGATTTGACCTTCTTCATAGAGTGATGATTATCTTCTCATTACTTATATTAAATCACAATATCCATTTTAATCAATGTTTTTTCAATTAATTATAGAATAAACAAAACATTTACTAACTTAAATTATGGATATATTATCTATATTATTTATATCTACCCACATTGGGAATATTATCATTATAACATCATGGTTCTGATTACCGCCCAAAGGTGCCCTGTACCAGGTTGGTCACATGATGTCAAGCGCATTTACCTAAATTATAGAGGTTTCTGACTAGTAGAAAGGTACTTGGGTGTAATAGTGGGGAAACGATGCCCTCATTGGCAGAGAAACACAATGGAAAGAAATAAAAAATAGTATTGGAAGCAGTAATACCATACAACGGAAGTAAATAGCTGAAGACTGATAGTATAAACAACTGCATCATGTATATAAATAAATTATTCATGTCACATGTATCAAGGAAAGCTTCCAAACAAGTGAAAATGCGGGAAATAAAATTTTAAAACTAATGTATGGAAAATTAAGAAAACTCCAATAGCATCGCAAGCCTCAACTTGGTCCCATGATCTCTAGCTCCAACTGCAATCATGTACCAAATGTATAAGGCCGCCTTCCCTTTTCTATACCTATAACCATATAATATGTTTGGTCCCAAAAGTGTGACCAAATAGAGTGTGAGAATAATCCCATAAGGCAACCACCAAAATATTTGTGCCTAACTATTATGGAATACACATAGAAATAAAAATTCATAAATAATGTAATAAACTAAGAAGTACTCAAAAGTAAACAATGCTACAGCTGTCAATTACATTCATTTACATTCATTAATTATTCAATCTGCTGAATATTGAAATATCAGGATCTAACCTAAGATCTATATTCCCTTGTATTATGGTAACAAACTTTGTCTAAAAGATCATCTAACAAACAAGTAAGATTGATTCCAAGCTTGTTCTTTGACGTGAGAGACTCATCAAAATCATTCAAACATAAACAAAAAACCCTCTAGAAAATTTCTCATAGTATAATTCTTTCGGGTTTTACACATCATCAATTTAATAAAATAATGACCCTCTAGGAAATCAGACATATTCTAAAACCTTTGCTCCCACATAGAATAAATCATTTACAACAAACACCTGGGTAGCACTCACGGTCAATACCACCTTGGTCTGCATAGTATCAGTAAAATATAATGACCCCCTGGAAGCTCTCACAGTCAAATCCCTATAGTCCAAAATTTATTTAATAATGACCTTCTAGGTAGCTCTCATGGTCTAACCCCTCTGGTAAATGACCCCACAGTAGCTCTCACATTCAATATCTCTGGTCATTCATAATGACAATTCATAATTAAATAACCCTACCTAGGGAAGCTATCATAGTCAATTTTCCATGGTCATACATTCGTAATGTGAAACACATGCATCTCATATAAACAGCAACTTCATCCTAACAGCACTAGGTATGGAAAATAAGAAGCCTAACATTATTCCTAGACACAAGTTCCATAACCAAACAAACATGGGAAACATATACATAATCACGTTAATAAACCTTATGCATAAATAATAACTGTTTCTCTATCAAAAAACCATAGCAGGAATTAAATAGTGTTAAATTCCAAAACACCCAATACCCTAAGCATGGGTATTCATCACTTTTCTCATATATAATCCAAATACAACTAAATAAAGGCACAAACCACCTACCTCAATGTTATATGATGAAAAATCTTAAAATTCGGCCCTTGAATCGGCCTAGAATGACATATATCTAAAAAAGGTCAAAAATGAATATCATTGAATAACTCATAAGAGAAGAGAAATCCAGAAGTGTGATTCTATAAGAAGGAAGAAATCACCAGTGGGATTCCAACTCATCAGCCAGAGTGTGGATCAGACCTCAAATGGATAAATTGTGGTTTAGACTTTGATCGTCGCTCTTGGTCACTCTGGGATGAACCGAGGTTAAAATAAGTGCATTTTAAATATGAGACACGACCCCTCTCAGATTAATCAAATAAAAAATAAAATTACACGGTGTTCTCATTTAATGTACATGGTGTGTACTAGCCTTCACTGGCTCACACTTTAGGCAGTCTTTCAGGTCACCTACACGACCATGTACTCGGCCGTTACACAGCCAATACACAGCTACCTGTGGAAACCAGGTACACGGTGTGTACTCAAAAGTACAGATCATGTACTTAAAAAATTTCCAAAAATTCATTTTTCCTAAAAAAACCCAAATTCAAGAACCATTTTTGAAAAGAAGATATGGGTTCTTAAAAAATTCCCCTCTTAATGAATTTTATCCCTAAATTTTCTTTTTATGGGTGGTGAAGAAGAAAAATCAAACAACTCTCACCACTAGGATCAAATATTATCCTCCCTCTCTCAAGTCTCATTTTGTACTCGCCTATGATTCTATAGCACTCATACTAGAGGAATAGAACAGCCATAGAGAACCTTCTTATTGTGATCCACAATCCGAATAGGGTTCTCCTCAAAGGATGCATCCAGCTCCAACTCAACCTCCTCAGGCTAAAAAATATGGGACAAGTCTGAAAAGTAACATCGTATATGAGAAACATGGAAGACGTCATGCATATATCGGTACCTCTGAGGTAATTTCAACTAATACACAATCATCCCAACTCTCTTCAAAACCTTAAATAGCCTGACATATCTTTGTGAAATCTTCCCTCTCTCTTAATCCTCTAGTGTCCCAATATCGGTGTGACATGTTAGAAATCTATATCTCTGACCTCAAACTCCAGAGTTTGTCTTCATTAATCAACATAAGATTTCTAATGATATTTTGTAGTATCAATCCTCTTATGAATCAACTCCATGTGCTCAGTCATCTCTTAGACAAGATGAGGTCCCAATATAGCTACCACTCCTACCTCTAGACAAAATAGAGGTGATCAACATGGCCTATCATATAAAGACTCATCAGGTGTCATCTGAATCATCTCTTGAAAGATTTTATTGTAGTAAAACTCCACTAGAGGTAAATCTGATGGTCTAATGGGTAACTAATGATATATAGATCTCAAATCAATATTCGAGAACACCCAGGCTCCTAAAATCTAGCCAAAGAGATCATCAATCCTCGGTAAGGGATATTGGTTATTGACCGTCAACTCGTTCAACATCTAATAATCCATGAAAATTCTTAGGGTATCGTCTACCTTTTTTGCAAAAAGTACAGGTGAACCCTAAAGAGAAGTACTGGGTTAGATGAAACCCTTTTCCTGTAACTTCTCCATCTGCTTCTTGAGCTCCTATAACTATGGTGTATCCATCCTATATGGAAGAATGGACACTGATACTACTCCTGGAACAAGCTCAATAGATAAATATATCTCTCTCTCTAGAAGTAAACATGAAAATTTTTCTGGAAATACATCTCTGAAATGATTCACCACTGGAGGAAAGTCCATCTGTGAATTCCCCTGGTCATCTAGATATAAACTATAAATATGGATGGTAATTCTTCTCAACCCATGATGCTCGGTTCCATCTCTGCTCTCCTGGACATCCCATTTTCCCTTTTGTAGAAAAGACCTGCCCTCTAGTGACATGAAACTCACCCTATAGTGATAGCAGTCAATAAAGGCCTAGAAAGATACTAACCATCCCATTCTGAGAATGAAATCGAAGTTTTTCATCTCTAATACTTAGAGTTTCCATAATAAGTGACACCCACCAACCTTAATAGGACACTCCTTGCACTGACATACCTAAGTCGTACTAATCCTCAAGAGAGTTTCTAGCATCATAACATCCTCATATGTAATGATACAGAGCCAAAGCCCCTCAACAATAGAAACATATATAAAACTATGGGAAACCCCTATATCAAAAAGAACAGAAGCTAAAAATGTGGTAACTAGAATTTTACCTCTAACAGTAGAGGGTCTGGGATCTTGCTTCTGCTGGGTCTGCTTCACTACAAAAGTATGACCTATATTGCAGCCCTGAGACCCTACTAGACTACTCTAATCTGATCCACCCTGTTGTCATTGAAAACCTATAGCCTGACTACCATGTCCACAACCTCCTCCTATACCAGAACATCCGGACAAACTCCACTTCGCTGACTCCTGAGAAACTGGTGGTTTTACTCCTAAATGTGGACTCAAAGTAGAACCTATGTCACTAGTTGCTGGTGATAAAAACAAACAAAAAATGTTGAAGGTGGTCCATCTTTCCACAAGATCATCACTCAACTCGGTCCTTCGGGCAATGTTGTCTCGTATGCCCACTCTTCTCGCACTGGTAGCATACTACTTGGATACCTGAAGAAACATATCATGAAGGCTCCAAATGGAACTTCGTTCTCTCTATTAAAGGAGTACTAGCCCTATATACTGAACCTCCCGGGTTCACAGTAGCCAACTCCCTCATATTTCACTTGTTATTCAATGATCGGTTCACTATATCAATTACCAATATCAGCCTAATGAAATTAACTTATGATCGAATATCATACCTAAGACCATCCTCAAAACTCCTAGCCATAGATAACTCATCACCTCCCCGAACATGTGTGAAGCACTAATGATATGCAAAATGAGAGGAGTAATCCATCACTGAAAGCGCACCCAGCTCAAAATGTATGAAGTCTCAAGCTTGATCCGCATTCAACATATCAAAATAGAAGTAATCATAGAAGGTCCTCAAAAACACTTACCAATACATATCATGATGAAGTCATGATTATGAGATAACATCCCACCATCTCTTGGGGGAATCACAAAACATGTATGTCGTGAGCATCACCCTCCACTTCGAAGGCATATCTAGATGCTGAAAGATATAAATCATGGCCTCCAACCATGATTCTATATCATATATTCCTCCATCCCTAGAAAAAGTTTGAGGATGTTTTTGCTGGAACACCCGCGTCAAATCTACTATAGATAGGGTATGATGTGGTGCTCCCTGAAATTTTTGTAACATCCTCAAAATGCCTTCATGAAACTATGAATCAGCACATACATCTGGTATAACAGTTGGTGGTAGGACATAAATAATGAGAAGGCCTGCTAGTTGTCCCTGATCTATCTTTTCAGGTGTCTGGTCATCACCCACCACTTGGCATATAGCCACAGGATATCTTGGTTGCATGAATCTGCAAGGTCAAGTTCCCAATATAGTACAATATTATCAAGGATAAAAATGCAGGATTTCAAGTACATAATTGAAGAAGAAAAACATTCTAGTTTTAAAAAACATGTTTACATGGTGTGTATAACCACTTCATGGCGTGTTCCATTTTTCGTTAACATGGGTGTGTACCTTTGCCAAACCCGGTCGTGTAACATCCCTACGCATGAAATGTTCTTTCTGACACATGGCCCCTACTTGAATTTTCCCTCCTTCCCAAGTACTTCTACACCGCTAAACCACATAGGGTCTTCCGGCGTAACACTACATTGTTTGTTCACCCTAGACACAGCTTGTACTGGTTAAGTCTCTTCAAACTGTGTCATTGGTCACATGGCCAGATAAACGGTCAACTCTGCATGGTGTTCATAAAAGATACATGGAGTTTACACCCTAAGCTTCCTCCACCCATGTCATTAGTCACACATCTAGATACATGGTCTTTATTGAACAACATGTACTCCCAATACACGGTGTGTTCTACCAAACATTGATCGACCCCATGTCTCTGTCCACATAGTCAGACAGACTATTAAAGACTACACGGCGTGTATATAGGGTACATGGCATGTACTTAAGAAAATTTTTTTCTTATAGAATAGAAGAACACATGGTGTGGGTTCATGACACCACATGTCGTGTTGTATGGGTTTCCAGACAGTAAGCCTCCGAAACTTCTCTGGAACCCCTAAAAACATAAATTTTTTTGTCCAAGTCCTGAAAAATTCTGACCTTTGACTGCCCGTACTCCCACTAATCAATGTTTGAAATCCTATTTCACATCATAACTTGACAAAAATTCATCTAAAGTTCATATGTGATCCACCAAATTCTGATCCAAGAGGGGCCATAACACCTTAGTGACCAAATTTTGGCATCCAACCAAATGAAAATTTATATATTTCAATAACCTATCAAAATAGAAGATATTCTATCATGTAATATATCACAACAACATGAATATCTAGCACAAGATCTATCACAACAACATGCAATCAATAATGCACCCTAAATGGAATGAAAAAATGAATGACATGTGATCGCTATCAAGTGCCTATATGATGCATGATATGGAATACCCTCATCTCATCGAGTTTCAATAGAAATAGAACCACAATGATATAAATCATAATAACACAAAACAAGTGCATCACCCAATAGTGAAATTAAATCAACTGTAATAATTGCAAATCCATAAAAATTTCAATATTCGAGGTAAATTGGATTTTCCCTATACATGGGTTAGCTACTTCTAGGAACAACTTATAATCGACTACCTATTCCTTCCTATCCCAATCTATAGCTCCACATATTATGTAAAAGTAGAAAATAACCTCCATAGATACCACTTTTTAACATAGAGGTTCTGGTTTCCACCCAAAGATGCCCCGTACCTGGTTAGTCACATAGCATAAAGTGCATTTCCCTGAACACCATTGTCATCCGACTAGCAGTGCGGGCCTTTGGTGTGATAGTGGAGAAAATGTGATCTCATTGACAGAGTAACATATAAGAAACAAATAGAAAATATTAGTGGAAGTAGTAATACCATAAAACAAAATTAAAGAGTGGAGGACTGATAGTATAAAAAACTACAGCATATATATAAATAAATGATGCAAGTCACATGTATCTAGGAAAGCATCCAACCAATTAACAATGTTGGAAATACAATACTAAAACCAAAGTATAGAAATGTAATTAAACTCCAATATCATTGCAAGCCTCAGCTTGGACCCATGATCTTCAACTCCAACAGAAATCAAATACCTAATGAAGAAGGGAGCATGACTTTTTATATACCTATAATCATATAATCTGTTTGGGACCAAATTCATGACCCAAACAGTGTGTGAAACAAATCCCATTAGGCAACCACCAAAAAATCTATTCCTAATTGTCAGTGAATATACATAGCAAGAAAAATTCAAAAATGAAGTAATAAACTAAGAAGTACTCAAAAGTAAACAATCCTACTATTTTCAATTAAATTCATTTACATTGATTAATTATTCAATCCATTGGATAATGAAATCATTGGATCTTTCTTAGGATATGTATCCCCCAGTATTATGGTAACAATAGTTTTCTCAAAAAAAATCTAATAATCAAGTAAGACCGAGTCCAAGATAGTTCTTTGGCATGGAATACTCATTATAATCATCCAAACATTCACAAGAAATCCTACGGGAAAGTTATCACAGTCTATTCCCCTCTGGTTTCACACGTCATCAAATGAATAAAATAATTACCCTCTAGAGAATCACACACAATCTAACCCCTTTGGTCCCACATAACACCAATCATTTATACTGACCACCTAGGTATCTCTCACTATCAACCCCCCCCCCCCCCCTTAGTCTTCATGGCATCAGTAAAATATAAATACCCCTTTTCATATCTTAAAGTCAAATTCATATGGTCCAATATTTATTTAATAATGACCCTCTAAGTATCTCTCCCAGTATAACCCATCTGGTTAATGACCCCACCGTAGCTCTCACAGTCAATAACACTGGACATTCATAACAACAATTCATAATTAAAAGACACTACCTAGGGAATCTCTCACAGTCAATTCCCCTTGGTCATACTTTAATTATGTGAGACACATGCATCTCATATAAACATCAACTCCATCCTAAAAACACTAGGCATGGAAAAAAAAGTAGCCTAACATGATTCCTATACCCAATGGCCATAACCAAATAAATATGGGAAACACATCTATAATCAAGGTAATAAACCTTTTGCATAAACAATAACCCTTTCTTTATCAAACAACCATAGCAGGCATTAAACAGGGTTAAATTCCAAACCACGCAATACCCTAAACAAGGGTATTCATAAATTTTAGTATATATTATCCAAAGACAACTGAAGAAATGAAAAAACCACTTACCTCGATGTAATACAATGAAAGCTCTTGAACATCAGCCCTTAAATTGACCTAGAACAACATAGTTCTACAAAAATTTCAAAACCAAACATCCTCTAATAACTCATGAGAGATGAGAAATAAAGAATATAGGCTTTATAAGAATGAAGAACTCATCGGTGGGATTTCAACGCACCCGCTAGAGTTTGGATCAGACCTAAGATGGAAAAATGGTGGCTTAGAATTTGATCATCGCTCTCGGTTGCTCCTATAAAAACTGAGGTCATAAGAAGTGTGTTTTGGATATGAGATGTGACCACACTCTGATCAATAAAATAAAAATAAAAGGAATATAGTGTGTTCATTTAATGTACATGTCATGTACTAGCCTCAATCGGCTCCCACTTTAGGTGGTTTTCTAGGTCACCAACATGTCCATGTACTCGGACATTACTCAACTAGTACACAGCTACTCATGGAAACTGGGTACACAGCGTGTACTCAAAAGTACATGGTGTGTACTTTGAAAATTTCGAAAACTTCCTCTTTCCTAAAAAACAACGTGAATTCAACATTCGTACCTAAAATTAAGATCTGAGTTCTTAAAATCATATTATTTTGGTGTGATATATAAAAATTACATCCTATAATATAAATTTTTCTCAACTGATGACCATTATATAAGAAATTATTACTCTTACATATTATAGTGAAGCTCTTAATACATCAGTCCTTGACTTGGCTGACCTCTTTACCTGCGGAGTTCTCATCTTTGCTTGATAGAGATTGTAAAAGAATTCCATCCTTCCGCCTCTTGTAACTTTTTTTCTTATCAATAAAATGCCTTTTACCCTTAAAAAAAAAACTACTTAACCTTTTATAACTATTTTTTACCCTTACGTACCATGTAAGGGTTTTTCCTAAATCTAACCGATGACCCTTATGTAAGGATTTTACCTTAACTAATTTCTTAATAATGATTTTAAAAATATCTTCTATATGAATTTTAATATATTATATGTCAACATAATATATTATCTTTTGCTAACATTAGTAAACATCTATATATAGTTATTTTTATAAATAATCCTTGAAAAACTTTTGTATCATAGTATGAATTCTTTGGACTTTTCCAATTATTCAACACTTATAATTTTCAGAAACATAAACTTCTTGAATCCTTCTAACTTATGTAATCTACATGAAATATTACTTTTTGATAGTATTTTTCAGAATTACTTTTAGAGTATCTTTAAAATATTTATCTTCTAAAAAGTGGTACTTTTTTACTTTATCTCTGAACATCCAACTGTTGGATCAATAAAATCATTTAAAGGGGGAGAATTGGTGATATAGAAATAATTTATGTTTTCCTTTGAAAACAAAAAATTTTCACTAATTAGAATGATTTAAATTAACACTTAAAATATAAACATGAATATTAATTTCTTTTCTTCCTCTTCTTATTCAACTTTCATAATAATGATAAAGTATCTTTTTATTATTCTATTATTATCCTCCCTCTCTTTTATAAAGGGTTTATTCAAATGTAGGAATGTATCTGAAACTCTTCTTTCTTTTAAAATACTCAACATATTTCATCATATTCTTCTTTTTCACGTTTATATTCACTTAAATTTCATTTATATTATTTACATAAATTACATATATAAATTCAAAAAAATAGTTATTCATAATTCATCTTAACTGTTAATAAACTCTTCTCCCACTTCCTTATAATTTTGAATTTAAAATATTTAATTTCAAATTCCCTCCAATGTTATTCTAAGATCTTCTCCTTTAAATATTCCATGAATCATGGCATTTGATTCTCTTAAAAATATATATAGATATTGTTTAATTTAATTCTTTTTATTTTACTTCTATGTAAATAGGATAACATAGAAAAACACAACATGGAACTCTTCTTTGGAGTCTGGAATTCATGAACACCAAATTGAACCACGATCACTTTTTAGGATGTTTATCTTGATAAATTTCAGATGACAAAGAATCTCATTCTTTGAAATCTCATAATAATTCATTATAATATTTTTTATAATTTTCTTTGTTCACAAAATCTCATAACGTGTTAAACATTCAGAATATATAATCCTTAAAAATTCAATAATAACACTTATGATGTCATGAATGATCTATATCAAGTAATCATCCATACGAAGTCACAGAACATCATTTTAAACTAAGAAACATCCTTGAAATTTTTGGATTGACCATTATGAACTTAGTAATTATCCTTATATAGTTATGTATAACCCTTATGAAGTTAGAGAATCGTCATTATGAAGTTCTTATCCTTGAAAATTTCACTATGTAGATCTTTATAGAAATCTGATTCATCATTACAATATGGGAAAATGTTCCTTATGAATTCATATAATGAATCATATTCACATAATTAATTACCCATGTATTTATATATTTAATCATTTAAAAATCTAAAAAAATCTTACAAAAGTTTAAAGACTAATGTAGATTTTTGAAATAAAATAACTCCACTCTAAACAAAGCTCTTCAAAACAAAACCAATCTTCTCCAAAGCTCTTCCAATAACCTTAACGTATTATATTAGCCTTTACCACATATATTAATCTTTTTTCTATGTGAGTTTGAATATGAATTATGTATTTATAATAAAATCCAACATAATAAACATGTGCACTCCAAATAAATTCAATTATTAAATAATGACAACTTCAACTATGATCTAAAAAATCTCCCCAATCAACAATATGCCTCATAATATTAATATCCTAAAAAATCTCTTGAGAAAAAAAATCTCCCCCTTTGTATTATTTTTGGAAACCAATGATCATAAATCACTTTCAAACTCAAAAAATATAGCAATGATTCATTATTCATCCATTATAAGATTACTTGTGTAAACTTGGTGTAGGAGACAATAATATTTAACAATAATTTCATGATTACTATAAAAATTATTTACATTAAATAATTCATATCTCTTGAATTCACTTTATACCTCTTGAAAAAATGATGTTTTTCATAGCTGATGATATCACATTTGATACCACTTGAGAATAACTCTCCTTACACTAATTCCAAATCCAAAACTTCAAAAAAATCATAGAAACTATGTGAAAAATATTCTTGCATATATACTCAAAAAACTATTAGAACAATTCGTGAACATATCACAAACACACACCCACCGCATACTGATTTCCTAGGTTACCCATTTTAATAACTATCTATAAATATATACCTACCCTAAAAAATTTACTCCCCCTTTGTGAATACGTGAAGGTATTAAATATAAATGGGTTTATATAGAATATTTCTACCCCTTTAACAAAAATATACAAAGAAAAATATGATATAGGGGATAGTAACACCATACTATATCCTTGAGATGAATTTGGTGAACAAAAATCTCCAACCTCAATCATTTAGATGCATCCTTTGTAAGTGGTTTGGGAAAACATATTCTATATTCTCTAAGGTAAGAACTAATTATAAATTAAACTCATTACTATCCACATGCACTTTGGTGAAGTGAAAGTTTTTATCAATGTACTTGTAACTTTAATATTTAACGATATTAATTGATAAATTTATAAAACATTTATTATCACAACCCAAAAGTAGTGGAAGATTCACTTTCCCCTTGAGTATTTCCAACTGAGTTCACATACACATCAATTACGTAGTGGATTGAGTTACAAACACATTCTTTACTTCAGCAATACTAAAGGTAATACAACTCTACTTATTTTTTTTGAAATATAAAAACCTATCTCCTAATAAAAAACTCCAATATATAAATACATTATTTAATAAAAAAAATTTACCCAATTTTGGTTTTATGTAACCAAATATATCAACACTTCCCTAAAAATCATACTTCAATCCATTATATATAGTACCCTTTAGGTATCTTAGAATTCTTTTACTAGCTATCAGATGAGATATTTTTGGTGCACTTTGAAATTTGGAACAAAGGGTAATTGCATAAAAAGTATCTAATATAAAAAGTTTTCAAGTAAAATAAACTCCAAATAATATTTTGGATTTATTTTGGGATTTACTATATTTTTTTCCAATTCCTTCAAAAATTTAGTTCCCATAGAGATAGGTAAGGAAACAAGACTTGAATTCTCCATAACAAACTTCTTTAAAAGTTCCTGAACATAATTTTATTGATGTATAAAAATATGGTCTTTTTGTTGTTAAATTTTTAAACCCAAAAAAACATATCATTTCACCAATCATGGAAATTTCAAATAACTTATTCATTTTTATAGAAAAATATTCAATTTCTCCCTCTTTATTTCCAATAAATATGGTATCATCTACATAAACAATGATAATTATTGATACATTGTTATCATATTTAATGTGTAGATTTTTATACACTCTTCTTTTTTTGAATTTAAACTTTATTATGAATGTTTATAACATGGAATACCAATATATTGGATATTTTTTCAAGACATTTAGAGTCTTATTTAAATTGGAAAAATAGTTTTCATATTTTCCCAATAATAATCTGATAGCTTTCTCAATTTAAACTTTATATTCTATCTCTTGGTATAAGAAGGAAGACTTCAAATTTATTTAGAATATCTTTTATCAACATTTTTCTCATATAGAAAGAAATTTTCAAATGGTTTCATGTCCTGGAACAAGTGAAAAGGTCTCATCAAAATCGATGCCTTCATCCTAAGAATACCCATTCCACACAAGTATTTCTTTATTTATAACAATTTCTCCTCCTACATTAAATTTTTTTAGAATACCCATTTCTTCCAATAAAATTATTGTATCCAGGCTTGGGTAAAAACTCCAGTGTTATTTTATATCTAGTCCAATTATTCATACATGGAATCAATCCATTCATGATTCTCTAAAGCATCATCAAATTTTATTGATTAATATAGTTAACCAAACATTTTTTACATAGATTTTACATCCTAATGGATCAATATTAAATATATTTATAAATAAATTCATAAGAACCATAATGTTTTAGTGTATTTTTAGACTATATATAAAATCTTATTATTTCATAAAACATCTTCAACATCTTCTATAAATATCTTCTCACATAGTACTCTTCTTTGACATAACCTACATAAAATTGTTCATTATAACATAGGGAAAGTAAACATAATAAAGGGTGATCTTAGATTCTCAATAAGGTTAAAAAATTGGTATATTAATAATCATTTAATCATATAATGAGAATAAGTATATGATAACATGAGTTTATAATTTTCTAATCCATAACCTAGATATTGTAAATTAAAATCATGAATCATTTCCTAAAGCTTAGTCGTTTATAATAAATAAATCATAAAACAATATAATAAAATTATTATAGTGAACCAAGACATTTACACATATTATTACTGGATTTTTAACATAAATATTCATTATATACAACCAATGGATTGAAAATCATAGTTTATTTGGAATAATATGTTCATACTAAATCAAAGTTAAATTAAAATAAATCAACTATATTTTATTCTCCATAATGGTCTCCTAAATTTTTTTGTGCTCTAAAAACTACACAGTATAAAATTTTGAATACATAAAAGAAATAGGAGATGTATAAATCCTTGTAAGGGAATAAACATGTTGACGAATCATAACATGATATTCAACTGATGTATAATGATAGAATAAAATAGAAGGCTAACGATTAATCACATGGGATAATAATAAAATAAACATTGTATAATATGATCATGGAAACATAAGAATGTTTCAAAAACATAAAACTTTATATAAGAATAGTTCAAGGCTAATCGCTAATATAATATCACATGGTGGATAGAGTCCCATAATGGATTACATTAATTCAATAATCCCATAAAAACATCTCATGAGACAAAAACATTACCCAATGAATTGGAGTGTTATGTAGGTTAACCCATCATAACATATAAATTATTATGTGTGACACAAAAAGAAATAAATCATTATTCATAAACATAATAATTACCCATGGAAATAAATGGGTTTCATAATCTTACCTTGTATCATAATCAATGTGATTTCATAAATAATTCATTTGAGAAATGAACTTAAGGAATGTATTACCCCATAAAAGTAAGGGATAATAACATAGATATATATCTTATATATATATATAATTTATTATCATTTCATAACACTATATAGATAGTTATTTAGAGAGATAAATGTCATTATCCAAATGAAAAGAGTGGTTCGGAGAGATCCTGCATCTTATGTTTGGATTCATTACACTCTTAAACTTGACATCCTGGATAATCAAATTAGATTAATTAATTACTTAATTTTAAACCTTTTATTTCTAAATTTGATTTATTATAATTTTATTGTTTTCATTTGTTACCATTTCAATGTGATATAATGTTTAATTTTGTTATTTTGGCAGTGTTCATTTTATGGATCCTAGGTCGGATCACTCATGGACAATTATTTTTGAAACTTGAAAAATGGGAATAAAACTCTAAAAGTGAGTTGAAATGGTATTCAAGACCTTCCAATAATATAAATGGAAATATGTATCCATATTTTTTTGACATAGGTACAAATCATTGAGTAAAACGTTAATGTTACACGGTTAGTTCATTTAGGAGGTTTTATCGACCATCAAAAACTAGATTAATTTTAATTAATATTCTAGAAATATATTAATTAAAAAAATTAAATAAGTTATAATATTCTTATTATAATCTTATTTAACTTTAATAATTATTTTATGACCATCCTTGACGGTGGTGGTGGAAAATGAAGTGTGTTGTTCATGGAGGCGGTGAACCTACAATATTGTAAATAAAACATCCATTTTAGAAACTAAATAGGAGAGGTTTTGATATGGATATTCCACCATAATAATATAATATAAGTATATTTAGGATACTGGTGTTACTATTTTTAGGATGATTTAGATTATATGGGGTAGTAGAATAAGAATAAAATTGAAAGTTGTTAGTCGAGAATATTACCTCTTCCATTAGTTGCCTCCTCTTAAGATACCCTTTATGGATCCTTGAAATGGTATTTGGGTGAGAAACGAATAACTAAGATTTTGGGGATAGGTTTTGGAAGATATTTGAGTAAAAAAATTTATAGTTCCAAGCATTATCGGTACTAAGGAGAAGGGGTAGTGAGGGGAGGCATTTATAAGGGGAGGAGATGGGTGTTTTTGAATATTATATTCATTAGTTTATTATTTAGGTTCAATACTATCAAAAGAATTTAATTTTTCACTATATATAGTATATTTTTCATTTTTTTAACTAATTTGATATTATTTCATATAAGACTAAAAAAATTCATGTATTTATCTTATAATGTTAAATATTGTTTTAACTACATTTTATTATTCACAAAAAAATTCAAATATTTTAGAAAAATACAAAAAAAATCCACCTATCCATTTTTTGACATGTATATTCATAAAATGAAATTAATTTTAGGAAAATAATTCTCTAAATATCATATATTTAATTTTCAAATAAAATCCTCATTTATTCAAAAAACACCAATTTTAATATTATGATCAATTTTATGACCCTTTGACAAATTAATTAAGGTTTGATTAAATTATATTATAATTATAATAAAACATAACATTAATTTATAACGTATTTTACAAAAATAAAATTTACTTTAAATAATTATATTTAATATAAAAAATTAATTAAAATGATTATGATTTACGAAAATTAAAACAATTAATTTTTCATTTTTAAAACATTTATTTACATATATTGTCACATAAATATTTCATATTTTCATTTCATAAGAAACCTAAAAAATATTTTAAACATACATAGGTGAGGTTAATATAGTCAACCAAGCTTAACTTACATGGATATTACATCATTTTAGATGAATATTCACCACATCAAAAAAATACATGTCTAACGATCGTAATAGTTTAGTGTCTTTGGAAACTTGTAGACATAATCTTCTAACTTGGTGAATGATCTTCAGCATCTCCCATAAATATATTCCCCTTTATTACTCCAACATAAAAACATTATTCATAACCTGGATAAATTAAACATTATAATGGGTTATCTTAGATACTCGGTAAGGTTAAATAAAGGAGATACGTAATCATAACATGAACAAAATTGTCCAAGAGCAGGAGCATAATATTAGAAGATCATACACTACATTTAAAACATCATAAACATGAATCATGGAATAAATATTGGACATTAATAAAACATGAATCATAATATAATAAGGATAATAATATGTGAGATTATAACATAGGAATAAGATATATAATTGTGGAATAAACTTAAGCATATAAAATCTTATGTCAAGGATAACAAAAAAGAACTTCAAAACATGTTATACTTTGGTTAATAACCTATATACCTACTTTGGGTTTGGGATTCCCTTTTATTTACCCTCTTGTTTTAGGATTAGGATTCCCTCCCATGTACCCTATTATTTTTTTCTTAGTTTTCTCTCTCGTATACCCTCTTGTTTTGGGACTGGGATGCCCTCCAGTGTACCCTCATTGTTTCATGCATGGGAGGCCCTCTTGTGTACCCTCTTTTGTACCCTCCTTTTTTAGGTTTATGATGACCTCTTATGAAACCTATTATTTTGGGATATGCATTCCATCTCATGTACCCTTTGAGATCATAAATCATTTATCATTACTCAATGCATTTGGAGGGAGGTATAGGTCTCACCCTTCATATAATGAAATCATACCTGCATGTTCCACAAATAACAAAACATTTCTCATATCATGACCCATAAAAGGAGATGGGATTCACCAAAAAAATATCATAAACCATGAAATGAAATGTTTATTATAAAAATTCCATCATATCATAACTTTTGGAAAATATATTGGTTTTATAGTCTTTTTATTAAAAACTAACCCATGAAAGAAAGTGGGTTCGTAAACATTCTTTCATGGTATAACCTGGGGAAGAGAAATGTGTTTAATAAAAAAATTATCATCTTAAAAATAAACCATTAAATGAAATAATAATAATGGTTACCTTATATCATATCTATATCAAAGAATATACTATATCAGAGGATGCCAACTTAGATGGTAAAGGATTTTGAAAGATCACATGAAGCATTAATTAAAGAAAATATCCTTTCTTTGAAAATAAATTTTTAAAACATAAATCATTTTAAAAATAATTTCCTATAACAAACCACTTGAAAAAAAATATAATGTAATATTTTAAAAATAATTTAAAATATTCTTTTATAAAATATCTTCTCCCCTTTAAAAAATTTTATTTTTAAATCATAAAACATTTTTAATGCCATTTTCTTTGAAAAAAATATTTAAACCCAAGAAAAGAGTCTTTGTAAACCATTTTAAACACATTAAAACATAAAAAATTTATTTAAAATAATTTTCATTGAAATTTATCTTATTATATCAATTAAAATACATTTTTGGAAGCATTTTTAGAAACATAGTTTGTGAATAAAAGAAATTTATTATCAAAGAGAGAAATAAAGTTAGCTTTTCTTAAAAACATTTTCTTAATCATCTTAAGTACCAATGATTAGAAAAATGGTCCCATTATATGAATATAAAATGAATAAAAATAAGAGAAAAAATTTCATAATATTTCTTGAGACATGGATCATAATATTTCATCAACGGAATCATACTCTTAAACAATCATCATAAATGATAAGATTGTTGCAATAAACTGTTACGACTTTTGTAAAATTTAATCATAATATCCATAAAATAATAAAATTAAATGAATCATAAAATATCATTAATATAAATATATTCATGATATAACTTGTAAATTTTAATTATATACACCTCATAGTAGAATATGGGTGCATAACAAGGTATGTGTCTCAAAGAAGGCAAATTGAGACAAATAACTACACTGATTTGGTAAATTTTGATCCATAAAATCCATGAGAGAGAGATATTATAAAATTTATTTGTAAAACCACATAAATTTAAGTTTAATAATCATATAATACACTCATTATTAGTATATACACCACAAAAAATAAATTATTGTTGAATAATGCCTAAGTCTCACAGAAATAAAAGTGAGACTAGAAGTCCACTTACTACTTGAGTAACTTTTAAATCATGATCCACATGAATAAATATCATAAATTGAAACTTTTAATATCATTAAATAAATTAAATCCATGATATATCATTTCATATTTAATTATATAAACCACACAAAAAATAATAACTGGTGAATATATCATATATCTCATAGATTTAAAACTGAGACGAAAAAACTCTGACCTTATGTCGTGAATTTATTCGTACACATTAGTACCTCCTGTATAATAGGTATAATTATATTATAAATATATAATAGAAACATAATATTATATATAAAACCCTATATAATTTTATTATGACTTTATATTACCCATTTTTAACACTTTTATGTTAATGTTATGTTTTGAGTAATATCCAATTTGTTTTTCGTATGTCTTGACTTGATATTAATGATCCTCATAATTATATCATGATTTAATTATTTAAAGAATGTAAAACATTATTTAAATATCATATATATTAATTATATAAATATATATAATAATATATAGAAGATATAAATATTAAATGGCATTCATCGTTTATGGAAACGGTATACCTTATGTACGCATGATCATTGTTTCTTTTTTTTATCCTATTAAAATAAAGACAGTAAATGGAATATATATATATATATATATATTATAATTATGTTAGAATTATTATTTTATATTTATAAAATAAATTTATTAACCTCATCTTTAACACATTCCTTGTATAGTGTGAACGAATCACATCGTATTGAGGAGGAGGCAGTCCACACACCCACAAACGAAGATATAATATTCCCAAAATATGTAATTAATGAAGGTATGTGTTATATAATAATTTCGGAATCATAAAAAAATTAATAAATTTCATAAATTTCATACAAAAAAATAAATTCCATCATTATTACCAACCTTGAGAGTTGTTAATGGAAGAATTAATGACATCAGTTCATGAGGTGGTAGTACTCTGTACAGATAGACAATGATTGGGTATCCCATTTTATGGAAGTGTTTGTAATTTTAGGTAGAAACCATAAAATAATAACAACTAAATATATTTATGATACTTATTTTATTATATAATCAATAATAATAATAATTTAGGGGTGGAGAAAGAAAATAAAATAAAAGTTCTGGTAGAAGGATGTTACCTCTTCTTTTGGTAATTACTTTTGGTTTGCAACAAATGACTAACTTGGTTTAATTTTTTCCTAATTAGGTTTTTATGGTATTAAGGGAGATAACTTTTCAGATTCTTTTTTCAGGGTTTGGATGAAAAAAATGGATTAATAGGTTTGAATAATTGAGTGGGTGAGTGCTTTTTTATAGAGGAGTGGTGTGGAATTCTTGTAAATATAAAAATGAAACACTATTGAAAGGTCTCCTTTACATAATGTGTATCCAATAATGGTCTGTTTTAGATAAAATGGATTATATATTCTAAATATGGATTTAAAATGTATTTTTTACATTTTTCTATGGTATTTTTCCCCTAATGTTAAAGTTTAACCACTAAGTAAACTTATTTTTTACCTTAATTGTTGTAATTAATTTTAATTAATTTCAAAAATATTTTTGGTCAAAAAATAAGTTAAAATTATAATACATTGTAAATTATGATTAATAAAAATATGGAATTCATTTTCCAATTTAATAAATTATATTTGGTGGAAGTTAATTTAAAAATAATCCCACAAACGGGTTGAAACAATGAATTTTTAAAGTGAAAATGTTCAAAAGATTAAATTATTTTTATTTCCAATTTCAATTTGAATTTTATTCAAATTACATAAATTGTATTAATTGATTTAAAATTTATCTAAATTAACTTTTAAATCAATTCAAAATATAATTAAACTACATAATTAAATTAGACGTAAATTCAGTTTTTAATTAAAATTCAGTATTGTTCACTATTAATCAAAAAATGAAACTTCTTAGAAAAGTACCAAAAATTATCCCAAAGTAAATTTTGATATTAAAATATCAAAAATTAAGTTTATTTTTTTCATATAATAATTATAAAATATTCAAAAATTATATTTAAAATTGGCATTCTATTAAAAGGCGGTAAAATTATTTTTTTTAAAAGAAATAAATCTTTTTATTCATATAATTGGATTTATTCTTATCTTATATATATATAATATAACGTAAGAGTTTAAAAAACATTTTATTTAATTTATAATATATAAATTTTATTAAAAACATTCTCTAAATTTTCTTTGTTTGAATTTTTGAGATAAAATTGCATTTGTACATAGAAAAATAGTTTTCTTAGAAAAGGTATTATTTTATTTCCAAATAGTTCTTACCTTCATTTATAACTAATTTATAACCAAATTATTCATTTTATATACATTTGTAAATAATATTTTCAAAATTTAGTTAATGTTATTCACAAATTCTATTCCAATGGCTTTGTGTTAACTATAATAATATTTTTATAACAATATTAATTGTATATTGTAGTTCATAAAACTCGGCCTTACATGTAACACAAGCTATCAAAGGAACTCGGTATTTTGTGTAAAAAATACATAAATCGTGTTTAGTTTACCACAATATAATATATGTGTTTCACATAGATCAATATTAACTTAGTGTTGCATAGAATGTAAGCCAAACATAGAGCTTTCATATAACACAAGCTATATTTAGTGTTGCGTGAAATGCAGAATATTTAAAAAATAAAATTAATTCAAAAAATATATTTCAAAAAATATTGGGATGTTACATTTCATCCCCCATAAAATTAATTTTCTCCACAAAATTCATCTTATTTATCAAAGGTTTAATACCTTAAAGTTTCTTTCATAGAAACCCACATCGTAAAAATGAATACTAAAACTTCCTTTATATAAGGAAAGTTGGAACCATTACAGTCACTTAAAGTAACTCATAGCTGGGTTTCTATATAGGAGAACATAGGTGGAAAGTGATAACATGGACATGGAAGATAAATTTATCTATCATGTTTTTATGAAGAGTGATATACAATATGGTTAAAAGAAATTTAACGATCACAAATCCATAAAACAAAGAGGCTTGAAAAAGGTTATTGATATCATAAAAAATGATGATAAAGGGATAAAATTTTATTTCAATGAATTTTTTCATAAGGTTGAATACGTTTTATAAGATGGTATACTTACCTGATTTCAAGACAACCTCATTCTTTATTGTTCCTTGATCAATTTCCACTTCATCTCTTATTCTAAGAAGTCAAGTTAAATTTTACATTCCTGAAGCATTAAAAGATCATGAGATCCATAAATAAGATGATGGGTCATTACATCTATCATTATCATAAAAAAATGGTAAGAAAAAGTTATCCAATATGGATAAATCCTTAAATGGGGATATAATACTTTGACCTCTAAACCCTCATTTGAAGTCTAACATAAACCATTCCATAAATGGTTAACCTTATAAAATTTAGAAATAAGGTCACTAAATTTTCAAAAAACAACATAAAATTTATCAAACATTTATCATAAAGTATATCTTATTTTCACATACCAATAATTTGAATACCTTAATTGTGTATTCTCTTGAAACATGTCAATAAATTGAATTACCATAAATACTAATTGAAACCATGCATGTTTCCTTACTCAAAAGTTTGTTGGATATATTCCTTAAATCTAAAAATGTCATAAAATCCATTTGTGATAACATAAACCAATTTTCCAAAAAACAATAATCAGATCCATCGTAATCAGTATTATCTAATTTACTTCAAACAATATCATCTCTTTATCCATGATAAACATAATTTTCTCAATATTAGGAACACATTAAAGGTTAACATCCCTAAATCAAAATACCACATCTTCATTAAATCACCGTTCTAGGACATCAAAACCATTAAATATATTTTTTCAAATCTATAATTCAAAACATATACTTCATGATTCATATACCATTATTCTTGAATATCTATACATATACACTTCAATTATCCAACTTTATTCTTAAACCATTACTTTGAATTCATTATCTTATTCCTCAATACCCCTATCTTAGAATATGATGTATGAATCATTTCTTAAGGTTCCTCAACCTCAATTTAATCAAGTAAACAATATATTTAGAAAATCTAATGCCTTTCACATGTCATTTACAGTCTTGTTATCTTTAGAAATATAACCAATACTCATTCCACCTTCTAGATCCTCTTCATGAGACTTCCATTTAGATCATCGATTTGTATAATGTCTATACTTTTCTCATCTAAAAAATAAATTTTAACCCATCTTCTTCTATTTCCCAATTTTACTAAGACTATAAATCATAGTTTCATCATCACTTATCATAGAAAAAAACACATAATCCTGAAAAAATATTTATATGATTCCTAAATCATGACACCTTGTTTTAAATCAATGACACCTTAGGCTTATCCTTAGAGACATTCCTGGACATTTCCTTAGAAAATTCCCTTCGTGTCTCACTAAATTTTCCTCATCATAGTTTCAAAATTTTGGATAAAACGTTCTTTTGATATCAACTATAGTGACCTAGGCTTGACGTACATGGATATTACATCATTGTAGATAAATATTCAACACATTACAAATATACAAGCATGAGGTCCATAATAGGTTACTATATTTGGAAACTTGGAAACATAATATTCTAATTTGGTGAAATATCTTAAACATATCTCCTAAAGATATTTCCCTTTAGTACTACTACTTAAAACATTTCCTTATAACATAGGGAAATAAAACATAAGAAAAGGTGAGATAAAATGCTCTGTAAGGGTAAATAAATGAGATATGTAAGCATACATGAACATAAGTGTATGGGGTAATGATAATAACTTGATAATATCATACTTTTCATATCAAATATTATAAAAATGAATCATGGAATAAATATTTGTAGTTAATAATAAATAAATCATAACATAATCAACAGAATAATCCATAAGATAAAAATATAGTAATAATAAATATAATTGTGGCATACACTTAAGCATATAAATATTTTGTCAAGGCTACCTACAAATATCTTCATAACATGTTATGTTTGGGTTAATCGCTTATGTACCTACTATGGTTTTTCAATTCCATTTTATGTACCCTATTATTTAAAGCTTGGTATTAACTCCTTTTTACCCTCTTGTTTTGGGATTGGGAACCCCTCTCATATACCCTCTTGTTTTGGGTTTGTGATTCCCTCCTGTATACCCTCTTATTTCAATCTTGGTATGATCTTTGGTGTACCCTGTTGTTTCAGACATGGGATACCCTCCAGTGTACCCTCTTTTTTCGAAATATGATTCCCTCCCATGTACTATCTCATCTCATAAAAAATTTATCATCACCCAATGCATTGGATGGATTTATAGGTCCCACCCATAACATAACAAATTCTAACATACATGTGCCATAAGAAAACGAAATATTCATCTTATCGGGAACCATAAAAAGATATGGTTTTCATAAAAATCATATCATTACCCATGAAATGAAATGGTTATTATAAACATTTTGTCATATCATAACTTGTGGAAAAGATACATTTTTCATAATCATTTCATCATAGAATAACCTATGAAAGGAAGTGGGCTTTATAATTGTTTTATCATGGTATAACCCATGGAATAGAAACATGTTTTATGAAAAACATATCTTCTTAAAAATAATCCATTTAAAAAATAAATAAGAATGGTGAACTTGGGTCATATCCCCAATAAATAATAAACTATATCAAAGGATTTCAACTTAGATGGGAAAATATTTTTAAAGATCACATAAAACATTTCTTAAGAGAAATAAACTTTCTTGGAAAATAATATTTTAAAACATAAATCATTTTAAAAATCTGTTTAATTTAAAAACTCCATGAAACCATATTTTTTAATATTTTAAAAAACATAAAAACTTTTCTTGACAAAATGTTCCTTCCAATTTAAAAAACAAATTTTAAATCATAAATCCTTCTGAAAACATTTTTATTTTAAAATAACCTTGAAAACATAAAAATGAATCTTTGAAAACCATTTTGAAAACATTAAAACATAAAAAATATATTTAAAATCCTTTTACATGAAAATTTTCATAATAGAATAGGCGATGGTGAGTCTAGGGATCGAAGAGTGACCTGTGGGGTCACGTGGAGTTTTAGATCTCATCGGGTTCAGTTAGTTTTTCTATTCAATTCTTGCTTAGTTTTTATATTCAATATATTTATTTTTTGGGTTGCTTTATTATTATTCCATTGGTTATCTTTATTTATATTGGGTGAAATCCTTCCCATCATTACTCTATTGATTCCCTTGGTGCTTGTCGCCAGCCCAAGAGGATTGAGAATTTCTCTAGGGCTTTATTGTGGGCTGACTTGGGTAACCAGTTCAGGGTCGACTCAGGTTGGTTCATGAGTAAACCAAATTTTCAACCAAATAATGAAATAAAGTTAGATTTTATTTAAATAATTTTCTTTATCATGTTAAGTAAAAAAGGGTGAAAAAAATATTACCATTGTATTAAGATATCATGAAAAATAGAGGATAATAAATTTTAAGAGATTTATTAAGATATGCATCATAATACTTTATCAATGGAAGTATAGTCATAAATAATCCTGATAAATGATGAGATTGTAGCAATAAAAGGTAAACACATTTGTACCATTGATTCATAATACCAATAGAATAATAACATTAAATGAAACATAAAACATCATTAAATGAAATATATTCATGATATAACATTTCAAAGGGTATTATATACACATCATAGAAGAATTTGGGTGCATAACATGGCATGTGTCTTAAGGAAGCCAAATTGAGACAAAATTACTTTACCAATTTTGTAACTTTTGAACCATAAGACCCATAAAAGAGAGAGATCATCAAATAGATATGTAAATATACATAATTTTAAAAATAATTATAATAATAGAATAAATTAATGGTTATTATATACACCACACAAAATAAACGAGCGGTGAATATGGCATAATTCTTGTGAAAATAAATGTGAGGCAAGAAATACCCATACTACTGGTGTAAATTTTGAATTATGATCCACATGAAATAATAACATCAATTAAAGCATTGAATATCATTAAATAAAATAAATTCAGGATATAAAATGAAATAGTTCATTATATACACCACATAAAAATAATAATTGTTGAACATATCATATATCTCATAAAAATAAAAGTGAGACGAGAAAACTCTTACCTTAACTCTTGAATTTCTTCCTAAAAATTAAAACCTCCAATATAATAAGTATAAGTTTTTTATAAATCTACCACATAAATTTATTATTATATATCATAACATATAATATTTTATTATGACTTTATATTACCCATTTATTAACAATTTTATTTTAATTTTACATTTTGGGAAATATGCACTTTGGTTTTAGTATATGTTTTGACTTATTATTCTTGATCCCTTTACATAGATCATGACATAATTATTTCCATAATCTAAAAAATTATTTAAATTTCATATATATTCCATAAATAAATATTTATAATAATCTATAAAATATAGAAATATTTAATGGAATATAGTGTTCGTGGGGACAGTATGTTGTATGTATGCATGAACACTACTTTTTTTTTCTTGTCATTATGAAAAAAACGTAAATGACATATATGTATATATAAATAAATATATATATATATATATATATATTATGATTAAAGTAGAATTATTATTTCACATATATCATATAAATTTACTAAACTTAGCCTTAATTCATTCAATGTACAGTGTGATTGAATAACATCGCTTTGAGGATGTTGTATCCCACACATCCACAAAAGAATTTATCATCTTCCCAAAAATGGAAAGCATGAAGGTATTTGTTATATAATAATTAAAGAATAATAAATACATCATAACTATCATAGATATCATATAAAAACATAAACTACATCATTATTACCAACCTTGAGAAGTGGTAATGGAAGAACGAATGACATCAATTCGCGAGGTGATTGTCCTCCCTACACAGGAAATGTGATTGTGCGTCCCATTTGATAGAAGTGTGTTTGATTATAGGTTGAAAATATAAGGTAAAAAATATTAGTATATTTGTGATACTGATGTTATTATATAATTACTTATTAATAATAATTTATGTGGGGGAGAAATAAAATATAACAAAAGTAATTGTTGGATGATGTTACCTCTTCTTTCTGTAATTCCTTTTGCTTTGCACCAAAATATTACCTTGGTTTGATTTCTGTCCAAAGTGAGGATCTTAAGATAAAGTTAGGGAAGTTGTAAAATTATTTTGGAAGGGTTTTTATGATCCATATAGTTTGATAGGTGTGAATATGTGAGGGGGTGACTTTTTATAATGGAGGATGATTGACATTCTTGTAAATATAAAAAGGTAAACACTATTGGGAGGTCTCCCTTACATCATGTGTCTCTGATAGTAGTCATTTTTACTGAAAATTGAGTACATGATCTAAATATGGATATAAAATTTCATTTGGGAATTTTTATAGGGTATTCTTCCTCCTAAGTTAAATTTTAACGACTAAATAAACTCGGTTTTACCTTAATTGTTGTAATTAATTTTAATTATTTTCACTAATATTTTTTTTCATAAAATAAACTTAGTTTAATATAAATTATATATTATTCTTAATAAAAATATATAATTATTTTTATAAAATTCTAAACATATAATTGGTATAAATTAATTTAAAAATGATCCTGCATACCGAATGAAACAACGGGTTTTTAAAGTGAAAATGTTCATAATATTGAGTTGTTTTATATCCAATTTCAATTTGAAACTGATAATAATAACCTAAATTGCATTAATTGATATAAAATTTATCTAAATTAACTTTTAAAAAATTAAAAATATAATTTAACAATATTATAATATTAAAAAAAATACAGTTTTAAATTAAAATTCAGTATTTTCACTATTCATCAGAAAATTAAACATCTTAGAAAAATATCAAAATTTCACTAAAGTAAGTTCTTATATTAAAATTTAAAAAATGATGTTCATTTTTTTAAATAAAAATTATAAATGTATCAAAAGTTATATTTAAAATGAGTTCCCTATTAAAAGGCTGTAAAATTGGTTTTTTTGAAAAATAAATCTTTTTTATAAAATTAGATTTATTCTTATATTATACCTATAAAATTTATTACATGAGTTTAAAACAAATTTTAATAAATTTATAAAATATAAATTTTATTAAAAAATTCATCAAAATTGGTTTTTTTAATTTATTGAGATAAAATTGTGTTTGTACATAGAAAAGTAGTTTCAGAGAAAAGGAATTAAATTATTTTCAAATAGTTCTAGGAAGTTATTTTAACTAATTGATAACCAAAGGATTAATTTTATATACATGTCTAAATAATATTTTAACAGTTTAGTTAATCTTATTAATAAATTCTATTCCAATGGATAGGTGGTAACTATAATAATATTTTAATAACAATATTAATAGCATATTTTAGTTCATAAAACTCATCCTTACATGCAAAAAAATCTATCGAATGAACTTGTTATTCTATGTAACACAATACAAACATAGTTTTGAGTGTACCCCAAGCTAGTATAAGTGATTCATGTAGTGAAATCTTAACTTAGTGTTGTGTGGGACTCAAGATAAACTTATTACTTTAATATAACACAAGTTGTATTCAATGTTGTTTGAAAGGCAGAATATTTAAAATATTAAATTAATTTGAAAAAACATATTTCAAAAAATGGTGTTGTGTTACAATTACTATTATAATGGTCATGATACTATTACAAAGGTTATATTATTTTACCAATGGTCATATTTTTAACAGCCATATGGGTTCCCTATATCTTATATATATCCCATATTTCGTTCATTCTTCATTGAAATTCATTTTCTCTCAAGGTTATACATTTTATTTTTAAGATGATTATTTTATTAATAATATTATGCTCAATTTCTATAGTGTTTTTTATGAGTTAACTTATTATGGTTGATCGAGTATATCCAAATTTTCATATTTTAGTTAACATATTTTCAATATTTTATCCCATTGTGATATTTTCAATTATTTTTAATATATTTATCATCTAAATGTAATTTTAAAATAATTATTGTAATTCCCCGACCCCAGTTACCAAGAGTCAGTGAATTATTACATAACATCATCATGATCACAAAAGTTCAAATCTCGAAAAACTTATTAATTTAGTAGCCTTGGAAACACTAGATACATTCAAAAAAATTACATTATATCATAAAGTGAAAACTACAACAAAATCTTTTCTCCACAATAATATTCCCTTATACTATCCCTGTAGGTCATTCATAAAATACTTCTTCACATCCAGGGAAAAATAAAACATAGAAAGGGGTGAGATCAAATTCCCAATAAGGATAACAATATAGCGGAAACTTTCATAAATAAGCATAGACATTTAAGACAATGTATAACTAAAACAAAAGCCTTTTAAACTTGAACTTCAGCATAATATGGTAGAAATAAAATGAAATAATTCCATTTACTTATTCACATGTATATTATACTAGTCGAATAATCACATGCAATATGAAAAACCACTTTCATAATGATGGAATGCATAATGCCAGACTATCATAACCAGATAGTCAAGGCCTTGTGCCAAGAATATAAATAAGATCCTGTCAAGGCCTTGTTCCAAGACACTAGTTTGTCTCATGAGACCTACCGATGCATCGAGGAGTTATAGTGGGCTCCGTCCGTCACTTGTTAAGTCCAATGCATTCCTCATATAAACAGGTTTAAACATAACATAAACATTCGTATTAAAACTAGCATACGAAATGTCAATAATTTCCCCATAAATAATTAATGGTATAAAAATAACACATCCACAGTCAAACATATCACAAAACTGTCAATACAATATGAATGTTTTGTATCATAATAAATAAACTTCAAATAAGCATAAAATCTATCAAAGTATGTTGACATAGATCAAATCAAAACTATTTGAGAGAAATATCTCTTATTTTGAAATCATTTAAAAGTCACATAATTATAAAAGAAAAAAATTTCCTTTGAAAAAATTCTTATAAGCTTGTAAGGGAATCTTTTACTATTTTATAATAGTGGAAAATAGCAGCACCTGCCGTATAACTGAAAAAAATACATTCTTACCTTAATTTTGTCGAAAAGGTTAAAAAGGACCTTGTTTGGAAAATGATGGAAAGATTACTTTATAAAAATTCAAATAAGGGTATACATGACTTTAACCCATAATCTATAAAATAGTAAAAATTATTTGAAATACATTTTTACAAAACATTGATGTTGATGATAAAGAAGTCTCAGTAGATAATTACGTATAAACAACCTCAGATAATGAAGAGATTGTGAAATTAACCCTTACTTTGTACTTTTCCTTGGTTGAGGGTAGTTTAACCTCCTATATAATTGTTAAATAATTGTTATTAAATTATAAAATAATCATATACATTAATATGATATCATATATTATCTTTTAACATTGTTTTCGTTAATAATATCTTATTATTATCGTCGTTTCAGGAGTTAACTTACTCATTTTATTTTATATGTTTTGTTACATAAGCCGTGTTTGTTTTGGATAGGTTGTATATTATTCATATCTAGAATGATATCAAGTCCTTAAACATTATTTTTAATCTTAAAATGATAATTATACTTGAATGGATACGATGGGGAATGAATCTCATCGCGTTCGTGGAGACGGTAGTTCGTACGTATGCACGAGCGAAAATATCATTATTTTGATATTAAAATAATATATAATTGGATGGTATATCATATATACAGAATCATTATCATGTTATATTTATTATTTACATGAATTAAACATCATTATTATACCCATCCAATAATAATATATTGAATAACAATTACACCACGACGTGGAGACGGTAAGCCGTACGTATGCACGTATGGTGACATGTCATTCAAAGGATGGATAGAATACTGAATATGGTTGTACCATATTTATAATAACATCACAGTATATAGAAGATACTGGATTTATTATTTTAGAATGGAAATAACAAAGAAATAAGAAGTTGATGAAGAAAGGAACATGAAAGAGGGTGGTGAAAACATTACCTCTTCTTCGGGTTATTCCTTTTGATTTGATCAAAAGGGCTCCTTAGGTTGTATTTCTGATAAAAATAAGGCTTCTAGGTTGAGTTGAGGTAAGTTGAGAGAGTATTAGGTCAGGTTTTGGCCGATCCAAAAGGCTTTGAAGGTGTAAATTTGGGAGAAGAGTGAGTGCCCTTTTATAAGAGGGGTGAGCGGCCCCTTTGGAAATGCTATAAATATTATTTTATAATAAATTCATATTCGGTTTCTAATGGCTCCAAAGTGTATTATTAAAAGTATAAGGTTGGTATGGTTCTAAATCCTTTCAACAAATAGATTTTGGACAGGTTTGGGTAACTATATTAACCTTGTAATTTATATTTAACTCTTAGTTAAATTGTTTAACATTTACCATGTCTCTTTGTATTTTTATATTATATAGTTAATAAACTTACTATATACCTCCAAGTGACCCCAAGTGGTCCATTAATGATACACATATCATTATATGAGTATTTTTTCAGAACCCTATATTTTTAGGAATATAATATCAATTAATAATATAATATTTGTTTTAAAAACTCATTTATGTCAGTTTTGACCCTATTGGGTATTTTGTTTTTGATAATTTTAAACAGCATTATTACTTCGAAAAAAATTTATATAAAGAATCCTAATATGTTATATTAACCTATAAATTAGTGTAATTCATAAAAAGTCTCAAATTACATTTATTTTGATATTTATAATATCAATTATTTTAATATTTCATTGATTAGGTAATTATTTCATCTCCATTGTGTCATAAATAAATTAATTTATTTCAAGTATAAAAATTATAAACAAAATACCATTATGTAGGAAATCTTTTTGTCTTTCTAATGAATATTTATAATCGATTTTATCTTATTTATAACCCTATATTAAAAATGTTTTAGTAGTTAAACTTTGATTTTAACTATTTTAACTCTTCTTTAAATTAAATATTAACAAATGTCCTAATCGAATACAAGTGGACCTAAATGATAATATTTTATTCCTAAGGTTGTTTTTGGTCGAGATACACTTGTTCAATAGAATTAGAACATGTGTTAGAGTAATATTAATATCATTTTTACCCTTAATTACCCTATTTACTTTTAACCGTGGTAAATAAAAGTGAAAAGTTATTATTCACCAAAAATTATTTTTATCTTATTGAACAAAATTTTACTCCTTGATATTAACTGTGTCTCTCAGATTTTCAAAAGTCCACTCACAGAACCAGTAAAATTATGTTTTATGTGAATTTCCAAATTCTCCTAGGAGGTGGGTAAAAGACGATAAAAAGTTCCATAAAATTTTTATATATCCGAAATTATTCTAAACTAACTCCAATGAATTACATTGAATTTATATAGGTATTATGTATCCATTTTTACCTTAATTAAATTTAAATAAAATAGATAATTATTTAAATATAAAATCAGTTTTAAACTATTACTCAGTGTTTTTTCACTATTCATCAAAAATTTAATGTTTTCATAAAAATACCAAAAATTCACCCTAAGCTAATTTGGATATTCCCAATCCAAAAATGAAGTCCATTTTGAAAGATAAAATTTATAAAATATCAAAAAGTGTTTATTACTATTCAAAATTGCTAGATTGATTGGTTGTGGTGTGTATTAGAACTCGAAGTTGCGTACAACACATGCTACTGTATTATTCAAAGAGAAGCATATCGTAGAAGCTTGGGGTGTTACATTCTCCCCTCCTTTAAATAATTTCATCCCTGAAATTTCTAGAATAATACTATATTAAAATACTCAGGTGATTCCTCATCATATGTTTCTCAGTTTCCCATGTTGCCTCTTCCATTTTATAATTTCTCCATAGAACATTTACCAGACGAGTTGTCTGGTTTCTCAACACTTGTTCTCTGGTATCAAGAATCCAGACGGGCTCTTCCTAATAAGACATATCGGGTTCCCATTCTAATTCCTCATAGTTGAGTACATGCATTGGGTCAGGCATGTATTTTCTCAACAGTGATACATGGAACACATTGTGAACTTTGGAGAGATTTGGCAGCATTGCCAAACAGTAAGCTACAGCACCAATTTGTTCTAGTGTTTTGAATGGTCCTATGTACATGGTGCTCAATTTATCTTTCTTACTGAAACGTATAACTCCCTTCCATGTAGATACTTTCAAGAAAACATGATCTCCTACCTGAAATTATAAATCCTTCGGTTTTTGGCATAGATCTTCTGCCTACTTTGAGCATCTTTAATGTGGTTTTGGATTACCTTTACCTTTTCCATCGTTTCCTCCAGCAGTTCTGGGCCTACAAGTTTTCTTTCACCAACGTCATCCCAACAAGTCAATGTGCGACATCTCTTTCTATATAACTCTTTATATGGTGTCATCCTGATACTTAAATGGAAGCTATTGTTATAGGAAAATTCTACCAGAGGTAAATATTGATCCCACATACCCTGAAAGTCAAGTGAGCAAGATCTCAACATGTCTTCTAAGGTTTGAATAGTCCATTCAAATTGTCCATCTGTTTGAGGGTGGTAGGCAGTGCTCAAATGAAGTTCAGTATCCAAGGCCTTCTGAAGACTCTTCCAGAATCTTGAAGTAAAATGGGGATCATGATCATAAACAATCGATAGGGGTACTCCATGAAGTCTCACAACTTCATTAATATATATTCTTTCGGGAAATTCAAGTGGTAGATCATCTCTTATAGCAAGAAAATGTGCTGACTTTGTAAGAAGATAAAAAATGACCCATACTGCATCATTCTTTCTAGGATTCTTTGGTTGTCCCATGATAAATTCCATCATAATATTATCTCATTTCCACTCAGGTATGGGAAGAGGTTGCATGAATCCTCCATGTTGTTTCCTTCCAGCTTTCACTTATTAACCAACCGTACATCTTGACACAAGATCAGCAATCTCCCTCTTCATGTTGTCCCACCAAAAATTTTCCTTCAAATATCTATACATTTTGGTGCTCGTAGGGTGTATATAGAAATTGGAACTATGAGCATCATCTAACAATTACCTTTTAAAATAAGGTATATCGAGAACACAAAGTCTCTTCCAAATTTTTAAAATTCCATCTTCATACACAAAGTCACTCAATCTCCAATCATTCGATGCTTTAATCTTATTTTTAAACTCTTCATCATTGGTCTGGGAACTCTTTATCTTTTCTAGTAAAGATGGTTTGTCAAACATTTGAAAATTTATTGAGGTTTCACCTTCCATGGTGATTCCCATTTCCATATTTACTAAATCCATGTATATAGGATCATTTTCAACTCTCATCATGTTCAAAACTCCATGATTCTTTCTGATCAAAGAATATGACACTCTATTTGTCTTCCCTGGGTGGTAGTGTACCGTACAATCATAATCCTTGAGTAGTTCAATTCATCACCTTTTCCTCATGTTGAGTTATTTTTGTGAGAAAATATACTTCAAACTCTTGTGATCGGTATATATCTCACATTTTAACCATAGAGATATTGTCTCCATATATTCAAAGGAAAGATCACAGATTCTAACTCAAGATCATGAGTAGGATTGTTTTTCTCATTAATTTTCAACTATCATGATGCATAGACAATAACTCTATCATTCTGCATAAGGACAAAACCAAGTCCTTTCTTTGATGCATCACTATAAATAACGAACCCATAATTCCCTAATGGTAGAGTCAATATAGAAGCATTGATGAATCTTTTATTATATTCTTCACAACATTATTCATGCCCTTTTTTTCAAACAAATTTAAATCCTTTATGTGTGAGCTTCGTTAATGGGTTAGTTAATCAGGCAAAATTCTGGATGAAATGCTGATAATAACTTGCTAAACCAATAAAACTGCATACCTTGGTTATACTCGTTGGTGCTAGCCATTATTGGATTGCCTTGGTATTAGAAGGATCAAAAGATATTCCATCCTTAGAGACAATATGGCCATGAAAATAAATCTCGTGATGCTAGAATTCACACTTCATAAACGTCTCATATAATTCATGTCTTCTCAGAGACTTCAGGATAATACACAAGTGATTTTCCAGATCTTCATAGCTTTTGGAGTATACCAAGATATCATCAATAAATACCACTAAAAAGTCATTAGGATATTCCTTGAAAACTCTATTCATTAGATCCATGAAGACATAGGGTGCATTAGTCAATTCAAAAGGCATTACTGTAAACTCATAATGCATGTACCTGGTTCGAAATGCTATCTTCAGAATGAATTCCTTCTTCACACACAAATTATGGTATCCAGATCAAAGGTTAATCTTTGAAAAATATTGAGCTCCACGAAGTTGGTCGAATAAATCATCAATGCGGTGTAGGAGATACTTGTTCTGTATTGTAATAGCATTGATTTCCCTGTAGTCGATACATAACCTCATAGATCCATCTTTCATCTTAACAAAAAGGATAGGGGCTCCCCATGGAGAAACACAAGGGTGAATAAATTTCTTACTACTCAATTCCTCTAGTTGTATATTTAGTTCAACTAATTCCACAATGGCCATTCTATAAGGGGTCTTTGATATAGGCCTCGAACAAGGAATTAAATCAATGGAAAACTCAATTTCTCATTCTGGAGGATGTCCAGGTAAATTTTCAGGAAACACATCTACATATTATTTCACCATAGGTACATCCTCTATTTGAACATTCCTTTCCTCACCCATAGTCATTTCATTCTCTTCCCCCGCCCCAATAATTGAATTTAGTTGAGCTACTGGGGGTGAATCTAGATAAGAATTAGGTGGTGATGATTCTGCTCTAAAGATAAGGTGTTCTTTATCATCATCATCAAAAATCATAACCTCCTTCTTCTTACAATAAATCTTCGTATCATGGTCTGAAATAAAATCCATACCGAGGATTATATCAAATTCAATCATGGGTATGATGATGAGATCAGCAGATAAAGAACATTTCTGTTCTCTAATGGGGACTAATTCAAAAAAAATTGTTGCAATGATACTTCCCTTAAGAGTTTTGACTGAAAACTCCCTTGTTAAATCAAATTGGAAATATATAATTTTCTTAAAAAACTGGGAAGATATGAAACAATGTGATGATCCAGAATCAAATAATGCATTTTCTAAACTTGAGGAAACCATTAAATTACCTGCCCCCACATCTTTCGGAGATTCTACCTCAGCAGTAGTGATAGCATAAGCTTGGCCTTGATCCCTTGTCCTTTTCTGAGGTAAGTTCCCCTGACACTTAGGAAATTCATTTTCATAATGTCCCATCTCCCTACAGTTGTAGCATTTAACATCAGTAGCTTCTTTCTTCCCCTTCCAATCACAAGCTTGGTGGCCTTTTTCACCAGACTTGTAACATACTCCCATTCCCTTAAAGCAAGTACCAGGCTGTTTCTTCCCACATTTACTACAAGATGAATATTAAAAATTTTCATTCTTCCCCTTATTTCCATTTCTAGAGTCATCAACAGATCTCTTCTTCTCTTTCTTTTCTTTCAATTCGTAATACATAGAGAATTGTTTTTATGTCTTGATAGAAAATGAGACAATATCATCGTATGATGAGAAGGATTGTGAGACTAATGCTCGATGGAGATATGGCTTTAAGACATCAAAGAAACGATCAATATTACTCCTTAGGTTATGTATATAATTTGTTGCATGCCTCACTAACCTTGTAAATTTAGCCTCATACTTTGCAACATTCTCATCCTCCTTTTGTCTTAGACTCAAAAATTCCCCTTCCATATCTGCTCGATGGTCATGAGGAAATTGTTTTTTCTAAGAAAAGCTCTTTAAACTCCCTCTATTCCATATTTGATACTTCCTCGTCATCTTTTGTGTTTTGAATCAATGAACACCATTGATCAGCATCTCTAGTAAGGCGGTAAACAGCCATGACAACTTTTTCTCTTTCGCTACTCCCCAAAGCGTGGAATATTTTCTCAACGAAATTTATCCATTGCTCAGCCACTAATGGATTTTTACTCCCATGGAATGTCAGTGGTTTTTTCCTCATGAAGTGATCTAACATTGATCCTCCACGCTATGGATCAGGGTGCTCCATACAAGTAAGTTTATTATTCATAACTTGAGTGAGTTGTCCCAGTATGGTGATAAGTTGATCATCACCAGTTGTATCACCAGCTCCACTATAATTATCTTGAGCAGGAGGGAAATCCCGACATGGAGTGTGTGAATTGGTATGGTTTCAATTCCTTCCATTAGGCACCATTTCTAATCAATGTCATAAACTATATCAGTTTATGAATCGAAATACAAAATTCCAAACTTGTAAAACACTTAACATAAATTGAACAGTTTATGGATATAATCCATAATCATAAAAATGTTTTCTTTGAGGAAGTGTATACTCATAAACCCTTTATAATGGTTGTAGGAAAATTAGAATTATCCTGAGCATATCCCCCAGGAGTGTCGTAACCAATAGTGCAGTAAGGCCCGTTTTCGTGCACCAGTTTCCATTCGAGTCTAGCTCAAAGCAGTGTTTTCGAGTTTTACCCCTTGGTACATCTGTGCCAGAGCCGCCTCTACCTTCTAGTATCCATACATGGATGTATTGCTCGTAAAAGTCACAAAATATCTATAATACCAAAATTCTTGGAAGTTCTTCTAAACTAATCCTCAAATTCCATCTTAGGCCTATGTGCTCTAATCAGAGTTTATATAAATATAGCTTCCAATGTTTGTACTAAACTTCCACTGATACCAACTGTAATTCCCCGACCCCAGTTACCTAGAGTCAGTGCATTATTACATAATATTTTCATGATCACAAAAGATCAAATCTCGAAAGACCGATTAGTTTAGTAGCCTTGGAAACACTAGATAAATTCATAAAGTTTACATTGCATCATAAAGTGAAAACTACAACGAAATCTTTTCTCCACACTCATATACCCTTATACTATCCCAACAGTTCATTCATTAAATAATTCTTCACATCTTGGGAGAAATAAAACATAGTAAGGGGTGAGCTCAAATGCCCATAAAGGATAACAATATAGCGGAAACTTTCATAAATAAGCATAAATATTTAAGGCAATGTATAACTAAAACAACAGCCTTTTAAACATGAACTTTAGCATATTATGGTAGAAATAAAATGAAATAATTCCATTTAATTATTCACATGGATATTCTACTAGTTTAATAATCACATGCAATATCAAAAACCACTTTCAAAGTGATTGAATGCATAATTTCAGACTATCATAACCACATAGTCAAGGCCTTGTGCTAAGACTACAAATAAGATTTTTTAAAGGCCTTGTTCCCAGACACTAGTTTGTCTCATGAGACCTACCGATGCATCGAGGAGATATAGCGGGCTCCACCCATCACTTATTAAGTCCAATTCATTCTTCATATGAACAATTTTAAACAGAACCTAAACATTCGTATTAAAACTAGCATACGAAATGTCAATACTTTCTCCATAAACCATGAATGGTATAAAAATAACACATCCACAGTCAAAAATATTACAAAACATTCAATACAATATGGAAGTTTTGTATCATAATAAATAAACTTTAAATAAGCTTAAAATTCATCAAAGGATGTTGACATAGATGAAATCAAAAGTATTTGAGAGAAATATCTATTTTTTTGAAATCATTTAAAAGTCACATAATTATAAAATAAAACATTTATTTTTAAAATATTCTTATAATCTTTTAAGGGAATCTTTGACAATTTTATAATGGTGAAAAATAGCAGCACCCACTGTATAAGTTAAAAAAAGACATTCTTACCTTAATTCTGTCGAAAATGTTAAAAAGGACCTTGTTTGGAAAACAATGGAAAGATTACTTTATAAAAATTCAAACAAGGGTATACATGAATTTAACCCATATTCTATAAAATATTAATAATTATTTGAAATACATTTTTATGAAACATGGATGTGGATGATAAAGAGGTCCCAGTAGATAATTATGTATAAACAACCTCGGATAATGAAGAGATTGTGAAATAAACCCTTACCTTGTAATTTTCCTTGGTTGGGGGGTAGGTTAACCTCATATATAAGGGTAAAATAATTGTTATTAAATTATAAAATAATCATATACATTAATATGATATCATATATGATAATTTAACATTTCTTTTCTTAATAATATCTTAGTATTATTGTCATTTCGGGCGTTAACTTACTCGTTTTCTTTTATATATTTTGTTACATAAGTTGTGTTTGTTATTGATAGGTTGTATCTTATTCATATACAGAATGATATAAAGTCCTTAAACATTATTTTTAATCATAAAATGAGAATTATACTTGAATGGATATGATGGGGAATGAATCTCATCGCGTTTGCGGAGACGGTAGTCCGTACGTACGCACGAGCAACAATATCATACTTTTGATATTAAAATAATATATAATTGGATGGTATATAATATATAAAGAATAATTATCATGTTATATTTATTATTTAAATGAATTACATATCATTATTATACCCATCCAAATAATAATATATTGAATAACAATTACACGACGATGTGGAGACGGTAATCCGTACGTACGCACGTATGGTGATATGTCATTCAAAGGATGGATAGAATACTGAATATGGTTGTACCATATTTATAATAATATCATAGTATATATAAGATACTGGATTTATTATTTTAGAATGGAAATAACAAATAAATAAGAAGTTGAAGAAGAAAGGAATTTGAAAGATGGTTGTGAAAACATTACCTCTTCTTCGGGTTCTTCCTTTTGATTTGATAAAAAGGGATCCTTAGGTTGGTTTTCTAATCAAACTAAGGCCTCTAAGATGATGTGAGGGAATTGGAGAGAGTATTTGGGTAGGGGTTGTCCGAACCAAAAGGATTTGAAGGTATTAATTTGAGAGAAGGGGGAGTGCCCTTTTATAAGAGGGGTGAGGGGAACCTTTGGAAAAGCTAGAAATATTATTTTATAATAAATACATATTCGGTTTATAATGGCTCTAAAGTGGATTATTCAAAGTATAAGGTGGGTATGGGTCGAAATAATTTCAACCAATATATTTTATACAGGGTGGGGTCACTAGATTAACCATATCATTTATATTTAACTCTTAGTTAAATATTTTGACATTTACCATGTCTCTTTGTATTTTGATACTATATAGTTAATAAACTTACTATATACCTCCACGAGACCCCCAAGTGGTCCATTAAAGATACACCTATCATTATATAAGTCCTTTTTCCGAACCTTATATTTTTAGAAATATAATATCAATTAATAATATAATATTTTTTTAAAAAACTCTTTTATGTCAATTTTGACACTATTGGGTATTTTGTTTTTGATAATTTCATAACAGAATTATTAATTCAAAAAAAATTTATATAACCAATAATAATATTTCATATTAACCTATAATATTAGTTTATTTCATAAAAAGGCTCAAATTACATTTATTTTGATAGTTATAATATCAATTACTTTAATATTTCATTAATAAGGTAATTACTACATCATCATTGTGTCATAAATAAATTAAAATATTTAATGTCTAAAAAATATAAACAAAATACAATTTTGTAGGAAATATTTATATATTTCTAATGAATTTTTATAATCAATTTTATCTTGTGTATAACCCTATATTAAAAATGTTTTAGTAATTAAACATTGATTTTAACTCTTTTAACTTTTCTTTAAATTAAATAATGATAAATGTCCTAATCTTATCCAAGTGGACCTAAATGATAATATTTTATTCCTAAGGTTGTTTTTGGTTGGGATACACTTGTAAAATATAATTAGTACATGTGTTAGGGTAATATTAATATGATGTTTACCCTTAATTACCCTATTTACTTTTAACCGTGGTAAATAATAGTAAAAAGTTTCTATTCACCAAAAATTATTTTTATCTTATTGAACCACATTTTACTCCTTGATAATAACCATGTATCTTGGATTTTTGAAATTCCACTCACATAAGCATTAAAATTAAGTTTTATGTGAATTTCTAAATTCTCCTAGGAGGTGGGTAAAAGACAGTGAAAAGTTCCATAAAATTTTTCTATATCTAAAATTATTCTAAACTAACACTAATGAATTACATTGAACTTATATAGTTATTATGTATCCATTTTTAATTTAATTAAATTTAAATAAAATAAATAATTATTTATATAAAAATGCGGTTTCAAACTATATCTAAGTGCTTTTTCAATATTCATCAAAAATATAATGTTTTTAGAAAAATACCAAAAATTTACCCTAAGCTAATTTTGATATTCCCAATCGATAAATGAAGTCCATTTTGAAGGATAAAATTTATAAAATTTCAAAAGGTGGGTTTTACTATTCATAACATCTAGTTTTATTGGTTGTGGTGTGTGTTAGAACTCGAAGTTGCGTACAACACACGCTACTGTATTATTCAAAGAGAAGTATATCGTGGAAGCTTGGGGTGTTATAATTATAATAAGATGTATTTTGTTTTATCATTTGGTGCAGGTGAATTATACTACATTACTAAATTTGATACATTTATAATAACTTAAATTCCTTTGATAAAATTATGTGTCATTTCAATGAGCCCTAAGAGATTAACATTGACATAAAAATATGTTTTTGGAATACACATAAGAATATAAAAACATTTACTAAGTCAAGTATCATTGACAAGATGATCATAGTGGATTATATTCACTCTTTATTCCATCTTATCAGTAGTCAAGGTTCACTCCCATGATGATCATAGTGGATATATTCTTTTACCAAATTGGGTTCACTACGCATTTCATCTCTTATTATCTCATGACATATTCATATTTACCCAATAAATATGAGGGCTATATAATTATGGTCCCACCTATCAAATAATCATTTTTCATTCAAATTTTTACCCTAATATCACAAATAATTCATCATATATCATAAATCATGGAAAATAAATGAGTTTTATAAACATTTCAACAATTCATTATGGTATAACCCATGAAAAATAAACAGTTTTCATAAACATCTCATTATCAAATCATAAACAATATAGATAAAGGATAAAGATTATATCATTGGATCGTATCCCCATAAATCATTAATAACATCAAAGTATGTTATCATAAATAAAAATTTCATTAAAAGACCACTTGGAATATTTCTTGAGGAAAATACCATTTTTATTTTGGAATCACTTATTTGAAATATAAATATTTCAAGAATATTAAGGAAATGTTTTTATTTTAAAATAAAAATGTAAAATAATAAAGTAATATTAAAGGATTCAATAAGTCATGATGTTAAGAAATTATGTTCATGTTGGGTTACTAAACTAAATATTCCATTTAAATTTTTCATAAAAGTAAAAAAGTACCTCATTTAGAAAATGAAAATAATATCACTTTTAATTTTTTTTTAAAAATCCAAACATTGTTAAAAATGAATTTTAAAAATCATAGGAGAATTTTAAAAATATTATAGTAAATATTATAAGAAAAACCTCGATGTGGAAGAAAATTATTCCCAACAAAGGAGGAACTAAAGTCTATTTTTTACATTTTCTGATCATTTTAAGTATCAAAGATAGTAAAATGGTACTATTACTTGAAAATTTCATGGGTAAATAGATTATAATAAAATTAATGGTGTTAATTATAAAAAATATAACATAATTTCATCAATATAAATTCAATAATCAACAATACAATTTAAAATGAGAATGAAACATAGATCTCTTACCACTTTAGTAACATTTGAATCAAAGCCTCTAAAAGAGATAAACTTAGATGGGTATGTAAATCCTAATAATTTTAATTATAATAACTATAAAATATATTCATGGGTATTACATACATCATACAAAGGAAACAAGTTGTGAATATGGCATATGTCTCACAAAAATAAATGAGACGAGAAACACTTACCTCAAATTTGAATTACCTAAAAAGTGCCATAAAATCATATATAATAAAATTAATTTTTTTTATAATTTTATTAAATAGTAATTTAAATAATTTTAGTATTATATATTATCCATTTATAATATTTCAACGCATATTTATTAGTAATTCCATATTAAAATCATCATTTTTGGGAGTTAGTTATTTAGTTTTTCATGGATGTTTTGTTTCTGTTGTTCCAATTCTTGTATGGTTATATAATATAAATAATTTTATTTATGATTTAAATATCATATATATTCATTATATTTATTTTTTTAATCATCCTTAAAATTTAGATATAGAAAAATTATTTACACTATTCATGGAGATAGTTGGTCATACGTATGCATAAGCACTATTTTCATTTACTAAAAATATATAAAAAGTTAAATAAATAATATTTTATCATTATAGAACTATAATAATATAATAAACATAATATATAAATATTAAATGAATAATAATAATCAACCATGATTTATAGTGGTAAAAAATGAATTATATCGCTACGTCGAGGCGGTAGTCCACACGTACGCATGAGTGATACTTATATTTCTCATTTAATGGAAAATAGGGCGAATAATTCTAGATACATAACAATAATAATAGATTTTAATCATAATTAGGATAATTAATTTATTATTCTAAAATACATACCATATATATATGAGTTATAAGAAGAAATAAAATTGAAAGTACTTAGTTAAGATTTATACCTCTTTGTTGACAAATCTCTTTTGAATCGCACCTTAATCCTTGAAAGGATGGAATTTTAGAAAGACAAAAGGCTATAAGACATAGGTAAGTAACATATACAGGTATTATTTAGGTATTTTCAAATATATAGGGCTCATAAATTGTGCAGAAGAGATAATAGTTGGTGTCTTTTTATAAGGGGTGAAAAAGATGCACTTGGAATTACATAAAAGATTAAATTATATATATATCATAATCATGTTAGGTGGAACTATGGATAACCAAATTAAAATGTAATATGTTATAGGTTCTAAATTAACTCGACCAATCACATTTGAGAAATTTTGGGATACAATTTAAGCTTTATCTTCTAGTTAGATCACTTTAAAACCATTTTAACCCTTATCCGGATAACTCAAATTTTAACCATGATAATGTAATTATATGACCAAATATAAAAGGAATTTATATCCTAACTATCAAATTATTATCCCACATTTTTAATACAATTTATCATATTTAATTTACATATGTTTTATATATTAGTTTTAATATAATAACACAAAACATATGAAAAATGGTTTTCAAGAAAATACCTGATTTTAGAGTAAAAACAATTTTACATTGAAATAAGGTAATAAATTGGTTGAAAAAATTGTTTAAATAATAAAAAATGAAGGTTTTTACACTTTTTGGGAAATCCATAATTTAATCGAATCTTCTAATGATTCCATTAAATGTAATGACTGAAAAATATATTTTAATTTGAATAGAATATAACTTATCTCTAAAAAAGTCAATCTTGGGTTTCTAATTTCAAAACAATGATTAAAAATAAATTATTTAACTCCTTAAGGATATATTTGGTCAAAAATCACTCATAAAATAGGGTAAAATTATGTTTTAAGTATATTTTAATGTTTTACCCTAGAGATTTAACAAAATATTACATATTCTACCAAGGTGACAAATATTTACTATGGTTACTATTCATACAGACAAAACAATAAGTTCAACCAACTAAATTATACTAATTATTATAATGAAAAAAATTATTCCATTTTATCAAATTAAATTAATATAACTGGAACAATTTAATTTAAAATTAATATAGTAAATGTAAGGAAAAGCGAGTGTTGGCCCATAAGAGATTATTGGCCACCCTCTCTAGAATTAGTAGTTTTAATAATCACAAATAATGTCAACTCATATTAATAATGTCTAAAAATTTCAATCATAATTATTTTAGTTTCAATATGTGAAATTATTTTTATCTATGATATCCTATAAGTATAGTACATTATGTTAATATTTATACTATAAGACAGTCCAAACAAAAATATTATCTAAGGGTAACAGATTGAAACCTATAGAAGAGATGAGATACAAATAGTTCAACTAAGTCATCGACAGATGACCTACCAATGAAAATGACCTACCAATGTAGATTACCTACTAATGAAAATGACTTACCGATGCATATGACCTAGAGATGAAAATGACCTACTGACCCAGATGACTTACCAATGCAAATGACATACTAACACATATGACCAACTGATGAAAATGACATACGTATGTTGATGGCATACCGATGAAAATTACCTACTGACATAGATGACCTACCATAATTTCAAGTGACCTACTGATTCACGGTGCTACCAACGCAAGGACTCATCGACGGTTAAAACGAGTCACTTGTGTAATGGGTCACAGATGCATGGAAAGACCGAAAAAATGACACACCAATGGAATAAATCACTAAAAGAAGGAGATACAGACCAAGGACTCACCAATAGACTATTTAAGATTTCTTTTGTTTAAAATTATTTCTGAAGGTCATATTTTGAGTGTTTTAATGTAACTGATTAATTTAATACCCTTTTTCGGCATCTTAAATAAGGATGTTAGAAATACAAGGTACTATGTCTACCTCAAACATGCTCTTTATCGGGCTGCAGAAATATATATACAAATAATAAAGCATGAAAGAGACATATGGTAAGACTCTAGCAGACACATATATAGAACAAAATATAAGGAAACCTCCCATGATCACCATACTGAAATGATGAACGCATGAGGAGTTCTTTATTCCTACTTGTTATGAACCATAGAACTACTGATCATCAAGGTTCCATCGTCTCAGCAGCATCCATCTAAATGGAAGGAGTTGAACCTCTCACACACATAGAAGACAGAACATAGTGCTCCACTACACTCTGCTTTTAGTGTCTATTTCCAAAAGAGGACTTGAGATTCAACTCTGATACATCAGAGAGTCTAGATATGAATTGAATAGCACTTAGAGAATCTCTAATCTCTTCTTAATATATTCTTCTTTATTGTGTACTATTTAACTAAAATATCGATCAGTATGTGTATATGTACTAAAAATACATATTTTCTCCTAAACTAAATTGTAGGATACTAAATATCCTCAAAAAATTATCTTCATACACTTATTTTTCACACAAAGAAATATGGAAGAGGTCATGTGTGACCTGATTGTAATTTTTGTTCCAACGTAGAACTATGATAGAGGTCTTGTGACCTGGATAGTCCATGTAATATTTTTTAAACCCCTATCCAAGGTTTGGATCAAATATTTATTTATATATATTCCTTGGTGGAAGGTGATCACAAAGTATAGAGGACTATTCCTCTTTTTTATAATGAATCTCTTGTTTTATATCCACTATGTATTCAATTTAGTCTTTCTCTGTTTTAATTCATTTTTCAGAAATACAAATTTTACTTTTATAGTTAGTCTTGTATAGTAGTTATAAATATTTTTCCTTATTATAGTAGTTTCAAAAGCTGTATCAATATCTCATATTATTATAACTGAGAATTAATCAATCTTCTGAGAAACTATTTGAGTAGTCAACCTATTATAATTTTACTACCTTGGTTAACATTCTAGTTTTATTTTAAATTGTGGGAACCTTTTAAATAAACTTTTTAATAGATATTTTTATAGAAACTCAATTCACCCCCTCTTGATTGTACTACTCTGACCAAAATTTGGAATCAGAGGTTTTTTTCAAGTTGTTGTTTTCAAAATTTTAAAATATAAATATGTTTTAAAAAAACATCAACTATGATATTAGTTTTATTTTTAAGATCTTTAAATTTATATTATTTATAAATTTATAGTTCTTTAAAATTCTATTTCTTTATAATGGATAATATATTGGATTATAGTGCTACCAAAAAACGTATATTCTTTAATGAAACAAATTATGCAAAATGGAAAATTAAAATTAAAATGCACTTTAAATGTATGGGTTTTTAGATTTGGTATTCAATTATAGATGAATATAAGATTACTGATATAGCTATAAATACTTAGGATGGACCAACTAAGGATTCTTATAATAATAGTTTCAAAGCTGTGAATGGTCTATACTATTCTTTATGTGATGAAGAGTTTAATAGAATTTCTTGCATGTAAAAAAGTCCATGAAATTGGGGACACTTTATCTATTTCACATAAAGGAACCTCTAGTGTTAAGGAAATGTGACTTAACAAATATAATATTAAATATGATAACATTAAAATGAACCCTGATGAGCCTATTTCTAACATGTATCTCAGGTTTAATTAAATTGTGAATACAATGATCTCTCTGGGAAGAGTTGTTAGAACCAAAGAGAGAATCATGAGAATACTCATATTCTTTCCAGATATATGGAGAGAAACATCAGTATCAATCAAGGAATCCTTTGAAATTAGTAATTTACCAAAAAGGGAGCTGATATGAAATTTTATGATGTATGTGGAAGAACTAAAAGACAAAAAATAATAGGATCATGAACACAAAATAAAATCCGTTTCTTTAAAATATACTGCCTCCAAGAAAAAGGACAAAGTTCAAGATGAAACTGAAAGCTCAAGTGATGAACAATCATCAACAGACGGTGATAAGAATATGACTCAAATAGCTATAAGGTTTAAGAAATTTTAAAGAAATAATAAATTCTTTATAAATCCCAACTACAATGGTATGTATGATCACAAGAACCACTGGAAAAAGGACTGAAAGAAAGGTGATACTTCTAGTGAAATAATTCATTATGGATATAAGAGGAAGGGACATTTAAAGGCTGAATATACCAAGATTGATTACAAGAAAAAGTATGATGACAATTATAGAAAGTATAAAAAGGTTAATAAGGCAACTTGGAGTTCTTCTAAGGATAGCTCGAGTGACTCAGAATTCTCTCATGAAAAGTATGATAAAGAAAATATGTGTTTTAGGAAAAACACATATGAGGTAACACTAAATTATTTTGAAAATAATTCCTATTATTCTGGAGATGAAAGTGATTTTAAAAATATGAAAAATGAATAAATGTTGGAATATTGAAAATTTCTAGAAGACATTTGTAATGAAAAAAAAAGATAAATACAAATCTTTAAAGAAAATATATGTTTTGACTACCACTTTCAAATCTGAACTTATTGTGGAAAAATAGAAAATTTCTTAACTACGTAAGGATAACAGTGAACTCAAATTATCAAATGATTAATTGAATAAGGATCTAGAGAGATTTACCAAGGGTAAATAAATCATATTTTTAATTCTTGGTAAATAATTATCTTCTAAGAATACTACATGAATAGGATACCAACCAGAAAAGAGGAATATAAAAAAACCTATTTTGTATCAAAATATGAAAAATCTAGTTTTATACCCTGTTCTTAATTTCTTTTCAAGTTATATCTATGAAACATATTCTATTATTTCAAGTTTTTCTGGACCTAATAAAGTTTATTTTTCAAATACTTCACATACTGCTTATAGGAAACCCATGAAGAAAATGTTGGTTCCCAAATCTCTTATTACTAATGTTATTGGACCCAAACAAATATGGGTACCAAAATCATTTCTTGTCTAATCTGTTCTATAGGAAATTTGCGTGAAGATCTCCTATAAATGATATTGGTACATGGATAAAGGATGTTCAAGACAAATTATATGATACTACTCATTCTTCAAGAACATGATACATATTAATAGAGGGCATGTCACCTTTTGTGACAATACTAAAGGAAAAATAATTTTCTTTTGCCAGATTCAAAATTCTAACTCATTTTTGATTTCTAAAGTACTTTTCATTGATGGATTATAATATAATCTACTTAGTGTCTCTCAATAATGTGAGGATGGTTTTAATGTTTAATTTGAAAATGATGCATGCAATGTTTTTAATAAAGAATATTGGCTTTGACATAGAAGATTAGGACACTGAAATGTACACTCACATAGAAAGATTACTAGAAAATGCTTATTCAAGGATCTTCCTAAACACGAGTTTCCAAATAAAAAAGCCTGTAATCCATGTCAAAAGGGTAAACAACACAAAATCTCTTTCAACCCAAAGAAAAAAGTTTCAACTTCTCAACCTCTTGAGTTGGTTCACATGGATTTTTTTGGACCTCTTAGAGTTTCAAGTCTAAGTGGGAATCATTATGAATATGTTCTTGTAGATGACTACTCTAGATATACATGGACCTTTTTCTTTTCTCACAAGAGTGAATATGGCTCCCATTTTTCCAAGTATGCTAGGACTGTTGAAAATATCAGTGGTCTTTAAATTAAAACACTAAGAAGTGACCATGTCATAAGTTTGAAAACCATGAATTTGAATCCTTTTCTCACAAAAAATATGTAGTCATAACTTATCTTCTCCTAGGATACCCTAGAAAAATGGATTTGTATAAAGAATAAATAGAACCCTATAATGATTTTCTATAACCATGATTAGTGAGTATAACCTACCAATATACTTTTTGGAAAAATTTGTTAATACAATATGCTATATAATCAATAGAGTCTTGATTAGGACTATCTTTAAAAGAAATCCCTTTGAGTTGTGGAACAATAGAAAATCAAAGGTTAACTACTTCAAATTTTTTGGTTCTAGAGTATATATTCTTAACAATAAGGATAATCTGGACAAATTTTCCTCCAAGAGTGATGAAGTAATTTTCCTAGGTTATTCAATTTCTAGTAAAGCCTATAGAGTCCTCAATAAGAGATCCAAATGTGTGGAAGAATCTATGAAAGTAAAATTGGATGAGATAGATCCACATGAACCAAAGACATCTCTAGATAATCTTTAGGATGATATGTCAAACCTAGACATCAATCCTAAATCTTATGATCATCCGATGAAGAAATATTTTAAAACATCTAGTTCTGGAAATTCTCCAAATTCTAGTCATAATGAACATGAACCTATTGAAGATCCTTAAGTGACTATGCCTTCATTTTCTAGACATGTTATAACTATCAGGAACCATCATTTAGATGATATTTTTGGATATTTAGACAAAAGAACATAGACTAAAGATTCTCTAAGAAATCAAGTTTAACATTAAGATTTTCTATCACAGCTTGAATCTAAGAACATCGATGATGCTATCAATGATGAATTTTGGGTGATGACAATGCAAGAAGAGTTAAATCAATTTGAAAGAAAGAAAGTTTGGAAACTTGTAGACTGACCCAAAGATACTTTGATAGTATGAACCAAATGGTTGTTTAGGAATAAAGTAGATGAAGCTGGTAACATAGTTTGAAACAAAACTAGATTTGTTGCACAAGGTTATATTAAAGAATAAGGAATTTACTATTTGGAAAAAATTTCACATGTAGTTAGAATTAAGGTCATTAGAATCCCTATTACCTATGATGCACATCATGATTTCAAACTTTATCAAATGGATGTCAATATTTTATTCTTAAATGGATATATAGTTGAGGATGTTTTTGTTGAGAAACCCCCTGGTTTAACTAACCCTAATTTTCCAAATAATGTTTTTAAATTGAAAATGGATTTATATGGTTTAAAGAAATCTCCAAGATCTTGGTATGATAGGCTCGGCACTTTTCTTATTTCAAAAGGTTTTAAAAAGGTATACTTGATCCTAATCTCTTTATAAAAATACTTTCCAAATATGTCTTAGTATTACAAAATTATATAGAGGAAATTATTTTTGGATCTTCTAAAAAAAATTTATGTGTTGATTTTTCAAAGATGATGAAAATTGAATTTGAAATGTGTTTAATTGGTGAACTCAAATTCATTCTTGGATTTCAAATATTTAAAAATAAATAAGGAATTGTTTTTAATCAGAGTAAATATACTAAGGATATTTTATAAATATTTTTCTTTGAATGAACTAAGAGTAGTGACACTCTAATGAGTGCCACTTATAAGTTTGACCTTGATGAAGATTGTAAAACTATTGATCAAACCACTTACAGAAGAATGATTGGAAGTTTAATCTACTTAACTACTAGTAAGAAATATATTATGTTTAGTGTATTAATGTGTGCACATTTTCAAGAAACCCCAAATGAATCTCATATTCTTGCTGTTAAAAAGATTTTCAAATAGATCAAACATACAACCAACAAAGTATTGTTCTATCATAGAGGGAAACCATTTGATTTAGTAAGTTATTCTAATTTTTATTTTGTTGGTTGTAAGTTAGATAGAAAAATAACCTCTTGAACATGTCACTTTTTGGGAAATTCTCTAGTTTCATGATTTAGTAAGAAACAAAATTTTATTGCATTTTTAACTTCTGAAACTGAATACATAGCTATTGGTAGTTGTTATTCCTAAATTTTTCGAATGAAACACTCATTACTAGATTATAAATATCAATTCATACATGTCCCTATAAATTGTGATAACACATGTGATATTAATATTTCTAAGAATATTGTTTCATATTCTATGAAAAAACACATTGGTGTAAGGCATAACTTTTTCAGACAACATTATCAAAAAGGTGATATAACATTAGAGTCCATTGGAACTAAACGTCAGATTGCTAACATTTTCACTAGGCCAGTGAACACTGAAATAATGGACTACATCAGATATTATTTAGGAATGATCAATATATAGGACCCTATTTTTCTATTCATCTGACCATTTTAACTGAAGTTGTCATACAGACACTGACAGAATGAAGATGACAACGTCCTTCCCACACAGATTCTATGTCATGTTGACACAGTTTTCATGCTGACACTGATACAGTATTATGTTGATACCTTGTTAACCCGACACTGTTAGTGTTATGAAAAATTTGTCATACCGACACTGATGACCCACTATCTTTATACGTCGAATGTTTCTACCAAAACGACACTATTTAATTGAGTTTCTTGAACTCGGTTCACAATTTCACGATTTTGTGATTTCAAAATCCCAAAATGATATAAATTTAAATGGATCCACTATACTAATTTACCCTTACACTCACATGGTTGTTTCTCTCTCTACCCTTTCCCCTTCACCTTCTATCCTTCAAACCAAAATATTATAATGGTGCATGTGAAGTGATATCTTGATGGTGGAGAGTCTCATGCATCTAAAAAATAGAAGGTGAATCGAGGAAATCGGCTAGACCTATAAATCTTACTCTGGTGAACTGTGTTGTAACTCCAAAAAAATAAGTTCATGAATAATGGTAGTCTGAAAGTAAGTATTTTTTGCTCAAGTTACTGCAAGATCAAGTATGTCTTGAGTGGTTCTCAGATAATGAAATACCCTTTTACCTGAAGCTAGTTCTTGAATTTTACATGAATATGGAGTTCCAAGTAGAAAGAAGTGATGTTTCCTAGATCAAGTCCTTAGTGAGAGGAAATAGAATCTATTTCTCTTCATGAAAATATGATGAATGTCTTAAACTTCATCATGAAGGTTTATTTGATGATTATCAAGGTATGTCTCCACCTGAGAGTGATATGTTATATTTTAAGATAGCTCTGAAGGAGCTTACTCATAATGATGAGAACAAGGGACCCATTGCTACAGAGTTCAGTGGACAATGTAGAATCTTGTTTAAGTTTATTCACAATCATATCCATCCTAGTAAAGGGTACTTTACTTCTCTGAAGTATCAATATTTCTACTTGGATTATCTTCTAAGAAAAGGGATCAAGATAAATTTGTGTAGATACCCTGTTGTGAACATGAATGAAATGATCAAACCTTCCTGTAAAAAAAATTCCCTATCTATCCAAAGATAATATCACCTATTCTAAAAGAGAAAGTTTGTGTAAATTAATGAGAATAATTTGTCTCAAGTGCAGTGGGATCTTTCTCAGAAACGATATTTGTAAGAGGATGAAAATCAATTAGAACCCATGGAAGAAATAATGTGTTGGAGATGAAGATAATATCTATGATAAGTTTAATCTTTCGAAATATCCAAATAGACCTAAGAATATGGATGATCTTGGTTTTGGACCAAATGATGAATTTTTTTACTCATTAGAAGATGAAGAAGAGTATGCAACTCTAGTTAGATTTCAGGGGTCACATATCGATGATAGGAGTGATCCTGACACAACTAAACCTCACAAATGTTTTTCTTTTGGACCTCCTAGTCCTCCACTTGCCTTACCCTCTAATGAACCCACACTTGAAGGAAATGGATATGAGGAGACAGAAGTCTCGGGTATTGTGGAATATGTAATTAGATTCAGTGGCTCTAAAGAAGAAGAAGAATATAAAGATGATGAAAGTGGTTGTGGTAGTGAAGAAGAAAAAGTTGAAGATGATAGTGATAAAAATGAAAATGAATACCAAGTATCTGAACATAATGATTATGAAAGTGGTGAAAGTGATGATTACCTTCATCTGTATGATCAAGGTGAAGATGTTGTAATGGTTTAAGCTATGGATCATTCTTGGTTAGAAGAACCTCCTGAAGTTGTTGAAGTAAGATAAATCATGAAGTTGTTGAAGTAAGAGAAAATGAAGAAGTTTTTGTTGAAGTGGAATCTCAATGAATTATTGTACCTCATTTCATTTATGAAATAAGGATACCTCATTTTGAAGATGATAAACCATTGAGGATAGATCAAATTGAGGGGGATCCTCAAGAATGAGAAGATCAAGCTGGTTAAGAGCATCATCTTGGAAGAGTAAGACATAATACTCTCTCTCCCCTTGATGATGATGTAATGGTTTAATGAGAAAGTATTCTTGGGTATTTAGCCCTAGGATTGGATTATAAAGATTAATATGATGAATTTTTTCAACCAGTTTCAAGGGAATCTGTGGTTGAGACCCTTCCCAGTGACTATGTCACTAAAAAATATTTTGAAAGGTTTAAAGATGATGTTTGTTCAGTTGTAAGTATATCTTTTCAATCTAATATGGTGCATGAGATTCAAATAGATAGAATAGAAAAAACTGAGCAAGGTGATGAATTTCACTCTCTTAGATCATCAATATACGAAATGAGGTAGTCTGGGCAAGTGGTTTCTGGTCCAAGTCATATAGTAGATATATGTGAGGCTGATGTAGCTATTGTTGATAAAAAAGTGATAGAGGAGATTCAACCAAACCCAATTAAAACTTTTGAGAAAATTTTTGCAAGAATTACCAAGTTAATAAAATAAATGATTATGCTTTCTTCTATAATAAATAATTTGACCTCATAGTACAGTGGTTGTGTGGAGACTGTTCTTAAAACCTTGAAAACTCATACCTCAGCTCCTACTAATATTCCTTCTAAATCTTGTCAAACTTCTAAGACTCTGAACATTAAGGTATTCAAAATTATTGTTATGAAATAGCTTCAAGATCTATTTAGTTATTTTGGATTGGTAAACCTTGAAAATATTGAGAAGAACAGTTATCTTGTTCACAATATCACCAGACTCTATTCTAAGAGTTCTGAAACTACAAATGATAAGATCATATAATAGGTGGAATACTATTTAAAAAATATCATTACCAAGCATCAGTTGACCAGTCTGTTTATGTATTTGATATAGAACATGTCTTTGCCTCCAGTAACTAGATATTTTAAAGATCTAGTATATAATTTTAAATACATCACTCCTCTTTTGGAATAACTCATTAAGAATAAGGGTGAGTTTGAGAAATAAATGAAGTATGGTGGTAATATTATTTAGGATTTCATCAAGATGTTAAAGCCATACCTTCATTTAAAAATTGAATCCATTTTACTACCTACTGTTGTATTTATTGGACCTCCTGGATTAGTGCATCTACCTCGAATGTTAGTTTCTCTAGCTTTGACTCATATTTTCCCAATGATAAAAGAATATATTGAACCTCCTCTATTGTCACAAAACAAACCCATCCTTGTACCTAATGTTCTAGGAGTGATCCTACCTCCTCTGAAAATTTCTTCAAACCCTCCAGATTCTCAACCACCACCTACTGGAACCTCTATTTATCCATCTTAGAAAGGGATGGAACCTCTTAATCCTCATTCATATCATGGATCATTCTCTAATAGGGTTTTTTTCTTGACTTTTGTTATTTTTATTTGAAGACTTGTAACACATTGTACTTTATTGATTAATGTAATTTTGTGTTCTTGTATTTCCTCTATTTCTATTTTATCTATTACTTTAAGATACTTTTTATTTCTCTACTACCTGTTTTCTTTTTAATATTCCCAAAAGGGGGGAAACAGTTGGGAATTATCCTTATTTACTTACCTTCGATATCACTCTTATATATGTTATTTTATCTTTGATAACATTACCCTTTATTTTAGCTTTGAACCTTATCTTTATATTATAAACAGTCATCCATAGTGGGAGATGATAAGTAGAATTATTTCATTCCACATCAAAATATTGTACTGAATAATTCCATGATTTGTGGTCATTAAAAATTGGGAGATTGTTGGCCTATAAGAGACTATTAGACACCCTCTCTAGAATTAATAGTATTAATAATCATAAATCATGTCAAATCCTTTTAATAATGTCTAAAAATTTCAATCAAAATTATTTTAGTTTAAATATGTTCAATTATATTTATCTATGATCTCACATAAATTTAGTACATTCTGTTAATATTTATACTGTAAGACAGCCCAAACAAAAATATTTTCTAAGTGTAATAGACTGACACTGACAGAAGAGATAAGATACCAACAGTTCAACTGATTCACCAAAAAATGACCAACCGATGCAAATGACCTACTGACGCAGATGACTTACCAATGAAAATTTCATACTGACATAGATGACCTACTGATGAAAATGACCTACCGATGCAGATGACCTATCGATGCACATGACCTACCGACATAGATGACCTACCGATGCACATGTCCTACCGACAGAGATGACCTGCTGATGAAAATGACCTATCGACATAGATGAACTACCAATACAAATGACCTAGCAATGCAGATGACCTAACGTCATTTCAGGTGACCTACAAATTCATGGTGCTACTGATGTAAAGACTCACCAATAGTTAAAAAAGGTCACTGATGCAATGAGTCACCGATGAAGGGAAAGACTGAAAAAATTACACTCCAATTGAACAAGTCACCTATAGAAGGAGATATTGTCCAAGGAATCACCAATAGACTTTTTAAAATTACTTTTATTTAAAATTATTTTGAATGGTCATATTTTGAGTGTTTTAATGTGACTGATTAATTTAATTCATTTTTTCAGACATCTTAAATGCGGATGTCAGAAATACAAGTTATAGTTTCGACCTCAAACATGATCATTGTCAGGATGTAGGAATATATATATAAAAATATTTCATGAAAGAGATATATGGGAAGACTCACATAGAAAAATATACAAAAGAAAATTCAAGGAGACCTCCCATGAGAACAAAACTGAAAAGAAGAACGCGTGAGGAATTCTTCATTCCTAATTGTTATGAACCATAGAACTTCTGATCATCAAAGTTACATCATCTTAGTATCATCCATCTAAACTGAAGGAGAAGAACCTCTCATACTCCTAGAAGATATAACATAGTTCTCTATGACACTCTATTTTTAGTGTATGTTTCTAGAAGAGGACTCAAGCTTCAACTCTGACACATTAGAGAGTCCATACCTGAATTGAATAAGACTCAAAGCATCATTAATCCCTTCTTAATATATTTTACTCTTTTGTGTACTATTTAACAAAACTTTTGAGCAGTGTCTATGTGTTTATACTAAAAAACATTGTCTCCTACACTAAACTAGAGGATACTAGATATCCTAAAACAAAAATATTTGTAAAACAAATTCCACGAAGACATATTGAAGAGTTCCTAGGTGACCTGATTGTAATTTTTGTTCACACATATAATTGTGGTAGAGGTCTTGTGACCTGGACAGTCTGTGTACTATTGTGTTAACCCCGATCCAGGGTGTAGATCCAAATATTTATTCATATATATTTCTTAGTGGAAGTTGATCACCATGTGGAGAGGACTAAGTCTCTACTTGAGACTGAACCTCTTGTTTAATATTCGTTGTGTTTTGTAGGGTCTTCAAAATTCATCCAAGGGAAGGAAATACTCCCACAATCACTTTGAAGAAGGAATTAAGTACTCCTAAGAGACTAATAAGGTGAATGGACTTAAATTGATTTGAAAATTTCAGAAGAAACTTGAAGGAATTCATGTTTTAAAAAAAATTAATGGCCCACATACCATCACTGGTAAGGGTTCGCTGACCACTTGGATCACAAACCATCGGTACACAGAATGATCCGCAAATCACTAGCCCACAGAGTGATGACTTGTGTAAACAGTGGACTACAAATCGCATCACCGAAGGAATCATGCATGCGAAGGCCATCCGCATATTGTTTTGCGAACTTAATGGGTCACAAGAAAAGCATACCAACAGTGTTCTGCGAACCTTGATCATGAACCATAGCATTTGAAAAACCTGATTGACCAAGACTTCTACGAGTTAAGATATCTCTTCACAGGCATCCGAAAATGTTGTTGCATGCCCATAGATACGATTTCCCCAATGCTCTATAAAATGGGCACAGAAGGAATAGAGAAAGAACGGACAATGAAATATTTAAGGGGACCTAGAGTTTGGAAGAAAGAACTCGGAGAAATGTCTAGTTTTAGTCAAGAATCATTGGTGAAGCCTGAATTTCGAACCACACTCTTCGCCGGTATAGTCAGTCATGAAGTATAAAATGGTGTTACATAACAATAATAATATAACCGCAAACCTAAATGGTGAAACCGTGAACAATATATTTCTCATGGATGAAATCCTCGTGAATGATAATCCCCCGGACCATCCTACAAAATGGAGTTTCGAATAGTATATTGCTACGTGGATTTAACCTGACGTTGTGTACTACATCATTACATGGATGGAACCCAAAGAGGCATGACGGAATGTGTACCATTGCGGTGAGTGGTGGTCTATACCCATTCCTGCATACCGCATTGGTATGCAGACAACCCCTCTTCCTACATACCACTATGGTATGGGGAGCTTCCCCCATCCCGCATAAGAAAATAGTATGTGGAATGGGTGTTTTGGGTATTATTTCCTCTTGTTCCAATCTCACCCCTCCATTACAATCCATTCCTCTATGATCCCTCCATGAACTAGTCCCCTGGCATCAAGCCAAAGCCTCCTCCAAAACCACCAGACCCGTATGATCAGACCATTGGGTGTATCAGTGTGCCCCTATGAGTTTACATACCCATGGTAAGCAGAGTCATTAAGGATCTCCCAACAAAAATTTAGGATTCAGGGATGTTTGTGGGTCATCATTCACATGGTAACCCTGAGTCCAACCTTGGGATGCCAACGTGGACCGCCTTGTTCTTGGGATTAAGGGTGGTCACTTTATTTTCCATTAAATTATGAATAGTGATCTATCAAATGAGTTATGTTTTCTTCTCTATAGATGAGTACGACACTCCTCCCATTCCCAGAATTCATTCTGGGGCCCTCCCACTGAGTTAAGTCCCAAATATTCTAAGGTTAGGCCACATGACCTTTAATTGCATCTCACATTAAATGGTTCGTTGCTCCACACCCTCACCCACCATCACCCCAGCCTCTTCCACCATAGGCCCTCCCTCTCCCACCAGTATGAGAGGAAGCATGTGGTTGGTTGGATCTCATGCATTCTCTTGTTTCTCACACCAATCATGACTCACGTGGGCATAGAGGTTGGTGACTATTAAAAAATTCACACAATTCTAAACTACAAGAACTCTGCCGAAATACTTTTTTTTATTATTTTCAAACACTTTTAGGAAAATTGAGAAACCCAAAGACACATGCAATCCCAAAAACAACCAAATCCCGTCCAAATATGGACAGACAAATAGACACCCAAACAATCAACAAAAACTAAAAATCAAAATTTCCATACCTGTCATCTCCACCAATGCATGAACTCCCCTCCGCGGTGGTCGTTCCCCATTCTGAAGCTGGATTTAAACGCCTCATGAAATAACCATCATAGTCCCGCATCACGTCATCCATAGTGATTTCCCCAAAACCATCTTTCTTGGATAGGCTACCTTTCTTGAAAGCTAGGGACACCCCATGGTCCCACTTAAATGAGGCTCTAGTGCACAAAGGTCAAGGCAGATAGGAATAATCCTTCCTGCCTTTCCTTTTTGAAGTAGCAGAAGTTGCTCCTACATCCTCTATCCTGGTTCTGTCTCCAACGTGCACTATATCACTAAAGGAAAGATTTACCATATCACCTCTATTATCCTTGTCGCATCTAGAGAGCATCCCCTTCCTCCCAAGAATGTTGTTCGAGGATAATTCCTTGCCCTCCACATCTCCTCCTCTCCTCTGATCAGGCATGATGTAGTCAATACCACACATATAAATGACCGCGGTGCCATCATATTTTACTTCTCCTTTACCTTTCCCCTCAAGAACACTTCCCAAGTTGGCCGGTTTACAATGCTGGTCAGCTATATTCTCCACAGTAGATTCCTCCACAACCTTTCAGGAAACCTCACGATCAACTTCTCCTACCACAGAATCCTACATACTGGTCTCCATGGGTTCATCCTGCTTCACTACAACATCATCCATACCCTCCTCCGTAAGACCCTAGAACCTGTTACTCAAAGGAAACAGAGGTGTAGATGCAGCACCTATTCCCCCACTATCCTGGATACTACCATTTATGCCCAAAGTCACTACCGTATCACCTTTTTTACGTTCTACCCTATGATCCATCGAATCCAAGGCATCACCAAGATGATGCTCTCTCAAAGACTCACCACCTGATGGGTCACCATTCGTTTGAGAACTCATAGTATTAGTGTTCTCTTTCCTCTGGCTCTTTCCTGCATCAGGAATCTCTGGATTACATTGAGTTTCCATGACATCCGTCAAAGATGTGTTATCACTATGCCTATCAGAATCCTTGAAAACCCCTTCTGTGAGTTGCTGAACCAAAGGACCCAGTGATTGGGAGCCTTCATTTTCCCTCTCCATCTCATTTGTCCTCAACTCCAGACTAACCATCAGCTGTGACACAGTGGTAGTCCATGCTGTATCCTCCCTCCTAACTGAGGCCTGGGACTCTCGGCATCCAGTTTTCAGCACCTAATATGATTCAACTCTTCAACATCTCCCTAGAAGATGTCCGAAATGATTGTAAGTCGAGAAAAAATCATAACAATTCTCATAAAAAGCCTGTTATTTACATCTATATTCCTCGCCAATTGTAATCCAAACAAACTTGAAGCATAAACCTCAACGCATACATGAGGGTTAATTGGATGGCACACTACTTCAGTTTCTCTATCCGCACACAGGAATCTACCCACAAGATTACCCAACATTCTTATAACAGATTGGTTCTGGAAAGGTAGGGGAGATTAGGAAAACTAACCTAAACCGCAGTCGAGGGTGAATCCCGTTTCATATGAAAATCAAAAGACCAATGAAGTAGAAAAAACCTAATACCATTGTAACTACGAGGAGCTCTTGACCAATCCTGAATGAGGTCCTCTTCTGAATCAAAGCGGATCATAATATGTTGTCTGTCCAGTAGCCCGACAGTCTCCCTTTATTGAAGATCCCAAGAAGAGAAGACAAACTGGTCGATTGCATCGACGGAAGGTCTCCTCTGTCTGAAGCGAGCGATGAGAGTGAGATTCAGCAATGAATAGGTTTCTGTGAACTCGGATGTTGAAATCTAAAGATTAGGGTTGCCAATCAAAGGATCTGGAACTTTAGGTCTCACGAAGGCTTTCGGAAAATGAGGACGAAAGGCGGGATTGGAGAATGGCTGGAACGAATACCTTCTTATCCCGATGAACGACGATTCTCCCTCCCTCGCGAAGGGGGGAGGAGCTGGACCAGACGTTGTCATCACCGGCGGAGGGAAATCATCATAGGTTTATCACGATTGAACTATAAGAACTCTGATTCTAGATCAAACTAGGATATTTAGGATGCCTATTTGAAGGCCCGAGCTCAAAAGGGTTCCCTCTCATAAAGGGTTCACCCAAACCTGTTCCCCTTAAATGGGATGCTTCCATGCATAAGCCCCGGTGAAATATGAACTACAAGAACTCTGATTCCTAATCAAACATGGATACATATGTCGCCTACATGAAGGCCTGAGCTCAAAAGGGTACCCTCCCATAAAGGGTTCACTCAATCATGATCCCCTCAAATGGACAGCTTCCATGCGTAAGCCCCAGCCAAATCTGAACTATGAGAAATATAATTCCTAGTCAATCTAGGATACTTAGGACACCTACATGAAGGCACGAGCTCAAAATGGTACCCTCTTAAAAGGGTTCACCTAATCATGTCCTCTCAAATGGGCATCTTCCATGCGTAAGCCCCAGAAAATCTGAACTACGTGGGTTCTGATTCCTCTCTCGAGGATACGTAGGAAACCCATCTTATGGGTCTGATCCCAACATCAAGTCACCTTTAATCCCCTTGGTTGCCAATAATATTCAGAGCACCTTATTATATAGATCAAGTCATTTTCACCTCTGAAGCATCAAATATATGTAAGCTTACGACATTCCTGCAAACTAGGGGTATCCCATTGACACACTATTTGGGAATGAACCAAGGATTCACAAACATATGAACACAACTTAAATCTATAAGAGAGTCTTAGTATAGGCGGTAATCCTCCCCCAGAAGGGGTGTTGTGAGCCCGAATGCCCATCCTCTAGACCAATGGAGTCCTTAAGTGTTTTTAGCCAAACCATTGTTCAACGAGCACCTTCCATTGGATTGAGGGTCCATGAATCATGGAATCTAGGGCCATTGGGTGTTTTTAGCTCCCATAATAAAATCATTAGAGGACATCTAAGGACGTTATATCTATGGAGGACCAATTTCACAAGTGCTTGACCCAATACAATCTCCCACTGGGACCATCTGATGGTCTCATCTCCTTCACAATACTAAAGGGGTGAATTATCTAGTCCTCGCTGGGTTAATCCAACCTCACTCTAAATGATAATGACGCAGAATGGGTCAAAAACAAAAGAAATGGTGAATTTGACAAGAACACGTCTCTGGAAAAAGAGACAGGTGATGATTCTCATCAGACCATTTTTTCATCACCCGGAATGTGGCACCTTAGAGGAGGAACAAAAATGGTGAACCTGATGTGAATCCTTATCGAAGGTAGTGGTTCTACCCCAATGATAATAATCACAAAAGGACATTTCATGTCAGGACATTTTGTTCTCCCATTTATGTTCTAGAACGTTCCACCTCGGAGGAAAAGCAAAAATGGTGGACCTGACATGAATCTTTAACCAAGGTGGAGGTTCTCCCCCATTGATAATATAAACAAAAGTACATTTCATGTCGGGCCATTTTGTTCGCCCCTATGCGCACAGGAACGCACCACCTCAGAGGCGGAACAAAAAGTGTGAACCCAACATGAATCCTTAACCATGGTGTCGTTTCTACCCCACTAAAGCCCCTTCACCCCACAATAGAATAAATAGAGAATGGGGACGAATTGAATCGGTATATATGCATATGTTTAAAGGAATTCTACTTTGATAAGGTTTTGTGGTCTGTATGTCGTATATATTTGTTGCAGGTTTCTGAAGAGTATCCTTTGATCCAAAAGACATCCCAATGACCAATGCAGACACGCTCATCAGTGATCTCTTAAGAAGTTAAGGTCCCAATGAATATTCTGACCCCCTTTCCTACCTAGCATCTTCAATTATGGGTATCCAACACGCTGATCAAAGAGTGCCAATGAAATGGTACTCTCTCTATAGTAGAAGCTGCGAGATAATCCATCTAGTCTGAAATGGTTTTCCAACCACCTCCTCTGCTGTAGCTGGCACCCCAACACATGGTGGCCTCAGTGGTCATCTCAACCCATTTTGAGAGCCTATCCCTAGAACATGATAACTTTTATATCCCTTCTATTAGGGAGGCAGATGAATTCAATGTTGAAAACTTTATCTCAACTATATATGGGTCCTACTCACAAGCCCCCTCCAGAGAATGTCACCATCGACACCAGATGACCAAGCCTCCTTACATTTAATAGGACCTTATGCGGAGGGCACCTACTAAAGTCTAGGAGACCCTGGCCCCTCAGGTTTTCGGCCAAGGGTGACAAATATATAATCAGAAACACTCTATCACCCTAGTTCTTAAGGAGAAACTATATCATACTAACGTGATGTAATTCAGTGACCAGACATACGACTCTTCCCCCTCCACTCGATCCCACCGCAAAAATTGGGTGGCACAATACGAGTACATGCACATTTCTGTTAGTGCTAGCCAGTCCCACCATGCAGACAGGGTGTCAAACTAGAGGCAGATGCAGATATCTACTGATGCACAACAAGACCGTCAACTCAATAAGGTTGAAACTAGATATATACAAGAAAAAATACCTACTTATGCATATCAATCTGTCCATCCAAATAGGGTAGCAAGAAAATATGACCAGAGTCAAATTTATGCAGATGTATACAAATCCTGTGAGACAAATACTATGGAAAATGAGCAGATGAAAATCCCCATTCATGAATATAAAGACCACCAGAAAAATATAGTGGCAACCAGAGAAGACAACTAGTGGCAGAATCATTCCTCTATCCCGACATAGGAGAACTATGAGTATTTACTGGAAACTCATGGAAGACCGGATCAGGCATAAACTTTTTATCCAATATCAGAATGGACCTTCACACTCGTTCCAAAAAATATGTATCTCAACCCCTATTGAAAATTATGGAAGATTAGACATCGATCCTAGACCATATCATCCAAACGTTCCAAGACATTCTTGTATTGGCAGAAAAGGTGAGAAATTGATCCCATAACCAAGTTTCCACAACCATATCGAATTACTCTAAAAATGGGTTAGTCACTCCAGAGAATTCATGCATTCCTACTCTAGTCCAAGAGGGTCGACAACAATATCACATGATGCAAGGACAACCGTATCGACAACAAATACATTTTCCAGCTGGGGGACGCCGGTCCAACGTGGTGGATGCTCTGGGCATGCATATATCCCTTCCAAACTCAAGATGTTCGTCGGCATGTCAGGGTGGCATCACAAGACCCAATAAGACTGGGACCCATATATGAAGGTTGTTACGATTAGTAGATGCCCCTAGTTACCCATAAGAGAGCACTCAAAAATAATATTTTCCAAATGCAACCATAAAATGAAGAGAACATACATGATGTTAATCTTCTGAAAGATGGGGTTCTTGATGCCCTAAAACATATATCAAAAAAGTCTCAAGGCCATATCATTCCATTAAAAATTATGGAAGTGACAATAGCAGTTTTTAAGGCCCTCCTCGCAATATCGCTACCAGCAGCTCTGAAGGTCCTCCATAGAGCACCCACATGGGCTAACTCCATGGTCCTGGAATGATCGATCACGGGAGCCTATTTCCTGATGCATGTTGGGGTATCCCTCCCCTTGACCTAATGATTAGATAGAAAGAAGGTCCTACCCTTGTTTTCATGCGCCCTGATGGTCCTCCCTAGGGTATACACTGTAGATATGCTTCTCCCCACAATCAGACGTTGATTCATGATGGTAGTTTTTTCCATGATGATAGTCATTGTGAAGGCCCTCCCCACAATGATAGTGTCTGTGAAAACCCTCCCCATATTAACATCAAGCAACAAGAAGGTCCTACCCTCATTTTAGTATATCCTGAAGGCCCTACCTAGGATGTACACTTCATAAATTTTCCCTACCTCCAGTTATCAAGTTGTGATGGTATTCCCCTCCGTCATTGCAGTCACCGAGAAGGTCCTCCCCTTAGTGACATCAAATAGTATGTTGGTATTCCTCTCATTGTATCCATCCCTAAAGGTCGTCCCTAGGGTATATTCCATAAAAACATTTCCCACGGTCTAACATCAAGTTGCTATAGTATCCCTCACCATTTTAGCACCAATTGCGAAGGTCCTCCCGACAACAAAAATTCATATTGGTAATAATTTCTTCCACTTTCCAGAAGAAATGCGAGAAATCCCTACTATTCTGAGGTGATCGGAAAGGAGTTAGACATATCAAGGGCTGTATTTATAATGAGTGATATTCTTTCTCAACCAGAGGATGGCACGGGGCCACACTCATCTTCTGAGCCACCCCTGTTCCATCTTCAAATCAGTAAGGATCCCACTAGCCCTCTTGCATGGAACGAAATTATTAAGAAGCAATCTAGTTTGGAATATAACGTAGAGGAGAATCCTAAAGAACAAAAATAGGATATGTTTCTTGTGAGAAGAAAAATATCTAAGGATAATATACCAGTGATGTATTAGCCTACGACCACTTCTCACTTCAACATTCCTAGAGAGTTTTCTAGGGAATGTATATAAGACATTCGCCTCAATATATGGACGACTATTCATCAGATGAAAAGAAAAATTCATGCCCTATAAAGGGTATGTGGACCATGCCAACAGGTTAGGGGAGCTTCACCATCTAATAGACTGGAAATCTCTCAAGTCTGCACAGCAGCCAAGATCATAAGGGAGAAAGAAAAAACTTGAACTGGATTTCCACCATGCACTGAAAAAGTAGCTTCGCTTCATTTGAAATGCCCTGACTAGAGTTCATATCTAGGGATGGGGAGAACATGGAACTCTACACTTCACCCCTCATCCCATCCAATAGACCCCATTGGAAATGACATCTTGTAATGTCATCACCCAAATGCAGCAATAAAGTGAAACCCCTGCTTAGGAAATATGGGATACTCAACCAAAATTGGTCTAGAATAAGTCTCAAAAGCCTGAGGACAGAAGAGATCAAGCCATCAAAAATATTCTAATTTAGGAAACCAAGAATATCCAGTATGCTTTCCAACTAAGGGAATCCATCTAGAAAGAAGTTATCATGTCTTCAAAAGTCCATAGAATCATTGTAGGCCCAATTCCATACTCAGCTCACACCCACACTAGAGGACATGAAATTGAAAAGGTGGAAATAGCGGCAGCTTTCGCCATAATGCGGGAAAACCCCAACCCATAGGGCTGGGGGAATTTTTAAATCCAAATTCCCTCATAAAATCAAAAAATCATGGTTGTATCGTATCAATGGATTAATGGGGACAACCCCAACCCATAGGGATGGATGAATTTTTACCTCAAGTCCCTGCACAACAGAAATCCATATTCTCTTGTTTAGGAAGAATGATGGGTAGGGGAGTCACCCGTTCCAACCCTTTTCATGGTTCACACCCTCCAAGACAAAACCGCTTTATGAGGTCGGACCAAGGATCCCTTCGGGCTAATCTCCGCCAAGAAACCCAAATAATACCATATAATAGAAGGAGGAAATCCAATAAAGGATATAGAAAATCTTCCTACCATTCCACATCGAGTACACCACCCCTAATACGGTATGTATCAGTGAACATGGTAAATACCAACCTCACAAATCTAACAGGAAATGGAATTGAGGGAGAGGATTAAAAGGAAGATGGTTCCCTCACAAAGGTATCCTACACCGAGCCTAATGGTGTGCATACTTGGAAGCAGAGAGCAGTCCTATGTTTGGGTGCCCCCTTAGTTAATCTACCATTTCCTCCCACATAAAACCCTAACAAATAGAATAATAAATCCAATTTCAAATATGACCTACCTCCTCCTCTCCCTGAGAATGTGTCCATCACCTTCAAGGAAATTTTTTCCAAGTAGTATGAAGAAATAAAAGAGCTTAAGTGAAATGATGTTGAGCTACGTCGAGGGATCAGCCCTGTTCGATGTGTTCCCTCTATGTAACGTCAGCAGGTATTCTTAGAAGAGGTGCCCTTGCCACATGCACGCATCTTGGGGAATGGATCCAAGCTCAGAGGCCCATCCAATCTGGCATCGGGATTGGAAACATACTTAAACCTAGCCTCGTAAGGACATTAAGACTTACCCTTGCTGAGAAGACAAGAAGAGTATATTCAGGTAATCCCACAAAGGATACCCCCGACTGGGTATCCACCCCAAATTCCAGCAACATTGGCACACCCAGATTTGGCCACTGCCACACCAGCTCAAGCTCAAGCTTGGCATGATATGCATCAAGGGATCTTAAACACTATCAAGAAACTAAATGCTCGACTAGAATCCATGGAGGGGTGGCACACTCTAATAGAACCAGAGCGCAAACCCTACCTTGATTGGGTAAGCAATGTTCTGCCACCTCCAAATTTTGAAAACCCCATATTCTTAGTATTAAATGGCTCTGGGGACCTGAAACAATATCTAATGTACTACAACTCTTATTTTTACCCCATGATTGGAACTCCAAAGTAGAAGAAAGCATTAAAACTCAAGTTCTTCGTTCGAACCCTGCAGGGATCAGCCTTCGTATGGTATACTAGTTTTCCAGCAAACTCAATCCAAGGCTTGAAGGACCTCTGACGATAGTTTCTCTTCCAGTTCAGTTCAACACTACTTAAGACAATGGTTAGTGATATCATGAACTGCAATAAGTGAGATAATGAAAGAGTCTCCAATATTATTTCTAGATGGAGAGGCCTGACTTACCCCCTGAACCAGCCACTACCCTAGGATGAAATGATCATTATGTGCATCGACAATATTCGTGATGAATTATGAACACCTCTAATCCCAGTGATGTACGCATGTGGGTTTAGAGGTTTCTCTTACATTTCTAAAAGGATATAATACTCCTTGAAAATATAAATCTCAATTCCCAATTGTCCCCATCAACCCTAGGAAAATTATCGAGAAAATCTTAAGTGACTTCTGTCACGCTTAAGCCACACCCGGCACCAGCTCCAGTTGTGAGACACCCTCTAAACCGTGCAGGGCCCCCTAGACACCAACATTCACCCCCACCTCAGCAATATGAGTGACGGGGTGATATAATTAATCAGTTCAAAGAATTAATAAATAATGTTTACTCATTCTGATATGACCATATTCGAAGCTATTTCATTGACACCGTGAATTGCTACTTTCTCTTTCTACCAAAACCAAAGAGAGTTGATGAAGTGGGTCTCAAATACTGTCCAATTTATTATCCCTATCACTAGATATTAGGAAGCACCATCTAGGAATTATTTTTCTTCAAATATCTCCTAAAAATATATTGGATTCTGAGAAAGTCAAGTTGGGCCTGCCACCAGCATAGGTGGTGTATGTTTCCACCTCACACTTAAGAGAGGAAGAGGAATGGAAAATAGTATCCAGTAAGAATGAGAAAAAAATGACAATTAGATGACCTTGAAGATAGTCAAACGAGTCCATGTCATTCTCCAGAAACAGTTAAAACAACTAATCATGCCCCAAAAGTTCTTGATATAGCACAATTGTCCTCCTCGGTTCTCCAATCATCTATGGTCCAGAAGGGCAGAATGTAGGAGAAAGAATATGGGATGACACCAAATCCAAATTCAGTGTTGACACTTGAGTATTTCATACCAACAGACTTGGTACAATGGGAACCGCTCCACCAAATAGCACCATTAGAAGGATACAGTCAGATTGAAACACTATCAGATCAAGAACGGATCTTCAGATCCATTAATGTCATTCACTTGATAGACCCCTTCTCGGATGGATATTGTGGGCACAAACTGGAATTCCCCATTCCCAATTGGAGAGTCGAAGGAAAATTTTGCAGAGGCTGGAGGTTTCCTCAAAGGAATGATTATGGAAGGAGTCAAATTCTTGGCCACTCCATAAATCAGCCCATTAACATTACAAAAACTCATAGAAGGACCCTCTGGCAGACACAACAAGAACCAAAATGCTCCTCCACCCCCATCAGAAGAAATATTAGCCCAGTTTTCTTGGAATATTCATAAGGGGAAGAAAAAATTTCAAATCTCCCACAGAATACGGGTGGACTAGTTTGGGAAAACCCGGAAAGGACCGCAGCACCACTGGCCCTGGTCACAAAGTCCGAACCACCCCTTCTAAAGCCCAACCCCTAATTCGTTTGTGAAATACAAACCCTGATCCAAGAAGTGCCAACATTTAGAGAAAAAGTATGATATTCTAAAGTTGCTGGCTTTAGTACCAGCAAAGTTGTCAAACCTGGATGCGTTAACTCTATCTGCGGATATTAGGGAGGTGCTCATCTAAGACTTACTAAGTCCCCAGGAATTTGCAGCCAAAGTAGTAGTAGCCGAAGTCTATTGAATGAAGACAAATCCTGATGAATTTCATGTTGTCATCTCCTTCATAGAGAGAGATGAATATTCCATCATGCAAGGTCACATAAAACCCTTATATGTGTCCAAAAAGATAAATGTAATTGACGTCTGGATGATTTTCATCGACAAAGGCTCTGGATTCAACCTCCTCCCACTATGAACACTTCACCGTCTTGGTTAAGATGAAGATAGATTGACACCCTACACCACAAACCTACTATGATTTGACAAAATCGAACAAAAACCATCAGGATGAATTATGATTAAAACTCAGCTCAGAGACCTCATGTCAGATTCTGAGTTCCTGGTAGTACAGCAAAGTACATCTTTCAACAACTTGTTGGGGAGGCCTTGGATTCATCAGCACACTACAATTCCATCATCGTACCATCAGTGCATCAAATATTGCACTAATGGGAAAACAAAACATTTCATGCCAATAAGTCCCCGTTTGAGTACTGTGAATCACATTGTATTGATTTATGGTTCTATAAATTGTAATAAAAACATTATTCATTTGATGACATTAATTGGATTATAGCCCTTAATGGATTGTAAATGGCCGCCTCTGACCCCCTCCAGCAGCTTGGGGAAGAGTATGTATTACCCATCAACCAACTTGAATGCACAAGTGCAAGTCTAAATGAAAACTCAATTTTTTTCATGACTACCGCAATGGCCTCTAAGTCCAAACACACGAAAGAGTGGGATAACTCCCATGATGTCAGGAAAATCCCTATCAAAGATGCTCCCGGCCCATCCATGGGACCCCTAACTTCTCTCGCCTTACATCCTAAGGTAAAAGACAATTTCTATCATGACATTGGAGATTTCATCTCGAGATTCCTCTCTCCATCAGAAGAGGAAGAAGATGAAGATGATGAAGATTATGAAAAATAAGAATAAAAAGAAGAATAAGAAGAATAATACCTCAGAGATTCCCCTCCTGCATTCTAAGAATATGTCTCCACCAAAATCGATGAACTTAAGAAGACAAATATGGGTACCAAATATGATCTATGACCCACTCTGATCAGTGTGGCTATGACTATCGAGGTGAAAGATGCATATACCTCCTTCATAAATAAAAATTGAGATGTGTTTTCTAGGAACTACACCAAATTTCCAACCCTAGATCTTGAGGCTTCCACTCATCATCTGGGTTTAACATAAGACCATCAGGGCTATAATTAGGTATCCAGAAGGACCCACCCAATTCATGCTATCAAAATAGATGTTGAAGTTGACAAGATGATCAGAGCCAACTTCATATGGGAAGCCCAATATCTAATCTAGCTGGAAAACATAGTCCCTGTAAAAAAGAAGAATAGAAAAATTAGGATTTTCATTGACTTCAAGGACCTTAATCAACATTGTAAAAAAGAAAATTTCTCAATCATATTCATAGAATTGTTGATCGATGCAATCGTTGAATATGAAGCCCTATCATTCAAGGATGTCTATTCAGGATACAATCAAATCTAGATGGCCTAAGGGGATGAAGAAGCCACTACTTTTAGGTCCCCTCAGGGTGTGTTATATTATAAGGTGATTCCCTTTCGTCTAAAAAATTTTTCCACCACATATCAGTGCACCATGCATCACATATTCAAGACCTTATTGGGAAATTTCATCGAGTGTTATTTCAAAGATCTAGTGGTTAAATCATGATACATCTCAAACCACCTGGCCGATCTTGAAACTATCATCAAAAAACTATGATAACATAGTTTACAGATAAATCCTCTAAAGTGAACCTTTGGTGTAACCTATGTAAAATTCCTCATCTTTGTTATATGCCATCGTGACATCAAAGTAGATCCTGAGAAGAAGAAATCCATCCTTAGCATGTCCCCACCTCGTAACCTCACCAAGTTGAGAGGTCTCCAGGGGCACCTAGCCTACATCTGGTGAATCATAACCAACCTAGCAGGTAAATTTTTACCTTTCACCAGTCTCATGAAGAAAGGAGTAACATATGAGTGGGATAATGATATCCAATAAGTGTTTGACAATATCAAAATATATCTCATATGCCTCCCGATGCTTATACCGCCAGTTGAGGGGAGACCACCCATTTTGTACATAACCACCATATAATGGTCATTAGACACCTTCCTCACATAGAAGAATTATTATGGTAGAGATAAAATCCTCTATTAAATAATATAAAAAAATATTGATGATGAAACTTTGTATTCAAAATTTTAAAATAAATGCCTATCCCTAATCTTCACGGTTTAAAAATTCAGTCATTTCCTACATCACCATGAGGTCCACTTGGTCTCCCACTACAATCCCCTAAATTATATCCTAAATCGTCCCATGTTAAATGGACACCTATCACGATGGGTGGTCATCCTATAATAGTTTCACATATGGTACGTGCCCTAGAAGTCCATAAAAGTCTGGGCATTAGAAAACATCCTAGAAGAGAACCCTTCAGTAGAAAACACACTTTTAGAATCTGAACTACAGGATGAAGAAGTATTATCCATCCAGGAGGACCCCCAGACATGGGAAATTTACTTCGATGGTGCTTCCAAAATCCTAATAGGGAAAAGGATGGAGTATCCCAAACTAAATAAGTTTGGCCTAGGAATTATACTTGTATCCCCCGAAAAGTTCATCTAGCCTTATTCTTTCCTGCATTTGAAAGGGTGTACAAATAATGAAGCAGAATATTAGGCCCTCATTGTAGGCCTGGAACTGGCAGTTCATATGCAAGACAAACCTGTAAAGATAAATAGTGATTTATAGCTAGTCATCAGACATGTCAATGGTGAATATTTTATTAAGAAAGAAGTATTATCCCCCTTGATGAACCACGTTAAAGAACTGATGGCAGAATTCCCATCAGAACCAACATTGACCTATGTCCCTCGATCTCAAAATGCTCAAGACGATGCTTTGGAAAATTCAGCCACATCCTTCTTCGATCCAGATTGGGATGAAACGGTTTTTAAAATTTCCCACTGTCGGATGGTCTTTCTATTTATCCAAAGTCTTACATAAGATATTGACGAAATTATCCCCATTTTTGAGCCTTATGGTCACACCACCAGTTAGATGACACCCATTACAAATTACCTTCGAAATGGGGAACTCCCACTTTATAGGGATGGAAGGGAACGAGTCTGAATATGGGAAGCCAATTTTACCATGTACAATGGGGTAAACTAATAAAAGGATATCTACAAACTAGGCCTTGAAAGAGTCCTTCTCATCTGCATTGATGGAGAATAGTTTGTTGTTGTCATGAAAGAAGTGCACACAGAATCTTGTGGAGTTCACCAATCAGCAACTAAGATCTCTCACCAAATCTGAAGGCTTTGGTATTACTGTCCAACTATGATAAATTATTGTTCCATATTCTTCAATAACTTCAATTTATGCCATGTTAATTCCAATTTCATACACCGACCCATGGAGTTACCTCATACAGCTATGTACTACAGGACATTCGCCACCTGGGGGGTGGATGTTGTGGGACCATATCCCCCTGCTACAGCCAGATAGTTCAAGTTCATATTCATAAAAACTGACTTCCTTTCCAAATGGTTTGATTCCATACCCCTTAAAGAAGTCAGGGAGAAAATCAACATTAGCTTTGTGACGGCCAACATCATTACCATATTTGGTGTCCCTCATAAAATACTAATAGACAATGGCACCAACATCTGCTCTGATGAGTTGGACAAGCTATACCAGGAGTATGAAATCAAATCCAGTTGTTCGTCCTGGTACCATGCAGTGGTCAATGGGAAGATAGAGGATTTCAATATGACTTTGTCCAACATACTCCAAAATATTGTTGATAAGGATAAAAAAATCATGTCCATACAAGCTCCTTCATACTTTGTGGGCTTACTAGACCATGACCCATACAGCCACCTAGGAGACCTCGTACTCACTAGTTTATGGGGCAGAGGCAGTGTTTCCTATCAAAATTCATGTGACATCACTTATTGTGTCCCTTTGTGATCAAAATTAAATGGATGAGAGATCCCAGAGATGGTTTGATTAGTTGGAGTAGCTATATGAAAAAATTCTGCAAACTTTATACCATTGGGAAATCTATCAAAATCAGATCACATGAGACTTCAACAAAAAGGTCCGAATTTGATATTTCCTCAATAAAGAAATGGTGTTAGTACTTAGAACCCCAATGATACTTGAGAAGAAGCCCCAAAATCTTGAACCAAAGTGGGAAGCACCATATAACATACATACGGTCTATTCCAATGGATCATACGCCCTAATATCAAGGGACAGAAAGCTCATCATGGATTCCACAAATGGAAAATTTATGAAGAATTTTTTTTCTTAATAATACCATGAAGTTATAGTCCAATATCTAAGACCTTAAACTATGAGTAGTAATACCATGAATTCATGGTCCAAACTCTAGGACCATAAACTATTAGTAGTAATACCATGAATTCGTGGTCCAAGCTCTAAGACCCTAAACTATGAGTTATAATACCATGAATCAATGGTCCAAACCGTGAGACGTTAAACTATGAGTAGTAATACCATGAAGTCATGGTACAAGCTCTTGGACCTTAAACTATGAGTAGTAACACATGATGTAAAATTGTAACGAACCGGTCCTCGTTGTATGACTCTAAAATGTGCAACCTCATGTCCTCACTGCAAGACGTTAAACTGCATAACACAAAAAATGTCTTCATATCATGATAATAAACTCCATGATCTCTCATAGAACTATGTACAGCTTGATTCTTGTCCTCACAGGAAATGTAGTGACCCCTCGATCATCAATATTGGTCCATCCCCCACCATAAAAAAATGCATATGTCATGTAATCTATCTCCCCACACTAGTGTGGTAAACCCTTGTCACTCTTTTTTTATCACAATGAGTATAAATCACATGAGATTAGGATCAGTGGTAAGGATTATATTACGAATACAAATTTTAGGGAAATACGGTAGACCCGGCACCTGTAGGAATTGAAACAAAAATGTCCCTACACATGGACCGAGCCATATCGGTACAAGAAATGTTCAGAACTACATAAGGATTGATTCCTGCCCTTGCAGGATTCGTAGTGACACCTAGATTTGGAATCCTATCCCATAAACTAAAAACAAATTCCCTCACATGTCCCTAAAAATCAAGTAAAAATTTGTTGGGAATGGTCAGATCTATTTATGGCGAGATTCTGTACCTCATATGATACATAGTGACACCCATATGTGGCATCCTTGCCTAGCCACCAAAAAAATTCCTCTTTCCCTGTGTGTAGGTCAGGCTTGTATGAGGATTCCATGGAAGGTCCTAACTACAAGACAATAAACTAATAAATTCTTCAAGAGTAATGTGTGGCCCAATCCTTAGTGTTATGAGATCCCTCACATGCCCCCTACTCATGAGAAGTCAAAAGGTCATGCTTCCCCCTAAACATATGATTCAAATCTGTGTGGAAGATCTAGTAGATCACGATTAATCACGATATGGATATTTCCTCTGCTCCCAGACATATCTTTCCCATTTGAATGACTCTGTATTCTGTGAAAACTTGGATTCCCATAACCATTCAAGGCCATCTGAGATAAAAGTCTGGTGTCATGTAGACACCTTTGTTTGACTATGCACATCATGCCCTGGTGTCTCGACATATGTTTTTGACAAATATAGCCATCAATCAAAGGAAAATTCATCCCCAGGAGAGTCATCTATTATCTTGGTATGCCCGATGTCATACAAGACCCATGCCATCACTTTTGATCCAAGTTTCCCCTTGAAACTATGGTTTACACCTTTTATCATCACTCACATATAAGGAACTCCATAACATCCTGATTGTGATTAACAAAAATCTATTAAATATCTTTATGATATCATAATCGTACTCATTGTATGACTCCAAACTACATAGAATCAAGTCCTCACCACACAACATTAAATTGTGAAGCCAAAATAGTTCTTGTTGTAATACATTAAACTATATATAAATGGTTTAAGCCAAAAGATTCCTCTAATGTTTATTTATATATTCTTAGGTAATGACTTGGAATCCTTGTAATTCATTGTTTCTCACACCAAGAATTGATCATGTGAGCTTAGAGATATTAGTGAGAGATCCACTATTGCATTATGGAAAAACAGTCCATAAATTTGGTCCTAGAATCACGACCCTAAAAGGCATGTCATGGTTCCCTTCCCTAAGAGTAACCCCACGTCCTGGCCATGTGATGTTAAATGACAGGGTACCCCAAAGATGGGATGAACGCCTCACCCTATGTGCGATCTTGATCTACGTAAGGGATACCTAACTCCATGAGTAAATCACAATCCAAATGTTTCCAATATGTCTAGATACACTCTGTTTATACCTCAAACAATGTTCTCTGAGTGATCTTGAGTCCCCATAATCATTCATGACCATCTGAGATGGAAGGCCAGTGCCCTATGGACACCTTTGTTTGAATATGAACATCATGCCTTCATGGCATTGCATATGTTTCCCACAAAAACATTCATCAATCAAAGGAAATTTTTTTATTAGGAGAGTCTTGTTCTATCTTAGTATGCCCAATGGATTCTAATTCCTTATAACATCCCTCTTTATTTAAGGTCCCTTAAATTCACATTTTACATATTCCTTCCTACACACATAATGGATATATCATAACATACGGACCCGATTCATATCCAATCCCTTTTGAAGTTTCTAAAGATACCCCATCCATATGCATGAAGTTGATCCGCATACAAAAGAAGAATGCCCCAAATCATTTCTGGGTTTACTAGAGATGTTCAACTAAAATTTACCTTTTTGTGTTTAGGTACACCCCTTTTCAAAGGTCATATACTGTATTAAAAAAGTTTCCAATTGAAATATCCATCAGAGATGGAAGGCTAGTGTCGTGCAGATGACTTTGATTTGGCTATGCACATAATGCCTTAGAGGATCTACATATACCACCTACAAAATGACTTTCAATCAAAGGAAAAAAAGATCTAAGGCAATTCCTTTCTAGTTTTTGTATGCTCAAATGACATTCATTTCCTATCACGCCCCCAGATTTGGAAAATATCTGTATAACGAATTACATACCTTCCTCTTTCAAAATTACCCTGACATAAAAAAGGATTTTTAACTGAACTGACTATTCACCAACTCTCCCTTATGTAAGTAAGAATTTTGTGGGAACAATTTCCCCCTCAAAGCCAATATGAATGTCCCTAATATTTTCAGACACCATTAATAAGAAAATCCACCCATTCTGGCTCCCAACATCAAAATAAATTCAAAGTGTGGAAAACCCTACAAGTCCATCAGATATGGATGGATAGTGTCTTGTGAATGACTTTGTTTGACTATTTACATCATGCCTCAGTGGCTCTGCATATGTCTCCTACAAAACGACCATAAATCAAAAGAAAATTCATCCCTAGGAGAGTCCTTTCCTACCACTGTTGTCCTAAAATGGATTTGAAGATTCATTCATGTCCACAACTCACAATTTTACATTCAAGAAAAATCCCTAATCTATGTCTGATGGATATTATAATAATCTTGACTGATGAATCCAAAATTGGGCCACCTATCCCTTTAACTTTGGTCAAAGTTGTTCAACCTACAACATTAGTAATTATTTTTATTGTCCTGACTATGAACTACCAGTGAAAAATACATCATACTTTCCATAGGGAAAATCCAAAAAAGGTACCTTTGGTTAAAATTCAAGTATTGGTTTGTTAAAAAAATGTTGATCCATCCAAAGATATGTAAAGTTTGTTAGGTTGAAACCCCGCAAAGGGGGGCCTAATAAAAATTCAAGTTATGCCCGAAAAGCCTATTTCAAATAGGTTTAGTAAAAAATTGGGGTAATAATGAAAAAAATACATGAATTTTGTGAGGTGTTTTCATAAAACCTCAGAAGTATTCGAACTACACTCACTGAGTCTCATGAATCAGAAACAAATAGGGTCCGAGTCGATTATTTCAAATCACTTGTCATGGTTTAAAATTATACTTGATCAAAATGATGTTTATAAGTTTGATTGTAATCAATTGACATGACATGAAAAGACAAAAAAGAAGAATTCAAGGGAAAATTGGTCCCATCGTATTTCATAGAAATCTATGGTGGGAATCCACAGCTTGGAGCCTCCCCTTGGAAGAAAGACGGGATATTTACAAGAGACATTCATTAGAGTTTCAGAGTTGCATCAATGATTGATATGACTCCTCATCAGCTTAGCGAAGCTTCAATAAATTCATAATCTCAGCCTTTGTGCTCACCCGTAGTGCCTCTACATCCTTCATGGATTAGAGGTCGATCATTTCTCCTTTCATTTTCCATCTCCCCTCCTCAATGGCGACTATGGACTGAGCCCACTCGAGTTTCTAGATTTGTTTCTTCACTTCCTAGTCGAGTTTTTCTATCAAATACTCTTGTTTCATGAGATCCTTGCAACCATTCCAGCATGATTGGAATCTTCATCAAGGATAATATTCTGTGTAATAGTAAGATAAGTATTCGACTCTAATGCAGAAAGTTGAGATTCATGCATACTAGTTTCTTCTTGAGAAGCCATCACCTACCTTACTATATCATAAATAATATGATAGTCAAATCCACTGAAAACCAGGACCACAATATGGAGGTGTAACTTTTTCAATTTCACTGTAATCTCAGCCAAGGGAGTCTGAGAAATTAATCTCCAAATGTTCCCCCATGCCTTTTGTCGAAGGGGACGAAGATCGACCAGGATTTATTGATTAGTCTCAGAGTCACTCCCTGAAAATGAAATGTAATCAGGAATTAATTTTACAAGTGAAGGGATTGATTCAGCAGTTATAGTGCGGCTCAGCCCTGCAACAGCTTCGGTTCTAGTAATTATAATAGAGGACATGGCGGGGACATCTACCACTATTACTAAAGCTTTTGATTGTGACTCTGAGGATAGAGAGGAGATGGATTCAGTACCTTTCACCCTGAAAGTTGTACCTCTATCTAAAATAGATGGTACTACATCTTTAATCATCAATTTCACTCTGTGGTTACTCAAGAATAATGAAGACCCTGGGCCATGGTCAGCCAAAATAGTGGCCCTAAAGGTGTCCCTCAAAAGGTTGCTGATTAATATAAGGATTAAAGGGACATTCAGTCTAGATGAAGGTACTGGTCTCAACATCCTGATGGTAGAAAACATAACTCCTCTTAGAACTGGAGAAAAGGGCATGATAGCCTGCTCCAAATTTTTAGGGGTCAGAACATCAGCCTCACTGATTGTTAATTCCCCAGAGCCACCATGAGCAGGAAAAATATCAATCTATGCAGTGAATCCTTCTATATGAGAATATTCTATTCAATCAAGATTGATTGGATCCTCGGTATTTGAACTTTCTCTAAAATCCAGCATGTATTGTGGATCACTACTAGACCCGGCCCCTTCTATAAATACTATTCTGTTTATCTTTATGAGAGTTGGCTCAGCATAATCAGGTGAGCCCTCAGCTTCTGGATTCCCTTCTATTATTGGGGTAGATATTGTTTGAGTAAGAGAAGGCACACCTGAGGGGTCAATAGCACCCTGGTCTCTTCAGTTGTCCATTCTTCCCTATTTCAATCATCCACAAAATATGGTGATCCTTCCTCTTCCCTAAGAAGGATAGAAGCTATAGATTTATGAGTGGCCATCGCCTGGTTACCCATAGGCCCTGCTTCAAAGTACATATATGTAATAGTGATTTGACAAGATAAGGGTACATAGTTCAATCACCAGGTGAATAGATAATTATTTGTGATTCCCCTTCAAATATACTTTGATAGTGGGGAGACTTGCTTGCATTTCCATTATTGTCAGGGGGTTGGATCATGAATAAGTGCACTAAGGTGAGATAGAGGGAAAAATTCCCAAGAAGGGTCCGCAATGACTGATTCCATGTGTTCCTGGGCTCTAGGGGATCTTTTTGTGGTACCTTATATTCTTGATAGGGCGCACTCCCCAACTGCAGTACCTTTATGAGAATAAATCAGAGGAAAGGTCATTTCCTGATACCCTGCAGGCCCTTGCAAAATAAAAAGGAGGGGACCTTTAGAATTTCTGCATCAAAAGAATTTAAGGATAAAGGTTGTAGATAAAAAAATTTCCCATCGGATGTGGTAGTACTTCCATCAATTCCATGTTGTCTGACCAGTAATGCCTATCTGTAGGAATGTGGAGACACTTTTCCATTTCATTCAAATAAGCAGCCACCTCCTCGGGCTCTTCGTCGGCTGAAATTCCAGTGGGTGTAACGGCTCCTCCAAAATATAGAAGGTTGAAATTTCCCTCCTAAAGAATACTCTATATATATTCATTTGTGGCACCCACCTTCAATTCATCCTAGACTCTCCAGGAATCCGAAAATGCAGCCATAATTGGGATGACCAGTGCTGGAGAGTTGGTACAAGTGAGCGGAGTGGGTTTTGACAACCGCAAAAGTTTCTCAGGTGTCCCTGCAAACTCAGGACCTTGAGAAGAAGAATGTTTACGAGATGATGGGAGAAATTAAGAATCATTTTCTATGATCGCTTCAATAGGTGATCCAATGATGTCATCATACTCATTAATGGTTTATGGTTGCAACATGGAAAGTACCTGATGCGAGTATTTGTGGCGACTACTTTAGGAGTGGATGAGGGTCTCAAGCTCTTTAAGGTAGAAACTCACCCTATCTAGATCCTTATCAAAAGAAACATCAGTGGGTGCTGACACATAGACAATTCCAGTAAAAGAACTTCACTAGTTTGGAGGAGCTTCCATAAATCATGAGGGGACCGATCGCAAGTTGATGGATGAAATTTCAAAAGGTCCCATTGCCTCTAGGACACTAGAAAATCATCCATGGGAGGAATGGATGGTGGAGTCCTGGAAGTAGATTTAGCATCTTGTTCGGCTGCCAGTGAGGTCATCACCCCATATTTCACAGCTTTCCTCAGGGGGGATCCATGAAGCCTTCAAAGGACTTCTCCCAGTTGAGAGTGTTTAGAAAATGTTTTTTTTCTCCTTTCCCTTTTCCTTAGATTCCTTATAAGTTTTCGCGATAGGAACCAGGTTGGCTAATTGGTAATCGGGATATGATTTAACCTAGACCTCGGCATAGTTTTTGGTAAGGAAGGGCACGGAATCCCCAAGATTTGGAATTATGGCCTGATATTGGGTGTCCTCCTGGGTGAACATTAGCTATAGTTGATGGTCTATCATCAGATGCTTCTCCTAATGATCACTACTGAGAGAAAGAGGGCACAACTTCTGGACACCATGAAATTGAATACTAAATCGGAAAGGTGCATATCCCTCACAAATAATCTACCCTCTGATATGGGTGACCAGGATTCCTTATCTCAAAGAAAAGAAGTTACCTCAGTTGAAAAGGTATTCGGAAGCTATTTATAATAGTATCAGTAGGGTAATCATAAGGGTGATTAGATAAATGTCTGTAAACCTTGAGATAAGCCATTAAGTCTTTCTAGTTATTTTTAGTTTGCTCATCTTCCTATCCTGTGAATCCCAATCCATTGGAATGACCTCGTTGGTACTCTAAAGATATGGTCAGAGGGTGGAATGAAAAATTGGTAAGGAATTGATAAAGTAATAACCTCATATGTGGGCTCTCATCTAGCTCTAGAGAATTTGGAAGGGTCCAGTCATCTGGTAATCCCCCCCCCTCGTGATGATTATACCCAATAGGTAGTTTATTATGGCCAAAACTGAGATAGAAAAATTGGTACACCATCTGGTGGACAATTGAGAGGCCATGATAAAATTTGAGGCTCTTACACCACCAAAATCCCACATTGGTAAGATCTACCCACTTAGAAACATAACCAAGGAAGTCGCTAGTCAAAATAATCGATCGACGTCAGGGATGATCCCATGTCCCCATTTATGAAAATTCCCCTCTTCTAGGTTGGTCTAGTAAGTACCTACTCGCCTCTAGGTGGTTTTGGTAGGACAATCCCTAGGTCTCTGCGGATCGGTAACTAGACTGGTATGCTTAACAAAAGTGCCAAACCAGACATCAAAGGGAACATCCTGCTTCGGAAAAAGATAGATTTCCTTAAAAAGTGTCTTCTCTTGAACAATGAGTTTTTTAGCCAAAGGTAAGTTTCTTTCATCATCATCCCAAATAGAAGAGGGAGGTAGGAATTCATCATACATTTCCATGATGATAGGGACTCTGGATATTAGCAGAATTTCACAGACACTGATTCCAACCTATGCATGTGACAAATGGAAAGTGTTGTTACTTGAACACCAGCGACTCAGCAAATCAAGAAGGATTTTTCCTAGGGAGATGGCTGAAAACAGAGAAACCCAGGATGCCTGATATAATCCCATCACCTCAAACTGGTCAGGGGACTCCAAATATGTCTGATGAACCCAAAATAACCCGACCCACTCGTCAGAGAAATATCCTCCAGCCGGTAGATCCTACTTAGTGCTCCACACACCATTAGGGTTTTCTTAAGAGATGTTGATAAGTGATGGGTACTCTCGAGTGATTAGTCTCAGGATATCATTTTGACCCCCACAATTTCCCTAAGTCCATGACGAGCCTTCAATTATAAAGATGATCCCCTAAATTAGAGTGGCTATTACTTCTCTTACAGGGGAAATTTTGTTGTGATCATGTCTTTGTGCTGCATATAAGAGGATGAAAGGGTTATTGAGGTTAGACAATGTCAAAGGAATGTCATCAGGGAGACCAAAGCCGTAAAGTGGAAACTGTAAAGATAGTGGGTAATCTAGGAACTCTGGTGTCAAGAAATACTTTAAGAATATGTCACGAGGAATAATATAAGATTAAAGATGATCCTCTCTATTCCCCACCATGGTCACCCTTGTCTTTATTGATTTTATCCCATCCTATGAAAGAGACATTATATCCTGCATAGGAATATCCAAAAGCCGATAAAAATTGATTCTAATAAATGTTGGATGAAGTATACAAAATAATGGATAATTGACTTAAAATATGTCTGCATATGGCTCTATATAATGTTCCCGAAAATGGTACACGATAGGTACACTCCACGTACTACATGATGTGTAGAAGCAAACCCCGTATACAGTTATGGTATGTAGAATCATTACACTTTGTACACCTATGGTATGCGAAGTAACCATGAGAAACTGGCCCACAGAACATTTTCCATCAAACAAAAGGGTTCGTAGAAGGTGGATACCATGAACCTAGGTCTTGTTAAGTTTATCTTTAAACATTTTGGATTAAAATTTTACCTTTGGGTTAATAATTATTAAATTTTGGTTTACTAGATCAAGCTTAGTAAGAAGAAAAACAAGCAGTATAGCGTTCTCCTAAGTGAAATTTGGATTTTAATTTAAAAGATCCACAATGCTATTTGGGAAATCCAAAATTTGGTTTGCTGATAGCTAAATGGAAAAAATATCGGTTTGTGGCATGTACGAAGCGGTTCGCGAATATTATTTTTGCTAGAATCATGGTACGAAAATGAAATGGATGCTGGAGAGGTCAAGATTACTTTTTTCTGTGAGAAAGGGTTAAATACAAATGACATGGGCCCCTATATATTGGTGTGGTCCCCTCATATCGGTCCTATCTGTTCTACTACAAACCATTTCAGTTCAGGACTGTTTTTACAATGGAATAGTCTCCTTTTCATTTTGAATGGACCCCATTCCAATGGGGGGAATTTGTAGGGTCCAAAAAATTCCTCAAAGGGAAAGAAATCCTCCCATAATGACTTTGTAGAAGGACCTAAGTACTCCAACAAGACTAGCAAGGTGAATGGACTTAAATTGAGTTGATAATATTAGAATAAACTTGAAGTAATTCAATTTTTCAAAAAAAATAATAGACCTCATAACATCACCAGGAAGGGTTCGCAGACTTCCTGGATCATGAACCATCGGTATGTGGAATAATCTGTGAAGAGTTGTCCTACAGATTGATGGCCAGTGAACATGGTGGACCATGAACCGTGTCGCTGAAGGACTCATGCACGTGAAGGCCATTTACGTACCATTTCAAAAATTTATTGTCTTGTGAACAAAGCATGCTGACAGGGTTCTGTGAACCCTGATCACAAAACATAACCTCTACAAACCTTGGTTCACCGAGTCTTCCACAGGTCAAGATATCTCTTTATGGGCCTCCACAAATCGAGCTGCATGCCTATATATATGATTTCCCTAATTCTCTATAAAAGGCGAACAGAATGTATTGAGAAAGAACTGATGATGAAAGCTTTAAGGGGACCCATATATTGGAAGAAAGAACTCGAAGAAGGTTTTTGATTTAGTCTTGAATCATCGGTGAAGCTTGAATTCTAAACTACACTCTCTATAGGTAAAACTAGCTACAACCCATAAAATAGGGGAACTTAACAATAATAATAAAACCACAAACCTAAACGGTGAAACTGAGAACCATATAATTCTCGTGGATGAACTCCCGGTGAATGATAATCCCCCAGATCCTCCTATAATTTGGTGTTCTATGTAGTATATCGCTATGTGGATTTAACCCAGTTCCACATACAACATCAGTACGCGGATGGAACCCAATGCAATGTGATGGACTGTGTAACACTGTAGTTCACGGTGGTCTATACCCATGCCTATGTACCGCATTTGTACATGGATGACCCCTCTTCCCCATAACACTATGGTATGCGGAGCTTCCCCTATCTCGCATAAGAAATCATTATGCGGAATGGAGTGTTTTTGGGTATTATTTCTTTTGGTTCCAATCTTTCCCCTCTATTACTGTCAATTCCATCATAATCCCTCTGAGAACCAGTCCCCCGACATCAAGAAAAAGCTTCCTTCAGAGCCATGAAACTCGTATGATCAGACAATTGGGTGTATCAGCATGCCCCTTTGAGTCTACATACCCATGGTATGTAGAGTCACAAAGGCTCTCCCCATAACGGTTCGGGTTTTAGGGATTTTTGTGGGTCTACATTCCCATGGTAACCCAGAGACCAACCTTGGAATTCCAATTTGAACCTTATAATTCTAGGGATTAGGGGTGATCACTTGATTTTCCAATCAATGAGGAATAGTTATTAGTCGAATGAGTTATATTCACTTCTCCTTTGATGAGGACGCCACTCCTCCTCTTCCCAGAATGCATTCTGGGACCCTCCCACGGAAGTAAGTCCCCAATCTTTTGACGTCAGGCCACATGACCTTTAATGTCATCTCACATTGAAGAGTTCGTTTCTCCATGACCTCACCCACCATCGCCTCGACCACTAATACTATAGGCTCTCCCTCCCCCAACAGTAGGAGGGGAAGCATGCGGTTGGTTGGATCTCTCGCATCCTCTTGTTTGTCACACTGAGCATGACTCATGTGGGATTTGAGATTTGTGACGATTACAATATCCACACAATTTAGAACTATGAGAACTATAATTCATGATCAAAACATGATAAGTATGACACCTACTTGAAATCCTGATCTCAAAATGGTTCCCTCCCATATAGGGTTCACCCAATCATGTTCCCCTTAAATAGGAAGCTTCCATGCGTAAGCCCCAGCCGAATATGAACTACAAGAAATCTTATTTCTGATCAAACCAAGATACTTAGGATGCCTACTTGAAGGCCCGAGCTCAAAAGGGTGACCTCCCATAAAGTGTTCATCCAATCATGTTCCCATTAAATGGGTAGCTTCTATGTGTAAGCCTTAGCCAAATCTGATCTAAGAGAACTCTAATTCCTGATCAAACCAGGATATGTAGGACACCTACTTGAAGGCTCGATCTCAAAAGGGTGCCCTCCTAAAAGGTTTCACCTTATCATGTCCTCTCAAATGGGAAGCTTCCATGTGTAAACCCCAGTAAATCCAAACTACATGGGTTATGATTCCTCTCCTGAGGGTAAATAGCAAACACATCTTATGGGTCTGATCCCAACATCGAGTCACCTTCTTTCCCCCCTGGATTACGATAAACTCTAGAGCGCCTTATTGTATGGATCAAGTTAGTATCACCTCTTTGGAATAAAATATATGTATGCTTATGATGATCCTACAAACCAAGGGAAGCCCATAGACACACTCTTCAGGAATGAACCAAGGATTTATGAACATATTAACACAACTTAAATCTATAATAGAGTCCCATAATAGGTAGTAATCCTCCCCCAGAAGGAGTGTGGTGAGCCCGAAATCCCATCCTCTCGACTAATGGAGTCTGTAAGTGTCATTTTCCAACCATTATTAAAAAACTACCTACCATTGGAAAGAAACTCCATAAATCATAGATACCAGGGTCATTGGGTGTTTCTAGCTCCATGAATAAACCCGTTGGAGACCATATGAGGAAGTTATATCCAAGGAGGACCGATTTAACAAGTGACTAGCCCCATGAAATTATCCACTGGGACCATCTGACTATGGCATATCCTTCGCAATATGAAAGGGGTGAATTACCCAATCACCACAGGGTTAATCCAACCTTCCTTTAAAGGACAGTGACACAGAATGGGTCAAAACAAAATAAATTGTGAAATGGACAAGAAATTATTTCTGGAAAAAGAGACGTGTGATGATTCTCATCAGACCATTTTCTCATCACCCGGAACACACCACCTCGGAGGCAAAACTGTTTTCAATTTATTCTTTCTATATTTTAATTCATTTTTTCAAGAAAATAAATTTTACGTTGATAGTTAGTCTTAGATAGTAGTTATAACAATTTTTCCTTATTAGATTATTTTCAAAAGTTGTATCAATATCTCATATTGTTATAACTGAGATTTAATAAATCTTTTGAGATACTATTTGAATAGTCAACCTATTATAATTTTACTACCTTGGTTTACTGGCTAGTTTTATTTTAAATAGTGGGATCCTTTCAAATAAACTTTTTGAAAAAATAAAATAACTCAATTCACCCACCTCTTGAGTATCATACTCCGACCAATAGCATGTTTCCATAAAAAATGTGTACTTAAGTATAAAACATTTTTAAACCAAAATCAATAAAAAATTGATTTTGATGACATTAATTGAATTATTTATAATATAAATGAAATATTGTTACTTTTAAGCCATTTTAAAACAAAATGATACTTCATATATTATTGAAACAAAAAATGTGGTTTTTGATAACAATTAAAAATTTTTATCATTCACTATAAAATAAATATTTTTCGAAAATTCCCAAAATTTCACCCAAAGATAATTTTGAAATGATCATTTAGAAAAATGATATCATTTTTATCAAATAAAACTTCTAACATTGGTATAAATTATTTATAAAAGTTTCTCACAAAATTCCATAGAAATCATTTCACAGGAAAATATATTTTTGAAGCATAAAACAATTTCACTAAAAATTGATTACTTATTTATCAATACATTTAGATTATATAAAAAAATTATACATTATTTTTCAAATTTTTATTTATATTCATACCACTAATTTTAACAGCTGGGTTATAATGGTCCTATTTAAATAATAATATTTATATCACAGTTTTTCTAAAATCAGTGTTGCATATAAATAAAGGTATCAAAGAAATCAAACTTATTTAAAGTGAAATATATCATAAAATTTTTGGATGTTACATTATAATTCACATATATTAATTTCAACCTTCAAATTCTATCACGTTGATATAGTAAAATGAGAATGTCTTTAATTCATTATATCCTAATGTTTCCATATAGCCTATTCAAATTTATAATTCCTTTACATAACTTTATCCAAGTGGGTAGTCTTGATTCATGGAACCATATATCTATGATCAAATATTTACACTATTTTTTCATCATTTGAAATACCAAGAACCAGAGGTATAGCCTATGATTTTAGTACATCTGAAGGATCAGGTATATACTTCCCCAAGAGAGATACATATAAGACATCATGAACTTGAGAGAGGTTTGATAGAAGTGATAAATGATAAGTTTCCATTAATATTTGATCAATAATATTGAATATTCCAATATATCATGGACTCATATTTCCTTCTTTCAAAATCTCATAAACTTATTCCAGGGAAAAATTCACTAGAATCCTTCTCTCTAACTTTTAATCCCATATATTACTAATGATTGGGAACATAACGTTTTTCGACTTCGAGATGACTTGATGTTATGGTGAATGGATATAACCTTATCTACCATTTCCTAAACTAACTCAATTACCAATATCATTATTTATCTAACTTCATCCCAACACATTATAGTTCTTATCTTATTTTCATAAAGGGCTTCTTATGTATCCATTTAAATGTTTGAGTGGAATATATTTTTGAAAGAATACTATACTAGAGGAAGGTATTGATCACAACCACCTTTAAAATCTATAGAAAAATAACTTAACATATCCTCCATCATTTTAATGGTTCTATCAGAATGAACATATTTTTTAGGATGGTATGAAGTACTAAAACATAACTTTGAATTCGTAGCTTGTTGGATACTTCTACTGAACATTAAGGTAATCCTCAGATCCCAATCTGATACAATAGAATATGGTACTCCATGAAACTTGGACACTTTATTAATATATATTATATAAATATGATCAATATATAAATATTATATAATAGGAATAAAGTGTGTCTACTTCGTAATGTGATTGACTAAAACCCAAATAGCATTATGGCCTTTATATGTTTTGGGGAGTTCAATGAAAAAATCCATGGTGATATTTTTCTATTTCAATTATAGTATGGGTAATAGTTGTAACATCCCCTTGGACTTATTTCACTCAAAAATAACATAATGACATACCAAGAACTAAGATACATACTCTACGAAATATCTCTTCATTTTTTCCCACCATAAATACTCATTCAGATCTATATAAATCTTCATAATTCCAAGATTAATAGAAAATGATGAAGTATGAGCTTCATCCAATAACTCATTATTCAAATCTAGTTTGGGAACAACACATACACAATTCATCAACCTTATCATTCCATCATAATCAAGGTTGAAATTAAGAATATTTATTACCTTCTTGTATAACTCAATATCTTCCTTATGTGCCTCATTAAATTCACGTATAAAGATGGTTTACAACTCATTTGAGTGAGAGAATATTACTCCACTTTATTTTAGATTTCCATAACCATCCTTTAAAAATCCATAAATATTGGATATTTAATGATCCTCATCATAGATAAGAAATTATAAAATTTTCAACCCAAAGCATAGGCCACTTTGTTTTATTTACCATGGTGGTAATGTATTAAGCTATAATCATCTTTAATCAAAAACTACTATATTATCTATTTGGTATTTAACTCTTTTTGAGATAATATATTATTTAAAATTTTATGATTAGTATATACATCACACGTTTATCAACAAATATATTTCCTCTATGTCTTTAATGAAAAAATTATCAAAGCTAACTCCAAATAATGAGTTGGGTAGTTTTTCTCATGAACCTTCAATTATCATGAATCCTAATCTTTAACCATGCTATTCTTATCAAGGAAACATCAAAGTCCCATATTTGATGCATCACTAAATATAAAAAAACCTACTCAACTATGGGGTAACGTAAGAATAGGTGTACTGACTAACCTTCTCTTCAGTTCCATGAAATTTTATTCACATTAATCTATCTATAGGAACTTGGATCCCTTATAAGCTAACATGGTGAGTGGGTTAGAAATTTGTGATAAATTATACAAAAATAATAGATGATATCTATTAAAACAAAGAAAATAAGGTATATCAATCATAGTGTTTGGTCTGGGCCAACATTCAAGGACTTTTTTCTTTGATAGATCCACTGATATACACTCGATTGAGATTATGTGATCTAAAAATGAAGTTTTTTTAGCCAAAATTAACTCCTGATACTTTATTCATATATATTCTCCATCCATGGTGTCTTCATTACAATCATCAAGTGATCTTCATGCTCTTCCTTATTCTTGGAATATACAAAATTTTTTCTATAATTTCTAACACAAACTGATCAAGGTGATATATAAATAATAAAATCATTAAAACCATGAAGATATTGAAGAAATTAGTAAGACCAAATAGTATCATTATAAATTCATATTTTTCATATCTCATATAGAATATTTTCTTGCGTATGTCTTCAATTTTGACCCTCAAATGATAGTATCCATATAGAATATCAATCTTTGAAAAATACTGATCTTGTATTAATTGATCTAAAAATCATCAATATAGGGTAGAGGATACATATTATTTATTTTAATCTTGTTAGGTTTCAAATATTCAATACAGTGTCTCATTGATCCATTCTCATCTTAACAAAATTAACAGGTGCACCCCATGGTGACACACTCGTGTGTATGAATCCCTTATCAAGATTCTCCTAGAGTTGCTTCATCAAATCATCAAACTCTATTGCAGCCATTATATGTGGGGTCTTTCAAAATAGGTGTATCACCATGTCGGGGTTTTATTGAAAACTCAACTTCACAATTTACAGGTAGACTAGATAACTCTTCATGAAATAAATCAACAAATTCACATTAAATATGAATATACTCAATGTTTATTTTTTCTCCAAACATTTAAGATAAATACCATTCATGGATAGTAATTAAGACCCACAAGATACAAGTAATATCTATTGTAAGTTAATATTCATCATCACACTGATAGATGATCATAACTACATTTGTAATATGAAATGTGACATCTCTTTATTAGAAATTGATTTTGGATTTATATAAATAAATCTAATCCATGCCTAAAATGACATCAAATTCAACTAGAGGAAAAATCCAATGACTTTCATGAATCATGTTCTGGAAAATTCAATCAAAGAGGAACTATAAAACTGATATGTGATCATCATACCATTAATACTTTTCACTACTAACTCAAAAAATATTCATTGAGGATAGTAATTAACATTCCTAGATAATTTTCATGAAATAATGGAATTAATATGATTAATATAATATAAGATAAGTCAATATTTGAGTTTTCCTATCACCACATCAGCTTCATCATGAAATATGCAATCTTTGAATAAAACCAAAATGGTTTTTATTACCATCAAGAACCATTAATCAGAGTGATAGTTCATATAGTCATGAAAATTCATTCATATAATATCTAAATCATGATACATTATTTTTAATCTGTATTATCTTAGGTTTAACCTATTCCATCATTGGTCACCATCTATTCAAATCCTTTATAATGTATTATAATTAAAATGTGAATTAACCCAAGAATATCCCTTGTGAGTGTCAAAACAGGTAAGAAGTAATGGAACATTCACCATGAACCAAAATGATGACTGAGATATATCCAAGCAACTCTTTTCTGGGTTCTTATCCCAATATGTATATGTTCTAAAACCATGTCCACTTGTAGTAACTGAATAGGGATGTATTTCAAGGACAACCACATAATAGTTATCTTACCCAAACATTGGGATATTATCATATACGTAGGATTCTCCCATAGGTTTTTACCAAAGTTCTCTAATTCTAATCTCTAAATATTGAATAAACCCTCATTTTATACCAACTATATCAACCTAAACATTTCATACATAGATATTGTATCTTAATAGATGGGTATTCAATATATTTTTCAAATACACACTCAAGGACCTTAAAGGTTTAATGTATATGGAGAATAGATACATAATCTTTTTATTTCATGAAATATATTCAACGTATCTCATAAATATCTTCTAAGATAGTAATATTCCTATATATACACTACATAAAACCTTTCTTCAAAACCATGGAAAATTAAACATAATAAAGGGTGGTATCATATGCTCAATAAGGGAAAAAAAGAAAAATATCAATGATCACTTAAGAATAACATGGTCATGGGGTTATAAGAACATGATCTTAACAATTCAGAATCCATACCCAGTATATTAGATATCATAATCTTTAATAATGTCATAAATATTGGAAGTTCATAAGATATTAGTCATAAAAGAATCAAGAAACATGAGACATGAGAGAATAGTATTTTTATAAGGAATTAGTTTATGAAATATACATAAGAATAAAAAATCATTTCCTTAGTTAAGGATCATTTCCAATAATATTATAATGGATTAGTATCACTCCCCATTCCTTCATATCCATGTTCAAGGTTCACTCCCAATAATTTCATAGTGTACAGAGTCACTTACTAAACTAGATTCACTCCCCATTCCATCCCTTATTATCTGATGAGATATCCATATTTACCCAAATCATTAGAGGGATATATAATTCTAGTCCCACTATTCAAATAATCATTATCCATTCACATGTATCCCATAATATCATAAATCATTCATCATATATCATAACCAATGGAAAATAAATGGGTTTCAAAAACATTTCAATAATTCATCATAGCATAACCCAAGAAAAATAAATGGGTTTCATAAAAAACCAAACATCATAATCATAAAACATATAAAGATATAATAAGGATGATATACTTGGATCATGTCCCGAGTGAATCATATGTAACATCCAATCAATTTTTTATAAATGAAAATTTCTTTAAAAGATCACTTGGAATATTTTTTTAGTAAAATACCCTTTTCATTTTGGAATCACTTCTATAAAACCCAAAAATTTATCAAATAATATAGATAAAATTATATTTGAAAAAACAAATGGAGACTTTTAAAGGAATATTTAAATAATTTATTGATCATGATGTTAGGAAAATTATTTTATGTCATGTATTTTAAAATAACTATCTCTTCAGCATTTTTGTTAAAAAGTCAAAAGTACCCCATTTGAAAAAAGATAACAATATTCCTTTTAAAAAATTATTAAAAATTACAACTTGGGTAAAATTAATATAAAAAATAATATGAGAATATTAAAAACATTCTTGAAAATATTATTAATAAAAAATGGTTATAGAAGACAAATATTCCCAACCAAAAATGAAATAAAGTCGGTTTTCAAAAAACATTTTCTTCGTCGTTTTAAGAAACAAATAGATGAAAATTGTATTATTACTTGAATATTTCATGGATAAATAGAGGTGAATAAAACTAAATGGGTTTATTATAAAAATTTCATATAATTTCATTCAATACAAATTCAATCTTAATCAATCCTAATTAAAATGAGAATAAAACATAAATATATTACCACCTTGCTATCTTTATAAACAAAACCACATGAAAGAGACAACCTTCTATGGATATGTAAATTAAAATAATTTTAATTATATTCATCTTTAAATATATCCATGGGAATTATATACACCACACAAAGAAAATAACAGGCGAAAATGGCATATGTCTCATTTAAATAAAAGTGAGATGAGAAACATTTGCCTCAATTGTGACTTTCTTCAAAAGCAATCTAACCTCCTGTGTAATAAATTAAAATTTATTATAATTCTATAGTTTAATAATTTAGATACATATAATATCATATATGATACACTCATAACAATTAAATTCATTTTTATCAATAATTCCTTGTTAAAATTGTCATTTTTACGTATTATCAGTTTCATTTTTCATGGAATTTTTGGTTCTAAAATTCTGGTCCTTGTACTTTGATCAAGGTTCCATAATATAAATATTTTTATTTATGACATAAATATAATATATATTAATTATATACATATTTATAATTATCCATAAATGATAGAGAAAAAAATTGTTTACATCATTTATGGAGACGGTAGGTCGAATGTACACATAAACGTTGTTATCATTTTATTAAAAAATAAGGAAATAAAGATAAATAATATTTTGTCATTAAAGAAAAATAATAAAATAATTAATATCATATAAAACATTAAATACATCTTAATAATTATTTATGAATTATGGTGATGGGAAATTAATTATATTGCGATGTAGTGTGGTTGTCCTCTCATACGCATCATCGATACTTTTATTTACAATTTGATAGAAAAGATGGTGGATAATGATGGTTAAATAATAATAATAAAATTTCAATATATTTAGGATAATAAATTTATTATTTTATAATGTATACCAATAAAACTATTAGATTTTATGAAAAATTAATTTTAAATAAATTAATTTCTTTGATAGGTTACGTTATACGGAACATCTAATTCTAATGAGCTATAATATACTATGAATATTATTTAAATTTTACCATTATAAACTAGCCACTAAATTTATATATATGAATATGAATAAAAAAATTATAAAAAATTATGTATAAATATTTTCCATAAAGAAAATATATTTATAAAAAAGCACTAAATTTCTAATAAAGTCTTTATATGCTTCGAAAATATCTATTTCTCAAAACAAAAAATATTTCTTTTTATGAAAAATAATAATAAAATTAATTTTTGAAAATTTTAAAAACTCTATTTGAAAAAATTAATCACTTTTTGAATAAAAATTTCAAAATTATCTTAAGGTAAATTTCTAGACTATTATGAAAACAATGTTTTTTGTGAATAGTGAAAATACTGGTTTTTATTAAAAATGTAATTTTATTTAAAGAATTTAAAGAGATAAATATTTTTTAAATATTTGTTTGAAGTAAAATTAGATTAATGACTTTATTATTAAACCAATTTAGTTATTTGGAATCAAATTCATTTTGACTTTGGTTATTAAAACATTCTATGCTTATAAAAATGTTTTCTTTGGAAAAAAGCTTTTTCATCGCGTCTATGTGTTTAATTTTAAATTCAACTTTTGAAATTATATTATTAGAATTGTTAAAAATTTATTAAATATTTTGAATTATAATATTTAATATTATAAAATAAGATCAACTTAATTTTGGTCAAAATAAATAGGGATAAAAATAAAATAATTTTTGTGGTTAAGGTTAAAATGGGTATATCATAGGTTAAAATAAAAAGATAATGATTAAAATGAAGTAAAAAATTTTCTAAACTATGTTTCATTTTAATATTTCAACCTTTATTACCGTTTTGTCTATTTTTCTATTCTTTTGGGAAACTTTACCATTAAATTTACTAATATAATAATTTAGTTAAAGAAAAAGACAAAATGTCTCCCTCTTGATTTTAAATTTCAATTATGTGTTCACATTGGGAAAAAAGAAATATTTTAATGAATATTGATGGAAATATTAATAGTAATGACATTAAATAATAGGGGTAAATTATTTTTAATTTTTATTAATTATGTAATTAATTTAAATGCTTAAGAAGTTCCAACACATTAATTATTTATTAATAGAAAAATAAAATAAATAATAATAAAATTATTAAAAGTAATAAAAATTGAATTAATTATTATATTTAATAAACTTTTAAGATAAATAAAACATTATATATAGTTGTTAATAATATATTTGAATTAAATTTTTGTCTTGATGTTTTTAAATTCAAATTAAATAAATAGTGTAAAATTTTACATTAATGTTATTTTATAATAAATAATATAATATTAAATGATTTAAAATTCATAAAAATCATATCCTACTAAAATTTATTTTTCAATGTTTTAAAATATCGACCATTTTTATCTTTTAGAAAAACATTCCTTTTAGAATAATTATATTGACCACTAAATCCTAAAAACTTTGTTACCATGGTAATGGCTAAAATGAGGTTTCAGGCGTAACATGTGATTGTGTTAAAATTAATTTTACAAACATGTAGGATTTTAATTTTATAAATTTCATTTCATATTTATATCTATTGGGTCAAAATTATTTAAAAATATTCATTTTAGTATTTAGTATTAAGGGATAAATTATGTAGAAAAATAAATAAAAAACAAGTTGTCGTGGTGAAAACTAAAATGGAAAATTTAAGTAAATATAATAGATAAGGAATAAAGTGTTTAAAACATGTGAATTTTTTATGTTGTAGATTTTTCTCACCCATATATTCCCCCAAATCCTTTAATTATTAGTTTTTGTGGCACTTGGGATGAGAGTGACTACCGATTGCTGAATTTTTTTGGGTATTAACAAAAATGGCACACCTCAATTATAAAATCTCACTTACTACCATAACATATTAACACTTCTCAAGCAATTTGGATCAACCATAACATAAATAAATATCTCAAAATGAACCTTATACATGTTCTAGAGATTTTTTTCTTTACAAAATACCAACCCTAGGGTCCTTAATAAATGATCCAAAGAAGGTTATTCTGAGCTCTGGTAATTATCTTCACTAAGCTCTTTATTTTTACTCCTCCTCTTACCACCTTCATTCATGTCTTAATAATTAAAATATAAAAAAACATTTATATTCCATATACTAAAATTTTATTATTTTTATGTCATAAACTATATCCATATCCTCTTCCATCAAATGGGAATGGAAGTTGTCAATTGTGTGTACGTCGGACTACCACCTCATGAACTGATGTAATATGTTTTCCATCACCACCTTTCACAGTTGGATATAATTATAGATTTAAAATATTTATATGATATTTATGAAATAATTATAATTATAAAATTATTATATCTCATATACCTTCTTACATTCCATTCTATGGGAATATGATAACTTCGCTCGTGTGTATAGCGGACTACCGCCTCCTGGAGAGATGTGATTCATCCTTCACTTGCGTTTAACATGGAAGAGAATAAGAATATGATTAATGAAAATATGTGATATATATATATATATGTATGTATTTTTGTGTGTGTGTGTTCGAAATAAAAATTAATCTAAAAATTTAATATATTATTTATCTTTCTTTCGTTTCATCCACCGAGAAAATGGAAACAACGTTCATGCATATGTACGGTCAACTGTCTACATGGACGATTTAATTAATTTTCTATATATAAATTTAATGGATTACTATAAATAAATATATATCAAATATATAGGATATTTATACCATGTTTAACTTTATTGGGATTATTTAACCATGATCAAAGTAAACCGACTAAAACAACCGAACCAGAACATAAAAGACAAAGAAATTATCACCTAAAACAATGATTTTAACTAGTAACGGTTAATAAATGGGTGATAAAAGGTTATAATTAATTAATATATGGTATGATACATATGAGTATGGTTATCTAATATATTTATAATAAACCTATATTAATTATACATGAGGTTTGAACATATACGATGGAAGTCATGTTGGATTTGGTGGCCTAGAACCAACTACTTTGTACTTTATTCAATAATAAATGCCTTATCACATCTTGATTGTTCTTCTGCGTGAAAATGCATGTGATAATGTCCTAAGGACAACTGTTACATTAATGGGTCATAGCGGATCCCTAATATGATGAGAACCAAGAAGTGCCATAACACTGTTCTTGAATATTTGTTCTATGGTCGGATGATGTTATTTGAGGGACACAAATAATACAGGCCATTAGGGGTGAGGACTCATAAAACTTTGGGGCACCTTCTCATGGTGTGCGCCCTTGATAATATCAAGGAGGATATTATGAGAACGAGACCCACCAGTAGGAAATCCACATTTCATAGTGTCATTGGATGTTCCTATCTGTGGATGTGTGTATTGGTGCGTAGACTTTAATATTATTATTAATGGGTATTACAACTCGCACACTTATATGTATTGAGGAAAACTGTGACGACACACTGTTCGCAGCGAGGTAGGATATGTTGGGTGTGTCACGAGTAATACTGCATTAATAGATAATGCAAGAAAGGATTTGTCCCTTCTGTTCCATAACAGAAGTAGATATCTCAGGCCCTTTGATGGAATTGATATAGCCTAAATCAATCCATGGCCATGGTAAGGAATGGGCGAGTTCAATTCTGAGAATTCAAAGAAAGAATAATCGATCACATGGGTTGATGGAACTAGCATGCAACCCTCTTGATTGGAGATATTGATATAAAGGGATTATATTACATGGTAAGTGTTTATAGGAGGTGACACGTCATTTTGGTGTTAAATTCTTTCTCTATGGGTGCCTTGGTGTGTTTCTAGATGCTAACCTTGGACTTTAGGCAAGCTCCACCTAATGCCACTAATAAAGAGGCCTAGAGGGTCACACATTAAGTGTGTCCATGTACCTCATTTAAATATTAATTTAGCAAGTTAAATAAATATTATTCTCGACTATGGTTTAATAATTATTTAAGGATACCTGATCGCAATTATTTTGGCACTAGTTATTCGAGAGAATATATTGTGGGCGAAATAATATATATTTATTAGTGAGTAATGCAGTTACATTTATTTAAGAAATAAATAGCCATTACTCAAGGTCTAATAAATATGGTGGAGGAAATAAATAAAATGGAAAAATAAAAGTACACATCGTGTATATTTATATAGACGCCGTGTGGTTTGTTTTTTCTAGATTCGTGAGAAAATATTGTTTATTTAATTAAATGATATTAAATGTAATATGTTGGGCACATGTCAAGTAATATTTATGGCCAACTGTCATTATTAAGACATGGGGTATTTCTAAGAATTAAATGAAATGATTAAATGATTTCAGGCAATTAATTCGTTTTATTATTCTAAGTATTATAATCCCAATTACATTATTCTTATAAAAACAGAGCCATTGTTGTGCACAACGGATTTGGAAAATACTCAAGCCAAGAGAGAATTCCTTTTCCACCAAGAACACTTCCAATTTACGATAGAGAGATCTTCCACCGAATCAAGGCGGTTGAAGGCGGACATCACAAGCGAAGGTTCTTCTTCGCTAGCACCCGGAGATCTCTTCGGCAATGTCCAGAGATACGTGGAGCACGTGTGGATCACCGCTAGAGGAATCCTGTACTTGGATTATACAACGCAACGACGGATCACAAGATTGTGAATAGAGACTCCAACGAAGAAATAATTCCATCGAGGTAATTCTTATGAATTAATTAAATTAATTATAACCAATATATGATGATCCTATCTCAAGGGTTCTGGGACACTTCTTTTATTTTTCGTTCTTCATTCTATTCTAATGATTAGGCATTTTAAATCGTGACAGATCACGGATTGAACGTTGTTTAATGTTAAAATTAAAGTTGGGAAAACCCACTAACGTACTTCCGCTGCGCCCGGAACCTACAGACATGGTATCAGAGGGGACATATAGTTGATTATAATTATTTATTTTTTCATTGGTAATTTACGCATTTAGTGATTTAGTTATTTAAATTAAAGTTTAATCATTCCGGAAATCTGAATATCGAGATCCTTTCCTCCTCCCTCATTTCTCGTTCAGCTCACACAAACAAATTTTTCTTTTAATTTTGATTAAAATAAAATAGAGGAACACGTCCAGAGGAGCCAAAAGTTTCTGTCCATACAACACCAGATACACGGCATTTATTTAGAAGTACATGTCATGTAGTCTAGGTTCAATTCATTGACTGATCCGCCAAATCAGGTCGTGTATTGGATTCTTTCTAAAAATTTAAGACACTATCTGTTGACCAAAAATAGGTGGCACATGGTTTCCGGATTACACGTCGTGTGGTCCAATGAACACGGCATGTAGTCCCTTCGGGTTAGGGTTGGTTCGTGTACCCCGTACACGGCTTGCCCATCTAGAAACCGTGTGACGTGGAAACTACACGGTGTGTGTCCCATAGAACACGTCGTGTACTCCGAAAATTTCCGAAGTACATAAACACGCCATGTCCCTGGGCATGTACTTCAGATGGACGGTGAAGAAAAGTACACGCCATGTAGTCAGAACTACACATCGTGTTCTCACCCAAATTAAGCAGATTTATTAAAATTTATTATTATATTATACAAACCCTTGAGACGTGTACCATGGTGTAGGCATAATTCCGAGGCCCAACACGTGATAGGTGTTTTATATATATGTGTTTAATTTAACATCTGCGTAATAAATGGGAATTCACCGGGTTGCCTCCAAGGTACAAGTTATGTACAAGGATAATTTTAAATGATTTTTATTTATTTAAAATTATGATGGATGAGAATCTCAAGGAAATTCAGAAAAAGGATTTAAGATAAAATGATTGATTAATTAAAGATAATTAATTGATTCGAGCTGGAATTATATTAAACAAGAACGATTAAAGAATTGAATGCTAGTTTTATTTATGCGTAAATATCTTTGCATGTATGGATGATCATGAGCTAGACCTAGACCTTTATATGTTAATAGTTTCTTTTAATTTATTTATTTAAATTAAATTTGTTGGCCTTCGAGCCATCTCCTCATTAATATGTAGAGCCTGCACTCCTAAAGATTCTTTTATGTAAAAACCCCTTTTACCCCTCACCTGCGTGTGAGATAAATGCATATGTAATGGATGGAGCTCCCAAGCAAGTGGAGGTGGCTCAAGTCAGGAGCCAAGGTGAAACCAATCCAAGAAGATACAAAGGTGGACAGTTGGAAAGCTATAAACACGAACCCGAAAGGTTCAAGGTGTTTCTCCCCTAGGTCTTGGGTTAGTTTATCAACCGCTAGATAAACTAACCAATAGAAAATCTCATGATCATACCATTTATTTTATTTCTGTCTATTTCATGGTTTAATTATAGTGGGTGTGTTTCCACGACCACATAATTAATGAATTAAACGAGCATGCAAGATGGAACTAAAATAAAACCGGCTTATACGTAAATTTTATCTTAGACATGGTTAATCACTTAAGTATATCCCACTTAATATTAACAAGCATGTAATCAAATATAATAAAATGGAAATTTACATATAAGGATAAAATCCCTCAAAATAAATATTAAGTCGTCATAGCCTTCCATAATCCTGGTTAGAATTGAACCATAGTTCAAAGTACTTCACCAACCCTAGTTGTGGTTCTTTCAATTATCAGGGAATTGTAATTCAAGGTTTTGGGTTGACTTGACTTGGTTCGCATCAAGGGTTAACTGCCACAGCAAGACTTGGTGTGACCAAGAGGCAAAGGTTGAGGAAATCCAAAAAGGATTTCAGGATTGGGGAGTCCACTCAGCAGATCAAGGAGCAGCAAGTTAATGCAGTTGGCATTTGGAATGCCTACCTAAAACCCTTCAAGTTTCTTGACCAACCCTAGTTGGGGTAATGGGAAGGGAAATATGGATCATTTCCACTAGAATATTCACGCAACATAATTTTCCGAAGTCAATGGTGAGGGATATTATATTTTGATAAAATAGTGGGAGACTAATAAGTATTAATTTATTTATTTGTCTCAATTTTTGTAATAAAGTACTAAACCTTTGCTTATCTCAATTTGTAGAAACGGAAAGAAAATGACTTCAAACATATCATTGTGAACCATACTCGAAAAATAAAACCTTCTCACCAGCACCAATTTCCAAGAGTGGCAGAGGCGTTTACACATCGTCCTTTGCCACGAACGGAAGTTATATGTGCTGGAAGAGCCTATTCCAGTTGCGCCTGGGAAAGAGGCTAGTGATGAGGAATTATCTCTCTACATGAAACACATGGATGATGCCACAGATGTCCAGTGTTTCATGCTATTGTCCATGTCTAATGAGCTCTTGAAGCAACATGAAAACATGGACATGTATATCATGATGTCTCACCTTAAATATCTCTACCAAGATAAGGCGAGACAAGAGAGGTATGAGATCTCTAATGCTTTGTTTACCACGAAGCATAGAGAGTCTGTGCCAGCTGGGCCTCATGTAGTCATGCTTATTGGCTACATTGAACACCTGGACATCTTAGGGATTAAATTCCCAGATGAGTTGCATACAGATCTCATCCTATCATCACTGCCCAAGACCTTCTCTATCTTTATTGTCAACTATAATATGAGCGGCAATGAGAAGATTCTATCGGAGCTTCTGACCTTGATTCTCCAGGTAGATAAGGACACAGGGTGTGAAAAACCCACAATCCTTATGGTGAATAAGAAAAGGAAGGACAAGGCAAAGGGGCCAAAGACTTATAAATGGTCTGAAGCCCCCGAGCATCACCCTCCAAGAAGGGGAAGATCCAGAGGCAGGGTAATAAATGGGAGGTGGTGTGTTTTTCATGTGGCAAGCGAGGCCATTATAAGAGGAACTGCACCTAGAAGCGTGGGGATGCTAAAGGTGTGTTCGTTATCGAGTGAAATCTTTCTATTTATACACATTGGGTATTAGATACTGCTTGGGGGGCTCACATATTTATTCAAATGCAGGAACCAAGTAGATTTAGAAATATTTCTAGAGGAGAGGTGGATCTTCATGCTGCCAATGGTGCAAGGCTGGCTACATTGGGTATTGGCGACTATCACCTCTCATTGCCAACTGGCAAGATTTTGGTTTTACAAAACTGTTATTTTGTTCCTAGTGTTACCAAGAACATAATTTATGTGTCTTGTTTGGATATGGATGGATTTATTTTCAAGTTCGGAAATAAGGGTTGTCTCTTTTATAAGAACAACATATCTTATGGTATGGTACATTTGAATAATGGTTTGTATGTACTAAATTAAAAAATCCAAGTGTTGGCAATCGATAATGAGACAAACTCACATGACTCATACATCACCCAGTTATGGAATCACCAGCTTGGTCATGTGAACAAGAAGCGCTTGACAAAGCTCTACCAAGATGGATATTTAGACTCTACTGAGCTAAAACCACTTGATAGATTCCACACTTTTTTACAAGGAAAAATGACCAAGCGGCCTTTTGGTGGACAAGTTGAAAGGGCACAAAGCTTCTAGGATTGGTACACACGGATGTGTGTGGAAAATTTCTAGTAGAAGCTAGAGGTGGATATTCTTACTTCATTACTTTTACTAATGATTTGAGTATATATGGCTATGTCTACTTAATGAGGTATAAGTCATAGTCCTTAGAGAAATTTAAGGAATTCAAGAATGAAGTAGAGAATCATATTGGTAAGAAGATAGAGAAGCTTTGATCGGATCTAGGTAGAGAATATCTAAACCAATAGTTCATCGATCTTCTACATGAGTCTGGGATTCTATCTCAGCTCACTCCTCCTTATACACCATAGTGGAATGGTGTTAATGAAAGGAGGAACTGCACCTTGTTGGACATGGTGAGGTCGATGATGAGTCATGTGGATCTTTCATTATCTGTTTGGGGATATGCATTAAAAACTGCAGCATACACATTAAACTAAGTACCAACTAAGGCGGCAAATGGAATTCCATCCGAGTTATAAAATGGAAGGAAACTCACTTTGTCGCACACACATGTATGGGGATGAGAGGAATTTGTTAAGGCCTTCTAAGGAAAAAACTAGTACCCCGGGGCACAAAGTGTATCTGTATAGGATATTCCAAGGGAAAAAAAGGATATTACCTATATAACCCTCAAGACAAGAAAGTGACTGTCGTCAGACAAGATGTCTTTCTTGAGAAAGATCACATCCTCAAGAAGGATAGTGGGAGCAAGATTGACTTCAACGAATTTGATGCTCAAGATACATAGGAGTTGGTACAAGAACAAGTTCCACAGGTCCCTGTGGAAGAGGTTCGAGAAACACAAGTACTGCGTAGGAGCTCAAGAGAGGTAAGGGAACCAAAGAGATTTGGTTTCCTAGTCACCGAAGATGGTGAATCATTATTGTTGGAAAATGATGAACCTCTCTCCTAAAAAGAAGTAGTAGAAAGCTCAGAAGCTGCAAGACGGATAGAAGCTATGAATTCTGAGATGGATTCCATGTATCATAACCAAGTTTGGGTTCTGGTTGATGAGCCAGTTGATGTAAAGCTTGTTGGATGAAAATGGGTATTCAAGAGAAAGCCGGACATGGAAGGTCAAGTTAGCACTGATAAAGCAAGGCTAGTGGCTAAAGGATTCAGAAAACGTCAAGGAATTGTCTATGGTAAAACCTTCTCACCAGTTTCCATGTTTAAATCCATAAGAATCATACTTGACATAGCAGCTTACCATGACTACGAGATTTGGTAGATGGATGTCAAAACAGCATTCCGTAACAGGAACCTTCAGAAATATGTATAACTGACACAACCAGAAGGTTTTGTGACACCAGGTGAAGCCAAATGGGTTTGAAAGTTACATAAATCTATTTATGGATTGAAGCAAGCATCCAGGTCATGGAACATTAGATTTGATGAAGCCATAAATGAATTTGGTTTCATTAATAATGAATGTGAGCCATGTGTTTATAGACGGTTTGATGGGAATTCAGTCATTATCCTAGTATTATATGTTGATGACATATTGCTTATTGGAAACGACGTACCAACCTTATAGTCAGTTAAGGACCGGTTGAACAAGTGCTTCTCCATGAAAGACTTTGGTGAAGAAGCCTACATTCTAGGGATCAAGATCATTCGTGATAGATCCAAGAGGCTACTTGGACTAAGTCAGGGTACATACATTGACCAAATACTAAATAGATTTAGTATGGAACAATCCAAGTGGGGATTGGTTCCAGTGTCACATGGCTTACATCTTTCTAAGAAAATGTGTCCTCAGACACAACAAGAGAAAGATAGAATGAGTAAGATCCCATACGCTTCGGCTAAATGATCTATCATGTATGCCATGTTATGTACCAGGATTGATGTTTCCTATGCACTGAGCTTGGTAGGAAGATATAAAGCAGTTCTAGGAGAACAGCATTGGACTGCTGTTAATACTATCCTTAAGTATCTGAGAAGAACTAATGATATGCTCCTCGTGTATGGAGGAGACGAGAAGCTTGTCATCAGAGGGTATGTTGATGCTGGTTTTCAGACAGATCAAAACGATCTGGAGTCGCAATCTGGATAGAGTTTTCTGTCTTAATGGAGGAGATGTGAGCTGGAAGAGTTCAAAGTAGCCAGTTGTCGCCGATTCTACAGCGGATTACGAGTACATAGCGGCTTCTAATGCAGCCAAAGAAGCCATCTGGATTTCGATCTTTGTCCAGGAGCTTGATGTGGTGCCTAGTAGTAAAGATCCCATTACACTCTATTTTGATAATACTGTAATGGTTGCTCTTGGAAAAGAACCAAGGTCGCATCAACGGACAAAGCACATACTCTGGAAGTATCACCTCTTGAGGGATTTCTATCAAAGGGGTGAAGTTTTAGTGAGCAGAGTGTCCACGGAAGAGAACACGGTAGATCCCATGACTAAAGGCTTATCTCAGTAGAAGCATTAATATCATGTGAGAGCTAGTGGGTTAATGGTTGTTAGCATTTGGCTCTAGTCCAAGTGGGATTCTGTTGTAGTTGGTGGCCTAGAACCAACTACTTTGTACTTTATTCATTAATAAATGCCTTATCACATCTTGATTGTTCTTCTGCGTGACAATGCATGTGATAATTTTCTAAGGACAACTGTTACATTAATGGGTCATAGCGGATCCCTTTTATGAAGAGAACCCGGAAGTGTCATAACACTGTTCTTGAATATATGTTCTATGGTCGGATGATGTTATTTAAGGGACACAAATAATACAGGCCATTAGGGGTGAGGACTCATAAAACATTTGAGGAACCTTCTCATGGTGTGTGCCCATGTTAATATCCAGGAGGATATTATGAGAATGAGACCCGCCAGTAGGAAATCCAAATTTGACAGTGTCATTGGATGTTCTTATCTGCGGACATGTGTATTGGTCCTTAGACTTTAAGATTATTATTATTGGGTATTAAAACTCGTGCACTTAGATGTATTGATGAAAACTGTGACGACACACTATTTGTAGCGAGGTAGGATATGTTGGGTGCGTCACAAGTAATATTGTATTAATAGATAATGTGAGAAAGGATTTGTCCCTTCTGTTCCATAATGGAAGTAGATATATCAGTCCATTTGATGGAATTTATATAGCCTAAATAAATCCATGGCCATGGTAAGGTATGGGCGAGTTCAATTTTGGGAAGTCAAAGAAAGAATAATCGAGCACATGGGTTGATGGCACTATCATGCAACCCGCTTGATTGGAGATATAGAGACAAAGGGTTTATATTACACGGTAAGCATTCTTAGGAGGTGACACGTCATTGTGGCATTAACTTCTTTCTCTATGGGTGACTTGGCGTGTTGCTAGACGCTAACCTTGGACTTTAGGCAGGCTCTGCCTAATGCCACTGAGAAAGAGGCCTAGAGGGTCACACACTAAGTGTGTCCATGTATCTCAGTTAAATATTAATTTAACAAGTTAAATAAATATTATTCTCGACTGTGGTTTAATAATTATTTACGGATGCCTGATCACATTTATTTCGACAATAGTTACTTGAGAGAATATATTGTGGGAGAAATAATGTATATTTATTAGTGAGTAATGCGGTTACATTTATTTGAGAAATAAATATCCATTACTTAAGGTCTAATAAATATGGTGGAGGAAATAAATAAAATGGAAAAATAAAAGTACACACCGTATATATATATACACGCCGTGTGGTTTGTTTTTTCGGGATTCGTGAGAAAATATTGTTTATTTAATTAAATGATATTAAATGTAATATGTTGGGCACATGTCAAGTAATAATGATGGTCAACTGTCATTATTAAGACATGGGTATTAATAAGGATTAAATAAAATGATTAAATGCTTTCAGGCAATTAATTTATTTTATTATTCTAAGTATTATAATCCCAATTACATTATTCTCATAAAAACAGAGCCATTTTTGTGCACAATGGATTTGGAAAATACTCTTAAGCCAAGAGAGAATTCATTTTCCACCAAGAACATTTTCAAGTTACGAGAGCGAGATCCTCCACCAGATCAAGGCGGTTGAAGGCGGACATCGCAAGCGAATGTTCTTCCGTGCTAGCACTTGGAGATCCCTTCGGCGACGAATAGAGATACGTAGAGAATGTGTCAATCACTGCTAGAGGAATCCTATACTTGGATTCTACAAGGAAACAATGAATCACAAGATCATGACCAGAGACTCCAACGAAGAAATAATTCCATCGAGGTAATTCTTATGAATTAATTAAATTAATTATAACCAACATATGATGATCCTATATCAAGGGTTCCGAGACTCTTCTTTTCTTTTTCGATCTTCATTCTATTCCAAATATTAGGTGTTTTAAATCGTGACAGATCTCGGATTGAACATTGTTTTATGTTAAAATTAAAGTTGGTCAAACCCACCAACGCACTTTCGCTATGCCCGGAACCTACAAGTCAAGACTTAAGGTAAATTATTTCTAGTATCTTTTTTATTTATGGAAGACACATGTAATTTTCACCACTCATTTCTTTTATGTTGTTTATATACTTACCCTTTGACATTTTATATCATTAATATCCTTATTTTCAAGATATTAAAATATTCATTTGATGTTATTCTATAATGGGGATTATGATTCAAAGGTTTCCAAAGTGGTAATGGATTTTTCTCTCACTTTTATTTTTGTTGGGTGCATGCCTTATACACCACTTATTTCATTTGTGTGGTGTATATACTAACCATTTGACATGTTATATCATTGATTTAATTATTTTAATTATATTTAAGGATTCATTTTATTTTATTCTATAATTGGGTTTATGATTAAAAAAATTTCTAAGTGGTGATGGATTTTCATCTCACATTTATTCTTATGGGACACATGCCTAATAAACAACTTGTTTTTTTGTGGTGTATATAATACCCATGAATGTATTTTATTATAATTATAATGATAATTATGGGGTATAAATATCTGTATAATATTCTAGTTTTCATGGGGCATGTAATTCAAAATATACCAAAGTGGTCAACGTTTAATGGCACAATCTCATTGGTTATCGAGATTGTTTATTATATTCTTCCAACGATGAGATATTATGATATAACACTAAATAAACTCATTAAATTTATTATAATATGTTTATTTATATATAGTACATGTTTTCCATTCAATTTCTTTTATTAATGGATTAAAGATACCATAATAATGTTTTTGAGAAAAATTGTCTTTATTTCCCCCTTCAGTCAAAAAACCTTTGTCTTACATATCCATTTTTTCTAGAAATGTTTCAAAGAAAGTTTTTAAAATTATACAATAATTATTCAAAGATATTTTTATCCAAGTTTAAATTTTTAAAAAATGGTTTAAAGGGTATTTCATATTGTTTTTTATACAATTCCCTTTTGGATTTTACCGAAATGTGAAAGGAATATTTGTTTGAACATGTATGGAATAAACAAAATTTCTAACATTAATGACCACCCAATGTTTTAAAGATTACATTATAAGTATAAATGTTTATTTTTAAATAAAAGTGCATTCATAATGTTTCTTAATTTTTTAGTTTTTAAAATTTAATTTTCGTAACGATATGGTCATTTTCCCCAAGAATGTTTTTAATGATCTTTTATGGAGTTTCTATTCATCAACAACACAACCTTTTGAGTCACTTATGTTTTAATAAGGGTATGATCCAATTATATCATACTTTTTAATTCTCTATATTGTTTTATGATTATGATGAACATATGTTTATTAAACCCATTCCTTTTCCATGTATTATTATATGATTAATGGATGAGATGATTATGAGACCCATTTCCTTTATATGGGTTATGCTATGATGGATTGTTTATAAAATCCTTTTCTTTCCATGAATTATGATATGATTAATTGTTTATGATATTTTGGACCACATATGTATGATATTAATTATTTGGTTTGTGGGACCTATGTCTTCCTCTAATTAATTGGGGAAAGTTTTATATCTCATGAGATAATGATGTGAAACAAGATGATGTTTTTGTTACACTATGGAAAACAAGAAGATGTGATTGATTTTTTATGGTAAATAGGACAATGTTATTAATATACTGTGGTAAATATATGATGATACCTAACCTATTATGAAATATTAAATAGTTTTTGATTCATGATTCTTTAGGATTTGATAGTCTAGATTTTTAACATTATATATAAAATGGTTTCTATACATATGATCATGGAATGATTATATGACATGAACTTATGGTTCATTATTGTCTTATGTTGATTTCTCACTCTTATGGCTCGTATATTTTGAAATTATAATGTTTTATTCCATGGATGATGTTTATGATCCATGATAGATTAGTTACTAACATTGTAAGTTATATTCATAATCCTATTCCTATATACTCATATTATGTGTTAATATGATCATTGTTTGATATCTTCCATATTTACCCTTACTAAGCATATTATCTCATCATTACTTTTGTTTACTTCCCCCATGTTATGAAGAATGGTTTAAGTAGGTTATTTATATAAAGAGTACTAAATGGGAAGATTTTTATGGGTGATGCTGAAGATATTTCATGAAATATGTGTAACTTGTATCTATATATGATAAACCATTATGATCCTTAGGCATGTATCTTTGAAATTAATTTTATATTCATCTAAAACGATGTAATATTTATGTATAAAAATCATGGGTTTCTATTATTGTTATTAGAGGAAACGTTTAGTTAACATTTTGAAACTAGGATGATAAAAGTTTATTGAGATCCCTAATGATATGTCTAAGGATAATCTATGTATAGAAAAATATCCTAGAATTTTGGTAAAGGATATAGTGAGTAAATTCCAGGAAACTATATCTCTTTTTAGAAATTATAAGTGGATGTGGATCTAGGCCAGAGGTGCTTAGAGGTAGTAACTCTAAAAAGCGTGCATTGGTATTTAAATAAATAATCTCTTGGTGCATAACAATAGGCCTTGTTTCATAGCTAGTTTGAAACTATTGGGAGATATTTTTTTCAAATCCAAAAATTATTTATAAAACAACATGAAGGATTTGAATAGGTGATGACCATGAATGACCTAGATTAGACCTAATGTGTCATCAATTAAAAAGAAAGTTTTTTTTTATTTACACGTCTTATAAATACTTTTTTATAATTATGTGGTTTCCAAAAATGAATATTGTTTCTCACACTATGATTTTTGGTTTTATTCAATGGTTGTAACCATAAGGAACTAAGATAAAATTGAATGTGATAGACATTGTGTTAATGAGAAACCAAATGGGATGACGACTAGATTGAAGGATTTTGTGATTATGATTCATCATTTATCATGATATATGACTAAACAATTTCCCCTTAACAATATTTTGGACTGACCATAGAATAGAAGGATATTGTTATCAAATATCATGGGTAGTGGGGACCCTGCAAGAAAGAATATTAATCTTCCTATATGTCACAAATGTGAGAAGAAGAACTCATGGGAATGTCTCAAAGGAACATGAATATGTTTTATGTGTCGATAAGAAGGGAATAAATTAAATAATTTATAAGGTAAAATGAAAATTATAGTTAACACATTGGATGAGAAAAATGTATTCAGTAATTCATCATTAAGGATTGAATGTTTTAAATATAGAAATTATGGGAATTATAAAAAGTAATTTCCTAGGGGGGAATCTCAATAATATAATCAGAATGGTTTCATATGTAAAGTTTTTACCAATGATGATTAAGGGACTAAAAATGAAACATGAATAGAAGAAGGTATTAAGGAATAAGATGATGAAGCATCGTTAATGGTTTTAAAATGAAGTGGAATTATTGAAGTGTTTATATATTGGAATTTAAAAATTATTCTATGTGAATTGTAAAAAATATATAAAGATTATTCAATATAGTTTTTTTGTAATATAATTACAAAAATATATTAAATGTTACTAATGGTCTATAAAATTAATTTAATTGAAAGGTGATATTTTATTAAAAACAAATTATAAATAGAATTATAGCCATTAATATGTTCTTACAGTTGAGACAATGTTTCCATTGACCACTCCCAACACCATACTCTCCCAAACATATAACAATGATTTGGTGGAGGCATATCCTAACACGATTCCACACTAATGGGTGAGAAGGATTGTGTCGTCAAGCATGCCACTAGAGTAGTAAGGTGGTAGTAAAGATACACTTTGTGGAACATGAAACTCACCAAGGATCCTAGTAGAAGTGGTAGTGGTGATATTTTAGGGTCCTTTCAATATTCCATCCTCAGGAGGTAGAGGACTCTCGTAGAAGCAGTCGTGGAAGGAAGTAGTGATATCCCATGTTGTGACATAATGATCTATAGAGGTTCTGGGGAAGCGGTTGTGAAACTTGGTGAAAAAAATGATAACTCTTAATTCCCCAATTTTTTTGAGGAATTGGGGATATTATGGCTATATTGGATAGTGGAGTACCTATGGTAAAAAATTATCTTGGAGGGGATCAATCTTTCATATATCAGACTCTACAGAATCGCAACTCGTGTTATCTTTCAAAAAAGGTTTGATTACATGAATGACATGGACATGTTCTCGCACTGGCAATGGGAGGTTTAACCCTTTACTTCTTGGTTGTGGGTAATATTTGTCATGGACCACGAAGAAGAGTTGTTTCTTGAGGTGACAACCTATGAGGGGTTGTTACTGGTACTAAAGCATAGATATTCAGTGGTGAGGATTCATTAGGATCTAACACTGATCAAGAAATCCAGTGATAAAGTGGATATATTTATCTTATGGGGGGTTACATCATCGAGATTCAGCTTGCAAGGTAATGTTTTTCTCTATCAATTCACCAATCCACTTTATCTTTCCTTTTAAAAATTTCTCTAACCCATGATCTTGACTCATGTATGAATTATTCAAGGACTGGGGAGACTCTACTGATGAAGAAGGTGCCTCCACGAGTACTTGGGAGTCCACCTAAGGATTTGATGTTATGGACTTTACCTCTAAGGCCTCAACCGAAGAGGAATATGTTATGGTGGTATGAGGAGAGTCTTTTGATTCTATGGACCTCTCAGTTATTTATGGTGGGCCTCACCCTAGCATCCATATGACACCTCCTACTAGTGAAAGAGTGAGCATCCTGGGGTGTCTCATCATTGAGATCTCAATACCACCACATATTAAGGTTATGAGTCTCATGAATCTTGATCTTATTAGGATATATAATTTTTTAAATATTACAAGTTAATATATCTTATAAATATCTTATCCATATATTATTTCTATGTATTCTGAAATCTATTAATGTGCTAACAGACGTTGAAGTTTCTATGGTTGTGGAGTCTCCATTTAAGACCCTAGATGTTGGTATCACTCAATCCTTCACCCCATGAAAGTGTCCTTTTATTTCACAAGACATATCGACCTTTTATTTTTTTTATAGGTTGACCTAACTTTCCTTCCCTTTTTTAGAATAGTTCTAAATAAAGTGTATCCTCAACAATTAGGTGTGGCTATGGAAGCTTGTATTCTTTCTCCGATGTTCAAGTCAATTCTAGGAGAGCAAGCGAGTTAGGGTAATCTAACCTTGATCTAGGGAGAGAAAACTGTTATATATTTGTTTATGATTTTGGGGGAGGTAGAAATCCGAGCTTGGGAAACGGTTGACTCAAGTAAAGATTTAGACATGGGTGGACCTCCTCTCAACATGGAGTATAGCCCATATGAGAGGCTTCCTAAGGAGGATCTTGATGCCCTTTCCTTGTAGATTTTCTGTAGTATGATCCTACACAAATCAAGTATCTAGATGATTATGGATCTAGAATTGCTGAAGAAAACAATATTTTCTAGCATAGGGAATGGAGAATCTTGTGTAATTTCATCACCCACACCATAGAGTTAGATATATTAAGCAATATGGGGTCTATCCACCACTGGATGTTGAACCAAGGACCCTGGGGTTTCAACACTTGTGCTCTTCATGCACTATCATTCAACTATCATGTTGAGAGTGTTCTCAAAGAGCATCAAGAACTTTGTGTGGACTAGTAAAAGGAGCAGTAAAAAGGTAATAAGATGATTCAAGAGTTTGAGAAAGAAAATTCATGGCTACAGGAGAAATAATAAAAGCACAAGGCCACCATTAGTGCTAGAACAAAGACCATCAAAAAGATAAAGGAATAGTTGGTGGAATTTAAGGCTAGGGTCATGGGGGAAGTATCTCTAGTAGCTAAATTTCTAGTTGAGCAGGTCTAAGAATTGATTTTTCTAATAAGGTTCTCTTCAATTTTAAGAAGAAACTGGTTGGGTAGGCTGAGTGATGGTGAACCTTTGAGGCTAATCAACAAACTATGGCTAAGATAAAGTGCTCCATCATTAGTGTTGAGCCTTAGGGATCATTATTTTAGTTTGAAATAAAGGACAGGATTCCATGCATAGATAACCCTCTCAAACTTTTTAGAAAGGTTTTTTTTAATTTCATGTATACATAAATGTATTATTTTTTATATCTCAACCATATCAATGAGAAAACTAAAAATAAATCAATAATCTCACATGTGACTTGCTCTATGTGAGAAATAAGAGAAAAATATAACGTTTCTCATTTATATGAGAGTTTTTGAAAAGGGAAAAATACCTAGGATCTAATTCATTTATCGACCATTGGGACTATTATAATGGTAATGTATTTGGTTGTATAATGGAACTCATTGTATAGCCAGTTTTCTTTTTTAATGTGTGCTAGAAAAAAAATTGGGTAACGTCAGTGGTATTCAATTCAACCCAAACAAAGGGAAGTGATGAAGAGAATAAATCAAGATTCCCATGATTTGGGACACATGGAGGGAGATAGGGTGACATAGGATGACTTTTAACCATGTTCAAAATATATATTCCTATATTTCTCTATAAGAGTTAGGGACAGACAAATGAGGATCGACTGTTGACCATGTTCAAAACATAGGTCCTTTAAAAATGATTTTGGAAGTATTTTGGAGCATGTTCTATAGACGGTAGGTGATCCAGTGTATCATAGCACCATTTTTGTTAGGTGTTTCCTTACTAGTCATGAATTCTGATGGGGGTCCAAACCTAGAGAGATGAAAAGTGTAGTGATGAATTGGAGGAATTTTTTGATAGAGTCCAATAATCTATAAATTACACCACTGACGCTTTGATCACATTTGGAAAGTGTGTCAGTCTGAACAAAGTTTAGAATTGTATCCCAAGGTGATCACTATCTTGAGTTCCATGAGATGGTTAAATAACTTTAATGGTTTTTTAGATGATTGGCATTGAAAGGGGGAAATAGATCCTTAAGAGAAGACACAAAATATTTTACAGTTTTACATCATGCTATGGAAGAAAGAGCATGTAGTTTAATATATTATGGAAAGGATATCGAATTCACATTTTAATGTCTTATAGTGATAATTATTCATCCCACAATTTAACATCATGTGATTAGGACATTCATAGAATGATTGAGAATCTTATTTCCAAGACATGTTAAATTTCATGAATAGATCTCATTAGGTCAAGGTAATGGGATACGCGAATAGTGAATAAATGGTTTGAACCTCATAGAGTAGCTCATGGGTCAAATGGATATGATTTTTTTCTCTAAAGTTTTCCAAAATTAATGGGTTCAATGAGTACATCTGGGTTTTTACTGGGGCCCATGGTGGGGCATGTTGTCTTTCAAATTTTCTATATACACCCTCAATTTATCCCAGGTCATGGGATCAACCTTGAGGGAGAGGGTTAGACTTTTTCTCAGGTTTCCCCTTTATTATTTCAACCTGACTGATGTTTGTACCTATTACCTTTGGTAGTTTATGATCACACCAATTGGACCAAGAAGTTTCAAATAGATTAAGATCACAATTCTTGGACCAGGAGTCGCAAGTAGTTTAAATTCATAATTATTAGACCATGGAGGGGTGTCTCTAGGGAATGTACATGGCCAGGAAGAGAGGTGACCTAATGTGAGGAAGGATCCATGGAGTCCCTTCCACATGGAACATCTCTGAGACAACATAAACTCTTTAAGTTCATGATTATTAAACCTATACTCTTAGTTTAAGGTCTTAGATTTCAAACCATAGGGGAACCTACGTGTCTCAAACTTTCTTAGGGAAATTACTCTTACACTCATAATCCCATGTGATCCAAAATCCATGTGAGAAACAATAAGCGATATGGACATCTCAATGTTGTAGGGGGTAGCACAATAAGGGGGAAAATTAAATGACTTGGAGGAGTCCTGAAAGGGTAAATTGTGACTTCTAAGACTTTGATAGTAAAATATAAATGATGGATGGGTGAGGGAAAACTATTTACCATGTTCAAAACATGGGTTCCACACCCTCACTAGTTAAGTATGGGGTAAAATTTTGGATCAACCACTGATTGAGTTTGAGACATGGGAACTGATTTTTATTACCAAGGATCCTTTGAGGCATGAGCCCAAGATGGTAGGTGGGCCAGTATGGCTAGGAACCATTACCATTAGGGATAATATTAATATTGGGAGGATGATGATTATACAAATCAAATAAATTATTATGTGTGGATAAATAAGTGGGTAATGTCCTAAAAGGAATGTTGAGCACCCCGAGAGCTATCCCACCATGCACTCAAATGTACTGGATCAAAAAATGGGTAGGAAAGTATAAATAAAGGACCGTAAGGGAAGAACCGTAAATAGGTTGTAGGTAACTTTGGAACTAGGATAAGATATATGTGAATTACTATTCATCCCATTCGAATGGGAGTTAATCCACACATAGTTTGTAATGGTGGTGTGGTTGGTGAATGACACTGGAAAGGTGGCATCCTCTCTAGTGAAAACATTGAATAATCTCATATTTTTCATATTAGTCATCATATTTTAATCAAATATTTTAATTATATAGTTTAACATCAGGTACCAGGTATTTTTAATTTGGTCATCTTATATTTTTCAGATGAGGAATCTTGTGTATCACATATGGTAAGGCTACCATTTAACATCGTGTGTTGAGGATGTTAGTTTTTGTTCATATCATATTTTTTATATGAGGAATCCTATTTTCATCATATAGGTTAAGTATATAGTTTAAAATTATGTGTTTGGGACATTGTTTTTGTTATATCTCATTTTTCATGTTGGGAATCCCATATATATACGTGGTAAGGCTATATTTTAACATTATGTCCTAAGTACATTGGGAATTATATTTTAGATTCATACAAAGAGAAATATGGATACTTCTAGTTTAAGGTCATGGAGCTCAGGTAATGGGTGAATGGGTGCTTTAATAGTCTCATATAGTAAGAAAGAGTGATAACCTAATGTGAAAGGAGGTCCAAAGATACCCTTTTCCACACAAACTTCTAAGACACACTATGCACAAGTTGATGTTATGTTGCAAATGGAGGAAAGACACAGAAACGAATTAATGGTGTGGATGGTCCCATGATAAAAGATCTAGGCATCACTATGTATCTCATATGAATGGTAATCAAGAAAAATGTATTTCTAGAAGGAGGAATTGCTTTTCTAAAACACAGGGAGTGAAGAAAACTGTGAAAATAAGGGGCCACATGGGGGGAGATTCACATAGTTCATGGTCATATTTCTTATACCTGAGGGGGAATCAGTGATTCAATGATGTGTGGGCAGTACAAAAGAGTTTAATACCAACATAATGAAGGTGTCAAGGATGCCTTAAACCACCCAAATAATTCTTAAAAACATTTTCATGTAGTTTACAGTTATGAGGCTTAGACCAGGGGGGCTTGAAATAGGTCGGTGGTGAGGTTGGGCCTGAGATGTTGGAACCAAGAATCCCTAAATATCCCATCAAGAATGGTAATCAAGCCATACATAGTTCTATAATGCATTCTGGTAAGTAACCAATGCTGAAAAGGTGGTTTCCTCTCAGGAAAGGAAATTGAGTCTTCTCATACTTGTTATATGAGTCTTCATATGTTCATCACATAGGTTAAGGTTATAGTTTAACATCATGTGTTGAGTATTTTAGTTTTTGTCGGCCATTTTTTTCATATGAGGCATCCTTTGTTCGTCGCATAGGATAATAATATATTTTAACATCATGTGATGAGGATGTTGGTTTTTATTCATCCCATATTTTTTATATGAGGAATCCTATGTTCATCACATAGGGTAAGGCTACATTTTAACCTCATTTACTAAGGATTTTGGTTTTTTTAATCCCATATTTTTCATATGATGCATCATCTATTAATAACATATGGTAATGATATAGTTTAACATCATGTTCTAAGGATTTTTTGATTTTTAGTTTAGACTCATATAGCTCTGACTATGGTTTCTACTAGTTTAAGGTCATAGAGAATGGACCAAAGGGGTGGTTTCTAGTTTGAGTTCCTAGATCTTAGACAAATGATGTTATACAATTTATGATCATATATCTTCGACCAATGTTGAAAATATTTTCAGTTCATCATGCTTGTACCCAAGTTTTATGGTAACATAGATTTCACCAAGGTTGAAAATAGTTAAGGTTGTAATTCTTGGACTCTGGTTGTTATTGATTAAGGTTTCATAGATTTGAAAAAATGTTAAAAATAGTTTAAGGTAAAAATGTTTGGACCATGGTTGTTATTGTTTAAGTTTGTATATCTTTGACCATGATGTTCACATGATGTATGGATTAAATAACTTAGTGTTGGTGGTAGGTGTGATACACTCTCCATATATGGTAATAAAAGAGTATTATCCATTATAATTTACCTTATAGATAATGTCAGGTCCTTCTCATTTGGTCTCAAACTTCAGAGGTATTTTTATAGGTATCGTTGACATTTTGAGAGCCAGTACCATGTCACCATGGAGGAAGGAGTGGAGGTGTACCATCTTGTTAAACACTCTTTATACCCTATTTTAGTGCCTTTTTAATTAGTGGAGTTCCTAAATAATATTTTATTCAATAGCTTTCAACTAATATATATGGACTTATACTATTTTTTGGCATATTTTGGTCATAAAAAGTTGTTTAGAGTGTTGAAAAATAAACCTAAAAAGGTATAATTACCTCTAATCCATACACCAGGGAGTGTGGGGTGGACCTTTTGGAATTTTATGTTGTACTTCAATAGGACCAAAGGTTATTAAGAAAACTTTAGGGACTCCTATTTTAATTTTGGCCCACTTTTTATGCATGATTTTATAGATAAAATCTTCTTTTTTCTTATACATGGTAGTCGGATGTATGGTTGGGTCAAGTGTTATACTTGAAATAAAATTTATTTAGCTTGTAAACATTAAAGTTTGTGTTGTTTTCTATGAGAATATTGAGAGGAATACCAAACCAATAGATGATGTGGGAGCTCACAAACTCAATCATAGACCAGTTTTTGTCTTCTTTGAGGGGAACCGCTTTTTCCCTTTTGGAAAATAAGTCTATTACAGTCAGAATAAACCTATATTTTTGAGATATCACTGGTGGTTAGGGAACCACACTGTTGATTCCCTAAACTTCAAAGGGATAATAATATTTGGTAGTCTGGAGAAGCTGTAGTAGTTGATACACAAATTGTTTTGGAATCTGTAATGCATGACACCTCTTAGAAAACTCAATACAGTCATAAACTATTGGTGTGGAAGTAACCCAACCCCTAAATTTGATGGGATATATTCAAACCTTCTTGATGGGACCCATATTATTCAACATGGACCTATTTAATAACCAAATATACCTCATCTCCTTGGATCCAACAGGGGAGAATTCCATCAAACCCATACCTACAGAGGGTTTGGTCAAGGTTAGGGCCACTCAAAATCATAAAATGGGCTATATATTGGAGGATCCACTCAGTCTTAGCTTGGACTAATGGGAAGATGTTGTGTTCAAGAGAATCAATGAATAGAGTCATAAAATTAGGTGCTTCTTCAATAATGGGAATAACTAAGGGCCCTGGGGTTGAAGTTCCAGCAACCAGATGACAAACATGTTGGTTTCCATCATCTAAAGTGGAGGGGGTGATGACCCTCCGATGTGCAACATGAATGATTAGGTTATATTGATCATGACCTATGAGGGACATAGATATGCTTTCTAGAGAATTGAATCAACCGTTCTATGACTGCAGAACATTTTTCACCTTTAGTTTCAAAAGGAATTGGGGAATTATCTAACAAGTTTATTCTAATAGAGGTACTAGTCCTTTCTTTTTTATGATATAGTCACTCTTGACCTTATGTATGAATATCTTGGAGTCTCCCTTTACATTTATATAGGGTATATTAATGTCAAGATACAATTCAATACTAGTAAAAAGGTCCTAGTACTCTACCTCTTTGTTAGTGTATCCTTCTAACAATACGAATGAATATGGTAGGATAGCTTTTGTCAGAGTGAATAAAATGATCCCCAGATCTACCCTGTTAATCTTGGGTTAATTGATCATTCTACCAGTCAAACTTCAAGAGGTTCCATTTAAAATAATCTTCCAACATGGTACTGCATGATCCACTAATAGAATAGATTCATCTAGGAAATCAGCATCTTAGGGTAGTTCTTTAGTTGCGGTATGTGAAGCCAGGAAGTCTTCTAATTCCTTTCCTTTGATGGACTTCTGTGATACATACTTTATTTTAAACTATTGGAGGATTAATTCCTTGTATTCCAATTTTCCTATCAATATGGGGTGATTGAGTATGTATTTTAGTGGTTCAACATGGGACACCAGCTATATCTCATGGTATTGTAAATAATTTCACAACTTTTGAATTGAAAATACAAGTGTGAGGCCACTCTTTTTGATAGGGAAGAATCTGGTATTTATGTTGAGGAGAATCTGGTCTTATTCAAGGATTTAAGGGTGTAAAGTGACCATTCTAGGTTTTTCATGTAAAGGACCAAAGAATTTCTTGATATGGGTAGAATCAGAATTGAAGGGTATAGTAGGTACTACTTAATATCCTCAAAGGCAGTCTAGAAATCCTGATCCCATTGGTAAATATAAACTTTTTTCCTAAGTCTTGATAAGGTCTTACACATTTCAACCATGTTTTTAATAAATCATCAAATATGGGATAAGTTTCCTTATAAGCCTCATAACTCTTGAAGTTTTTGTGGGTAAGGAATTTAGTTCATGGCATTGATTTTATCTTGTTCAATGTCAATGCCTCTATCTCTGACAATGAATCCAACAAAATTTATAGAGGTTACCCTAAATGTAAACTTCGTGGGGTTCATCTTCAAGTGGTGGGAAATAAGGAAACCAAACACTTTATCAAGGTCTCTGATATGGTCATAGAATATTTAGGAATTAACGACCAAATCATCCATGTTACACTTCACCAATTTCATAGTGAGAGGTTTGAAGATACATTTCATGGATCACTGGTAAATGTCTTCATAATTATCATGTCGAAAGGAATTACTTGTTAGAAAAATTTTCCCATTGGTTCTTTGTAGGAATTCACCTCTTCTTCCTCAGGGGACATATGGATCTGATTATACCCATAGTATTCATCCATGAAAGAGATGTCCTTATATCTAGCTATGGTATCAATCAATAGCTCTATAACTATAAGGGGAAATTCATCCTTCGGAAAATTCAGTTGAGGTCCTAGAAGTTGATATAGAATCTGATCTACCCATTCTTCTTCCTGAATGGGACAATTTTTTCCATCCACTTGGGGAATTTTCACCTCTATAAAGAAGTTGGATTTAATAATCCTATTAACATCATCATAGATCATGGAATCGTGAGAAGGATTACTCTTCTAGGTAGGATGTTTAAACTTTTTATGACCCATTGGGAGGCTAGGGTGATGTGTATTAATCTAGGGATCAAGGAATTTAATATTATCATATCTCTAGGAAAATACATTATGGTTCTTCTTCAGGGAGGTCACATGATATTGTTTCTCCTCTAGAAACATGGTTGTGATGATTATTTTTGGCCTCAGGTCTTTCTCGGCTCTAAGGTTCACCTGATTTAACTCATAAACAATGGTCGAGACACCCTCTTCAAATAAAGGATGGGAATATTATAAATCCACTTTATCATCTGATATGTAAGGATTGTATGGAAGAAGTTAATCTCATGAAGATTTAGATATGGGGACAAAATCATAACTTGATACAATGGGGAAGGGTCTCCAATAAGGAACTCCTTCTCTGTGGTGACTATAGTGAAAAAGGTGGTTAAACTAATCTCAAATGGTTCTTGGCCATGAGGACCACTCTTAATATAAAAGCAATAATAAAGGGTCAACATGCATCAGTTAACCCTGCTTTGTAGATCATACAGGAATGTCTTGATTTGGTAGTCATGGGGAGAACTTCTTGATACATTACAAGGGTAGGATCTTCTATTATCATTTCAACCTCTATGATATAGGAGTATGAAGTAATCTATGAGGACTCCTTATTTTTATGTACTATGAAATAACCACCCCATTCTAGTGTCAAAAGTTCCAATCGATGAATAGGGAGAACGAATCTATCTTCCAAGTACTCTGAGGAATATTCTATAACATTTGTTCTATTGTTGAGGGAATTGATTCACTCTACCCACAATGGTCTAGACCATATTTCATTCTCTTTTTTAGTAACCAACATCTAGATAAAAAACATCAAAGGAGTCAAAGGGTTTGAATCACCATGTATTACCCCTAATCGAACATATAGATATTATTTGATGTGCTTTTGATATGAATAGGGGGACACTCCATGAAAATGAAGTCAAAGCCTTCCCAAAAATGTGTTGTAGGTATTATCTTGCGAGAATAACATAAATTCATTGCTCAATACCAATACAATGAACTGAGTCTTCAACTGAATATTTACATGCGGCTTCTTCTCACTCTTATAGAACCCTTGAATTTTCATATTTGAGTGATTAATACCTATTTTTCTAAGTCTCAATTTTTGGAGTGTCTGTTTCTGGATGAGGTTGATCCTAAATTCAACATCCACCAGGAAGCAATGGATTTATAAGACATTGAAATGTCCTATGATATAGAATGGGCGTATGTACCCCTAATTGTTGACACACTCATATTCTCCAAAAATGTGTTTATGGCTTGGAATTACTCTTGTTCAAAATCTTTTTCATAGTAGGACTCAATGGAAGCTACCTTAGTCTCAAACTAAAGGGGCCCTTTCAAGAATTTGATAAGGCATTGGTACATTTACTTTTATAGGAGATGTGCCTAAAGAATTGAGATCCTTATAGGTATGTTGTAATGGTACATCAACACATAATAATTTCATGACAAGGATATATATTTTCCTGTAGAGGTTCATTATTTAGCATGGGGTAAAATTGATTTCATTGGCTAAGGCATTGGGGTCTAGCTAGTACTAGAAATATTCTATTTCTAGTTAGCTAGTCTACTCTGTACATCTTACGGTTAGGAACAAGATGGATGATGTAGGAACCAATATGGATGTGTCTGATTTTTGTGTGGTTGTGGCTAAGTCACAAGGCCAACTAATACATTCGTTTGCAGAGGTGGGCCTGACAGAGTGAACTGAGAGGGTTGTTCTTATTGAGACCTGCTCAAGAATTACTTCTTAGTCTTAATGCCATAGATAGATTGGGATATAGTTTCAACCTAAGTATTATATTTACTTTCATGTCCCCTACCTATCCTTCATCGATGTTTCCCAAAGTTTCTTGAGGTGTTCTCATATCATTCCTCAGTGTTGAGCATTCTGTAGCGATCCTATAGTTAAACAGCAATCAAAAAGGTTCATTATTTCTCCTCATAACTGGGATATTCTAGGGTTGCATGTGAAATGGTAACATCTCTCAATTTTGGAGGCATGAAGTCTTTGAGGTTACAAGCTAATTTTGGTACTGGCAGGGCACTCTGATTTATCTTATATTATCAATTTCTATTCTTCTGATACTTGGAAGGCAGCGATGCAGATATGGAGGTAGTGTTCAGAGGAGGAACGGAAATCATAGGAGTATTTAGCTTGTTCAAGTAATATTTGGGGATACCATAGGCATGAGAGACTCTCTTATAAGCTAACCAATCATTTTACTTATAAATTCTATGATTGAGGGCATGTTTCCACTCACTAGAGCATTCATTATCACAATTGAGGTCAGTGGCGGCATTTGCCACCTGTGATATGACATCACCCAATTTGACTAATCCAAAATATAATTTTTCACAGAACAAATAATTGAATATAAATCATTCATTTATGGTGTTCCCAAGGATTTTGGGACATGATTATTGATTGATGTGGTTGTTAAGTTTGGCCTCTTGGGGTCTCCAACATTCTGAAAACTTTAGGATTCATTTTTCTAAAAAAATATATCAAAAAACCAAAGACATATGCATCATTGAAGGAGTAGGTATTTTTATTATTATGTTATTAAAGGAATTGTGGGATAATATCCCTGATATGGGGATGGGGCCACATTCTCTCAATGAGCCGGCACTTCTTGGTGAGGCAGTGCCTAGCAGGGATGCACCTGGCAATGTTAGAGAGGTTTGTCTAGTACAGAGTCGTCAAGTGGACTATTTTGAGAAACTCTATGTGTATGATAGATGTCTTATCTAATTTAAATGATTTTTTTTGTTTTCTAAATTTTTAATGGTAATTATGGTTGTTTGGTCCACTACAAGTCTAATTCAAGATACTAAACCTTTTTAGAGAACTCTTAAAATCTACATAGGTAGTTCAAGGAGATAAGAGTAGGGACCATCTCATCTATTAAATTTTCTACACACATCATAATCAACTATTACTGGTAAATATAAATGTCAATAAAATAAATGATTCCCTTCTATTAGGTGATTAATTCGGCTACTCACTCACTAAGCATCTTTTTCATTTCAATAGGTCAGCGATGCTAGTATTGCGCAAGGTGGAGCTCAATTAGTAGAGAAATTATCTACAGATGTCCTCTCAAATAGAAACAGACCCTACAGGTAGTTATTTTTAATAGAATAATTCAATTAATTCCATATTGTATAAAAATTATTAGAGCTTTCTAGGTTCCTACTATTTCATAATCCCCATCATTATACTGCACCTTGAGGCTAAGTGGGTCAGATGTTGTAGTAGAACACTCATCCCATTAAATGGGGTGAAGCTCAGATTATCAAATTTTGGGGGTACTTGAATGTGGTCTACCCATTCTTGGTAAATATCTCCTTCAGTTATAATTTCCACCTTTCATGTCTCTAGATCCTTGAGAAGGATTATGAGAGAATCTATCACGATATCTTGGTGAGGATTTCTTATCACCAATACGTTTATAGGATAATCGAATAAGGGACCGACATGGCCTTGATCATGAGGACGATAATCATGCTAATCATGTGGTTTGGGAGACTAATATCTTAGTTTTTTTCTATAACCCCTAGTTTCTTCTCTGACCAGGTGCATGGGGCCACCAAGTTCAAATCGAGGCACATAGCCAGGGAGGACTCGGTTCCCCATTAGAGGATATATGGGATTCAATCTAGTGTTATCATGGTTCAATAAATTATCTTAAGTAATCTTAGTAGTGATACTTTTATATTCTTCAATCACTTGATTAAAGGTGGCTATCCTAGGGTCTGACTTATTTTATAGCACAACCATGGATGGACTGACAGGCTCAGCAGATCCCTAGATTTTTCTAAAATATCAAAGAACATATAACAGAAAATAATTGGGGGGGACTCATAATTCCTATAACCTATCTCATATGATGACTGTGGGGAACCATCATAGGGTATACCTAGTATTGAGATACCCCTTGGAGTGGGTTATATATGTCATTCCCTATATCGACGGTCTTGTTTTCCGAGTTCTTCAGAGGGCCAATGGTTATGACATTTACTTTGGAAGTGGATAGAGAAACTTTTTCATCATCTGTTGGGATAGACTGGCAGTCCTATTATTTTTAAAGAATGGGGATGAAGTGGAGAGAGGCATACTACCCATAGACTCTGATTGTTATGTTTTGGGATTCCTCTTCCATGAATCATCAAAGCACAAAGAGTCTCTTAATTCAAGTATACTATAAATTCTGGTTGTACCTATGTGAATCTAGGCTCCAAGATACTAGGAGTGCTATAATTTAAAAAAAATTACACTATTTTTAGATTGAACCAAGATGTTCATGTATTCTTAGATAAGTTATTTAATGATCATGGGGGTGGTGGATCATTTCCCATATACTCTAGAGGAATCAGGCTACCTAGTACTCAGTAAGGGACTCCAGGATAACAAAATCTAGAGATACAGGTGGATAAAATGAGACTAGTAGTTGGTAGATGGATAGTAGTATGCACAAGTAATCATGTTCATTCCCAGGAGTGTGATCCTTCTCATGGTCTGCCTATGTCCTGATTGAATCCATCTGAGAAATTGGTAGTGCCACTAATACAGATCTACTTTACTATTGATTTTATGGGAGAGGGTCACCACACGGTTCAAACATACATTGCATGTTAGAATATATATCATAGGTGGATACAACACCAAGATCATATCCATAATGGATGAGGTGTTTACTAACTCATCATGCATGATATAATCAGTGTTTATATTTCTCTTAGAGAAGTTATCACCATCATATGAGGGTGTCAACCTAGACCCTAAAATCTCTCCAAATTCCAACATGGTGGTAGAGGGGAGGGAAACTAATGGTGATGGAAATGGTTTTACTGAGAGTCCCTAAAAGGATACCAATACATCCTTGACCTTCAGGTACCTATGAAGGGATTTTGAGATCTTGTGGAGAATAACTTTATGGATCATATGACTCAAACAATGAGCTTCTCCCCCCAACTATGGTAGTGGGGATGAACGTTTTCTCATCGATCCATCTATAGTGGAAGAGTCTAAGAGGTCGATGGTGACATGAATCTTCCAAAGGCCATACATCTAATAGTGTGGGACTTCTCTAAGTGTGATTTCTTGAGAGCCTATTGGGTTTCCTTCATGAGTGTTATGACCTGTTCTATGAGTAGAGACCCCATGGTGGTTATTTTCCCTCCTTCCCTAAGATGGTCTTTTAGAGAAGGGCATGTATTTGGCCTGGGTAGGACCTTCATATTGGTTTTTGGTGGCACATGGGGGACATCCACATTATTATTCTTTATCATGGGATGGCCCATAATGGTAACTGGTTGTTCCAGTGACCGTGAGAGTCAAACCGTCTTACCCAAGAGGTAGATGTGATCTCTATCCTATGTGGGTGAAGGTAATTCCCTAATACAAAATTGTGGGATTGTGATGAGATACATCAATGATGGAAAATTACACTAGAGATAAAGAATATACCTTCTACCAGGAATTGTTTTGGACCTTCCCATAGCAAAATAATTGGGTGTTATAGACTAGGTTCATCAACATGTGGGACCGATCAGTGATGCTACTAATGTGGCAAGGTGGGATCCCTATTTGGAAAATCCAGATGAGTGGTTGTTATGGGTACAGCTCAAACATCCCCTTCCTCCTCAGCATAAGAGAGTTATTTATCCAGGGAGAGGCACCGAAAGAGGCTTATTAATGGAATGGTGGGTGGTTTCCCCTTATTCATCCCTTGGGTGTAGTAGTGTCAATGATGTGTTGATGCTTTGAGATCCTATAGGACCATATTAGTGGTGGGAATGACCCCTTCATATTTGTATCAATGAACAAGGATGTTGATCGCCCTCCTCTACATGAGTTCAAAGGGTGAAATGGGGCGTAGGTTCCCAAAAAATAAAGATGTGATGGCTATTATGGTAGTAATATAGTTGTGTAGGATTATTACACCAACATTCCCACTGCCCCCATTTCTATTTGTGTTAGGAAACCAATATCATGTATCATGAGTCCTATAAATTATATTGAATCAGTCTTCATATAGATCTGATGAAATTTATTCCTAATTCCCCAACATCACCCATTCTTTCTTAAGTAGAGAAGGGATCTATGTAGGTAATTTCATAAGTAGGGGATACCCAATGTTATATGTACCATGTCATAGAAGATTCTCATGGTGGGCCCACAACTCATTAGGTGGGACCTGGTGCTGAATATGTGAATCTGATGACATAAAAACTAATAGGTTCCCAACATTACTAATTCTCATAGATGAAGGAGAAGAGTTTCACATCAGGTTCACTATTTTTATTATGATTATTTTTTATGAGGAAGTGCACCATTTATCCATTTGGAAGTGAAATGTTTCTTATTTCCCCACATTCCCTCTTTCTAAAGGTAGGAATATTATATCACTTTAATCAAAAATGCCATCTCCTTGATCAAAATGGGATGTTGGGATGTTGGTTCCTCGTTCCAGGGATTCCTCCTTAGAAATCATCTCTTAGTCTGGGTATCCCACATATATTTGAGTTGGGTTTTTGAAACTCATTCCCAATGCCATCTTTGGGTAGACACCAGTGGATTATGCTACTTTTATCTCGATAGAGAAGCAACATTTAGTTAGAGTAGATAGTAATTTTTGGTATCTATGAAATTTTGGTATGTTAGACACCTATAAAGTTTCACTATTTTACTATTTGGGAATCCCGTGTGTGAGGAATCTTAGGCGCAAAACCCCAAGGAATCCTATGTAGACCACAAGGTAGTTGATTCCATGGTCATAAATCATATGAATATTTTTACCCTATGCATCCCATCTTTATAGTATGACTAATGATTTCAGGTGTTTCATGCATTTAATGTCTTATATAGATGGATGTTTCACAAGTTTAATGACTTATAGAGACAGGTGGGTTGGTTAAGTGTGTCTCCAAGGGGGATATTTTATTCTTGTATTTGGTTAGATGTGTCCCTAGGGGGGAATATTTCACACTTGGTATTTGGTTATGTGTGTCCCCAAGGGAGGGAGATTTCACACTTGGGATTTGGTTCATTGTGTCCCTATGGGGAAATATTTCACACTCGGTATTTTGTTAAGTGTGTCCCAATGAGTGAATATTTCACACTTGGGTTTAGTTAAGTGTGTCCCCAGGGGGGAATATTTTTCACTACGGTTTGGTTATGTTAATTCTTATGGGGAAGATTTCACACTTGTGTTTGGTGGTGATGTTGGGGGTTTTGGGATTAAACCTCATGGAAGTACCCCGGGATTGTTGAGTTTTCAGGATTGAACCTTACAGAGGAATCTTATGTTCCCTATTGATAAATAAGTATCAAAACTCATGTAGTTTGATGACCTAATCTAAAGTCATGTGACAAGATTCTCCCATGTAGTTTAAATTCATGTGATAAGGATGGTTTGGTTACAAAAAGAGAATCAACAAGGGATGGTGTGAGGATTATGTGTGAAAGATGATTAGGGGTACTGGAAATATAGAGACATCTCATAGAGGGGAATGAATGTCATACCATGATGATCATGCAAGGGGAATCATGTGATCATCACATAGGATAAGACTACAATTTAACAACATGTGTTAAAGAAATTTCTATGAATTTTAACATTGTATGACTAGGATGCTAGGCTAGGTAGTTTCATTCCATGCATCTCGAACATTGGTGGGGCCTACATCTAGGGAGGCCATTTCAAAGTGAGATAGGAAGATCTGGAAAAAAACATCTCTAATCACAAAGGTCTGTACTTTCCATTGATGATTCCACCCATATGGATTACATGAATACATATCCTGAACATATTTTTGGGGAATGACATACACACCATTATGGAGGATTGAAAATCGTGGATCCTAATTTTAGAGTTCTTATTATTAGGATAAAGATGCATTAGGGTACTTATGATTATGAGAAAAGGTAAGGTAATGGTCTCGTCTACACTTGAAGTATAAGGGGGAGTTTGGTTAGAGACTTGAAGGTTATTGCATCAAAATATACTATTTTCATGAAAATATTTTATTGTGAAATGTATTTTCCAGTGTAGGTATGTTCCATGGACACAAGGGGAATAATTTCACTCACCTGTAGGAGTTACACAAATACTAAGGTTATGGGAAGGTAATTCATCTTACATGCACCTATTTAGACTTTAAATAAGTTGCATGAAGACATATCAAACACGATGCTGGCTAATATAGGTCCCATGTGAGGTGTGTCACACAAGTTCTCTACCTTTATTGTTCCATAACATTTGGAGTTATAGAATCATTGTGGAATTATATGTTGTGTGATCAAAATTTGGCACATCAAATTTTGGAACCACATCATGAAGTGTGGTGGAGGTTCTATTCATTTTCAAAATGGGTACAAATTAGCATCATATTGTCTTTGGTTCATGAAAATATTGTTGTGTGACTCTCATTCCATTATAGTTTGGAGAGCGGTGTGAAAGGCATCATTTCATTGGATCCTTTTTCATGAAAATGGTTCATATGACATTCAAGTTTGTGCACAAGGATTCAATATTTTGTACCGATCCACTTATTGAATATTGGATTCCCTGGGGTGCCCATGAAACATTTTCCTCTCAATAGTGACTTTTTCATGTAAGTCCTTTAAGCACCAAGCATGAACATTGTGTGTAAAACTATAAAGTGTCACCCAACCTTTGGGGGATCTTCGTAATGGTTCCTTAGGGAAGATTATGTCCTTGGTTTAAGGAAAATCCCCCTTCTATAGAGAAAAGTGAAATTTCAAAACCTGTATATACTATATGGAATAGGTGTCATACTGAGGCTCTATACACCAATAGTATAATCTATAGTTTAAGTCCTATGTTGATGCTCTAGGAAGCGATTGTATAACGTATGGAATATGATGTGGGACTTATGATCCTCCTTCTTGGTATGGATCCAGATTGACACACTAGTCAGCATTAGTGTAAATCTATTTTTAGGTGTTAGATTAGTGCTCTAGGCACTAATGTTTACGATATCTGGGATAGATTTAAGACTACTGATTTGGGTTTTGGTAGTACTTTACATTGTGAATTTATGGACCATGGATAATGAGGAGTCTTGGGATTTTATGATTGAGTGGGTTTCTCCTATGGAGTCTAATTATTGGGCTAGAGAATCTCAATATGGTACTATATAATGGGTATGTGGCATGGAACAGAGTCGGTTGTAGTGCCTAATGTATTTATTTTTTTAGATTTTTATTTTTTATATGTGATCGGCCCAGTGGGTGATCGATGTTGTATGTATGAAATGTTTATTCAGGAATTTATTGTATTTCTTTTTATTACAGCATGATTCTATTCTTCGTTTATTTATAATTTTTATATACTTTGATATGTATAAGGATAGGTTATTTTCTTTTTTTACACTCTGAAATGGGGGTATAGTCTCCTCTCTATTCCATTTTATACTCGTACTACTAGTTGGAAACCTCTGATATATAAGGAGGCATGCTTGAGGTCTTGTGGAAAACTGGATCGGGGCACCAGTTTAGTGGTATCCGAGAAAGGATGTTAAAAATTGGTTTCAAATGAGTTAATTTTCTATCACTTTACTATTTAGGGTTTGGTAGACTAGAGATATATGAATTTGTTGAGTCATATGATAGATATCATCTAGTGTAGCATAAACACCAATTCTTGTAGGAAGTCTAGGTTATCATGGTCTCGGATTGAAGTTATTTTTATTATATGTTATATTTGTATATGATTTTTACCTTGGGATATGAACATGTGATTTATATGTTTTTATTTATGAAATTTTATTGACACTTGTTCAGTTAGCAAGATGAAAGTGATTTGGTCAGGACTCTTGACCTATAGAGGAAAGAGGCTCCTCATGCATCATGGTAGGCTTGTTGGATCCACATGTTATAGGATTATTAGTGTGTGAATTTGTTTATGATAGAGGACCATATATTTAAAGTGTCAAAAACTATCCATATAGTATTTTTCCATATAATTACTTAGTGGAATTAAACACAGTTGGGGCTGACTTGTATGTGGACCTATTTCTGATGGTGGGTTATGTGGATATTTTTTGAGATGCTCGATGATGAGAAATCTAAAACGGTCTTTGTGCATAGTTGTTTCAGTGAACTTGGTGGGTCATCATGGTATGGATATATAACTATTGGACCCTTGTGTGTGGTTTTTCTTCAAGGTTAGTTTTGTGTCCTGGTCCTCCAGTGAGCAGTCTGATGTGAAGATGCTCATAGAGGATGTGTTCCTTGGTTATAGTTGGTTGTTTTGATGTGTGACATCTTTTATATGTGAGACTATAGAGATGGGGATTTTGTTTTGATTATTTTTTACGGCATTAGGAAGTGAGCGTGTTTGACACCCCATTATTTGTGGACTTCTATGGGTTTCTATGGATCTAGGTGCTTGTACCTAGTGACTTGTCAAGAGACCTTACCAGAAGGACTAGATGGGGGATCCCTTGTTTAACATGACTCCAGTTTAGGGAATTGGTGCCTTGTGGCTTTGGATGGTGACCCATGAGAGGGGTCTATAGAGTCATGTGTGATTTTTGGTGTTTGAGGCATAGGTGGATGCTTTGGACTTTTGAAAATGGTGTATGAAGGGTACAGTCTAGTATGAGGTTTAGGCTCATTGGATTCCTTTTGTTTTTGAGAATCAATTATGTTCTAGTGCTTAATATTTTTCAATAGTTCAAGAGTGAAAGGTTGATTTAGTTTACTAGCCCAGATAATGGTTGTGTATTGGGTTATTCATGGTGGTTATGAGTGTGTTTAGAGAATAGGGGGTGCTCAAGGGAATGTGGTTTTTTAGGTTAGGACTCTTAGGGTTTTAGACCCGATTAGCTCTGGATGCATCTTCAAGGAAATTATGAGATCGTTAAGGAGCTTAGTGTTACTTTTGAATGAATCTCATGTTTTTAGTGGTCATGTTAGTGGTTTTGGCATGGTTAGTGGCCTATGGTTTTGGAAAGAACAAAGTGTGCTCTTCATTAGGTGAGATGGGAATGTGGGGTAGGCATGAACAGTGGATAGGGAATGTGATCCAAGTTTTCAGGATACATGACTCATTGGATTTAGAATCAAGTTTTACGGGTGGGTTACATAGGATCATGTAATGTTAATTCATTGATGAGTTCTTGGAGGCATGAATGAGTAGTGGCATTCTGGGTCATTTGGTTTGTGGATTGGGTGCTATGGAAGAATATTACCATGATGTTTGAATAGATCAAATTTCCATGAGTAGGATGAAAACCATGTTTGGTGTGATGGTTGACTTGTGGGAATGGTGACCCAAGGCGCTTGATATAGAACTATGATGTTCAAAGAATTGATGATTTTTTGGCGGTATCCATTGATGAAATATTAGTGTACTCTCAATCTAAATATGATCATGCCCAATATATTGACATTATATTGATTACACTGCTATATCATCATCTATGTGTTAGTATCTATAAAAAATGTTACATCTTATTCAATAACAAGGGCCTCCTCAGAGGGTTACACTCATAGATAAATGTATGTTAAACATTATAGTGGGAGTGCATCGTTGGACATCTATCGGTGAGGTCTTCAAGATAGATTAGATGTTGTAGAATACCATGGGTTCCATTCTTGGATGTCAAGAATAGATGATAGTTGATGTTTCATTTTGTCTCTTGGGTGAGAGAGATGTGGATACATTTAGTTCTAGGGATCGAGAGTGATTATAAGATGGGCTAAAAAGTTATTCTTCAATTGTGAGGTGACAGTAAGTATACTCTTTTGGTGTGGAGTACTAAATTAGTTATGGTTATGTTACCCTTGTGCGGGTAGGGTTGAGGATGCAGTGGGAACCAAATTGAGTAGGTTGGTGGACAACTGAGGATATATTTGGAAAGGATAATCTAACATTGAAAAGTTTCATGGATCAGAATCGGTGATTGTAGGTTGATTTCTATAGTGGGGAGAACCATAATCCATATGATAAGTTTTGGATGATGTGATGACATATCTAGACAATGGGTGAATTTGGGAACTATCTTAGTGGTTTTTTTTATGATGGAAAGTGGTGGCTTAGCTTTTGATCAGTTATATACCTTATCTTTGGAGTTATATAAAGGAACTCAATTTTTATCCTAGTGTGGAACACAATAAGTTGAGAATATTTTTATGACCAATCTGTATTGAGATATGTGGTTGGAATACCACTAAGGTTTCTTGAGTACGACAAGGTTTATGGGGGAGAGGTTTTAAGGACCTGTATTTTTCAAATTCTGAATTTGAGTAGAAATTTGAATTTTTTTATTTCTGGTGATTGTGGGGGGTGAAATGATCATTTTTATCTATCATATAATCTAAATTAATTTTTTATCACTTAATTGGTCTTGAAATGGGGATTTTAACCAAGGATATCAGTTTGGTTGATTTTTTATCCATTTGAATTTTAGAGGTAAATTTAATATTTAATTGATTAAATATTAAATTATCCATATGGGTTTGGGTGGAAGTGTATTTGTTAGGGAGAATAATATTGATATTATAACTCTGTGATTGAGCCCAAAATGGGGGGATTTTCTAGGTGAGGTGTAAACCTGCTTCAGGTTCCAAGACTCAGGATAAGTATTCTAAATGAAAACTCAATTAATTCATTAATTAAAAGACTCACCCACACCATTTGGATTCCCATGCATGTCATGAAAGGGTTATGGGATCTCTATTGTATGTGGTGGCTATACTGAGATGAAATGTAGTGAGGATGACACCAAACTTCATCTATGTTGGTTGTTGATACCAGATCAAGGTGCATCGGCATCCGAGAGGATATTTGGACTCAAATATTCAGTGTTTTTGCTACAATGTAGGTTGTTTTTTGAGTTTTATAAACCAATCCCCAAATATTTTTTTCGTTTTTTTAAATCCCAATTATGAATTCTAAGGACCCCATGGACATCAATCTATTCCTAATTTGGAAAAAACTGGGGTTTCAGGAGGTTTGTAGGTGGTTTCCTATTTGGAAATCCCAATCACATGGCATGTAGTTCCGGAACACACACCATGTGTTCCTACTATTAAGGGAAGATGTTTATTTAGAACTATACACCATGTACATGGAGTACACACCATGTAGTGGTACATGAACATGTGGTAGTATATGGACAAGTGGTGGTGTAGTTTGGAAGATGGAATTTTAATACTATACAACGTGTAGTTGAGGTACAAGGCATGTAGTGGGACATGGTCGTGTGGCTAGGTTCATAGTATGACACCCCATATAAGGGGTACATGTCAATGTGGAAGCACATGGTCGTACCTCAGGTCTGACACGGTGTTTTAGTAGTACACAACCAGATCACATGTATGCCATGGTCATGTAGTTTTACATGGACAGACCCTAGGTGTACCGAATACATGTGTAGTTTCATGGAAAACTGGAAGGTTTTAGATTACATGGAATGTATTCAGGGTATGCTCTAAGTACTACCCCTTTTCTACTTCTTTTTGGGTTTTGAGTTATTTTTCACCTTGGAGTTAGAATTGGACACAAATAGAGTCTATTTTGTGCCTATTTTCTATATACAATGAAATGTTGGAGACCTTTGAGGATTTTAATGAATTCTAGGATGAGTTTGAGGAGTATAAGTTTTGATAGATATGTTTTCCTCAAAAATGTGAGTTCAACTATCTCCTGGGAGTGATACGTTGGAAGATACTCGAGTGAGGTTGATTATAATGATTGTTGAACATAGAATGAGTTCATTAGAGGCCTTGATTAGTGTTATAATGGGATTGTACCTAGTTATTGGGATAGAGTTGTGACTCAAGTTGATGGATAGGTTGGGAGAACTGAAAAACATAAGGTGATTTGAAAAGGTGTTGGTCTTGTGGGAAACTCCCTTATGAGGTTTGATTCCCTTTGTCCTGTGAGGCTATATGATTCTTGAGATTGGGTTTTGGGGCATGTGACCTATAGAATATTAGCATTGTACCAAGTGTTAGTTGTGATCAAGGATTACAAGAGGGATTCATCTATTTATATATTGACCAAGAGGGACAAGTGAGTTACTGATTCATAGGATGAACCTAATTGGGTGCATGTTTTTGATTTTAATAGATTTTGGTGTTCCTTTAGGACCTGAATTTATTTATGATCTTATAGGGTTGATATATTGAGGTTGATACATTTTTTAAACCATATGTATATTGTGATATAATTGGGTTATCATGTTTTGGATCCTAGTTTAATGATACGTGCCACCATCTCTCAGGGACTTGGACTTGATAATCTAAAGATATGGTTTCAGATGTCTAACATGTTTCTATACATTTGATTCTTAGAGATATAGACATGATGATCTAGAGATCTGGTTCTAGATTTCTAACATTCCACTCCACATTTGTGGTTGGGTATGTTTGACATGATTCTCCACACATGTATAATCTAAGGTTGGACAAGACACATTGTATTGGTACTGATAGTTTTCTTATGATTTGAGTACTAGAATGAGGTTTTCATAACATTGATTGATATTAATGATTATGGTGGACTTTTCATTCCATATATTTGTTTGAGGTGATGGACTGAGGCTTTGATCTTTGGTGGTATACTATAAATATTAGGTGTCAGACTGAGGATCAGAACACTAATAGTATGCTCTATGGTTTAGGTCCCAGGATGAAACTCAGGGAAGTGATGGTATTTCATATGAAATATGATTTCAAATATATTTTCCTCATTTTCATGATGTTTCTTGATTGATTATTTGTGAACCACTAGTGTTGATGCATAGTTAGGTGGTAAATTGTTACTCTATGAACTATCATTTATAATATGTGGGATAGGTGTCGAACAGATACTGAAGGTTTTGGTAGTAATTTAGAATGAAATTATAACATGATACTAGTGTGTATAGGTATCGAGTAAGAGATAATGATTAAATTCATGAGGTTTGGTTAGGGAATCCTTGGTTGTGACACCCACATGTTATTTGGGATTCATGGTCATTAAAATGATCATAGAGGCACCCCAGCATTGTCTGAAGTAGATATAGTTGATCAAGGTCAGGAAACTATAGATCAAAGTAGGTTTTATTTGAATTTATTATAGTTATGTTTCACCTAGCCTGATAAAATTGCTTGAGCATGCACTTAATACAGTAAGTTACAGGTCCATTATTGGGGGTGGCCTACTGAGATTTATTTCTCACCCCCTATACGTGAACCTCAATGTTCATGCAGACCTTATTTATTCTTTTAGGTTGATAACGAATTCACCATGGATAGGGTTAAGGCCCATTATTGCATGATTTAGTAGGTTTGTCATGTGAAGCCAGATGATTAGGCTCAGGCAGCTCGGTAGGGTACACGAGACTAGGTATGTGACATATATCAGAGTTGGAAGTAGATCCTAATGTATTTTTTTCAATTTTTTATTTTTTTGGGTGTTGGACCTAGTGGGTGATTCATGTTATATTTATGGAATGGTTGTTCAAGACTTTATTTTGTTCCTTTTTATTACAGTATTATTTTGTTACAATTTATTTATTCATTCCAAGTACTTTGATGTGTAAGATGTTTTCATATTTACTTATGGTTATGCACTCTAGTGTGGGGGTCTAGTCTCCTCATAGTTCCACCTTATACACCCACTACTAGTCTTCAATTGATGTCATATGAGGAGTAATTCTTGATTTCTTATAGTGACCTGGATCTGGGAACCTATTTAGTGGAATCTAGGCTAGGATGTTGCATGCATATTATTTTACCACGTTGATACTTCATCAAAATTGTCGCTATACTTCATATTATTCTTCTTATTACACCTACATAGTAGCAAGAATACCCTACTTCTTCCTCTCTTATTTTCTCTATCTTTGATATAAAGGTTCTTTAAAAGTATCAATGTGTTGATAACTCTTCTATTTTTTAGATATTCAATTTCCTTTATATTCTTATTATTTTAAATATTTTAAAATCACTACATTTTAGGAATATTATTTGTATAAATTATACATGGAAATTCCCATGAGCATCATCCATCATCATAATTTGAGACAACTTCTCCCAAAATATTCTCCATATTTTTCACAATGTTAAATTGTAATTATAAATCCCCATTAATATTTCAACATGATCTTCTCCATCAAATATTTTATAAACCTCATCATTTATTTTGGAAAACTTGATAAAAACCATGTAATTTAATTTTTTATTCTACTTACACGAGTTCATGATGTATTAAAAAACATGAGGTTTCAATATTCTTTACATCTTGGAACTCTTGAACATCTGCTTGAACCAAATATCTTATTTTTATACTTATCTTGATGAAGATAAATTAACATATCATTTCCTAATTTGATTTCTCAAAATAATCCATTCAAATATTTTTCAAACTTTCCATTCTTTAAAAAATAATACAAATTGTTGAATCTTTTGATGATATCATCCTTAAAAAGTCTAAAATTAATTTTACACAAACATAAATGACCATTTTGAAGTTATCATCGTTATGAATTCACTTTTCATCCTTTTGAACTTATACTCATCCTTAAAAAGTTTTTATTGATCTTTATAAACTCAATTATGATCTTTACACAGTCATGGATGATCCTTACAGAGTTAAAAATCATCCTTATGAATTTATAATCTTTTTGAAGTTAGATATATATATATATCCTTACTAAAAACTAGATTATCCATATGAATTGGAAAAATGATCCTTATGAAGTCATACTATGACTCAAAAAATCATGGTGAAATATTTATGTGTTTTCCAATTTTATCTTTTGAAGATCTGAAATGGTTCTTAAAAAGTCTAGAGGACTTAGGAATATTTCAGAACAAAATTAATCCACTTTAAAAAAAACTCTTCCAAACATTACCAAGATTCTCTATAGATATTCCAATAACATTTAAATATACCAACACCATTCACCTTACATGTTGATCTTTTATTTGTATGATTTTGAATATGAATTATATATTTATAATAAAATAAAAGATAATAAATAAATAACCTTCCACCAAATTTGATTATTAAATCATAGTAGCTTCAACTTGGATCTTAAAAATTTTCCCAATCAAGAGTCTCATTCAAAATATTAACATCTTCCCAAAAAACATCTTGGATCAATATTCACCAGAATAACTTAAACAAATTTTAAAATTATTATAATGTTACCAAAAATCTCTAACATCATTTCCAAGGCCTTATAACATATGACTACTCAATTTTAACTATTTCCATGAAACTTCACTACATCAACTCTTATAGTTTCAAACTCTACCTTCTCCAATATTCATCCAATTGATATTATACATATATTTCAGTATCAATTGAACTGGATAATCCTTGTATGGTCACCCACTACCTTTAGATAACTTGATTTCTCTTCAATACATATAACTCATCATACTCACCAATAACATGTTAAGGCGATTATGTCCATCAAACATCTGCACTTTTAATTTATTCTCAATTAGATCTATGTTGATTCATTTTCTAAATGAATTATTCTATATCCAATGTTTTAAAAATAACAATAAAATTTATAAGGATTTTTATTTAGATTGTTTTTTATGTAATTTTTGTTTTCTTGTGGACTTAACTTTGGATTCACTATGTTCAAACATGATGAAGTTAATCCATTAATTTTGGAACTTTTTGAAGTAACATTGAACTACATCTTGAAAAATATAGAGTTTTTTTTTATTTTATTGAAACTGTACTGAATAAATAAGTAAACAATTTTTACACTAAAGTTTATAAATAGATACCAAGCTTCAAGTAATGAAACATAGTTATACAAGTGGTGATTTATTTCTAATTATGATGTGATGAGTTTATTACATCTGAGAAATGCACTACCTCAGTGCCTTTGAGACCTTCTCTTATAATTTTTTTAGTGTGTTTACTTAGATATTATTTTATGTGAGGTATTATTATAAATTTTATAATTATTTCTATATGTAATAGTTTTTTTCTCAATCATACATGATCAAAGAGATTTTTGGGCTAGGAATATACTATTTATGAACTTTTTATTTGAAGAAGTCCAATTAATCAACTTTTTTGGCCAAATTGATCAAAAAGGAGAACAAGGATAAAGTTTTATACTACTAAAATTTATAATAAATGAGTTCCTAGTGCATAACTTGTACCTTTTGATTGACTAGATCAAATAATCTCTTAGTATGGAACTTATACCTTAGGATCAGGTAGATCAAATAAATGCCCAGAAAAAAACATGTATCCCTTATGTTTTGGTACTAAACTTACCAAATATTTGGGATAAAATAAAATTGGTACCTTTATTAGAACTATATGTTTATTAATGGGTTTAATTATTATTATCCTAAACTCTACATCATTATTATTATAATGTGCTTATTTTTTATTTTATTTTTATCACGTTTTAATGCTTATCTTCTAATTATATTATTTTTTGTTTTATTTATACTTTGATTATTGTTTATAGTATGGTATATTAAAAAATTATAACTTCTAGAATTTTCATATTCTTTAGTGGAAAAATTGAATGTTTTATTTGTGACTTCAACTCACCCCCCCCCCCCCCCTCTTGAAGATAACATATTGGGAAAATACTTGCTATTAGATAAGTTCACTATACTACTAACATATTTGATATCAATATTAATTACACAAACATTTATAAATATTAAAGGCCAATTTATATGGAAGTACTACCAGTTGGAACATTGGAAAACTTAAATCAGAATTAACCAATGGTTTTTGTTGGTACTAACTATGACTACTGTAGAGATCAAATGGAAACTTTTGTTATTGTCACTAGAGTGACGAATTTTCTTATATTAAATAGAGATTATAATATTCTAGATAATTTAATTTAAATTTTCAATTTTGAAGATAAGATCGAATTTTAGTTGAATTTTAGAGTATAGAATACTCTTTTATGTGTGATTTAATAAAATATATATAGTCAAGTTTCTGCTTCTATAATAGCATCTAATATTTGGAAAGAACTAAATATTAATCATTTCATAACATTGAACGTTCATGAAACTTAAAAGTTTATTTTATAAGAAGATTATAAATCCTTTTATTTTTTATATAGAGAGTTTTTTTCTTAAATTCAATCATTCTTCGTGATAATTGTTAACAGTATACACCAACTTGGTGAAAGAAAATTTATAGATGAGTAGCTTGTTGTGAAATTTATTAACATACATACAAGATAATTTGAATCAAAAATAATAGTTATAAATGATATGAAGCATTTCACGAACATGATTTTAGATTATTTAATTATAACACTTACATAATATGAAAACATATTGAAGAGGGATGTTGAAAAAGAAAAAAAAGAAAAATGGAGTTTCTTTTAAAAAAACTTGAAAATATAAAAATTTTAGAACAAATACTTTTAAAGTTGATACTTATAATAGAGTTGAGTTTCTTAAGTATCTAATAAAACTTCTTAGAAGAATAATAAATTATTAATAAACTCAATTCATGATCATACATAATGGAATAAATAAAACCAAGTGAAATTAGGAATTAGTAAAGTAAAAAATAGTTTCTACCATTCACCAAAGATGGTTATTGCATTGTTATTTATTTGTGCTTGATGATAATTTCCAAAGTTCATCCAGTAGGCACCCCTCTCTATTATGTATCCATGGGTTGAACAAGAATCACTCACTGCATGAGTGTGATCTTCCACCCACCATGGCATGTTAGTTCCTCAACATGCAGAGGAGGTAAGAGAGTATTGATATGGGTAATGGAGCTTTGGTTGAGGATTGGATAGTATTGCATGATATTACATACCACTATCGAAAAAAAACTACCTGATTTATATAAATACCTGAAGAATTATCCTAAAGTGTTTTTTCATTTACTCATGCATTATAATTCATGTGTAAATTCTTTGTCCAACTCATGCATGATTATATCACACTCCCTTTCATTCCATCTTATGTAACTCCTCTTTATTGATATCCAAATTGGAAAACGTACCTGACTGATGAAAATTAACATTCATCCACCAAACTATCTAAGGTAGTGGCATATTGTACAATATGAATGTATGGTCATATGAATTTCATTATGTACCCAATTATACCATATGACTGGCTATAGGTAGTGGAATAAAAACAATTCACTATGGTATAGTTCCATTATAATTTATGATTGAAAATGTAATGATATTGTTTTTAATACTTTATAATATCCCCAATAATAAAATATTATGCATCCATATGCATCACATACATAAGTTAATTTAAAGTATATCTCATTAAATCACCCACTTACACAAAATACAAAAAGAATTAGTGTCATTTCACCTTATATAGTATTATATACAATAAATTGTGAATTAATATCCAAAACTCTTTTTATATATTAAAAAATAACTTTTAGAAATCTATAATTAACTTCATAATGTATCACATCGTATTTAATACCTTTTGAAAATATATCCAAAATGCTTTTGGATAAATTCTAAAACACTTTTAGAACAACTCTGTGAGTTAAAATCAATACCCTTTCAGTCAGGCACAAAGTGTGACCCCATGAGACTTCTTAGCATTGAAAAAAATATAAATATGTGGATCCATAAATATAAGAAAATATTTTCCTCTAGAAAAGCGTCAAATATACTCAAACTATAAATGGATTTGGTGAGATATCCATGAAATACATGTATCTTTATACCTATTTCCACTAGTTACATCACATGCTAGCATCCATTCTAATATGTTACCATTTTCTAAGAAATCAAGTGACCATGGGACATGAAATATGTCAATCACGTATAGCTAACTCATACATTCTTGACTCTATGGGTATAAATTAAACAATTTGATGAATACATCACATTTAATTCACTTTTATATATGATCACATCACATTCCCCTTATTAGAATAGTTAATTGAATCATATATACTATCTAGGTGCAAGAAAAACTCTCCAGTATAACTCGAATGTAGTCCCAAATTCCATACTCTTCATAAAAGTAGAAAAATATCATCTTAGTTAAGCTCCATCTTATGACATAATCAGAAAAATACCTAGCCACTCTATGATTAGATAAGCCGCATGGCCTTCATAAGAAAAGTGTTAAATTATTAAGGTTATCATGATAGGTATCTCAAAAACCATAGGTAAAAGGGAAAATATTATCCATACATCCCTAGTGTAAAAAATACATAGTTCATGACATTACATGGGGTATACATAGTTTATCATTAATCATATAAAAACATTTTTCTGCCTTATGATTATATTTTTTATCTTCACACAAGAATCATCCTCATGTTATCCTTAACATTTCTTCAATCCATATTATACTACTCAAAAATATCAACTAGGGATAACTCAAATTCATACTTTCAGATGTATTTTTTCATTTCATTCCATGAAATGTATATCAATATATACATTATGCATCTAATTTGAAAGAATTATGAAGTGTATGTATCCTTTTATATGATGTTTTTTATATTGTTAAAACTATTTTAAGAATAATTAAAAAATACCTATATAATCACATGTCTACCATGTCATATATGATATATTGGTATATCATTCTTATGTTTGATACAATTTTTGAGGTTTTGTTAACTCATTATATCTATATGAGATTACTATCAAATCTATATGAGACCACCTGATTAAACCTCCCACTAAACTCTTTAGTGGGTAACATCTACAAAGAAATCAAGTTTGAATAATAGTGATATTTAGGAATAAAATTCATAATGTTCAACTCCTTGAGTATATTCAAACTTCTTAACTCCACAACATCAAGTTTTATGATGTTAATAACTTTTTTATATACATTAAAATTTTCTAATTTTAACATCACAATTCTTGAAACCCTTTCCATCAAGCTTTTCCCTTAAGATTTTATAGTAAATAATGTAACTATTTGAATTATTTCTTTACATCCCACCCCAAACTCTTTTATGATAAATTTACATTCATTTTTTATGATAAATAAATGTAACTCATTACATTTATCTTCATTTTCATACCCTAAAACTCTTTTAGGATATCAAGTGAAACTCAATTTATATATTGACTAACATAATCTTTTAGGAAATAGTGATATTCAGATTCTCATGGTAACTAAATTTAACTCTTTAAATTTTTATTTTTAGTTACATTCCCTAAACTATTTAGGATATTAAGATTAAATCACCTTGATTTTAGACTGATATAATTTTCTATTTTTTAAATTTTAACTTCACTAAGTTCAAAAATAATCTCACTAACTATTAGACATTATATTTTTTTTAGAATATCATAATAAGATACAAAAATTATTTTGTGTTTAGAAAATAACTCTTATTTAATTTTTTTAATAATATTTAATAAATACACTATTATTTCCATATTATATATGGTATTCTATGTGTTTGAGTCATTATCCTCCAAAAAATGTTTTATTTCTTAAAATATGCCACATATGGGTGGTGGAAACGTGTTCCCTAATATTTTAAAAAAATTATAAACAAACAATTATCCTAGAAAAAAATTATACATTTATCATTTTCCAAAAAAAATATATAAATTATGAATCATAAATCATGTGTATACAATTAATCATCTCTTATTATTCATGACAACAATTTGTTAATGAACAAATTCTATTATTATATAATATAAATTAGATGAATACGGACATACTTTACCTAAATTTATCTAAGTTTGATAAACTCATTTACATTCAAATCACTAAGGTAGTAACTCTTTACTTCACTATTTGAATGAAAACTACAAGATTTATCAATTAATTTATTTATTGTTGACTTCATTATATTTACAACATTTTTAAAACATACAATTGGCATGGAATACTCTTTAAAAACTAAGAATAAATTTCTATAACACTGATATGTAACATAGACTTTTCATGAAATTTCAAAAACCTATTTAAGAAACCTAAACAATTCCATCCTATAGAATCATTATTAGTCCATAATAACACTCTTAGGTTTCAATGAACGTTATAGGATACATAGAGAAACATTATTGGATTATTAAACTAAATTTTCTTCTTTTAATTTGAACTTTTATCTACTTGTATTGTCTATACATCTCCATAACCTAGACATTATATGCCAAGTTCATCCATTATCAACACTTTGAAAATAATGGGTAAAATTTTAATGAATTGAATCATATTTTTTGAGCAATTCAATAAATGAAAATAAAATAAATTCCTTAACTAGAATAAGCCTTAAGTAAACCATTATTCTCACCGAATCATTATTATACTAAATCATATTGAGTGTAATTGACATGCTTAATAATGTTTAGTAAATGAGACTAAAATTATTTAGGTTTTTGTCCTCAAATTCCTTTAAACCCAATGGTGAATAATTTTATACTTCTCATAAACATATAAATTCACCTATTTAATAACATTTACACTTGTTTATTTAAAATGATTTTATCTAACACATATAATTTTTCCTCACTGAAGAACTCTTCTTAAGTTAGCGTTCTAAAAAGTTTCTATTTTTAGGGGAAAGAGATTACCACTAAGTTTGTTTTTTAGCCCAATAGTTGAATGTGAGGGGTTTATTCTTGTATGAACATTAATGTTGGGTAATTATTGTTGTTCTTAATGGAAACTCCCAATAGTTCCCTCATCCATACTAGGTATAGACCTTATTTTCAAAAGTATGTGGTCGATGCAGGTTTCAGATGCAAGGAAACTTTGGAAATCACATTGGTTAAAAGTATGGGAGGTTGGGATCATTGCATCCTTTTTGGGATAATTTTTTCTTACTCTAGGACTCTCTTATAGATTTATGATATGTCCAAGAATCTCTTCCAAATCCTAATACAAGATAGGTTACCCTAAAATTGATTATAGGTTAAGCCTATTTTTATGAAAAATAAAGTGGGTATCATATTTGTGAATCTCGCTACTAAAAAATAAGGCTATATCCACAGTTTGAAACCATGAATATATCTCTATATCCATAGTTTGAACCGTGGCTATATCCCTATAGACACTATTTGAACTGTGGAAACACCCTATAGCTATGGTTTTCAAACCGTGGAAGAATCCTATGTCAGGAAATATATATAGCCACGGTTTTAAACCGTGGATATAGGCCTTTTTCCATGGCTTTAAACATTGGTTATATCCCTATATCCATGGTTTAAAACTATGGCTATATGTCCCCCCATTCCATAAAAAACAGCCACCCCTGCACACACACCCTGCCCACTGCACCCCCACCCCCTGCACACACACCCTGCCCACTGCACCCCCCTCCCCTTCACACACACCCTTCCCACTGCACTCCCCCCCATCCCACTCCACTCCCCCCCCTCCTAGCCTACTGCACTCCCCCCTGCCCCTTGCCCCCCTGCACCCCTCCCCCCTTCCCCAGCACACCCCCTGCCCACTTCACTGCCCCCCTACACACACACCATGCCCACTGCACTCCCCCCACCCCAGTCCACTTCACTCCCTCCTGTCCCCCTAGCCCACTACACTTCCCCCCACCCCTTGCCCCCCTACACCCCTCCCCCCTTCCCCAGCACACCCCCTACCCACTGTACTGCCCCCCATTCCACTGCACATCCCCCCTACCCCTTGCCCCCTTCCCCTAACAAACCACCCCTACCCCCTCACCATATCCCCTTCACACCCCCATGCCCCCTTCACCTACCCCCCCCCCCCCCCTTCACACACACCCTACCCACTACACTCCCCCCCCCCATCCCACTGCACTCCCCCCCCTACACACACCCACTGCACCCCTCCTCCCTAGCCCACTGCACTCCCCCCCCCATCCCACTTCACTTCCCCCCTGCCCCCTCCCCATGCACATACCCATTGCACCCCCCCCCCCATCCCACTGCACCCCCCCCCCAGCACACCCCCTGCACCCTAGCCCTTCCCCTTGCAAAAGAACCCAGCACACCCCCTTCCCATTGCCCCCTCCCCCCTTGGAACCTGGTTAAAATCCTTTTGAAGAACAATAACACATTATGATCATGTACTCTAATTGGAGGATGGATTATTCTAATGACCAGGAATCAATTTATTTTCCCCATTAGTTACCATATCATCTCATATTGGCTGGGGGAAGGATAGTATAGAATTTAACCCTGTGTTTAATGTGATGCGGGAACAACTAGAAAGTGGTAAACTGACACTTGAGTGCTCACTGTTTGATGATGATGTGTTACAATTTTATAAGAGTTATAGTCCTTGAATCATTTGGTGAGTAGTTGATGAGAGACTATAATACCTCTGTGGTTTCTAAATCCTAGAGAGACAAATATGGGTGATGAATTCGAGTGTCTGTTTTGGTGACCATGGACCTAGTAGAAAATATAAGAATGTTTTATATCTATGAATACTAATACTATCATGAAGTTCCCTTAATAATTATATCAGAGAAAGATGCACATATTATGCCTTGTTTTTTGGAAAGGTTTTAATATGACCTTAGGGAATCATCTAATATCGAGCACAACGTACCATCAATATATGAACATACACTAAGAGTAGATGATACATATATTGGAGGATATACTTCAAGATTGTGTTCAATAAATCAATGGATATTTTGTTTAATATGACCTTAGTGAATCATCTAATATTTATTGAGAGATGCGATAGCACGCCAGTGGGTGAAACCAAGAAATTTCTGGAAAATTCATCTAGAGGATAACGAACTGGTGTTTTTCATGGGGTTGGATGCAGTGAGTTGAAAGCTGCATTGAGATCATTTTTCAAAATCCAATTACCAGGTTGATAGACCGTTAGAAGATCTTTATCAGTTGAAAATTCATATGGTTAGGAGAACCATTATGTTTAGCTGAGGGGTGAACCCCCTATCTAGAACATTTCTGGCTCTGAACCTTAGTTCAAGCCATGAAATTCTCTAGGGTAGGGATTCATGTTGTGAAACCCCTGGTCACATCGTGAATCATGCCTAGGTGGATTTATTTTAGTAGGTTAAATTCTATCTTTTTCTGGGTCAAGTGTTTCATAATGATGAGACTGAAGAAAGTGTCATGTTTTCAAAGCTGGTTGTTTTTGTTTGATGAAATGAAAACAAATATTTTCTTTAAGTTTTAGATTTTTATGAGAATTCTCAGTTGATGTTTTCTCAAAATGAGGACACTGCCATCTCTGAAGTGAAGGAAATTTCATTTTCTACTATTTAGTTGGCTGAAACTTTCTACTAGTCCACGTTGAAGGCTTAGGGAAATCCTGTAAAACAGTTGAAAATGTCATTATAAAGAGCCAGAACCAATTTTAATATCATATACACATTATATAATAATGAAAACATGTTTTTAAAATACTCGAGCAATTTTAGAATTCAAATTAAAGGGTTATGCAAAAGAAACTTACCTCATCCTCAAGGCGCTTCTTTTGACGACAACTCGATTCTTCCTTTTTTTCCGCTTGAATGCATATGAAACTTCACATATACATATACAAGGACACCGAGCCCCTATGTACCTATTTATATGGCCAAATATGCACTAGGGGGTCCTTAGATATATGTTTATACTTGCATATACCCCTTTACACTTACACATGTATGCATTTTTCATATCTATATATAAGCACACCTAGACCCAATATATATATTCATACATCCATGAGTGAATATATATAAATGGGGAACTTATATATTTATATGCCTACCTATGCATACACATGTAAGCCTTCGTCAATGGCAACTCGAATCCACCTGCACCCCCACTTCCCCCTAGCCAGCACCAGTCCCCCTCCACCAGTCCCCCCCACCTCCCCACCCCAAAACTCCCCCACCCCACTACCCCCCAGCTAGAACCAGTCCCCCTACACCACTCCCCCACCCCCATCCCCCCCCCCCCTCTTACACCAACCCCTATCACCCCCCCCCCCCACCCCCCCACCCCCCCCCCCCACTTCCCCCTACTCCACTCCCCCCTCCCACTGCCCCCTACACAACCCCACCCCACCCCAGAACTCCCCCCCACCCCCACCCCAAAACACACCCACCCCACTACACCACTCCCCACAACCCCTCCCTAGCCCTCATCCCCCCCCCCCCCACCCACCTGCACCCCCACCGCCCCCGGCACCCCCCCCCCCACCTGCACCCCCCAGCCCCCCTCCTACACTAGTATTACTCTTCTTCTTCTAGGATTTCTTTGGTATTATTTAGAATACCATTATTTAGAAGTCATTATTACTCTTCTTCTTCTAGGATATCTTTAATTAAATTAATTCTATGATTCCTTTCCTAAATTGATTCCATTTGTTACTTTATCTCACTTCCATCGGTCATGACGTTAATGGCCAATTTTCAATGGTCCATGATCTGGACTATTCTTCCATAGTGTAGGTAGTTCGTCTCTCTTTCAACATCATCTTCACTTCCATCATTCATGAAGTTAGTATTCCAACATTCACTATACTTCTGTTCAAATGTCTAGTATCACTCTTATTGACAAATAAATCACCTTCTATTTCTATTGTATGTAGTATATCTAGTTTTTCTTGCTTTCTATTTTTGGACAACAACAATATGATCTTAAGATTTATTTAGATATCCAAGTATTTTATTCATGCTCATAGCCAAATTGGATGATATGGATAGATTATCATTATTTAATCACACCCATATTCATACAAAATTTGTTTTTAAACCATGGGTAATAGATAAATATGCATTAGTAACAATGAATTTATCAGTATAGTCTGTCACATTCCTCCATGAGCTTACAGTGAAAAAAATAGTGGATCAATTATAGTTATTTTGACACAATTATTAGTCTTTTTGTTAGTAATATTATCATCATTAGTTTTCGTGGTAGCTACTCTTATTTTCCTAAAAACATGTAATGATTCAACTTCGGTGACTTCTTGATTTAATATCGCTATTGTATTTTAATTGAGTGTGGTCACTATAATGGAGAATTCTCATCTAAGAATGTGTTAAAGACAAATGGATAATGAAGACCACTGATGATGAAAAATGGAAGAAATCTTACTTTGGAAAATTTTAAAACCATGACGTTGGAAACACTATTACCTAGAAGTTTTTAAAGAAGGCAGATCATACATACTTGGGTAATAAACCTAAGAAGTCTAAGACAAGTACTAAATATAAAATGATCAGTTCTTCAATCATGGAAGAAGGAGAAAAACATAGATTCATGCAAACAATCCTTCCTTGTATGTGAAAATAGAGGCAAGAAATAGCATAATAGAAGATTTGTCCAAGGAGAATACAAATGAAGGTGGAAAGGGGCTGGTGTGGGCTGGATGTGGCTGGATAAGAGCCAAATCACGGCATTACCGCGGCGTGACCGCAGCGTGACCGCAGCGTGACTGCGGTGTGTTGGCCCAGTCCAGCGACATCTGTGGGGCAGCATCTTCTGGCCAGGAGTGAAGGGAGCGGGAGGAGGCTGGAATGATGGTGGAGGGGGCTGGTTGCAGGTGTTGGGGGGATGGTGCGGGCTGATTCGAAGGTGGAAGGGGGGGATATTGCGGGCAGGAATGTTGGTGGAAGTGGGCTGAAATGAAGGTGGAAGGGGCTGGTGTGGGATGGATGTGGTTGGAGCATGGCCAAATCATGGAATTACTGCGGCGTGACCATGGCGTGACTGTGGTGTCACAAAGACATGACAATGGCATGACTGTGGCGTGACCGCGGCATGACCGCGACGTGTTGGCCCGGTCCAGCGATATCTGTGGGGTAGTATCTTCCGTTCAGGAGCGAAGGGAGCGGGAGGAGGTGGGGTAACATTCCAGTCATTGACCCACTGGAAAATGATAGAACATATCAACTATTTAATATGCTATAACAAGGGATCGCCAGAGAAGGGTGTAGAGAGCGGCACAATGACGCAATGTCTAAAGGGAAACAAAACAACGGAAAAGAATCTTACACCCTACAGAAACCATTTACAAATTCATTCACTTTGCCTAGAAATTGAAATTTTATTTATAATATTCAAAGCGTGAAAAGGAAAGTGTCATGGTCAATAAATATGCCTACTAGGGCAATGTCATTTGAGTTAAACGTGTATGATAAGCTAGATTATATTATTCAAAGAAAACAAAAACTAACTAGCCACAAAACAAACACCAACAAGAGACATATGAAAGACTCAATCCAAATATAAACATGATACAAATAACTATCACTACTCTTTGGTTTAAAAGACAGTGCACCTTTGTTGGAGGGGTTTTATTATAAAATCATGGAATTGCTTTATCACACAATTCATTTAATTATATTTAACATTTATTCTAAAACTCATTCAGCACAAATCAAATGCAATAATTTAAGAAACTAGATCAACATAACTATCACTGTGAGTTTTCACAGATAGCGCACCTCCGTTGGAGAGGTTTTATTATAAAAACATGACTTTATTTATAAAATGAAACAATTATATTAAAGAACACTTATTCAAGATATGCAATTCAATATAACTAAGAAGAATTAAGAAAGAAGCTAAATTCAATTTAAATCATTTTTTAATTAATGATGCTAGAAGAGGGATCCAATCTCAAGGTGGAACCAAACTGTCCACTTCGGATCTTGGAGCTTTCTAACTAAAAGTTGATGCTCCCCCACTGGGTATATGTACCTTCACACATATGCAAGGACACCTAGCCCCTATGCACACACCCGCATGGCCATGATCATGTGCAAGGGGATCCTTGCACTTATGCTTATAAGCATATAAAAGTCTCCACTCACCTGCGTATTCATTTATATATATATACATGGGTACACATAGCCTCATACGTGCATAATCACTGACATGGTTGACCATACACATAATGGGGGAACCCATATACATGTACTTTCATACCTATGCACACACAAGTGAGGCGCTCTTAACTTGGCTACTCAAAACCAATGAGCAGGGATCAACACGCTACACAAAGGATATTAGGAACATTAAAACACATAAAGAATGTTGCATAACTAGTGAGAAACCAACCAACGGTATTAAGGCCTTACCTTGATTGGGAGAACCAAATCCACATGAACCAACACGAAATGATCCAATGCCCTACTGAAAACATAATATTGAGTCAAAAACACTGAAATCCCCCAATACATGAGGTGTGAGACAAGTAGTAACCATATAATCTAACATCGGATCAAATCCAGTGGACTGAATCAATCTGAACCCCATTTTTGCCCCTTCGTAGAATCTAATTACCCTTTGTCCACAGAAAGAAGTAAAAGTCCTAAGTGGCCAATGCGATAAAGAAAATAAAATAAAAACTAAACTAAAACATACCTCTCTAAAACATTCTATATTTGATAACATTTTCATTTTCAAATTATAACACTTCATTCACATGACAACTACATCCACAAAGCATCAATGGTATGAATACTTCTACACATAAAATATTCTTAACATTTTTATGAGCTCCAAATGATTTCACATAGAACTTTACTAGGTTTTATTTGAAATCATGTTATTAAATATATTTTATATAAAATATAATTGCAATAATTATTAGTAAAAAATTTTAAATAATAAAGGAAACTTAAATCTAAAACATTCTATATTTGATTATAAAGAGAATAATAAACATTCTATATTTTATCATAAAAGGAATCCTGAAAAAAGAGATGGAAGAAAGATAACTTCAATGGAGAGGTTGAGAACCAGTAACTGCAAAGCTCTGAAGTCTTGTCTTAGAATATCACCTCTCCTAGGAATTTTACCTAACCCACACGTCTTTAAAATCTACTCATTTTTTCTTTTTCTTTTTTTCATCCTTCCCTGTAAAAAATTATTCATCAACACATCCGTCAAAAACTCAACCAAAGTCATTAACTCAGTTCCCTATGCTGTAAGAGATAATAAAAAAGAATATTGTACTGCATGGTTTTCCAAACATTGTCCCAAGAGAGGGCTTCCACATAGAAAAACCTGAGAAATGATAAAAAAACACTTCCAAATTGATAATTAATCCCTAAAATGTATTTAAACCCAAAAAATAAATTGCATATCAAACAAAATAAATCACAACAAGAAAAGTCTCTTAAAAGAAAATTCAATTAAAATTGTTTAAAATATTTTACAATGTGACATGACATATTGTTAGTCTTTGTTGTTAAAATTCCAAAACATTTAAAAAGTAGCATGTTTTAATTTCAGAAAACAGCCCCAAAACATATTCAATATTTCATATAAATTCCACTAATTTAAAAACATTATACCCCCGTATAGCAGTATTTTATTGTTTTAATCATGAATTAGATATTATGAAATCATAACCTTGTAATAATACCTTTTTCAATCACCTTACAGAATTCATATTTTGATAAAGTGATAATTGTAGAAGACTCTTCCAAACCTTCTCTACTTTTCTAACCTTTAAGGAGACGCTGCAGTTTTCAAAATTAATAATGATCCAATTTTCAATAGTACTAAAAGTTCGATCAATTTCAAGATAGATATTTTCACCTTACTTTCCCTCTTCTTATTCTTCTTCTTATTTAGTGAAATCAATCTGCACTAGATATCCTATTTACATTATCCTTGATCAATAAAAATTATTTAGAATATATTCAGTTTTGGATCTATTCTCTCCTCCAATACTCAAGGAATTTGTCTATAGGATTCAATATCAGTTATCTCTTCTTGATGCAAGGATTTTTCATTCTTGGAATGACAATTTAAAATAGAAAATTTCTAGGAAATGAAGTATATATATATATATATGTGATACATAAAACAATATACATTATATTAATTCTGTTATTTCTCTCTTATTTGTAAACATTATACCATGTGAGTACTACATTTTTAATTACTATAATTCTAAATAATTCAAAATTCCTAATATCTTGACATTTTAAAACTCCCAATAATTCTCTTCAAAATTGTTTGTAATTGTATACAGACATGTAGACACCACATCATAAAAAACTCCATGTATGCATAAATTATATATAAAAATATTTATGGACTAATCTCCTCATTTCATGGTGTAAAGATTTCTGTAAAACATGAAGTTATGAAATAGAAGCATGAATCAAAATCTTTCTTTACAATATTTATGTCGATGAAGAACAAATCATTGTGCATCATCATATTTAGTTTATCATATTTCATTTTCTTTTACTAATAATAATTTAATAAGACTTTTAGATAAGTCTTATAATTTATAAAGTCTTACATAATTCCCTCAAAGTCTTATGAAGTTCATGTCTTATGAAATTTCCTCAAATTTTTTCAATTCAAAGTCATATGCTATTCCATAAAATGCCTTATGAAGTATGATTCTTTTAGTATGGCTTCCAGTAGTTCATGAATAGTCTTATAAGGATATTTAGAAACACCCAAATTCATCACAACATTTCAAATAAAGCTTTTCATGAACTCTATATGAAATTCTATCAACTCTATACAAATATGAATGTACCTTATAAATAACTTTATATTGGAATATATCAACCCTATATTCTTTAATTTACATCTAAAAATTATAACCTATGATGATATTTTCGCATACCTTATAATTCCTAGGATTCTTGAATATGGCATGAGTTTCTCATGATCTCACATTATGGATCACTCAATAATTTATAGTGTGGTTAAACTATAATCATGACAAAAACTAAATAATTTAAGAAGATAACCTATAATATATCATATCAAGTACCAATGCCTGAGTTTTTAAATGATGAACAATAGTTCTATTTGATGTGTCCCACACCAGAATTCTGTTTGTGAGGCCTCTTATTTATTACCTATAACACTCCTTAGTCTGTCATTCAAATCCATTATGGTCACGGTTCTATCATGCTTTCCTATACAGTGGTTCTAACCTTCACTCTCCACTAATAAAAAATTGGTGCACTCTCCTGAGGTCATTTTTGACCAACACAGTCTTTTATACATTCCATCCTAACTGGAGTGACTTTAATCTTGGCCACCTATATCTGATGACTTAGCTTCTTGGGTAGTTCTGTATTAAGGTATTTTTTTATAAATCCTTATCCAAAATTTAAAATAAACAGAAAAATCATAAGGGTTAACTATGCACTCATAAAAATATTCCGTTGAAAATATCTTAGAAAAAAATCACTCATAATCCAAGTTAAAAAAACAACTCAAACATAAATCTTCCTTTTCAAATATAACAATATCCTATACTCCAATAATATCAACATTTTTTTAATCTTTATCGACCTCATATATGTATTTTCCTGAATAGTTTTTTACTTTCCATGCTTATATACATAAGAAAGGAACTTCTAAAATACCTTCATCATACACATATAAGATTCATCATTATAAATTCTCCATGCAACTCAAATCCTTATTGAAATTTCCTTTTCAATTTTCCTTTTTAAAACTACAATATTCCAAGAAAAAAGAATCTTGGCAGTAATTCAAGAACACTTAAAACATTTTTTACTTTATATAAATGAATCTCCAAAACTACAAAGGTAAGGTATTCCCTTTTCATATGAGGAATGAAAAGTATTTCATAATCAAACATAAAATTTGTTTCTCTAAAAGAAATTTAACAATTTAAATGATTTCAATGGATAAAATTACAATAAATAGTAATTGATAATTGATAAATAGTTGAACTACACGCCTTTTATAAAATTCTCCTCACCCAACCCTTTTGTAAGGAACATTGCAATGTCATTGTCAATACTATTTGTAATGATTCTTGACCCGAAAGCATAAATCAACATTAATGAAATGATAACAATATCATGTGTTCATTAATTACAAGAGTAGACATATTAATTCTAATCTTGCAAATAAGATGATATTGCAATTTTACCCTTTTCAATGCCATTGGTGGTGGAAGATGAATCAGCATCACCTAAACTGGAGATGTCACGCATACATTGAAAACATTAAACAACCAAACATGAAACTGCATCATATTATGAAAATTTGAGTCTGGGGTTAAAATGAATATTTGAGGATGCAGTTGAGTAAAAAAGAAAACTTGTCATGATGTAAAAAATGGTGTGGTAAAACCATACCTTTGGCGACGGTGGATAAGTCGGCACTGTTATGGAGGGCATGGAGCAGCAGATCAGATGAAAGTTGATTTACCATAAAAAGATGGTTATTTCCCATGTTAGAGGATGGTGTGGAGTAGCAGTAAAAATCTAGTGGGTGTCGTAGCAAGTACCGACGAAAATCGTGAGTCGGAAATGCCGAAGTAGGGCATGGAGTATACGGAAGTTGAAAATTGAAGTTGGTATAGTAGAAAGACCTGATGGAAATCGTGATGGGAAAAATGATATAAAATAACCATTACCTCCTGAATTTTATATTCACGTCAATCCCGATTGCAAGTCGTGGGAGAAAATCAATTGCATCGGCTATGTTTTCTTGTTGGTTCTCTACTATGGCATGCATCCCTATCCTTCACACCAATACAAGTCATCAAACTAAAAATATAATCAGTGAAACTAATAGAGGGGCTGCCTCAATCAGAAAATGGAAAAATGGACTACATACCAACGGAGTTGTGCTGGAGGAGATAGATAGGCTGCCTCATAGCAGCATCATCGAGGAGGTATGATGGTCGCATCGAAGGATGATACAATTCAATATAATAATAACAAAACTTAACTACTACATAAACAATATGTAGAAACAGTAAGAAACACCGCAATACAATTCAGTATTAAAATAATAAAACCTCATTTCATAATAAAATTACACATATTAACAATCCAAAAATACAATTCAAATCAATAGTGAGTCTCAATATCAGTATCATCAGTTTCATGATAACCCTCATCCACTCCTCCTACAGAAACACCATCAGCACCTGATAGAGAAAATATTTTCAATTAATTTATATTTAATATCATTGTTTTAAACCCAAAAAATTGTTCCTCTAAGATGAATTGTTTCATTTTTTTGATAATGGTGTTATTTTGAGCTGAATAGTAAAAATTGGCCATTTTGGATTTTTAACATTTTTAAATTATTTCGGTAGTTTGTCCATAACATTATCTACACTGATCTAAATTGAAAAATTCTTTCTTTTCCAGATTCTACATATCAAGGGACTCATTTAATATATTTGGACTAAAATCTGAATCGGCCATATGGAAGCTCAAAAGAAGCTCACAAGTTGGCTCAAGAAAACTGTTTTCAGTTCTGCCTAGTTTTGATGTGGGATCCATAACTCTTCCACTGTGGGCCCAAAGCTTGTGACGTTTGGTGGGTGGACGCGAAAGGAGTTTTGGAGCATCTTTTATGAAGGAAGAACCGAGTTAATTGGCCGTTTATGGTTCCATTAAAGCACCCTAATCCGGAGTATTTCGTTTTGGAGAGTCTGACTTGTTTGAATAAATTCTCATAGTAAAACGGCAATAACTCTCGGAAGACATGTCCAAATCCATTGAAAGTTTGAGGGGCCACGTCCAAGGGAATTATGAACAACATTTAAGAAGGGCTCAACGCATGAAGATGTCATTTAATAGGGATAAAACGCGTAGAAATTCGGGGGAAGCATTCTTGCTATAAAAGGAGGAGAGCTCCACCCTCTCAAAGCATCCATTCTCCACCCCATTCCTTCCGGGACACCAAGAAGGAGAACTTTTTAGATTTCTCTTTTATTTATTTTCTTTTTGATAGTTTGTTAATGTCTTCTTCTTCCCCATTGAACTCGATTACCCTTACCATGGTGGGGTAAACTTTTGGAGTGATTGGGGAAGGGTTGGTTTTCAACATTGTAATGCTTGAGTTCTTGGACGCAATTGAATAAATTTATTTCTTCTTCAAAGTTGTTTTCAATTTATTATAGCGGGTTTTATTATCAAGTTCGATCGTTCTTGAATATCAATTCTGTTATTTATTTTTTCCTTGGTAATATAATCAATATCTCCCTCCACTAATTTCTGGTTTATATACGATGGAATAAACCAGGAATTAGTGGTGAAGTACTCGACGATCGTCAGTATGTGTAAAAGGTGTAGTGAATGTTCATGATTGTTTGGGACAAAGAAAACCCGATCGGGTATTGCCCATTTCAATTAAGGATATTCAATACAATTATTTTACACATGGAAGGAGAGTTGACCAAACTAAGATCTTGGTAAGGTTTTCTCTCACAATAATAATTTCACCAAGGAAGTGAGAGGAAACGATTGTGGAAACTCACTTTAATCAACTAAGAAGAAGAGGTTTGAATTAAATTGAACAAGGATAGCTTTATAATTAGGAAACCGACCCCGACCTAATAACCCTTTTAATTTCATATTTTTTTAATCATTTGAATTTCAAATTTTCTTTCACAACATTTTTACCCCCGTTTTAAAGTGACAAACCGTTTTGTGTGCACTCCTCTTCGGGAGAAATCCTAGGTCAACCACATTACTACATTTTAACTTAGGAAATAATTGTTTTTCCATGCCCTATGACAGGCGTGCGTCAAACTTGGCGTCGTTGCTGGGGAGGTAGTGCCACAATTTATTTGTAAAGATTTCACGTTTTCAAATTTAATTTTTTTTTAAAAAAATCTTTTACCATGTTGTTTTCAAATGATTATTTTTTTAATTCATGGAACAATTACCCACAAGTGAGAGAACCAGTTATTGAATCCCCTTGGTCTATAGAGTATAAAGTTTCTTTCTTGGCTAAACAAATTCGGGGAGCTCGAATCCAAATCGTAACTGAGGATGAATTCAAGGATCTCATTGAAAACCTTAAAGAGAACCTCAAATACCCAGTGTTGGAGGGATTGGCCAGAGAATTAATTGAACTTCAGGAGTGTTTTCCGGAATTTTATCAAGACATAATCAAAGTACAACACCAAGAAGAAGAATTTCACAAGGATATTGAATCCCAATTTGAAAGAATTATTCAAACAGTTCAAAACCTAGAGACCCCAATACAGTGGATTGCGGAACAAGTACGTGCATCCCAAGATCAACAAAAAATGGAGCTCGAACAAGTACCAGAACCAAAAAAATTGATGGAAGAAGTATCCCCACAAATCCTTCAAGTTGAAGAACCCATGGAAGCATTGATGAAATTAAAAGAAGATCCATTGAACCCATATCAATCAATGTTGGAGAAGATTGATGAAGAAGATTTAGCTATTGAAATTCTTATGGGAGATCAAAAAGATCTGGATAACTTCTGGAATGAGTGTGAGGAACTTCTTGATCCAACTATTCCTAATAATATAGATGATTCAACAACATTGAAGGAAGAAACCAACCAAGTAGTGGAATTTGAAGAGAAGATAGAGGGGTCTGACTACCTACCTCTATCTACGGAAACTCAACTCCAAGAGCCACCTCCCTTTGAAGAAGAAATTGAATCCAAACAAGCCCAGGGAGTTAATATTTTCATAAACTCATTATTTTTTGATTTTTTTGAAACTGAATTGAGTATTACCTCCCCTTGTTTTAATTTTCCAGATTCATCCAACAATTGTATTTCCTTGAAGGGAGAATATGAATCTGAAGAGGAACATCTAGAGCTCGCCAAACCTGTTGAACCTTTAATGGAGGGAGTACAAGAGAAGATCAAAGTGCATTTTCTGGTGGAAATTGAGACACAAGATACTTACTTTGAAAGGGAAGAATTTGATATTGATTCTTAATGCTTTAATTTTTTTCAAATAGAATTAAACTCTGACATTCCCTTTGATTTTTCCCCAGATGTATCATACCTTCATCAACCACTGGAGAGTAAAGATGATTTTGTTCATGCGGAACCCAAGAAGGAGGAGGCTCTGTTATTCATCCTACCCCCACCATGCACGGTGTACCACATTGAGAAGGGGGTGGATCTGGTGTACTCTATCTACGTTGTCCTCCTCAACAAGAACAATGAAATGAAAGCTGGGAAGAGCCACATGTGGTGGTTCAAATCAAAGAAACCTCATCCACCATCAGATTGGGGATAACCGATTAGAACTGCCCCTCTGGAGGCAGTCAAAACCCAGGGCCCACTTGGGGGATTCAACCAAGATTTATCTTTTTCTTCTTATACAATTTCTATTTTCATTTCTTTTAATAAATTTCTTATGTTATGTTTTTACTTTTTTAGGTTTTTAAAGAGAAACACTTTTGAGCCAAACTCAACTTTGCATTGCCAATAAGTCAGGTTGTACTTCTCTTTCACACTTTCTTGATGATGTGATTCATTTGAAAATTGGATTACATGTTAAATCCACTTAAATGAATTGAGGACACTGCATCATTTAAGTGTGGGGGAGGGAACCTTTGTAGTATAGGATTTTTATTTGATATTTGTTTTCAAAAATAAAAAAAAAATGTGTGTTTTCAAACTTTTGTGTGTTTATTTTTCAATTTTTGGTGTAACTTTTGAGCTGAAATGATAATCAATACCAGTTTTGAAACCCATGTCAATGAGTGAACCAGTCTATTTCATGAAACTGATCTTAAGTGAATGCTAAAATAACTTTTTTTCAAGTTCAAATCTTTTGGAAATTCATGAAAAGTACACTGATTTTTGAATCTCATGCCATATTTCACTGTCTATATCTTTGAAATAACTTTCTTGTGAGGCTTCTGAACCATTTTTGTCATATTCTTTTCATTCACCTCATTTCTTGAGAGAACCAGACCATGCTTGCTTTAACCAGAATTTGATTTATTTCTTTCAAAACTTGAGGGTTGGGGTACGTGTGTTTTAAATGATTGAGGCATTTATTTTGTTTGAATCCCCCTTTTCAAAATAATCCTTTTCATTATGGCCCACCTTTACATTTATCCTTCATTGTATCCCCTAGTAGCCATGAATTTCCTGTTAGGTTAGCCACATTACAAGCCAATTTTTCCTATCATACCTGCTCTTGAAGTAAAATTACATGATATAGTTGAACTTAAGTGTGGGGGAAGATGTCTTGTGGTGTACTACCTCATTTGGTTATACTTTGGGTGGAAAATAAATTGTGGAAGAGATATGTGTGATGCTGAAAAATTATTCTGTTGAAATCTGTGCCTTTTCTGGAGCTTTTATGACAAGAGAAGTTGTGCCTTTCTGGAGCATCCAATATAAAAAGAAAGCTGTGCCTATCTGGAGCTTTAAAAAAATTATGTTTGAAAAGATTTAAATGTTTGCTGCTGAGATTATTGAATGATGATGGAGCCTATTTTCAACAAAGGGGAAGTGAAGGAGACCATATTTGAGTGAAAACTAGAATCTTGCAATTTTGCTTCAATAAGAGCCAAGACTTTTTTTTGCCTCAGAAATTTTAACATCTAAATCCTACCAATCGGAAGCCACAGAACAACCCTAAAAAGTCCTCATGAGAAACACATGTCCTTGACTCACATCGGGTGGAGAAGTAGGAATTTATCAAACCTATGGTGACTCTTGTGTGAGTTTGGATGAGAAAAGCCTTGTTCAGCCTTTACATTTGTGATATGAGAGAAAATTCATGTGAGGTAGGTTTTTTGTGTGAATGGGATAAGAAATGAAGTGGAAATATATTAAAATCTTAAATGGATAACTTGAAATAATAGTTTTTTATGAGGCATGATATCTTTTTGTTTCTTGAAATTGATTTGATTGATCTCATTGATATGTGTTTTGGATTTGATTTGATTTGATTTTTACTTGTCCAGGAGTCCAAGTGCTAAGTGTGGGGGAATTGATAGAGCAAATATTTTCAATTAATTTATATTGAATATCATTGTTTTAAACCCACAAAATTGTTCCTCTAAGATGAATTGTTTCATTTTTTGATAATGGTGTTATTTTGATCTTAATAGTAAAAATTGGCCATTTTGGATTTTTAACAGTTTTAAATTTTTTCGGTAGTTTGGCCATAACATTATCTACACTGATCCAAATTACAAAATTCTTTCTTTTCCAGATTCTAAAGATCCAGGGATTCATTTAATATATTTGGACTAAAATCTGAATCGGCCATATGGAAGCTCAAAAGAAGCTCACAAGTTGGCTCAAGAAAAATGTTTTCATTTCTGCCTAGTTTTGATGTGGGATCCATAACTCATCCACTGTGGGCCCAAAGCTTGTGACGTTCGTTGGGTGGACGTGCAAGGAGTTTTTGAGAATCTTTTATGAATGAAGAACCAACTGAATTGGCCGTTTATGGTTCCATTAAAGCACCCTAATCCGGAGAATTTAATTTTGGAGAGTCTGACTGGTTTGAATAAATTCTCATAGTAAAACGGCAATAACTCTCGGAAGACATGTCCAAATCTGCTGAAATTTTGATGGGACACGACCAAGGGAATTATGAACAACATTTAAGAAGGGCTCAACGCGTGAAGATGTCATTTAATGGGGCTAAAACACGTAGACATTCAGGGGAAGCATTCTAGGTATAAAAGGAGGAGAGCTCTACCCCCTCAAAGCATCCATTTTCCACCCCATTCCTTCCGGGACACCAAGAAGGAGAAATTTTCAGATTTCTCTTTTATTTATTTTCTTTTTAATAGTTTGTTAATGTCTTCTTCTTCCCCATTCAACTCGATTACCCTTACCATGGTGGGGTAAACTTTTGGAGTGATTGGGGAAGGGTTGGTTTTCAACATTATAATGCTTGAGTTCTTGGACGCAATTGAATAAATTTCTTTCTTCTTCAAAGTTGTTTTCAATTTATTATAGCGGGTTTTATTATCAAGATCGATCGTTCTTGAATATTAATTCCGTTATTTATTTTTGCCTTGGTAATATAATCAATATCTCCCTCCACTAATTTCTGGTTTATATACGATGGAATAAACCAGGAATTAGGGGTGAAGTACTCGACGATCGTCGGTACGTGTAAAAGGTGTAGTGAATGTTCATGATTGTTTGGGACAAAAAAAACCTGATCGGGTATTGCCCATTTCAATTAAGTATATTTAATACAATTATTTTACACATGGAAGGAGAGTTGACCAAACCGAGATCTTGGTAAGGTTTTCACTCACAATAATAATTTCACCAAGGAAGTGAGAGGAAACGATTGTGGAAACTCACTTTAATCAACTAAGAAGAAGAGGTTTGAATTAAATTGAACAAGGATAGATTTATAATTAGGAAACCGACCCCGACCTAATCACCCTTTTAATTATATATTTTTTTTAATCATTTGAATTTCAAATTTCCTTTTACAACATTTTTACCCCCGTTTTAAAGTGACAAACCGTTTTGTGTTCACTCCTCTTCGGGAGACATCCTAGGTCAACCACATTACTACATTTTAACTTAGGAAATAATTGTTTTGCCATGCCCTACGACAGGAGTGCGTCAAACTTGGCGCTGTTGCCGGGGAGGTAGTTCCACAATTTATTTGTAAAGATTTCATGTTTTCAAATTTAATTTTTTTTTTTAAAAATCTTTTACCATGTTGTTTTCAAATGATTATTTTTTTAATTCATGGAACAATTACCCACAAGTGCGAGAACCAGTTATTGAATCACCTTGGTCTATAGAGTATAAAGTTTCTTTCTTGGCTAAACAAATTCGGGGAGCTCGAATCCAAATCGTAATCGAGGATGAATTCAAGGATATCATTGAAAACCTTAAATAGAACCTCGAATACCCAGTGTTGGAGGGATTGGCCAGAGAATTAATTGAACTTCAGGAGTATTTTCTAGAATTTTATCAAGACATAATCAAAGTACAACACCAAGAAGAAGAAGTTCACAAGGATATTGAATCCCAATTTTAAAGAATTAGTCAAATAGTTCAAAAACTAGAGACCTCAATACAGTGCATTGAGGAACAAGTACATGCATCCCAGGATCAAAAAAAAATGGAGCTCGAACAAGTACCAGAACCAGAAAAATTGAAGGAAGAAGTATCCCCACAAATCCTTCAAGTTGAAGAACCCATGGAAGCATTGATGAAATTAAAAGAAGATCCATTGAACCCATCTCAATCAATGTTGGAGAAGATTGATGAAGAAGATTTAGCTATTGAAATTCATATGGGAGATCAAAAAGATCTGGATAACTTCTGGAATGAGTGTGAGGAACTTCTTGATCCAACTATTCCTAATAATGTAGATGATTCAACAACATTGAAGGAAGAAACCAACCAAGTAGTGGAATTTGAAGAGAAGATAGAGGAGTCTGACTACCTACCTCTATCTACGGAAACTCAACTCCAAGAGCCACCTCCCTTTGAAGAAGAAATTGAATCCAAACAAGCCCAGGGATTTAATCTTTTCAAATATTTTGGAAATTCATGAAAAGTACACTGGGACCGGCTCCAACTACATCTCCAGCTCCGGCTCTGGCTCCAGCTACAGCTTCGGCTCCAACTACAGCTTCAAATCCACCAGCAGAACTCATCAACATCAAACATGCGTCAACTGATACAGCTGCTTCTGGTGAAAGTGTATAAGAAAGGGCAGACATAACTTTCTTCATATTTTCAAATATCGCCTTTTCTACTTTTTGAGTTGCTTCTTTGATTTCAAAATTCGTCTGTTCCAATGTGGACAAACCAAAACCGGTACTTAGAGAAATGTTGTCAGTAGACCAGTATCGAGATGGTAAAATCTTCTTCCCTGGTCGACAACACACTCTTCCCTGATGCTCGTCTCCTAATACCTGCGGTAGTTGATTGTTCGGGCCCGAATTGTCAGGCTCTTTTTCTGCCAATGTCTCCAAAGCATTCTATCGATTGATATATAACATAAATTAAAATGATAAAATAATATAAGGAATTAAATTCAGTCAAAATTAAAGAAATTGAAATATACTTACAATCACCTTCTCAGTGTCAGTATTTAGCACAGTACCATCTTTCATTCTTCTGCTTATACAAAACAAAGTAGAGCGAGTAACTCGGCCCTCGATATTTCTTTCTTTTTTCTGGAAAAAAACAAATAAATAAATCAAAATTAGAAGTCAAAAAAATTACACTAAACAAAGCTAAATATTATAAATATTAAATTACTTGTGTTTGCTCAAGATCTGTGAGTGAAGTGTGTCCACGAGTATAAACATGTTTCATTCCACTATTATTTCTTTTATTTATGTCTGATTTCTCCTATAAAAAATAATTATATAATTTCATTAACATAAAAAAAACTCATTTTCAAATAAATAATTTAATATATATATATATAAATTTAATAAATACCTTAAACTCTTGACTCTTCCAATAGCCGATCATCTCATTGTATTGTGATATTGGGAAATCATGAATCACTGGTACTTCTTCAAGCTCCGTTCCAACTCTCTTTTTCCAACAAAGATATAAGTCATACTTGTATGCTCACCACATTTCACCTAAATCCATTAACCTTGCAGCCTTAGCATTTTTTCCATCAGGAAAATTATATCGGAGCTACAATGGACAAAATATTTATTAAGAAAATATTATAAATTAATATATATAGAATGTGATTAACATTACTTACCCAAATCTCTGCCCAGGCATTGTCCTTTATTTGTTCTCCAACTTCCCTTCAACTTATTGGTTGAACTAAAATGATATTATTGTGTCTAGAAAGTGTTCCCATAAAGATTTTACATTATGTACCATTTTTTTAATTATAGCTTTGTCCTCATTGTATTCAACCATGATTTGCGTGTGTTGATTCCAAACTTCTCACATTTTTGTGCGGCCTCGTCGTCTGGTAGAGACTGGGGCTAATCATGAAAAAAGGAAAAAAAGGATAATAATATATATGAATTTATCATTAATCACTAACAGTATTTTTTAAACACATACCAGTAGATGAGGGATTTGTTGACCCCTAAATTATAGTGTCTACAGGGGGAGTAGCCTCTGTGGTAAGTGGGATATCTGTAGTAGGAATACTCTATATAGTAGATGGATAACCCTATATGGATGAGGGTGGATTTGGATATGAAGGTGGGATATATGGGGGCATAGTGCCCAGTACAGTTGATGGTGGGAATGGAAAATAAGGAGGGATGGGAGTCTGAGAACTACCATCTGATGTGGGTATGGGCATAAAGGGACATGGATAATGTGGGTATGGATAATATGGAGGTGGAATAATGGGAGGATGAACTTTTGGTGACTCAAGCGGCATAGTAGTAGGTTGAACTGTAGAATCAATACCCCCCACCATACTATCATCCTCGGTAGTATAATTCAATCGTCTCCTCGACGAAGTAGCCTAAAATAACATAGATGATAAAATTAAATGAACTATAACAAGATAAATAATATGAAAAAACCATAATATTTAAACATAAATTGCACTTACAGTGTTGTCCAGATGAGACATATGTTGTTCATTTCTTCGTATTCTTCTATTTCTTTTAATATCATCATATTCAAACATTTTGACCTAGAAATTTAAAATAATATTTTCAAATAAATAGAAATAATGAAAAAATTTAAATAATACAATTGTATCATAAAACAATGAGATACATTTTTAATGTGATATTTATATTGATAAAATATACTAGTTAATTTGATCTCATGTATGGAAGTTTAAAAGAACACATACAATTTTATGATAATGTCAGGTAAATACTTACAAATGTATCAACATTCTGTGTGGTCTGTGACAATTTCTGGTTCACAATCTATTCTAGAAATTGTGTCATCAGTGTCATCAAATGCAGCATTCGAATAAATACCAACAGGTTCATCTACAACATCATTTTCATCCATGTCTTCGTCAAAAATATGTCTGGGAATGACATCAACAATAACACCAAATTGTTGTTATAACGGGTCAGTTACATAAAACACCTGTCTATCCTATGATGCAAGAATATAAGGTTCATCGGTGTGAAGCTGGTAATTCATATCAATCAATCTAAATCCACAGTTGTCAATATGCATTCCTTTTCATGTCATTGAATCAAACCAATTACATTTCATCATTGTGACGTGACCATGTGCATAGTAATCTAATAAAATGATTCTTTCAACAACACCATAATATGATATATTTTCTGACTGAGGTTTTCTATCTGATGTGCTCGCATAACAATCTATTGTGGTGCTTATCGTCACACCATCATGTTGTGTTGCCATTTTTTTGCACAGCTATTTATAACAAATTTAAATCCATTAACAACCATTGCTTTACAATCACGTACCACGTTGTTTGGACCACGCTCTTAATTCATCTAATACTTCATTCATTGGTAGAGTTAATACCTAAAAGATACCAACATTGAATATTAAATAGAGAAATGTGATTATGTTATAAGAAGAAAAAAGATCTATTACCTTTGACTTTAACTAAGCAGCAAATTCTTTGATGTGCAGCAGTTCCTTGTTCTTAATAGATAGAGGGAGATGTCTCTTTTTTATAATTTCTAAATGTTCTCTACAAATATGAAAGCTTTAAAATGTTACAATATATGAAGAAATAACATAATGAAAAAAATGAATATTTATTATTTTACTTACTTGATATAATAATCAAGCACACCACAGTTGAATAATACTGTACGATGAGCCATTTCCCACTCTTCCCTACTTAAAGTACATAACGAGTTCAATCCAGATATCCCCCTGTTTGGGGAAGTGAAGAAAATGCTGGCTCAATGGGATCATATTTCTCATCTTCATTTCTCATAAGTCAATTAGGCCTCGTGGTGACCTTAGCTAAGTACAATGAACATAAATCCAGGCATTCTTGTGCTAAATAACATTTCACAATAGAGCCTTCGGGGTGATATTTATTTCTCACATAATATTTCAATGTAAACATCATTATTTCTATAGGATACATCCACCAACTTGAAATAGGACCACCAAAAAGAACTTATGTGGGAATATGCATAGTCATATGTAACATACATGTGAAAAATGAAGGTGGGAAAATTTTCTCCAAGTCACAAAGAATAATTGGTGCATCTCTCTTCAACTTCTGAACAACACTTCTTATCAGTCTTTTGGCACAAAGGTCTCTATAAAAATGACATAAATTAATCACAATAACTCTAACATTATGTGAAAGTAAATTTTGAATGGAAATAGGAATCAACTCATGTAACAAGACATAGTAATCATGGGTTTTAAGAGATTTTAGTTACACATCTTCTGTATTCACCCTTTTCGAAATATTACTTGAATAACCATTTGGAACCTTCAAACTTTCCAAGACCTGAAGAAATTGTTTCTTCTCCAAATTTTTCATCAAATAACAGTCAATAGGGACTTTCCACTTATTTTGAACAATTAACTCAAGATGAAGTTTTACTCTTATACCCAAATTCATCAAATCACGACGAGACTGAAAATCATATTTTGTTTTTCCTTTAACATTTAAAATAGTATCAAGTAACATCTCACAAATGTTTTTATCGATATGAATTACATCCAAAAAATGACACAATACATTCGATGACCAATACAGAAACTTGAAGAATATGCTTTTCTTTCTCCAATTATTATTGGAATTCAAATTAATATGTCTTCGCTTTCTGATATTTGATTGACTTTTTCCAGGAACAGAATTCAAATCATCAAGTTCATTAACAATATCATTCCCTGACATTCGTTGAGGTGTCTCATCTGTCTCAACGACATTATCAAACTATCTTTGATTTTTCCTGTATGGATGATCCATCGGTAGAAATCGTCGATTCCCTATGAAGCTGAAAGTTTGTCGAAACTTTAATATTTGGAAACGTGTATTTTTCATACAAATAGGGTAGGATAATTTCCCTTTAGTACTCCAACTAGACATCATTCCATAGGCAGGGAAATCATTTATCATCCATAAAAAAGCTGCATGAAACATAAAGTAATCCTTCCTGAATGCATCGTACGCCTATGCACCAACAATACAAAGCTCCATTAACTCCTCTATTAATGGCTGCAAGTATATATCAATATCATTTCTAGGATCACTAGGTCCAGATATCAATATACTCATGATAGTAAACGGCTTCTTCATACACATCCATGGAGAAAAGTTATAAATGTGAATCAAAACAGGCCAAGTACTGTGTGCAGTATGCATTTGGAGAAATGGGTTGAAACCATCATAGGATAATCCCAATCTAACATTTCGTGGGTCAGATGAAAAATCAGGATGTAACCTATCAAATTTCTTCCAAGCCAACCCATCTGTAGGATGCACTATTTCATCATTATCTTTATTTATTTCATCTTCATGCCATCTCATATTCTTTTCCATTTGTTCTGACATAAAAAGATTTTGAATCCTGGGAATTAATGGGAAGTGCCACATCACTTTCTCTAGTATGCAAGATTGTGTTCCGCCTTTATTAGTCTTTCACCTTGATGTTCCACATAGTTTTCACTGACTTAACTCTGCATTTTCCTTCCATAACAGACAACAATCTTTGGGGCAAGAATGAATCTTAATAAATGAAAATCCAAATTTTTCAACCAACTTTGATGCCATGTAATTATTTTTTGGAATACATGCATCATCAGGAAGTAAATCCTTAATAAATTTTAGGAGATAGTCGACCACCGTATTACTAAATCTATACATTGATTTTCCATGATATAATCGCATTAAAAACTCAGGTTTTCTCATTTTCTCAAATGATTGATATATTGGATTATTTGCATCTTCCACCATATTTCTAACACTCTCAACGTCATCATCTTGATTAATAGATGAAAACTATGTTCTGGTATTCATTTCCTCTTGCATTGGTCTACATGAGGAGTTGGCTTCAGAAACAAAAGGAAACTGATTAGAAAACATATTTTTCATACCAATCATTTCTACTGAATCGATGTTATTCACCACTTGATATTTTTATCCATTGTGATACCACACATGATAATTTTTTTGAAACCTTGTTTAGTGATATGATAACTCACTTCCTCGCGAGTTAACCATGGTCTTCCAACACAATCAAAAAACTGTCATAGAATCAACCCGCCATCTGAATCATTAGTGAATGAAAAGTCCAAGAAATGTCATAACTTATTATGAAATTCATCAGTGATCTGATCAACGTTTTACATCCAGTATCTATCCATTCTGAGGCATATAAACATACATTAAATAAATAATCAAGAAAATGACTTAACATTATATGTATTGTTTCATAATATAATAAGTAACCATCAATAACATGTCAATAAAAAAATCATAACAAATATTATGGTTAAGGGAATTCATAAATGCTTCAAATTATAAAAAATCATGATTAGGCACACCTTTCTATGACCACATAAGATTATTTTGGTGTACCTCCAACACCCACATTAAAACATAGATGTTTGAACAAAGACCTATTATGTTTTTTATAGTATTCTCTGATGGGAACCCCCCCCCTCCCCTTCCCTCTTGGACGACCCCCCCCCCCCCCCCGGACACCCCACTTCCATCCAAGGCATCCCCCCGACCCCCCTAGACAGCCCCCCTACCCCTACACCCCCACACCCCTTGCCCCCCTCACTGCCCCCTGCACACTGCTCTCCCAGACCCCTTCACCCCCCCTAGACAGACCCCTTCCCCTTGCACCCCCTACCCCTCATTGTCAAGTAGGTTGTCCCTATCCTTTAAAAAGTTTAATGGACTACAAGCCTTCCTGGTACTTTGAAGAGAGTTATAGAATTTGGTATTCTCATCACCTTCGGTTAACCATTTAACTTTAAATTCTTGTTTTCTCATATTTTCTTGGAACGTGATCAAAGAGTTGAGTTTGACTATAGGGTTTAGTTCTTGAGTAGGATCAGTGATGAGGTCAGAGATGGTGTTTTTGTTTTTCATATCATTGAGTACTTTCTCAAGAATCATGATGTCAATGTTAACTTGTTTGGATTTAGAGCTGCACCATGTTTTTAGAGTCTATTTGAGATGTTTCAATTTGAGGTTTTAGGAAAAGGCATCATTGTTATGAGACATTGAAGACCAATAGTTCTATATGATATGGGTGAAATCATCATTATAGAACCATGAATTGTTAAATATAAAAGGAAATCTGGGTTTCATAACATTAGAGGAAACATTGACCAAGATGGTATGATGATCAGAATTCAGCTTGTGAAGAGTGGCAATGGAGATAGTGTCCCATAAATCTATAGCAGGGACATTCATGAAGTCTCTATTCAATTTGGAGGCAACCATTTTGTTGTAATGTCTTCTATACCAAGTGCATTTTACACTGGTAAGATTAATTTCAATGATATTAGTGTCTTCAATCTAGGATTTCAATTATTTCATTGAAATTGAAGCATGAGAAGGTCCAATTTTCTCGCTTGAGTTAAGAATAGAATTGAAGTCTCCAATTAGAAACTAGGCGTAGTTATGTTAGTGCCTAGGGATGAGAGATCATTCCAAATAGTTCTTCTTTCATGATATTAATTTTTATAATTGACAAAGGAGCAGAAAGTATGTGTGCCATAAATGTTAAATTTGCAAGTAAATATCTGGACAGAGATACTGAAAACACTAACATTGTGTAAATAAAAGTGTGAAAAAATCTATAAAGAATCAACATTTAGTTTATTATTTATTTCACTAGTAAAAACATAATTATGTTGGAAAAATGTGATTATATAGAGGAAAACAAAATTTTAGGTTTAGCGATGGAAAATAACATAGGATGATGGTCTTTTTAAAACAATGAACATGTCATAGTTAGCGATACCCGGACAATTCCAAAAGGGGATCATCATTTAAACATGAATTTGGAGTTAGAACACACTTTACTCTTTATTCCAGAGCCTTTTTTTCTAGTATTCCTTCTAACCTATAGGTTATTTTTAGTGGCATGTTCTTCTTCATTTCTAGATGTGACTAATATCTTCTTTGTAGGTTTTCTAATTGGATCATTCATAGGTGAGTTTACAGAATTCTTAGAACAGATCGACAAAGAATTGATATTATGATTAGAATTCAAGTTTCCATATTTCATAGAGAAATCATCATTAATTATAGATGTAGAAATAGGTGTACCTTAAAACATTGAAGTATCCACTGTCTGTTTTTAGGCAGTATCTAGATATGTTGGATGGTACAGATTCAATGGAAAGGAAATATTACATGCCTACATATGTTTAGGGTCCTGTACCAGGGAGGTGCAAGTAGGTTTGATAGGTTATACATCATTTTTAGTATTTTTAGAAGTCATTGAATGTGTATCAGTTGAAACAACCTTAAAAATACTCATCTCACTCCCTCATTCTACATAACTGGTAATAGACTTAGAGTGCACAAAGGGAGAAGGAGCTAAATCCTTCTCTAAATTTATGGTTACCAACTTCATTTCAAGAGTAGTATTATTATTAGATATGACAGAGAAGTGATCAACAGATCTCGTAGTAGCATGTGTTAATGAAGTTTTAATGTTATTGTCTGTAGGATTAAAATTACAAAACACCATAGAACTAATGACATCAACACTATTAGTAGGTTGTGAACCATAAAAAGAGTATAAATTAGAAGAAGAGGTTGTAACTGGATCCTTTTTTTCTCTACCCCGGTATCCTCAACGATACCTAAATTTACCCACCATTTAATATGAAATGTGAGTTATACTTTCACATGCATTTTTTATTTTTTGATTTATACCATGAAAATTACATCCTCTAGATCTCAAAAGAGATCTTGTCTTTTTTGTCAAAATGTAATATTATCTTCTTAAAATTTTAACATATTCTTAATATGTTAACTTATTTTTAATAAAAAAATATACTTTTGTTTTCTATCATGGTTAATAGTATCTTATTTATAATTTTTTATTCCTCCCATATAAAAGGAAGGTTGGATAAAAAAGGATGGTAGTATGTGAATCCTTCAAAATTCTGGGGTTATAACATCAGGTGTGAAAGATATATGTTTTTAATTGTGTATAATCAGTTTAACACTCCAATTAAAAAGTGATGATTTAGTGCTTAACAATATAATCACGATGTAGAGGAGATTTATGAGGGGACTAGGATATTGGTGATATGAACCTCTATAAGTACATCCAATGTTATATTTTCTTCTACAACTTTTTTCTCTATTATAACAATGATAAATATAGTATTTTTAATAATAAATCAACAAGTATTATTCTACCCCCTCTAGTAACTATTGGAATACCAAGGGACATAAAAATTGGAATTAGAGTGTGGCTCCTTTTTAAGGATTTTTTCATTGTTTCATCATCTATTTCTATACCAACCACTATCCTAGATTGAATAGACTTAGGAAAAGATCCACTTATTTATTATGGTTAATCAGGATTTTGAGATGTTGAATCCTATAATATCACCTCACTTCAATGGAAGTGACTATGTCTATTGGAAATATAGAATTTAGGTATTCCTTAAAAATATTGTTCTTGATTATTGGGCTATAAATTCAAAAGCATATAAATTTTCTGAAATTTATTTAGAAACTCACATCGGTAATGGTGCTTCAAAATGTATTTTAAATTACAATGCTTTCAGTTACATGTTCTAATATATAAGTAGAAATATATATATATAGACATTTTTATAATTTAAAACTACTTCTGACATATATAGCACATTAAAAGTTACTCATTAAATAATTGATAAGTTTCAGATTTCCATGCTATGTATATACTGAGTTGAGTTTCATGAATTCAAGAAAAATGATTGAAAAGGAATGAATGAGATGTACATTAGATTCACCAAGATTTTCAACAACATGGTTTCTATTAGAGATACCATGAAGAATGAATATCTCATTAGAGGACTACATAGAGCTCTACCAAATTGATGGAATTCAAAGAAAGTATTCATTAAATAATTTATGTATTTTACTGAATATTACATGGATGAGTTGATAGGGCCCCTAATTCAATACAATATGCAAATTATTAATGAAAATGTTGATGATCACAATAAAAGGAATGTTATATAATTTAAATCAAATATAAATGTTATTGATAATTTTTATGATTCTGAGTTACAACAATTTGATATGGCTGAAATTGAAAATTTCCCCAATGGTGTATACAAGTAAATACCGTGTAAGAGATGATTTATAAAGATTCTTAGAAGGTATTATCAGTAATATGATAAAAAGAATAGAAAAAGTTGAAAAATTAGTAAATATGATGTTTTCGAATTAATAAGCTATGAGTGCAGAAAAAGGGGATAAGAAAATTAGATTTTCCCAAATTAAAACTAGAAGGAAAGGAAAATCAATACATGAAGGAAAATCTAGTTTGAATAATTATAGTAGAGAGAAATATGTGTATGTAATTCAGATAAATTCGATCAATTTGAGGTACGAGAGGTGAGATGTTACCAAGATGTAGACCGGGTTGCCCCGTTCGGTGGCAGCGATGGGCAGCGTCGCGAGGGGATGAGGATGGGGCAGTGGTGCGAAGGCCATCCGGGAACTGTCAGAGACGAGGATCGGGGAGAGGAGAGGTCTCCAAGCCCATCGGGTAAAAAGGTTTTCCACCGAGAGGAGATGTCACCACTGAGAGGATATGTCGCTGTCAAGAGGAGACGTCGCCGCCAAGAGGAGAGGTCACTGCCGAGAGATGATAAGTCGTGAGGGTGTAGGATGGCAGCCGAGAGAAGAAGTCATGCGGAGAATAGAGGCCACGGTCGCGGGGATAAGCTGGGTTGTGAGGGTTTGGGAAGAGGAATCATAGAGGAGCCCGATGGAGGGTCAAAAAAAACTTATATACAGAATTTATTAAATGTGTCTATAAACAAGGATTTAGCCACAATTTTAATAAAATTGTGGCTATAAACTAAGCTTTAGCCACATACTTTTAAAACCATGGCTATAGGTCTGTGGTTATAGCCTTGTTTTCTAGTAGTTTCTATTTGTTCTTTATGAATTTCCCAGTAATGAATAACTTCTTTATGTGTTGAAGCCACATAACTAGTCACTTTGGAATTTGATGTCATATAGGGAGGTGGTTAATATTATGAGGAGGGGATTGAGCCACTATAAGTCATCCTACATATCCTGGTTATTGTAGGAATCAAAACCTATGTAGTTCGTCAAACCCATTTAGTTTAACTTCATGTGGGAATGACATATGTTTGGGAACTTGGACACCAAATATTTGAGCTTTAGTCTCAAGGAGACATCCTACGTATCCTGGTTATAGTACGAATCAGAGTTATCTTAGTTCGATCATTCCCTTGGGACTATTCCCAAGTTAGATTACCTTTATGTGTGGATTTTTTATATCATTCCACTCATCAGGGATTACATAATGAGATTTCCTTAGATGGTGGAGACTCATGAACTGAGTGATCTGACCAATGGAACTCCCTAAGTCCACATGGGATATGATTAGTGTGACAAAAAAGGGATAGAAAGTAATATGTCTCACTACATATGTATGTGGTTATTATGCATTGGGAAATTTCTTTGGAGGTTTATATAGAGCTTCGGTCTCATATATTCATCTTACGTATCATGGTGATGAAAATAATCAGATTCATTGTGTAACAACCTGAAAAATTATTAATGAAAATTCCACTAGGTCTATTTAAATATGTTATTATGGTTATGTAAAATGTATTCACTTATTTGGTTCTATGTTTTTGATTTTAAAATACCATTAAGAATTGTGATTGTTTCTAATATAGCCATTGAATAGTGATCACATGATTATTATAAATATAGGGCTTTAACAAATCCAATTTACTCAGACAAAGGAAGCGATGAACTCATCCAGTAGACTCTCCCCATACGAAGCCCATTTGTTGAATCTCAGAAATGAGGTGTTGTTATTGGGATTCCCTCTTGAAAAATCCCAATCCAAGCATGAATATGTTAAACTCGAGTGGAAATGCCTACAAGATAAGTGGAAGTTAATAAAGATTACCACTCGAGCAATGTTATCTGAGCCACCCCAAGAATCTGCCACCATCACATACCGTACCCTAAGGTCTTATGTGGGTTTTTTTAAGGGGTTATGTAATAATATTGTAGTACTATGATTATTTACATTATTCTTGTATATAGAATATGCATTCTTTTTATTATTGTTACTTTGTAAATAGTTTTTAAATCACAAATAGTATTTTTAGTTAATATTAAACTAAGAAATCTATTTTCATGAATTAATGGTTTTTTGAATTAAATAATATTTTAATAAAATAGTATTATTATTATTAAATTAATTTTTATTAAATATAAATTATCGTAAAATTTTATGAATGCAATTGTAATTGTTTAAGGTTTGAAAGTTGTTTTTGCCAAACCCCATGAATTTTCGATGAATATCTATTTTTATTTTAAAAGTAAAAATTCACATATTTAGAAAATTATTTATATAAAATGAATATTATTTTTGGAATATGGACATAGAAATTATCCAATGCTGAATTTTTCATAATTTTCTGAGACAGTCGGATTTTTGGGTAAAAATTAAACACCATTTAAATATATAATGTGTTTTATGACATCATAATGACCAAATAGTGATGTAATAAAATACTATAAAAATTATTTTATGAAAATATATGTTTTACCATTAAAATTATGTGATTTTGGATTTGTTTTATTTATTTTATAAAACTTTTGTGGACCCTTCAAGGCTTATAAAACATTTTGTCTTTTTAAATTATTTTCCTTGAGAATGTGACTCACCTCCACATAAGCAACCCTATTATTTTAAAAAGTTTGGCCATTTTCCTTATAAAATATTTTTTTCCACTCCCCTTTGTAAAAAACCATGGGTTGGTTTGTGGTATTGATTAGTTTGATGTGAGGTGTCCCAAACCAAAATAATAAAGAATTCTCTCTCCTTTCCTATATAAACCCACCCAAGATCCCACTACCACTTCACTCAAATCCTTTGGAATTCTACCAACCCCTGACCTCATCTCTATAGAATCCCCCCAAGGTTCCCCAATCTCCCAAGAATACACTCTAAAGAATCTCTCAATCTTTGGGGATCACACTTACAAGTAAGGGATTTCTTCCTTTCTCATTTTTGTCCAAATTTCTTTAAGTTGTTATTCCCTTTTGTTTTCAATTAAAAATGTTGGGGTATGATTTTTAACCTCCCCTATACTTCACTATTTATTTTTGGATGATGGTATATTCATTTCTATCTCATTAATTCCTCCCATGTACACTCGTTACCATGCCGAAATTCCATGAGGGATTTCTCTCTCCTCTTTTACATCCAAGTAATTCTTTTGTATTATGCATCCAAATTCCATTACGTTTGTTGGTACATGTATCTATATGACCCCATTAATATCCATTTCATGTACATTTGATGATACACCCATTTCTCTCTCATCAACCATTTTCATGAATCCTTACGTCACGTCATTATGCTGCCGAAATTACATCGCATTTTTTCAAGCCAAGATCATTGTATAGTGAATACCATACCCATGTCTCTATCAAGGGTATTCACCTTTATGCACATATAAATATTGAATGTTACTTTCATGAATTTAATCCAAATTACTTAATCATGTAATAACTTATGATGTTGATTGGTTCCATGTTATATGATCCATGTGACACACTTATGCGTGAAATGAAATGTTTAAGAAGGGTGTGCCCTGATAGTGCTCAAATGCATTGGATAAAGTATAGTATCATGATACATCATGTGCAATGAGTGTTGAATCATGATAATTCAAGTGCAATGAGGGTTTACTCATGCTTCATGTGCAATGAGGTTTTACTCATGCTTCATGTGCATTGAGGGTTTACTCATGCTTCATGTGCAATGAGCCTTGGCTCATGCTAAATTTCATGTTAAGTGTTGTTAACACATTTCCATGTTATGATTATCATGCTTTATCATGCCTTTATGTTAATTTTTCTCTTGTGCTCCATTGATATTCCTATTGTTAAACATGTATTTTATTTCTAATGTTATTTCATTTTATTCCCTTATTGGGCTTTATAGATCACCCTTTTCTTATGCATGTCCTCAGGTTATCCCATGGAATGCTAAGTATGAAGAAATGTAGTGGTAATATAAAGGAAGTCTTCAATAAATATGTTTCATTTCATGTTTTAAGTTGTTATGTAATGATCCTAATCCCCAAAGACACTAGATCTATGGATCTTCTATGTTGTATCAAGTGAAGTTTATGTAATAAATCATGTTTAAGTGCGTAATAAAGAGCAAGGTTGTAATAGTTGGTATCAAAGGATTGGTTTAGTCATTTTTTGGATTAGGATTAGAAAACCCCAGTAGTGCCTTTGAGACAAGACTAAGTATAATAAAAACATCCCTAAGTTTTGGTGGGTATTAATTAAGTGGTTTATCAAGAAAATACATCCATGTATGGATACGAGCAGGTAGAGGCGGATCTGTCACAGATGAACCTAGGGATGAAAACCACAACAATGAGTTTAGGGTTTGACCTAGGGTATCCTGGTACACGAAAATGGGCCTTGCTTTACTCTTGGTTATGACACTCCCTAGGAATATGCATTTGTAAATTCACAAGCTTAGTATGAACCATTATTAAGGGAATAAAAAATCCCCTAAGAATATATGTTAGAAATTATATCATGGATAACATAGATTAAAGCCTATAGATTCATAAGTTAAGGAAATAAAAGTTGTTTATAATTCATCTATTTTTGTATTACCCTTTATGTGTTACCCCTAACTTCCCTTTTATTCAAGCCAATGACTGGTAATAAGAAGACTTGGGCTAACAACCGATGTGAAGACCAATGTGATGATTGTTCTAATGAGATGCCCAATCTGATGGGAGAAGGAATCGTGAACCTTGTCATGATACTCTCTCAGTTAACTCAATCATTGAATAGAAACACGGGTCAAGAGAAACATTCAACCCCCCCTAAGAAAGAACAAGTTTCTATCAAAATGATTCATGAGACAAAGGCCTCCTAATTTTATTGGATCATCTTATCCCTCAATCGTCGAACAACGGATCAACTCCATTGAAAAGATCTTCTTCATCCTTCAATGTTCTGAACAAAAGAAGGTTCTCTTGGCTACTTATCATATGGAGGGTGAAGCCGATCAACAGTGGACATTGATCAAAAATACAAATCCTGAGGAGTAGATCGAGGCATTAGAATGGAATGATTTCTGAAATATGTTTTTTGATAAATATTTTCCACACACCCTCCAAATTAAGCTCGAAAGGGACTTCCTTTCCTTTAAGAAAAAAGATGACAAATTTGTTGAAGTGTGTGAGGAAAACTTCACAAGGCTTTCATGATAGGCCTTCGACTTTTTCGTTACCCCTGAATTCAAGGTTGACTACTTCTTTGGTGGGATGAAACCTAGCCTTCAAGAAATACCTAGTGATCCGCGACTTCGATAGCTATGAGTAAATTTTCTGATGTTCCCTCAAGGTTGAAATGGAAATTGGATAACCTTAGGGGTATCATGGGGATAAGTAGAGTAAGTTGGACTTTATTTCTGGTGGTCTGATGGATAAATCTAATAGTAATAAGAAAATATAATACCCCACTTTTTAAAGGTGTAGAAAGTAGCACCCTGGAGATTTTCTGAAGGGATGAAGAAATGCTTTAGGTGTGGAAGAGAAGAACACCATGTTGTTAACTGCCGACAAGAAAGTCCTACTGTTGTGACAGAGGAGAGGAACTCTCCATTCAACTCTCAATGTGTTATTAATTGCTTCAAATATAAAAAACTAGGGCATCTTGAAAATCATTTCCCTAAGACAAGGGTTTTCAGAGGCAACCAACAACCTCCAAGGCAGCAAGGGTGAGCTTTTTCCATCACTACTACCGAAGTGAACCCTGAAAATGAAGTGGTGACAGGTACGCTACTTATTCATTCAAGAATAGTGAATGTACTTTTCTATTCCAGATCTAATCATTATTTTATATCCCAAAATTTTAGTCGAACAATCCCAACACCACCACAAATCATGGAAGTAAATATTTCAGTTAGTATAGAAAATGGGGTAATCATTGCATCCCATAAATATGACTCATCCCCTATCATAATATGTAGATTGAACTTCTCATAGAACCACATCATACTCCCTTTGGTGGAATTTGATGCAATTCATAGCATGGATTGGATTTCCCTATATAGAGAGAACATAAATTGTCATGAGAGGTAAATCAATCTCCATGTGGAGAATCAACCCCTGATTCTGTACAAGTGCAAAGTTGAAGATGAATCTTATTTAGATTCTTCATCTCAAGCATGGATATTACTATCCTATGAGCATGCATATACAGATCATATGATTGAGTCTAAGGAGGAAACCATCCTTGAATACATGCTTATTGTGAAGGAATTCGCTGAAGTGTTTTCGGGGGAATTTTATTGTCTTCCTCTTAGAAGAGATGTTGAATTCTCTATTGATCTTATACCTTGGGAATTGTCAATATCCGAGACTCCATATAAAATTGTAGTTGTGGAGATTGAGGAGCTAAAGAAACAACTATAGAAGAATCTGGATAAAGGGTCTATATTCCCAAGTGCTTCACCATGGGGTGCACCAATCCTCTTTGTCTAGAAGAAGGATGGGTCAATGCGCCTTTGCATCGATTATCGTGAGCTTAACAAAATCATGATAAAGAACAAGAATCCTCTCCCACAAATTGATGACCTATTCGATTAGCTGTGTAGAGCACAATACTTCTCCAAGGTAGATTTGCAGCCAGAATATTATCATGTAAGGGTGAAGAAGAAAAATATCCCCAAGACTGCTTTTCGTACAAGATACGGGCACTATGAATTCATATTAATGACTTTAGGACTCACTAATGCTCTTGAAATCTTCATAGAATTGATGACTATATTCTTTAGAGATTACCTCAAAAAATTTGTGGTAGTCTTTATAGATAATATTCTAATATACTTCAAAACCAAGGAGGATCATGAGGAGTATCTAAGAATTGTAATTGAGACCTTGAAAAAGGAGAATCTCTATGAAAAGTATATAAAGTGTGAGTTTTAGTTGAAGGAGGTCTCATTATTGGGTCATATCATCATAAGAAATGGGAAATATGTGAATCCCTCCAAGACAGCTGTAATAGATGGATGGTCAAGGCCAACATCGGTAACAGATATTCGTAGATTCTTGGGGTTAGCTGGATATTATCGAATATTTGTGAGAAATTTCTCACAATTGTCCAAGCCTCTTACCAAGATAACTCAGAAGGGAGTAAAGTTTTCTTAGAGTGATGGATAAGAAGAAAGCTTTAAGGAGTTGAAAAGGAGGCTTATCATTGCGCTCGTGATCACATTACCCACAAGTGGAGAACTTTTTGTAGTAGTCAGTGATGCTTCAAAGAAGGGCATGGGATGTGTGTTGATGAAAAATGACAAATTCATTTTCTATGCATCAAGGGAATTTAATGTTTATGAGTATAATTATCCAACACATGATCTGGATTTGGCTAATATGATCTTCTCTTTAAAAAGTTTGGCGACATTATCTCTTTGGGGAGAAGTATGAAATATATACGGACCACAAAATCCTCAAATATATATTCACACAGAAAGAGTTGAACATGTGCCAATGAAAATGGTTAGAACTGATCAAAGACTATGATTGCTCAATCCATTACCACCTTGGTAAAGCGAAAAAGGTGGAGGATGCTCTAAGTAGAAAGGTCCCATCAATTCTATCATTGATGATAATTGAGAAGGATCCAATATTCTTAGATTTGATGAATATGGACATGATAATCATGGAGAAGGGAACATCATAAATCCTTTCACAAATTATTGCTCAACCGTCTCTTTTGGAAAAGTTAAGGGATGCTCAAAAGAATGATGTGGGAATTCAGAAGAAAGTGGAAGCTATCAAAAAATTGAAATCCTTGGAGTTCAATGTTAATAAATAAGGAATTGTGAGATTTGGGAAAAGACTATGTGTTTAATCAAGTCCAGAGTTGAATAAGTAACATTTGGATGATACACATAGTTCGAATTTATCTATTCACCTAGGAAACACAAAGATGTATCGAGATATCTGAGAGCATTATTGGTGGGATAATATGAAGAAGGATATCATTGAGTATACATCAAAGTGTCTGGTGTGTCAACAAATAAATTCATAGAGGTAGAAGTCTAAAAGGATGATGCAACCATTACCCATACCAACATGGAAATGGGAGAACATCACCATAGATATTGTAACTGGACTTCCAAAGACATACAAAGGCAACAATGAAATCTGGGTTGTTGTCGATCATCTTACAAAGTCTGCACACTTCATTGAAATTCAGGAGGATTTCTCATTAGATCAACTGGCATGGATATATATCAGGGAAGTGGTAAGGCTGCAAGGAGTACCACTATCTATTATATCCAATAGAGATTCAAGATTCACCTCTATGTTTTTCAAGAGTCTTCAACATGCTCTAGATACTGAATTAAACTTCAGTATGTCCTATCATCCTCAAAAGGATGTCTAAACTAAGCAAACTATTCAGACACTGGAGGATATGTTAGGATCATTTTCTATGGACTTAAAAGGAGGGTGGGACCAACATCTTCCACTGGTTGAATTCTCCTACAATAACAGTTTCCACTCGAGCATCCAAATAGAACCTTATGAAGACATGTATGGGAAGAGGTGCAGAACACCGACATGTTGGGATGAAGTCGGTGAGCGTAAGCTTCTAGGACCAGAAATGGTCGAAGAAATGGTGGAGAAGGTGAAAACCACTCTGCAGCATATCAAGGCATCCCATAGTCAACAGAAGAGTTATGCAGATAACCGTTGATGAGACCTTGATTTTAAAGTTAGAGACATGGTATTTCTACACATATCTATGTGAAAGAAGGTCAGGATTTTGGAAAGAAAGGGAGGTTAAATCCTATGTACATCGACCCCTTCGAGATTCTTAATCGTGTCGGGGTTGTGGCCTATCGACTAGAACTTCCACCTACCATGGACAAAGTACATGATGTCTTTCATGTATCTCTATTAAGAAAGTACATACCAGACCCTTCACATATACTCTCTTCATAGGTAGTACATTTAGAGGATGATCTTTCTTACTAGGAGAAACTAGTGAAGATCTTTGATCGTAGAGAAAAAGTTCTTCGTAATAAGATAATTCCCCTTGTCAAGGTGTTGTGGCGAAACCACAAGTTTGAAGAAGCGACGTGGGAATCAGAAGAAGTGATGAAGAAATGTTACCCACATTTGTTTTAGTGTGGGAAAAAGAAATTTTGAGGATTAAATTTTTTAAGGGGGGAAGATTGTAACGACCCAAAAATTTATTAATGAAAATTCCTCTTGGTCTTTTTAAATATGTTCTTATGGTTATGTAAAACATATGCACTTTCTTGATTCTATGTTTTGGATTTTAAAATACCATTAAGAATTGTGACTCTTACTAATATAGTTGTTGAACAGTGATCACATGATTAGTTTGAATATAGGGCTTTAACAAATCTAATTTTCTTAGAAAAAGGAATCAATGGCCTCATCCAGCAGACTCACCCCTTACGAATCCCATTTGTCAAAGCTCGGAAAGGAGGTGGTTTCATTGGTCTTTTCACTCGACCAACCCCAATCCAATCTTGAATATGTTAATCTTGAGCAGAACCGCCTATGAGGTAAGTGGAAGTTGATAGAGATTATCACTCGAGCAATGTTATCTGAGCCACCCCAAGAGTTTGTCACCATCGTGCACCTTACCCTAAGGTCTTATGTGGGTGTTTTAAGTGGTTATATAACAATATCCTAGTACTATTATTATGTATATTATTCTTGTGTAGAGAATACATATTCTTTTTATTATTGTTACTTTGTAAATAGTTTTTAAAGCACAAATTATTTTTTTAGTTAATATTAAACTAAGAAATCTATTTTGATGAATTAATGTATTTTTGAATTAAATAATATTTTAATAATATATTATTATTATTAAATTAATTTTTATTAAATATAAATTATCCTATAATTTTATGAATACAATTGTAATTTTTTATGGTTTGAAAGCTGTTTTTTTCAAAACCCATGAATTTTCGATAAATGTCGGTTTTTATTTTAAAAGTAAAGATACACATATTTAGAAAATTATTTAGATAAAATGAATATTATTTTTTGAATCAGGACATCAAAATTATCCAATGGTGAATTTTTCATAATTTTCTAAGATAGTCGAATTTTTGGGTAAAAATTAAATACCATTTAAATATATAATGTATTTTATGACATCATAATGACCCAATAGTAATTTAATAAAATAAAATAAACATTATTTTAAGACAATATATGTTTTAACATTAAAATAATGTTATTTTGGTTTTGTTTGATTTATTTCACAAAGCTTTAGTGGACCCTTTAAGGCTTTTAAAACATTTTGTCTTTTTAAATTGTTTTCCTTAAGAGTTTGACTCACCTCCACATAAGAAAACCTATTATTTTAAGAAGTTCTACCATTTTCCATATAAAATATTATTTTCCACTCCCCTTTGGAAAAAACCATGGGCAAAACCCATGCGCTGGTTTGTGGTTTTTATTAGTTTGATGTGAGGTGTCCCAAACCTAAATAATAAAGAATTCCCTCTCCCTTCCTATATAAACCCACCCATGCTCCCACTTCCTCTTTACTCAAATCCTTTGGAGTTAAACCAACCCCTTCCCTCCTCCCTCTATAATCCTCCCAAGGTTCCTCAAGCTCCCAATAATCCTCTCTCATGCCTCTCCCAAGCTTTTGGGATCACACTTCCATGTAAGGGATTTCTTCCTTTCTCATTTTTGTCCAATTTTCTGTAAGTTTTTGTGCCCTTTTTTCAATTAAAATTGTTGGTGTATGATTTCTCACCTCCCCCATACTTCCCTTTTTATGTTTTTATGACGGGAGACCCCTTTCTCCCTCATTAATGCCTCCCATGTACACCTGATACCATGCCGAAATTCTGTGAGGGATTTTTCTCTCCTCTTTTACATCCAAGAAAATCTTTTGTATTATGCATCTAAATTACATTAATTTTGTTGAGACATGTATCTATATGACCCCCTTAATTTCCATTTTATGTACATATTATGAGACACCCATTTATCTCTCATCAACCATTTTTATGAATCATTATTTCATGTCGTTATATTGCCGAAATTGGACCACATTTTTCCAAGCCAAGATCATTGTGTAGTGAATACCTTACCCATGTCTCTATCAAGGGAATTCACCTTTATGCACACATACGTATTGAATGTTACTTTCATGTATTTATTCCACATTACTTAATCTTGGAATAACTTACGATGTTGATTGATTCCAAGTTATATGATCCATGTGGCACACTTATGCATGAAATGAAATGTTTAAGAAGGGTGTGCCCTAATAGCTCTCTAATGCATTAGGTAAAGTATAATATCATGATACGTTATTTTCAATGAGTTTTGACTCATGCTAATTCAAGTGCAACAAGTGTTTACTCGTGCATCATGTGCAATGATGGTTTACTCATGCTCTGTGTGCAATGATCCTTGGCTCATGCTAAATTCCATGTTAAGTGTTGTTGCCACATTTCCATGTTATGACACTACAAGAAAAATCGGTATTTGCAACGGGTTATTTGCAGCGGGATCTCTTCCTGTCGCAAATAACCCGTCCAAGAATCTATTTGGGACGGGGAAAGTATCCCGTCACAAATAACCAAGTATTTGCGACGGGATTTCACCTCCCGCCGCAAATAGTTTGGCGCGGCTTGCATGCCAAACCGCATAGGTGTATTTGCGACAGGTCCCATCGCAAATACCCCGCGGCGGTCAATACCCTTTTGCGACAGGATGTCGTCCCGTCGCCAAAAGACTGTCGGCAGGTAATATTTGTGACGGGACCCGTCGCAAATAACCTTTTAACCGCCGACTGTAATTAATACGGGCGAGGGTAATTGCGATGGGGCTCATCGCAAATACAACCATTTGCGATGGGAATCTCGTCGCTAATAATCCCGTCGCAACAAATCTAACCTCTATATACCCCCATCTATTTTTTCCACAAATCATTCAGATCTTGGTTTCTCTCTCTTTTCATTCTTCAGTTTTAAAGAGAATTTTTTTTAGTTGAAGTTTTTTATACGAGATTCATCGGAGGGCGTCAATATCTTCAGAATATCAAAGTTTAAGGTATTTATATTTTATTTTTTGTATGTTTATTTTTTTATGTTAATTTTAATTGTTGTTTATTAGTTCGAATTTAATTAGATTTTTTTTTATTTTTATTTATATTTAGGTTTACTAAGAATTTGATATTGTTAGTTATAATTATAAATTATTAGATATAATTAATTATATATAATTAGGAATAATTAGATATAATTAGGAATAATTAGATATAATTAGGAATAATTAGATATAATTAGGAATAAATAGTATTAATTAGGAATAAATAGTATTAATTAGAAATAAATAGAATTAATTAAGAATAAATAGTATTAGTTTGGAATAAATAGTGTTAATTAGGAATAATTAGTAATAATTAGGAATAATTAGTATTAATTAGTATTAATTAGGAAAAATTAGGAAAAACTATGAATAATTAGGAATAATTAGGAATAATTAGGAATAATTAGGTATAATTAGTAATAATTAGGTATAATTAGTAATAATTAGGTATAATTAGTAATAATTAGGTATAGTTAGTAATAATTAGGTATAGTTAGTAATAATTAGTAATAATAAGGAATAATTAGGTATAATTAGCAATAATTAGGTATAATTAGCAATAATTAGGTATAATTAGCAATAATTAGGTATAATTAGCAATAATTAGGTATAATTTGGAATAATTAGGTAGAATTAGGAATAATTAGGTATAATTAGGAATAATTAGGTACAATTAGGAATAATTAGGTATAATTAGCAATAATTAGCAATAATTAGCAATAATTAGCAATAATTAGCAATAATTAGCAATAATTAGCAATAATTAGCAATAATTAGCAATAATTTGGAATAATTTGGAATAATTAGGAATAATTAGGAATAATTAGGATTAATTAGCATTAATTAGGATTAATTAGAATTAATTAGAATTAATTAGGATTAATTAGCATTAATTAGCATTAATTAGGATTAATTTGCATTAATTAGCATTAATTAGCTTTAATTAGGATTAATTAGGAATAATTAGGAATAATTAGAAATAATTAGCATTAATTAGCATTAATTAGGATTAATTGGAATTAATTAGGATTAATTAAGATTAATTGGGATTAATTGGGATTAATTGGGATTAATTAGGATTAATAAGGATTAATTAGGAATAATTAGGATTAATTACGATTAATTACGATTAATTATGAATAATTAGGAATGATTAGGAATAATTAGAAATAATTAGCAATAATTAGCAATAATTTGCAATAATTAGCAATAATTATGAATAATTGGGAATAATTAGCAATAATTAGGATTAATTAGCAATAATTAGGAATAATTAGGAATAATTAGCAATAATTAGGAATAATTAGAAATAATTAGGAATAATTCGAAATAATTAGAAATAATTAGCAATAATTAGCAATAATTAGAAATAATTACCAATAATTAGCAATAATTACGAATAATTACAAAAAATTACGAATAATTACGAATAATTAGCAATAATTACGAATAATTACGAATAATTAGAAATAATTAGGAATAATTACGAATAATTAGAAATAATTAGGAATAATTAGGAATAATTAAGAATAATTAGGAATAATTAGGGATAATTTGGAATAATTAGAAATAATTAGGATTAATTTGGAATAATTTGGAATAATTAGCAATAATTTGGAATAATTAGCTATAATTAGGAATAATTAGGAATAATTAGGAATAATTAGGAATAATTGGAAATAATTATGGATAATTAGCAATAATTAGGAATAATTAAGAATAATTTGGAATAATTTGGAATAATTTGGAATAATTAGCAATAATTATGAATAATTAGAAATAATTGGCAATAATTAGGAAAAACTGGGAATAATTAGGAATAATTAGAAATAATTAGGAATAATTAGGAATAATTAGGAATAATTAAGAATAATTAAATATAATTTGGAATAATTTGGAATAATTTGGAATAATTAGGAATAGTTAGGAATAATTAGGAATAATTAGGAATAATTCAGAATAATTTGGAATAATTTGGAAGAATTACAAATAATTAGGAATAGTTAGGAATAATTAGGAATAATTAGCATAATTAGCAATAATTAGAAATCATTAGGAATAATTAGTAATAATTAGGAATAATTAGAAATAATTTGGAATAATTTGGAATAATTAGAAATAATTAGCAATAATTAAGAATAATTAGGAATAATTAGGAATAATTAGGTATAATTAGCAAAAAAAATTATATTATCAGTATTTATGAAAAATAAAATATTAATATTGTTAAAATAATAAAAAGTTTATAAAATATTAAAATTATCAATATTCGCAACAGGCTTTGCTCTATTCTTAACATGTTCAAATCTTAAAGGGTCTCCAATTGTCAGGTCATGCACAATAAAAATTTTGTGTCAGCCCTGTCCAATGTAAACTCTATAATTGTCCTTGCATGGTTGATCACCTCGCAAGTAATGTTACAATCGGACAAACCAAGTCATGCCCTTCTTATGTATAAGAATTATCTCACATGAACCTTTACATAGACCATTCTTCCTTAAAAATTTAACTGAAAAAAATAATGATATCTCCTAAAATTTTTAAAGAAGAATGATCTATGTAATGTGTCATGTGAGATGATTCTTAGAGATGAGAACGTCATTACTTTGGTCATCCTATTGCAACACTACTTGCAAGGTGATCAACCATGCAAGTACAATTATAGAGTTTACATTGGACTTAACTTACACAAAATTTTTATTGCGCATGACTTTACAATTAACAACCCTTTGATATTTGACATGTTAAGAATAAAAAAAAATATGTTGTGAATATTGATAATTTTAATATTTTATAAAAAAATTATTATTTTAATAATATTAATATTGTTTTTTTGTAAATATTGATAATATAATTTTTTTATTACTAATAATTAGTAAACAAAATCTTCTTGGATAATGAAGGGAAAATTTGTTATTATCTCCATAATGATAATTACCAAATTTCCTTTCATTATTCAAGGAGTTTTCTTTTTTCGAAGTATTTCTAATTATTGCTAAATTAGTAATAAATACTAATAATTAGTAATAAATTGTAATAATTAGTAATAAATTGTAATAATTATTAATAAATTGTAATAAGTAGTAACAGTTAGTAATAATTTGTAATAATTTTTAATAATTAGCAATAATTAGGAATAATTAGGAATAATTAGTAATAATTAGCAATAATAAGTGTGAGAAAGGTGCAATTAAATTAGCTATCGGACAAAAGGGTAGCAGTCAATCCACTGGAAATTGTGTCGTCCTTAATTAATGATAATTATTAAGTAGTTGTAATTATTTATCTACTTTTTCAGATAGTGTTTTTATAATTTCAAACTATTCAAAACAGTGATGATTTTATATATTATGTAGAAAAATATGGAACAAGGAAGTTGACATCAGTCATTATTAGATGATCGAGCTTGGATAAATCAGCGCAGAAATCTCTATGGTTTTGGTTTAAATATTATATATATTTAGGGTGTTGGAGCTCTATTAGCCTTTGCATCATCAAAACCAGAATATGTTTCAGAAGGAATAATTAAATGTCCTTGTAAAATAATGTGCTCTGACAACTTTTGACACATTTGAAAAGGTTGGGGACATGTCTTGCGGTTTGGTTTTCAACCAGATTATGTTTTTTGGTATCAACACGGTGAACGCAGTTCGAGAGAAGATCTTAATAACTTGATTCTGGATCCATCACGATTTCATAATTTAGTACATGATGTTGCAGGTCCATCTGTGCAACAAACTGAAACTCACGATGATATTGATTTAACTCATGAGTTGGCACCATTAGAATTTTATGAGTTGTTGAGGTCTGCTGAGGATGCATTATATCCTGGTTGCAAGATAAGAAAATTAGAATCGGTTGCAAAATTTATGGCTATTAAATCAGATAATGTAATGTCAAACAACTATTTTGATCAGATATTTTATTTGGTTAAAACACTGTTACCTAAAAGAAATATGTTTCCTGTAAATTACTATGAGAGCAAGAGGTTGATTCGTAATTTGGGCCTTAGTTATCAGAAGATCCATGCATGTCTAAATGATTGCATCTTATATTCTGGAAAAAATGATTCATTGGATATTTGTCCCACATGTGGACAATCATGGTATAAAGAAGCATAACCAGGGAAGTCTAGATCAATTTCAGTAAAACAGTTGTGATATTTCCCCCTTACACCCAGGTTGTAGTGTTTATTTATGTCTTAGAACACAGCGTCAATGATGTCATGGAACAAAACCAAGATTTCAACTGATAAAAGCTTGAATCATCCATCTGATGGTGATTCATGGAAACATTTTGACCATCTGCATCCATCTTTTTCTATAGAATCCCGAAACGTGCGATTGGGTCTTTCTACTGATGGATGTTTTCCGTTTGGTTCTTATGGTAGTCAGTATTCATGTTGGCCTATCTTTATAACTTCGTACAGTTTTCCTCCATGGATGTTAATGAAGGAGCCTTATATATTTTTTACTCTATTAATCCCAGGACATCTGAAAAACAATATTTATGTTTATTTGAAACCATTGATTGATGAGTAAAATGCATTGTGGAGTGATGGTGTTAATACATATGATGTTATTACGAAACAAAATCTCATACTAAAAGCTGCATTTATGTGGACGATTAGTGACTTTCCTTCATATGTCATGTTATCTGGTTGGAGTACACATGGTCTGAAATCATGTCCTTACTGTATGAAAGAAAACAAATCCTTTATGCTAGTTAATGGAAAAAAACCTTTCTATTTTGATTGTCACCATATATTTCTTCCAACCGATCATCCTTTTCGGTGGAACAAATCTCATTTCGGAAAAGGTACAATTGAAAGGGATGAACCTCCAAAGATGATCTCAGGTACAGAGATAAAATCAGTTGTATTTTCATTACCTCCCATCACATTTGGACCAATAGTAAACCAACAAAAAGTTCATGGCTTTGGGAAAGAACATAATTGGATATAACGGATCATTTTTTGGGATCTTCCGTATTGGTCTGATTTTTTGGTCCGCCACATGTTGGATTTTATGCATATTGAGAAGAACTATTTTGATAATTTATTTCATACAGTTTTGGATACACTAGGTAAGACCAAAGATATTGTAAAGGCACGATTAGATCTTGCCCAAATTTGTAGGCGAACAGAACTTGAATTATTTGAAAATGTCAGATCATAGAGGTTAATGAAGACAAAAGTAGCTTATACACTGTCTAAAGAGATTCGCTTATTATTTTGTCAGTGGATTGCAGATTTGAGACTTTCAGATGGCTATGCTTCCAATTTGGGCAGATGTGTTAAGAATGGTTATATTACTGGTTTAAAAAGTCATGACTGTCATGTTATAATGGAAAGACTAATGCCGATTGGATTTAGAGGTTTGTTGAATTCTATGATTTGGGATTCGATAATTGACATATCATATTTTTTTCGAGACATTTGTGCAGCAACAACAGACTACGATGTGCTAAGCAAACTAGCAGAAGATGTTGCTGTAATTATATGTAAACTGGAAAAAATCTTTCTGCCAGCCTTCTTTGACTCAATGGAACATCTGATGTTACATTTTCCATATGAATCTAAATTTGGAGGTCCAGTGCAGTTTTGATGGATGTACCCATTCGAAAGATGCATGCAGAAATTGAAGAAAAAAATATGTAACAAATCATCAGTTGAAGGCTCAATTGTTGAAGCTTATTTACAAGAGGAAATTTCTTTTTTCTTCTCTCATTATTTTGAATCTCAATTTCCCTCAAAATAGAATCACATGGGGAGAAACAAGGGGAATGTTAATGAAGAAATGGAAAATAAATTAACAGTTTTTAATCAGCCAAATATTGGTTTCGGTGGAGTTCATGATCGATGGTTTTCAGATGATGAACATCACAGAGCTCATACATATGTTCTCCTCAACTGTGAAGAAATGACCTCACCTGTCCTTTGAGTGCTTCTATCACTTATTCTATAATTTATGTTACAGTATTTAAACTTATTTTATTTGTAGGTTAAATGATAATCATATCAAGAAACAACTTCTACAAATTACAGCAGCTGCTCTTGAAGAATGCAGAACAAAAAAAAATTTCTCAATGGTTTCAAAAACTGGTAACATAAATTATTGATGGTTTAATATCAATTACATTTATTATTTATAATATTGATAATTATTTTACAAATTTTCAGGTGTCTCAATATGCTAATAAAATTGATAAGCGACTGTGTATATTGAGTAACCCACCATAAAAAATGGTTAAATCTTATAATTCATATGTGGTGAATGGTTTTAGATTTCATACACATTCATACGGGGAATCAAAAAAAATAATGAACCGTGGAGTTTTCTTAAGAGGATCACATCACAGAGAAATTGAAGTTGACATTTATGGCATTTTTGATGAAATTATTGAGCTGTGTTATCTAGGATAGAATTACATAACAATGTTTAAATGTCAGTGGTTGGATACTGAGAGAGGTTTTCTTGTTCATCTGACTCATGGAATCGTTTATATTAAATATAAAAGTCTTCTTGCAGTAAATGAACCATTTTTACTTGCTCAACCGGCACATCAAATTTATTATGCAAATTACTGTGCTACTTCAAGATACTTGAGGGATTGGTGGAGCATAATAAAAATGAAATCTCAGGAAAATCAGTTTACTCAAACTAAATGTGGTTCCTCTGAATTGGAAGGAATTGAAATTTTTCAAGAGACAGCTCAAAATCCATTTGATTCAAAAAGAGATGTGAATATCGATGATGACACCCCACAATTAAGTATCGATAGTCATGAATATGTTAATGATGTTACTAATTAATTTAAAATAACAAGAGATGCTGAAACTGGAACTCATATGGATATTGATGATGCTGAGGAGGAAGATGAAGACATTGACATTGATAGATATGGAGAAGAGGATGAAGATGAAAATTAACACAATTAAATACTGGTTATAATCATAAAAATATATATCTATATATAATATTTATTTTCAACTATCTACTAACAACAATGATTTTGTGTTTCAAATGGACTCTGATCTATTGCGTGATTTAGAGGAGTCTGAGCTACCTATGGATGATGAGGATGTGGGATTAGCTGACCCTCATCCTATTGGTGGTTCAGGAGGTACGCAGAGGGGGCGCGGTCTTGTGTGACTAATGATTCCTGACCCTATCCCCGAGCGACGTCCACATCTTGGTTTCGATTCACGCACACGGAGGTATGGTAACCTGTATATTTTAGTTATATTTTATTAATTTATTTATATATATACTAATTGATTTATTATTTATTCCTTTTTCATAGTTTTTAGCATGTAGTTGTTAGACAGGGGAGTGCTATATTGCGAAATTATTTTTCTCGGATATGGATCACATGGGAACAGATTCTCGTTGATGTGTGACATGACATGTTCCAGCATTGGTTGGTACGTAAATAAATAATATTTATTTTGAAATTTATGTTATTAAAAACTTGATATTATAAATTATTTTTAGGGTTTATGGAATCCTATCGATGATAGCATGTGCGATGTTTTCCACACAGAATGGCAGGTTTCTATGTGTGACTGTTTTTGCATGTTTTTGCACAATTTGAGAAGGACAACCATTAAGAAAGCAGGGGTGACAGAATTTGATGAGTTGTGTAGAGTCCACCGACCAGAGTACATTTCATCTCATGTTTGGAATGGATTATGTTTACACTGGTTGGGTGGTGGATTTAAGAGGAGATCTTCAGTGGGATGATAGAACTGGGGGAGACAGGAGGTGACGCATCGAGCTGGTAGTCGTATATTCAGTTCGCATAGAGAACATCTGGTAAGTATATTTTTTAAATATTTTATATAACTTTAAATATAAACAGTTTATTTTATATTTCTATAGGCATTCAAGCATCCTGATATTACGAAGTTCGACGTTTATCGGAGGATGTACAGTGATCTAGCTATTAGAGATATTTGAGGTGATCGCCAGCATCAGATTGTGGTTAATATTATTTTTTTATTTTAACAATTAACAGCAAATAATATTTTGACAATTTTAATTTTAAATTGGAATTTAAAGGAGTCATATGAGGGTGCGACCTCTCAAACACAGGCAGAGGGTCAGGACGAGATGGCTGAGTAGACCAGTGCTCACCATTTCGATGAGGCGGCATGGATGCAGGTGACTCAGTATGGATTTGAGAAGGGAGGAGTAGTTGGCATCAGCTCTCATTTGACTCCGGGTACTTATTATGGTTCTGCTGCGATGTTGGCATCCAGCTCGAGAGGAGCTCGTGGAGAGGCATCATCTTCTGGCTCACAGTATCAGGAGCAGTTGTGAGCTCAGGCTGAGCATATAAAGACATTGCAGAAGCAGTAAGAAGAGGTGTGTCGATGGCAGCAGCAGCAGGAGCAGCATTATGGGGAGTAGATGCGTCGATGGTAGTAGCAGCATCACGAGCAGATGGAGTACATGTGCCATCTGACTCGTAGTTTAGGGATGGAGTTTCCTCCACCATCTCCTTCAGCTCCTCCACCTCCTCCAGAAGACGACCCCCACCAGTTATTTTTTTATGTTACAAACATTTGAATTTAACATTGTAATATGAATTATTTACATTTTATGTCTTTTATATCGGTACAAATATTACATAATGTAATTTTTAATATTTTATTATTTTTTTGTGAATATTGAGAATTTTAATTTTTTTAATTTTTTATTGTTTTAATAATAGTAATATTATTTTTTCATTAATCGTAATTGTATTAAATTTTATTTTTTAAAAAATTAATTTATTATTTACGACGGGACCTTTTGTGACGGGGTGCCATCGCAAATTTTCTATCTAAACATTTTAAAAAACATATTTTCGATGGCCAAGTAGTACCGTCGCGAATAATTTGTTGCGACGGGTCCATCACAAAAAGTGTTACATATATATTTTTTGCGACGGGACAAGAGCCCGTCGCGAAAACATTTACGTATATATAATACATATAATCAAAAGATTATTTATGATAGCAATGTTTCCCGTCGCAATAAACATTTTTTGCGATGGGCTTGTCACAAATAATGGTATTTGTGACAGTGTTTTCTGCAATGGGCTATTTGCAACGGGGCCCTGTCACTACAACCTATTTTCGATGGGATCCAGTCCCAAATAGGCCATCGCAATTACCAAGAATTCCAGTAGTGTGATTATCATGCTTTACTATGACGTTATGTTCATGTTTCTCTTGTGCTCCATTGATATTACTATTGTCTAAAATTTATTGTATTGCTCATTTTATTCCATTTTTATTCCCTTACTGGTCTTTATAGATAACACTTTTCTTATGCATGTCTTCAGTTTATCCCATGCAATGCTAAGTACGAGGGAATGTAGTTGTCATGTAAAGGAAGTTTTCAATAAAGATGTTGTATTTCATGTCTTAAGTTGTTATGTAATGATCTTAATCTCTAAATACACTATACCTCTTGATCTTCTATGTTTTATCGTGTGAATTTTATGTAATAAATCATGTTTAAGTATGTAATAAATTGCACGGTTGTTGTGCATTATATTTTTGAGAGTTTCTCAATCTGCTGATGGATGAGGTGGACTGATCTGACCATGGGAATGATTGGTTCATGATGGTTGAAATGTAAGATACATGATGTGAATCACACTAAATTGGAATAAAAATGGAGCTCATACCTTAGGATGGCATCCTACGTATTCTAGTTATAAAAGGAATCAGAGTTATCATAGTTCATTTGATCAGGGCTTACACACTAAGGTCTCCCTTATATACGGGACATATCATATTATGTCATTGGCCAGGGCCTACATGTTGAGGTTTTTCTTTCCTTTGTAGAGGGTTATGACGTGAATGATATTTTCATTAAAACTCCCTAATCCCTTTTGAGTTATAATCGATGTAAGAAATAAGGGAATGAAAATAGTCAGTCTCATTGCTTATGGATGGGGGACTTATGAACTAAGATGGCCCTTGGGATATTTCATATAGAGTTAGGGCCTTATAAAGGAATCCTACCTATCATGTTTATTTTAGGAATCAAATTCATCATAGTATGACTGATCGGGGCTTACGTGCTAAGGATGGACTAGGTTAACAAAGTATTGGGATACCCATTTGACCTAACCTGCTTGCCTGCTAGACATGTAGTGATTGTCCTCTTGAGATGCCTTAATTTTCTGCTTGACATATCGGAGGATGTATTCCTAACATGTCTAAAAAAATTATTAGTGACATCACCTATCCTAGATGGAATGTATTAGGGTTGTTACATGATCAAGGCTAACTTGTCCTAAGGTCATCACGAGACCCGACCGGCTTGTCCTAGAATCCATTGCATGACCCCAGCTGACATTTCTTGATGGTGTCACATAATCCGGCCAACATGCCCTTTCTGTCATCTTTAAAGTTTTATGACATGCTTAGATGGTGTTCAGAGAGTTGATATGACATGTCTTGAGTGTGATGCATGATCTTGGTTGACAAGTCTGGAGGACATCATGAGATTTGGTTGGCATGTTTTTATGTCATCAGGAGAGCTAGTTGACATGTCCGGGTGCTACCTTGAGACTCAACTAACATGTTCTGGTGTCGTAATATGAGTCAGGATACATGTCTGAAGGATAGCTCAAGGTTTATATAGTGATCCCAAATGGATTCATGACACTATGGTGGCATGCCTAGGGGGACTCCATGTGACATACATTGAAATTTCCATAGGACTTCACATGATCCAAATATTATACCCAAGGAGCATTATGAGATCTGTGAAACATGTTCCGGTGCTATCTCATGAACTGGATGGTTCATGTGAAGTAAATGATGATAAACATATATATTCTTCTCATAAGTATCTTTCCTTCTGGTCTTTCTTCTAGCCTTTTATTTCATATTCCTTATATTTGTTCAGTGTTATATTTTATTAAGTATCAAGTGATTTAATAGATATATGGTATTTTCTTTACGTGTCCTACCAATATTCCTTCACATTATCTATGAGTGATCATGCAAATTGCTTATGCATTCTACATGGTTTCTCTAGTTGTTCATCAGACCTTACCTAAAAGGAAGATTTTTTTATCATGATATCAGTCACTCTGAGAAATATGATATGATGCCTGGGAAATCTGTGTCTAGATGAAAAAAGTTTAATCCCCCCCCCCCTTGATGTTGGGGTGGGGAATTTATAGGCCTCACCACTGTAGTTGTTTTCCACTTTTTGTGTCACATATCGCACGAATCCAGGCTAGAGCTAGTGGAGGGATTTGGTGTTGCATGCTTCATGAGTTCCTATTGTAAGTTATTCTAGTGGGATTTCATTATTTACAGTGATAACAATATAATCACATCAATTCCCATTTATTGGGTTATAGATTATTAATGGGGTCTTGTTGAATCATATGGACATGATGAGGGACTTTAATATTTTATGCAAGACACATCCAGGTGCCTTTATGAGATTAGGACGCTCATTAGAAGGTCTTTGTATGATCTTAGGTGACTTTTTTGGAACATATCATGAGAAAAGTACAACTTATCATGGTTCCCTCATGAAATAAGGCTATCAGACCAAAAGTTTATATGATACCATGTTACAGAAATCCTAGTAACATCGCAAGATTTTTACAACTGTGAGAGGCTCTCATAATTCTCTCTTATATTTCCTTTTTTATTTTACAAAGGTTGGAAACCTCATGAGGATGCAAGAGTATTGTAGATTATAATCACTACCTATTGGTGATGTGTCACATGACCAATAAAAGGTACTATAGATATGAATGATCATTTCATTCTAAATGTCATCTTTTTGTCTTTATGGATTCAAAAGGGGAGTGTGAGGTCGCCTGGACATGTCTGAGTCTCTTCATGAGATGAGGACTACATGCCAGCAGGCTTTAAAGAGACGAGGTGGACATGTAACTATGTGATTACGATGTCTTGTAGATCCTTAGGGACACTTCCTATGATTTTTATGATTGTAAGAGGCTCCCACCTCCTCCACTTTTTATTTCCCTGGTTTATTTTACAAAGTTTGGGGATCTCATAGGATTTTATGAATATTTTAAGGGAATATAATTCTCCTAATTGGTGATTCATTGTATAAGTTCTATGACCACAATAGCCTCCAATATTTTTGATATTTTCCTCCTATTTTCCAAGTATTTTTGTATGTATCATCAGGAATCCACCAGTTGACAAGTCGTGTGACCTGAGAGATCTTATCTAGATACCGTTGTGTGATCAATGGTTTTATGGGGAACCTTCTCAAGAGAAAAAGGACTTTCAAAAGGGGCTTCATGGAATCTTCTTTGGGATATGACCCATGCATGACCCTAATAATTTCATGTAATTGCATGTATTTTGGGAGTTCACATGATCTCTGTGATCATGTCCACCTTCTTCCTCCATTCTCCTTGTGGAAAAAATAATACTAGCATTTAGGTATTGCTTTTTTTGAATTTTTTAATTCTTATTTGGTTGGTGTCAAAAAATTTCCCTCCTCAGGTGTGATGTCTATGAGGAAAAGTACTTAATTATATTGAATGTAAATGCCCACTTGAGGCCTTAGATTTTTCTCAAACTAGTGTCTTGGGTGATTCTTGGTCTATTGGGTAATGTTTCGTATTCCACAGGATACCCTATGAATAGGAGAGTAGAGCGGTATTCATCCACTAGCTACTCATTTATCCAAATCTCTCTCTCCCTACTTATGTCACATATCCTCATTGTAATACCCCCTTATGAGAACCCATAATGAGACTTCTCTATGATACTATCTTTATGACATCTCCTTCACAAGACCTCTTTTTCCCAGTTGCCCGCTCAAACTAATCACGAATGCTCGGTAATTATTTGAACTTTCTCTATGGGATTCTCAAATATCATGAGGGTTTTTAGTATATTTAGGCTTGATAATATGAGTTATTGACTATTATGTAGCTTGTGTGACCATGTTAAGGTCACATGAGCATGAGTCTTTGAGGGTTCCTATGGTTGTGTGATGCCCTATGGGTTTATACGACCTGTGAGATATTTAGGGGCCAAGAAATTCACAAGTCCTTCATGTGATTCATGAATGGATTATAATATTCATGCAATGAGCCAAATGCTATCAAAACATTATGTATTTATTTTGAAAAGAAATTATCTTATCTGTCTTACATACACCACTTACTTTTGTTTAGATGGAATTTGATTCTTTTTAAGGTTCCTCTATTTCAGCTAATAAAATGGATATGGTTTCTATAAACCATAATGTTGATCCCTGATACCATGTAAATTCTAATAACATGTTTCTGAAGAGGTTTCTCTAATCTAAGCTTCAATTTTGTCCTCTATTTCACTGGCTTCTACTATATGGGTTTGGTCTACTGGAAAATGTTATCATTCCTCATTCGGACTTCAATCTTCCATTTTTCTAGTTGTAAAATTATGTCGACTATACTAAAATTATAATTACCTAGGATAGATAAATAGTTGCATCTCAATCCCCAGGGTTGTCTTATATATTAGAAAACTCCTCCTTGGGTTTGAATGGATTTGATTTCAATCATCAAACTATTTCTCAGAGTTACTCGAGTATATTCATCTCTTCTCTAGAAATTACAGGCGTCGAATGGAGTCCAAAATGGTATCTCTATCTTAGTGTAATTTTTTTTGATGAATGAGTGTGGTCATTCTTGGTCATACAGAGATAATGGATTTTGTTTTCCAATTATATAGGGCCTGTCTTTATAAAGTAGTGTGGATTTACCAATTTATTTTCTATCTCCAACCCTATCTTATTTGATAATTGATCAGTTGTTGGTGCCCTGGAACTATATCATTTCATCTATCCCATAGTGAAGTGGGAATCAACCAATGGGACATCTAGAAACTATGTGGGATCCCCCATATTAGATATATGTATGATAAATTCCTTTCCACTATAGATGTCTAGGATGATCCTTCATAGACTCTAATTTTAGTGAGGGACATGCTCACCATTGTGATGGAGAAGCTAAGAAATTAGTTGACGATGTGATCTCTTATCTCCTAAAAAGATTGGATCAATATTTTCCTTTTTCATGGTGATGTTAGTCCAACTTCTATATGTTCCGATCGGTGCCCTTCCCTACAAGTTTGTAACAGTTTTGGCTCATATTTTTCCATTTTGGAAGCTAAGGATCATACTTTGCGAGGATATAAATTGAATCCTAATATCTCTCCAAGCCTTAGGATGGTGGGATTTATGTCTATGTTATTTATTAGATGGTTTTTTCCTTCTAGGGAAACACATTTAGTAATCTGAGTCAGCACGCTGGTTATGGAAGCATAGTTAGCAGAAGGATAGCCCCTTAATCTAGCAGTGTCGAACCTTTTATGCCTTATGGGCTATATTCAACAAGGAAGCATCCCCTACAGGATCAGTGGTCTTTCCATTTTTTATTTGTCTAGATAGGGGATCATTTCCATTGCTATGAAAACTATAATTACCTCCGGATTTCTGATTCCTCATCTCGTCTTAGATTACAGAACATATCTAGGGTTGAGGCTATGTCACTAATATATAACAAGGATAAAAATGTGTTGAGTCAATATGATAGATTTTATTTCACACTCGATCTCACATAAAATGGTATGATCATTGAAAATGGAAGTGGATCCCTAGAAAAAAGGTCATATTTGATATCCCTTAAGGATAGGGTTCTTGCTGCTAGGATAGACAAGCTAATCATTTGTGATCCATATACATCTTATCAGTTTTCTCATCAATTTGTCTACTCCCAAAGGGTCTCCACTCTTCCTTCATCTGGAGTATGAGGAGAGAGACACCCTAGGATTATCTTCTAGTTTTTGATTATGATGGCACGTGAAGACACTAATGTTGATATCATTCTTCCACCTACTGATTCTCTTTCCTTTCTTAATCCTAATTATTCCCATGAATGGCTAGTATTCTATCAAGGTGGTTTATTAATCTGACTTGTTCTTCATGTGGGAAATTAACTTTCCCCACGAACCCCTTTTTCTATAGTAACAATGGTGTTAATTTAGGACTTGGGTGATACTTCAAGGAAGTTCCCTCATCTTAGTAATGACTATCCCAATAGTGAAACTGATTCTATCGAAGAAATCTACCCTATGACATAATAAATGGGTGATGCCTCTTTCGAGTAAAGGATATATAGGGACTCTTATCCGATTACCCTTCCAACTCATCCAACTATTCCTACCTTTTGTATTCCCATACTATTAGTTACATAAGATCATACACGACATTTTTTGATTTGCCAGCAGATTCACACCCTAATTTATGAGATCCTTTGGAAACATTTTGTGGCAAATGGGAACACCTTCATCGTATATTTAACATCTTGGTGGTGGGTGGTTTTAATAAAAACCCACTATATGAAATCAAGGATAAAATTATACTGAATCAGAAATTAATAGCCACTAATTAGTGGGGATTTCATGATTTTAAAAACAAGGCTTCCCTTATTGAGTAGATGATGGAGGTTTTAGCGGCACTATAGTAGATTCACTGGTTAATATCTAAATTTAAATCCCAAATGGATTTCTAGACCAGGAATATATGGAGATATGAAAAACTCATAGATATCTAGAGGTATGACCTTTTAAAACCATTGTCCTCATTAGAGACTACTTGAAAGAGAGTTGAGGAGATGACTAATTTTATTAAGACTCTTCTTCCTATGGGAGGAAAAGAAGAGGAAAGATGAGAAGCACTTCAGTGTTCAATTAACACATCTCACAAAACTCTTGTCAACTTAGCCAGCTCAATTGATCGAATATTATTTTAGTTTGAACATTGATACACACTCTTTTTTATGATATTCTTGGAGACACTCTATAATGTGGATATTCCTAATATTTCATACTATCAATGAATGGATTTCCTTAAATTCTATGTTATTTTCCATTTTTATTTCATTCATGATGTGCACCATATTTTTTGATATGATGATATAGGAATCATCAATGATACCCATCCTTTTTATAATATTAACTAAACATGAATGTTTGGATCTGAATTTTATAATTCTAATAGATTATCTTTGATAAGTACACTTGAATTCCCACTAACATGAGATTATTTATTGATATATATGTTCCAGTTATCATGAGATCACCTGACTCACAAAATGATAATTAGGTAGAATATATGTCCCAGGAGAATTATTCTCTTTATTTTTCTAAATTCAGTCATCTTGGTGAGCATAGATTGATTTTTGATAAGTCCATCTGGAATTCCTTACAATTGTTTCCATTATTTTAGACTAAATCTCTATTGTGTTATAGTTTTGGGTCTTTTAGATCAGGACTTATATTGTTGTATTTTTGGGTCTTTTGCTAGGACCTTATATCACTATAATTTAGGGTATTTTAGCTTAAACTTTCTATTACTATAGCATAGGGTATTTTACCTTGGACTTTTTATCACTTTAGTTCAGGGTCTTTTAGCTTGGACCTTCTATCACTGTATTTTAGGGTCTTTTAACTCGGAACTTAAATCATTGTAGTATAGGGTCTTTTAGATCAGAACTTTTTTCACTGTAGTTTAGGGTCCTTTAACTCGGACCTTATATCACTATAGTTTAGGTTCTTTTAGCTCAGACCTTTTATTGACATATTTTATAGTATTTTAGCTTAGACCTTATAATATTTTTGTTTAGGTTCTTTTAGCATTTACCTTCTATTGTTGTAGTTTAGGGTCTTTTAGATTGAACCTTGTATCATTGTATTTTAGGTTCTTTTAGTTGATACCTTCTATTACTATAGTTTAGGGTCTTTTAGCTCAGACATTATAATTTTATAGTTTAGGGTCTTTTAGGTCGGAACTTATATCATTGTAGTTTAGGGAACTTTATCTCGTACCTTCTATCATTGTAGTTTAGAGTCATTTAGCTTGGACCTTATATAGTTTTAGTCTAGGGACTTTTAGCTCATACCTTCTATCATTATAGTTTAGGGTCTTCTATCTTAGACCTTCTATCACTATAGTTTATGGTCTTTTATCTCATACCTTCTATTTCTTTAGTCTAGGGTCTTTTAGTTCGGACCTTCTATTTCTTTATTTTATGGTATTTTAGCTCAAACCTTCGTATTACATGACGTTTAATGTCTTGATACCAATACTTGATCAATTATCATGAAATATAGTTCATATTTTATAAGAATAACCCAAAATAGACAAAGTTGTCAAGTTCTGTCATGGTGTTTCTAAGGCTCATGAGGATCTAATCTTCTTTCCTGCATGTAGTATGTTTCTCTAGTTGGTAGGTCAAATCCATTATGCATCAGTATCATTTTCATAAATATGTGTCTCCACTCTTTTCCAAGTGTCTTTGATGATTTATGGGGGTAATATTGGTTGGGGTGAAATACTAGGAATTATAGGTCCACCTAGATAGTTGGGATGAGGGTTATATAAGTCATAACCAAAAAGTTGGAGTTCGTGAGTATAGGATGGGGCAAACATGATGGGTATGACTCATAACACCCTGAGGTTCTAGGTTCCATTGTGGTGTTGTTAGGTCTCACAAGGATTAAAGCTCTTTTCTTGAAAGGAAGATATTCATTTACTTAGTAGGTCAAATCCATTATAAATAAATAGAATTTCCAAGTAAATGTGATCTCCACTCCTTTCTAAGGGTAATGAAATTTTTTTGAACACTCAAACATCCATATGATGAGGTTGGGTATGAATTAAATCTATCCCAGAAGGGTTCTGGAACCCTAGGGTAGTTCAAGTCTTAATTTTGAAGCTTGATCTGTATGCCATGTGGTTTCAAAATCATGAGTTATAAGCCATAAAAGGTTCAATAATGTTGTTTCACATTTCTTCTTTGAGAAAGGGTACAAAACATGGTAATGTAACATCAAGGATTTTAAATCCACTTAGATAGTATAGTATAGATATTGTAAATCATGGTCCAAAGTGCTCGAGTAAGGATAATGATATGGAACAATCATATTCGAGATGGACCAGAACACACTATGGTGATAAGCTCTACCATGGTAATTCCAGGGATCACAGGGATCAGAAAACCTTTTTTTCATAGTGACACATTGGTTGATGACCATAGAAACATATGTAGAATCCATAAGAATACATGTATAGTCAAGAAAAGGGTCCCTTGAAGTTGTACATCCCCTTCCAAGGTCCATATAAGGTTTATAATGATCTAAGGCACTCAAATCATGAAGTTTTATTTGTAGAAAGTGTAATATCCAAGATATTTTTGAGCACCATAATTTTTTTCAATACATAGAAAACATATTCTTGTGATGAGGAGATGTGACAAATCATTACTCTAACTTTTTATTGAACCAGAAGGTCCAAAAAAAATATCTTATATTTTTATACTTCTATAGAGTGACCCCTATGAGATTTATGCCTTATTTATGTGTGGCCAAATTTTTTTTAAACTATGGATATGAAGAGTTTAGTGAATGAAGACTTGAATTTTTCTTAGTCCACCCTTTACGGGTTTCCAACTTGACAAGATTTGTGTCTCTATCACTAAAAGTTTAAGGTATTGTGATTTGGACCATTATAGACTAGAGTTTAAGTTCATACAGATTTGACCAATATTACAAGAATTTTAGGTTCATGATGAACATGGACTTAATATGGAGGATGATATATAATATCCAAATTAGGATAACCAGGTTCAAGAGTACTCTAACATCCTTATGAGTGGGAATTTAAAATGTTGTAAATCATGGGTCAGGGTTCTCAGGTCATGAGTAATGATATAGTACAATCATACTAGGGAATTCCTATAATACACTAAGGTTCTAGGCTCTACCGTAGTGATTTTAGGGATCAAAAGTATCAGAAAGCCATTTTTTAGAGTGATTCATTTGGTTTACGGCCATCGGAACATATATAGGAGCCATAAGAATTAATTAATAGTAAATTAAGGTCTCTTGAATTTGGGTATCTTTTTTGAGGTCCATGGAAGGTTTTTGGAAACCAGAGGCACTCGATACATGAAGTATAATTTATGGATTAAGGTGATTCAAAATATGTTGGAAGCACCCCATACTCTAGATGAACAAGTTAAGGGTCATGTGGTTCTTTGATAGGGGATGAAGAATGTGTGATGGTCTTCACATTTGATCATCATGTAATGGGGACATATTTTTTTATGTACAATTTAACATCATGTGGTAAGAACATTTGTTTTATAGTTTATCATCATGTAGTAAGAATATTTTTGTTGTGTAGTTTTAATGTCATGTGACCATGACATTTTCCTTGCAATTTAACATCATGTAGTAAGTATTTGGGAATTTATATGAAACAATTGGGCAAGATATATTTCATGCACAAGAAATTTTCACATAGATCTGGCTCATACATTGGAAAAATGAGTTTCTATGACTTGGACCCTATGCAGTTGGGGTATGTTATTATTGGTTGTTATAGTTGTACCTAGGATTAGAGATCTATGAATCACTACATATCTTGTTATGGAAGGAATCAAGACACACATAGTTCTTGAGAGGTTATATAGTTTTAAGTAATGTAGTGAGGACATGGGCTCCCTGATGTGAAAAGGTAATATTGTGATAGACCATGAATGGAATTCTGGGTGTCAATATGTTTCCCATGGTGATAGGAATAAAACCACATATATTTATTAATAAATCTCCCTATGTAGGTATAACACATATGCATAGATGGGGGAATTTTTATACTTATTTGTTGTGATTGGGCCCAAAGCTGGAGATCCAAGCATCACTTCATATCTTGTGAGGATTTGAATCAAGTCGCACATAGTTATTAAATGGGAATCACTCTACGCAGGTCTAACCCATACACAGAGATAGGAATGGTTTTCATTGATTGTTATATTTTGGCCCAGTATTTGAGATCCAAGAATCACTACATATCTTGTGATGACTGGAATCAAGACACACATTTTTCTTGAGGAACTATACAATTTAACATTATTTGTAATGGACATAGACTTCCCAATGTGAAAAGGGGTATTGCAGTTGGACTAGAAGATGAAAATATTGGTTTCACTATTTATCTCATGGTAATAGTAATAAAGAAACATGTAGATATTGAATGGAGGTGTGTTGAGAGATCAACACCATCAATAGTATTCCTCTCTGGCAAGGTCCATAGAAATGTTCAACTTTATGTTGTGAAAAGGGAGAATCAACTGTGTTGTTTAACGTCATGCAGTAAGGATTCATGGTATACCCTTTAAGGCCTTGTATTAAGGATAATGATGAACCTATTGTGATATATTATTATTTTTTTAGGTGGGAATCCATTATCTATATCCATAAGCTCATACGATCTATGATTAGTGTGAGTATTAAGGAATTGTGTGGGTTACTCTCCGCATGAAAAGTAAATTAAGGATATAACAGGGTCATTTTGTATCATGTGGTAGATGGACCAAGATATAGGATCTTGGTGTCCCTACGTAACTCATTGAAAATGATAATAAATCTATACATAGTTCTGGAGAACCAGTTCAGTTTTAATGTCATGCATAAAAGACATGGATCGCCCTACTTGAATAAAGATGGATGTCATGGATATTTATGGTTTTACATCATGTGAAAAGGACATTTGTCAGGCAGTTTAACTTCATATGGTAAGGATGAGAGATTATTTGTAGTTTAACATTTTTATGTCAGGATGACACTGTATAGTTTATCATCATGTAGTTAGGATGTGGGGTTTTGTGTAGTTTAAAGTCTTACTATAAGAACTTGAGGTGTTATGCAATTTAACATCTTTCTGTCAGGATGAAATGTACTTGATGATAGTTATGAAAATTATTTCATGAGAACCTCACATTTTTTGAGGGTGTGACATGCTCTCCATCCATTTTTTAAAATGAGTAAGCTCCATTTTGATAGACCATATGTATGATGTAAGGCCCTTCTCATTTGGGTTCTAGCTTCATAGCCTTCTTAGCCGGTATCATTGGGGCCTTGAGAGACAGTACCAATTCTTCTTAGAGGAATGAATGGAGGTAAAGATTTTTATTAAATTATTGTGTGATCTGACTCTGATAGACTTCAATTTCGTTCAATGTATGCAACCCCTTCTCATCAATCCACTCCAATTCATCCAGTCTCTTTTTTAATTTCTCATCATCTGATAGATTTCTGCAAATGGCTATTTAGAGGGAAGGAATATAGAATTCTATGGGTATCACTACCTCAGTCTCATACACTAATGAGTATAGTGTTTCTTTTGTAGTAGTATGTGTGGTGGTATGGTATTACCATAAAGTATAGAGGAGCTTTTCCAGCCATGAATTGTTATCCTTGTTCACAATATTCTGGAGTATATTTGACATGGTCATATTGATGGTCTCTATTAGTCCATTTTCCACATCATTATAGTGATATGAGTGATTGGACAATATATTTCACTATTTTTATAGTTTATTTAACTCCGTAGAAAATAATTTGTTGACATTGTATATCAATATTGTGTGAGGAAGTCCAAACCTGGTGATGATATGGGACTTCATTAAGTTGATGATGTTCTTCCTCCTAACTTCCTTGAGGGGTATTATCTCATCCCATTTAGAGAAGAAGTTAGTAGAAGTAAGGATATACCTAAAAATATTAGTTTTGGATAGGGGATTTGACCCTAAAAATCTATTCTCCAAAAATAAAAAGACCAAGAATATTTAGTTATATGTATAAATTCTAGGGATTGATGGATGAATTTCGAATGGATCTGGAATGCATGAAATTTCTTGGTGAATTAAACACAGTCTTGTATCATAATTTTCTAGTAGTAACCAAGCCACCTAATTTGATAAGAGATCCTAGTCTCATAATGATCAGCAGCACAGGAGCCTGTGTGTACTTCTGATATGATAGTGGGAAACTCTCTTTATGATATACATCTGTGAATGATTCCATCAAATCCTCTCTTGTAGATGGATTCGTGTTCATTTGAACCATAATTCAGGGTAAATTTCACTACAGATGTCAAATCTTTTCCCTCCCATCTCAGTCTATCATAGAGCTCTATTTTGGAGATAACTAATTATGGGATCCATCTATCTTGGGGTGGTTATCGGTTCATCATGCTCAAGGGTGGTGTTGACCTGATTTATTTCTTCCATATCACTTATGATTATTAACGATGCCATTATTTGATGCGTGATAGGAAGGATTGATTCCTCTTGGTTGGGGTCGGCTAGTACTATGACTATATTAGCCAATGCGTTAGCATGAGTGTTCTATGATTGGGAAACATGATGCAGGATGGGATAAAAAGGTAACTTTTCTATTAGTCCCCTAATGTATCTAGTTAGACGGTCTATTTATTTCTTTTTTATATCAAATTCACCATTGATCTTATTTATAACTAGTTATAAGTACCCTTTGATATTCAGGTAGGTTATTTGTATCTGTAGTGATAGTTATAACCCAACAATTAGGGATTGGTATTTCATCCTTTTTTTTAAAGACCTTGGATAGTGAGATAGAGTGGGTAAAAATTTCTTTGTCTGGAGAGACAAGTACAATCCCTTGGACAACCCGATTGATCTTCGGGTTTTATATAATTTTGCTTATAGAACATTGGTAGGCACCATCAACATACATCTCCCATTTCTGGGTAGTTTCATGGGCATAGAAGACCACCTCATCTAGAATATTGGTGTCCACAAGTGTATTCTATGAGGAAGGATGTGTTGTGAGGAAATCATTCAAGGCTTTCCCATTCATTGATTTCTTTGACATGAACTAGATGTCATATTGCTGAATAATGACCTCCCATCAAGAGAATCTCCCAGTCAAAATAGGATAGACAAGGATGTACTTTAGTGGATAAATATGAGATACCAAAAGGACTTTGTGGTGCTGCAAGTAATTCCTCAACTTTTTTACTGCAAATATGAGTGCAAGGTAATGTTTCTCGATATCAAAGTATCAGGTCTTAGTACCTATAATTTTTTAACTGAGTTAATATATACTTTTCTTTCTCCCTGTATCATTTTTATATATGAAGAGCGTGACCAGTGAGAACTCTATGGTGGCCGCTTACAAGATGGGTTTCCTACCTTCCAGTAGGGGCATCAGAACCACTAGGTGCAATAGATGCTACTTGAGACTTTTGAAGTATTCTTGTAATTCCTTGTCCCTTTTATAGGTGATTAGCTTATTCATTATCATGGTGAAGGGGTAGATTTTTTATCCAAGTTATCTATTAAACACGAAATTTAGGTGAGTTTACCTTAGATCCCCCTTTGTTATTTGAGATTTCTTGGGGGTGACATTACAAAAATATTACTTGTCTTATCTGGGTTGACCATGATGTCATAGTGGCATAACACAAATCCAAGGAACTTACATGATGTTTCCCTGAAAGTTCATTTCAGTGTATTCATCTTTATAATGTGTTATCACGGCTTGTCTAAGATTTATTGAATATTCATGAAGTAATAAAATCATTCTTGGGATTTTAAAACTTGTTTTTTGGTGTAACATTCAGTTATCCTTATCATTAATAGCTTAAAGATATGATGCACAGAATGTTGATATGTGGAAATGGAATTCTTTAAGCCAAAGGGAATGAAGTGATAGAAAAATATCCCATGTGGAATTTTAAAAGCAGTGGATACTTCCTCTTTAGGGGCCATCTTTATCTGATTATACCCTGAAAATCCATCCATGAAGAAAAGGGATTGGAAGCCAACAATTTCATTGATTAAAATTTCTTTGATTGGTAATGGGAAATCTTCCTTTGGGAAGTGATGATTATAGTCTCTAAAATCAATACAGAACCTAATCTTCCCATTATTTTTCTTAACAGGGATGATGTTAGCAAAAAATCTTGGTTATTGCACTTCTTGGATAAAGTTTGATTTGATCAGTTTATCAAATTCCACCTCTAAATTTGTGGCATGAGAGGGGTGAATCATACTACCTTCCTACTTGAATCCTTTATGCTCATTGGGTAAGATAAGATGGTGCATAGAAATATATAGATTTTATCTATCCATTTATGTATAGTTCCAAGAAAACACATATCAATATTTCTTTAGAATTTCTATGTACATCTCTCTCTCTCTTTGAGGGGAATGGAAGCATTAACCCGTATAGGTCATGGGTCTTCTTCTATTCTGATATTTATCTATCTAAGGTCATTAATTGTGGTGGAGAATCCTTCCTCAAATATGGGAAGAGTGTTCTTAAGGTTATTCTCTTCTTCTTCCATCTCTGAGTCTATGGAGACATTTTCAGACAAAGTTTCAAATATGGGGACTTCTCTATCACTATTGATCTGAGATAATCCATGAGAAGATATATTTTTACCCCCTTCTACCAGATTCACTCCAGAGAGATATTAAAGCTAATTGCCCTTTACACTATCACTTGAAATAGGAAGATCTTGAACATATGAGGTCAAGCCTATCACCTTGACTAGATTTTTTGGGAGAACATAATCATTGTTGAGCATACTCCATGTATTTTTAGGGTAGTCCCCAAGCTGTTGGGAGATCCAAATTTTATATCATCACCCACCATTGGTTTTTTTCTTCCCCATTGACCATTCTTTCATGACACATCAAATTGATTATGTTTTTAGGGTTTAGTTATAGTCTAGGTAAGACCCTAGGTCGTCTCTCAAGTAGCGTTGGTGGGTTTAGAGTGTGTGTTTTTAATAAGAAGTACTAAAAGAGGGTTAGTTTTAAAACAGTTCAAAGAAAATGACCTTATTTAAAGAGTTTAATAGTTAATAAATAAAAGTGGTATTTTAGAATTATGAGATAAAAGGTTTCATTGTGATTTCACTACACACTTTCAAGTTTGTCATTGTTGGGGATTAATTTTTGGTTTGGAATAATTCTTTGGTTGAAATTAATTGGAATCCTGATTAATTCCTAAGCCTTTATTTCATTGCTTGAAGAACCAAACCTTGACATAACAATCGTATTGTCAAGGTACAGAACTTATGAATTGAATAAGAGCTTCCAAATCATATTGAAATCTCAAGAAAGTATGTATGAAAATGATTCTTGTATTTTCCAATCGAAACAACGCAAGTTACGCACTCAAAACCTCAAACTAATCGGTTATAAATTAAGAGTGTCTCAATCACATGAATCAAAATAAGAATTCAAATATTTAATTATGTAAGATACATGGAAATAAATGTTTTCACACCCAAATAACTCCAAACCAATATCTAAAAGAAGAATCGGAACTTCCTTGACAGGTGTGTAGCTCCCTCACAACGAACACCCACTGTTTAGCTCGACATCGGGATGAGGAGGAAGATCTGATGGAACTCATTCTTCATTCTTGATACCCCTATGAGGATAGGGGACTACAAAACTTCAAGGATGATGAGGATACTCCTATAGGACTTCAAAATGTCAGAGCTTCACTTCTGGTTTGAACTTACAAATAGGGAGCTTAGGGTTCTATTTTATAGGAAAATGGGAAAATGGTTTTGAGCACACGGATTTCATAAAATCACTTGTCACATGGGTTTGACCTCCATACAACCTTATCTCACTTTGTAGAAAATAAAAAGTTGTATTCCCACATCTTGTTTGTCTCCATATAATTTTTGAGGCAAATAGAACACCTATATCCCAAGATATGGACAGATCACAGCAAACTACTTTTGACTTTGTGCATATTCAGTGTGTGGTACAGATCAGGTCGGTTGGGATAGCAGATGACTGAAGGAGTCTTGATTTCTTTCATATGAAATGTATCCTAATGAAATTTTGACCATTCCACAAAATTCCAACCTATTTGGATGCACGTTTTAGGATAAGTACTCAAATGAGTCCATTGGTGTACATAGATCTTGCGTAGTTTGGCCCTTTTTTCTTGGACATCATCATGGGTCCTCCAAATCACCTCCTCCTAAAATGGAATCATCAAAACAAGTAACATTTCCCTTTTTAACAGTGATAAACACAAAATAAATTATTCAAACATGGAATTCAATTTGTTGTTATTTTTTGGAATTTACAATACAAATTCAGTTTAATACAATAGTGTATGGGTGAAAATGAAACAGTGAATCGTGGTACGATCACGCCCCCACACCTAAACATTTTCACTCCTGGGCAAAGTCATATTTCCAAAAAATATGAATGTTGATATTTCCAACTTCATAAAGATTTAACATTCAATGAATATTAATTCCAAATAGAAATGTGATCACATCAAAAATTATTCTGAGGAGTAATTCTCAATGATCATTGAAAAAGATGTCTCAAAATTGTTTCCAAATGAAATTCCAAGAGATTCATGATAGCTATAAAAGAAAATAATTCAAAATTTAATCATGTCATTAATTCTCCACATGTGTGTGTGACAACTATTTTATTCTATTCTTTCCACTTTTTATTTATTAAATATAATTTTTTTAATAATTATCTACTTACAAGATCCTTTCCACTTAACTTCCCCCACATCCTTTGCAATAAAATTTCAAGAACCACTCACTTAAGCATTACCAGAATTCAAACCATAAGCTCCTAGCCTAGATATCCCCATATGTTGTACATTTCATCACTCCCCTCAATTATTATTTTTATTCAAAAGTTTCACTTGGAACAAATCTCACACTCTTCTCACAACCCATGTTTGAACTCCTCATGACACTAATTGTAATAGTTATAACAAGATAAAAGGTCAAGGAAGGGAGGTTTTTGACATACCCAATATGCAACCCATTTTGTTTTTGTTTTTTTAGGATGTAAAATAGTAAGATAACAGGTACACACACATAGTTAAATCTGGTATAGTAATGAAATAGATCTGAAAAAGAACGAATGTATGAAAAAATGATTTTGTAAAGTAGAGAAGAATAAACCTAACTTATATTTACCTTCCATTTAAGTATTAAAATTTTCACACATCATGGTTGGGTTAAAAAAATGTGTGCAGAGATTAAGTGACATAATTTTCCTTTAAAATATTCCCAAAAAAGGGCACCATTCTTCTCAAAGGTTTAAAAATTTTACAATCATTTATATCATCGACAAAGAACTAAATTTCAAAAGAAAGTCACGCCACATTATTGAATTCTTGATGCAATGCATATTCCATCAGAGATTTTTTTTTGAATGTTAAAACAACATGAAATACAGACATTCCAAATGAATTTTCAATAACCTACATGATTAAATAGTCATAATTTTCCATGATAAAGTGGGAATAAAAAAAGTAAAATTTCATTACAAAGGTGAGTGGGAGGGAAAGGGGGGAAAGTAACAATACTATTCAGTAAGTTAAAAAGAGAAAAAGAAGAAAGATGATGAAAATTACTAACTAACCCCAGAATATACCCATCCCCCCACACCTAGAGTGTAAAGTGTCCTCGTTGTAATAAAATAGAATGCGGTAAGGAAGGATAAAACCTAGTGGCTGTTATTTGTAGACTTCTTCTTGAACATGGAGTTCCTCCATCGAGGACTCCGGAAGGGCTTCATAGAAGTGCTTCAGCCGCTACCCATTGACAGTGAAGGTTTTTCTTGGTTTCTTCATTTTGAACCTGGTCAACACCAAATAGAGATATGTTAGTAACAGTGTATGGTCCAAACCAGTGGGAATGAAGCTTACCTGGATGCAATTTTATCCTTGCATTATAGAGGAGGACCTTCTCCCCAATGCGGAACTGAGGATGAAGAATGATATGGTCATTGGTATCCTTGGTTCTCTCTTTATAAATACTAGAGTTCTCATATGCATCTCTGTACATTTCCTCCAGCTTCTGAATATGTAACTTCTTCTGAGTACGTGCACTCGAAAGGTTAGAATTGCCTTTTTTAATGGCCCATTAGGCCCGGTTCTCAATCTCAACAGGAAGGTGACAAATCTTTCCAAACACAAGACAATATGGTGACATTACAATGGGAGTTTTGAAAGTAGTATGGTAGGCCCATAATGAATCATCAAGTCAAAGACTCCAATATTTTCTATTGGGTTAAATCTTTTTTTAAATAATCTGTTTCACCAACCTATTTGACACCTTGGATTGACCATTAGTCTATGGGTGATATGCAGTAGACACTCTATGACCAACCCCATACTGATGCAAAAGGGATTTCATTTCTCGGTTGCAGAAATGATAACCCTAGTCACTGATGATGAACCTATGTAATCTAAACCTACAAAAAATGTGGGTTCTAAAAAATTCTAAAACTTCCTTCGAATCATCAGTCCTTATAGATTGTGCCTCTACCCATTTTGACACATAATCAACTGCTAGAATAATGTACAAGTTTTCAAAGGAATTTGGAAATGGCCCAATAAATTCAATACCCCAAACATCAAATATGTCATGAAAGAGCAATGGTTGTTTTGGAATTTTATTTCTTTTAGATACATTACCCATTCTTTGACAACGAGGACAAGATTTAAAAAAATCATGGGCATCCCGAAAACATGTTGGCAAAAAGAGACCAGAATCAAGGATTTTTCGAGCAGTCCATTGGGGACCAAAGTGGACCCCACAAGCAAGATTGTGGAAGAATCTAAGAACAGACTAAAACTTGCTATCGGGAACACAACGCCTAAGGACTTGATCACAAAATGTGTTCTAGAGGTAGGGGTCACCCCAAATGTACCAACGAGACTCATGTTTTAGATGACTGGCTTGGTTTTTATTGAAGTCAGTAGGAATTCAAGATTCTACCAAATAATTTAAAAATTCAACATACCAATGAATAGCATCTTGCACTCGGTACAATTGCTCATCGGGAAACATATCATTTATAGGAATACAGGGGGATGATTCAATGTCTAAGAATGGGGGAATCCTACTGATATGGTCAGCCACCACATTCTCTGCTCTTTTTTTATCTCAAATTTCTATATTTAATTCTTGAAGGAGGATAATCTAGTGAATGAAAAATGGTTTTGCTTCTGGTTTCTTAAGGAGATACTGGAGGGCCACATGTTCTGAGAATACACTGACTTTAGATCCCAAAAGGTATGATCTGAATTTTTCCAAGGAAAACATAATGGAAAGGAATTATTTTTTAGTTGTGGTGTAGTTTGCTTGGGCAGGGTCCAAAGTACATGAGGCATATACAATGACATGTGGAGCTTGATCGACACTTTGTGACAAGACAACCCCAACTGCATAGTTAGAGGCATCACACATGAGCTCAAACGGTAAATCCCACTGAGGTGGTTGGATTACCAGGGGTGACATGCGACTCCATTTTAACTTATTAAAATCTTCTTCACATTCTTTATCAAAAAAAATTATTTTTCTTTTTGGAGTAATCAGGAAAGGGGGAGTGCAATTTTACTAAATTCCCGAATAAAACAGCGGTAAAATCCAGTATGACTTAGGAAAGACTGCACATCCGATACCTTTTTTGGGAATGGTAGGGAAGAAATGACATCCACTTTTGATTTATCTACTTGGATTCCATCCCCAGAAATGACATACCCCAAAACTATACCTTGTCGCACCATGAAATGGAATTTCTCATAATTTAATAAAAGATTCTTTTTAATACAGTGACGTAGGACTAAACTAAGACTAATAAAACATTCATCAAAATAGGATCCATAAACAGTGAAATAATCCATGAAAACTTCCATGAAATTCTCCAGGTAATCTGAAAAAATACTAACCATGCATCGTTGGACAGTACCCAAAGAATTGCACAGAACAAATGGAATCCTCCTATATGAAAATGTTCCAAATGGACAAGTGAAGGTAGTCTTTTCCTGGTCCTTGTGGGAAATATGGATTTGAAATTATCTTGAATACCCATCAAGAAAATATTAATGGGACTTTCCCACTAGCCTCTCTAGCATTTGGTCAATGAATGTCAATGGGAAATGGTCCTTCCTAGTTTGTTGGTTTATTTGGAGATAGTCTATGAATACACGCCAACTATTTTGCACATGAGTTGGAACCAATTCATTGTTTTCATTTTTAATTACTTTAAGGACAGATTTTTTAGGAACTAATTGAATAGGACTACCCCATTTCATGTTAGAGATGGGGTAAATGATTCCAACAACCAATAATTTTGTTACTTCATTTTTCACAACTTCTAAGAGGTTTGGGTTCAATCGACATTGTGGCTACCTCACTAGTTTAGCCTCATCATTTAATAAAATATGATGTGTACAAATTGATGGTCTAATACCAGGAATGTCAGAAAGTGTCCATCCCAAATCTTGTTTATAGTCCCTCAAAAGTTCAAGCACTCACAATTCATTCTCAGGAGGGAGTTAACTAGAAATGATGACAGGCAACTTGTTTCCATTCTCAAGATATGAATATTTTAAATCTTGAGGCAGTTTTTTCAGTTCCAATTCAGGTAGATTTTGGATTTATGGGAGTGTGTGTGAATGTGAGAGTTCACTAATATCATCTTAATACTCAATGGTATCATCCTTAGATGAGGAATGATCTTTTACAAGCTTACCAGTATCACCGATGGTCATTGGATCCTCAGTGTTCAAGAAATCATCAATCAATGAACATGCGTGACACTTTTCTAGAACACTACAATAATCAATGCATGAATCATTTCATAGAATTTCTATCAATGAAGAAAAATCAGAAATGGGATCAGGGGAATGAAATAAAGTTTTTTTAAACGAAGGGAGTATATCTATAGAATTAACAAAGAGAGGGGAATGTTCTTCTGAGGGGTGCGTCATGGAATCAAGGATATTTAAGTGCACAATGCCACCACAAAACTCCATAGATAATTTACCATTATGGACATTAATTATGGTTTTGGTAGTTTTCAAGAACGATCTCCCCAATATAATCGGGGCATGTCCATTCATCATATCATCCTCCATTTTAATCACATAAAAGTCAGTAGGAAAATTTAAATTTTGAACCCTCACAAGAACATACTCTAACACACTAGAGGGGTGTACGGTACCCCGGTTAGCCAATTGAACAACAATTCCAGTGGGATTCAGTTCTCCAACCTACAATGTAGAGTAAATTGAGTGAGGAATCACATTTATAGAAGCACCTAAATCAAGTATAGCATTAGAAAAATAATACTCCCCTATGGTGCACTGAATTGAGAATGTTCTAGGATCATTACACTTGGTGGGTAGTGATGGATCTATCAATGCTGAAACATTCCTCCCCAAGATCACCTTCTCATCACCTCAAAGCCGCCTTTGGTGTGTACACATCTCCTTTAGAAACTTGGTGTATCTTGGAATTTTATTCACATCATTAATCAAGGGGATGTTAACCTACACTTTCTTGAAAATTTCCAGTATTTCCTTATCAAGTTTAGTTTTATTTTATTTTCTTGGTTGGGTGGACCTTTGAGGAAATGGAAGAGGAATGGTTGGGCTAGGTGACTCATCAATATACACACTCTTTTCTTTGGAAGGGATTCTCTTAGGATAAGGATCCACCTCATTTGATGCATTTTCAGTGGTTGTGATGGTGGTTTCCTTAGGAGGGGATGAATCTAATGGAGTATTCATTTGACTTTATAGTTGTTTTCCACTCCTAAGGGTGATAGAACTAACATTTCCTTTATCCCTATGGTTAACTACTGGTTGAGAGGGTAGTTTAACTAACCCATGACTTTGGATTTCCCCCACAAAGTTAGCTAGTTGGCCTAATTGGGTTTTTAGGTCTTGTAAGGCTGCCTGGGTGGTTTATTGGAATTGTATATTTTTGGCAGCCATTTGTTTTATCATGTCTTCAAGTCTAGGCTCAGCTTTTGGAGGGGGTGGTTAGAAAGGCCTTTAGGGTGGTTGAGTATTTTTGGGTGGTGGTGGTGGATGACTACTCTACCCTTGTTGGAGCCATTGTTGTTGAGGTTGGTTTGAGTACACCTGTGCCTATAGGATTGGTTGTATTTCCACCCAAGATTGGATGGATAGTATGGTTCTTTCCTAAAGGGTTGGTTATAGGGGTGGCCTAGAAATATTGCCTCACAACTCTCAGATGTTTCCCTCAATTGAGAACATTGGTCAAAGTAGTGGGTGTCAGAAGAACATATACAACAATGTATGAGAGGAGGATATTGGGATTTCCCTTGGGAAATAGAAAGTTTTTAAATAATGGAAATTACCTCTTCGAACTTTATGTCCACCTTCTTCTCAAATTCAGTTCTTTGCACCTCATGGAAACCTCGAATCGGTAAATTAGACCTTGAACCAAATTTTTGTGTGTTTTTCTCTATGTTCTCAATCAAAGTTCTTGTAGCAATTAGGGTCTTATAAACTAGTGCACCACCTACAACAACATTGATCATATTTCAATCAATAGGGATTAAACCTTCATAAAAATATTGAATTTAAAGTTGATCAATTATTTGGTGGTGTGGGAAACTTGAACATAACCTTTTAAAACATTTCCAATAATCTTGTAATGTTTCCCCTTGAGATTGTCTTATCTCGCAAATTTTTTCTTATTGTTTCAGTTCAAGAGTCTAGGAAATATTTCTCAGGAAAAATGTGTTTCATATCCACCCATCCTCTTATTGGGGAATTAACATAATATAACCAATATTTTGTTGTATCTTCTAAATAAATGGGGAACTCTATAAGATATACTTTTTCTTTATCCACATTTGTAGGTTTTAATATTGAATAAATAGTATGAAATTATTTTAAGTGTTTATGTAGATCTTCTCCAAGAAGTCCATGGAATCTTGGCAATAAGTGAATTGGACCGGATTTCAGTTCAAAATTGGGCGTCTTTCCTTGTATTTGAATATATGTGGGTTGGATATCAACATCAAGCGAGGTTATTTATTTTATTGTTCGATTATTTTCAGCCATTTTATAGTAATTAATTTTAGGTTCTAATTTTCTTCTAGAAGAAGAGGGGTTTAGAGAAGTCTCAAGTTGTGGTGTGTCCTCCTTCAAAGAGTTGTCTTGTGCGTATCGGGGTCGTTGACGTAAGATCCTCTCATGTTCAGGTTTTAAGGGTGGTAAATATCCTAGTTTAGAACACATAATGAAAAAAACCTACACAATAAATAAATCAAAATGCAAATATATAGGTAAATTTATAAGTTAAAACAAATAAATAGTCACAAAATTTACAAAAAACTTATAAAAACACACACTAAAAACAAAAGCGCTCCCCCGCAATGGTGCCAAAATTTTACATCACTGTCGTGACACGTCAAATTGATTATTTTATATTCTAGGGTAGACCCTAGGTCGTCTCTCAAGAATAATTGGTGGGTTTAGAGTGTGTTTTTTTAATAAGAAGTACTAAAAGAGGGGTGGTTTTAAAACAATTTAAAGAAAATGACTTGATTTAAAGAGTTTAATAGTTGATAAATAAAAGTGATGTTTTAGAATTATGAGATAAAAGGGTTCATTATGAGTTCACTACACACTTTCAAGTTCATCATTCTTGGAGATTAATTTAGGTTTGGAATAATTATTTGGTTGAAATTAATTGGAATCTCGATTAATTCCTAAGCCTTTATTTCATTGCTTGAAGAACAAAGCCTTGACATAACAATCGTATTGTCAAGGTCCAGAACTTATAAATGGAATAAGATCTTCCAAAGTAGATTTAAATCTCAAGAAGGTGGGTATGAAAAGTATTCATTTATTTTTCCAATTGGAACAACACAAGTCACGCACCCAAAACCTCACACCGATCAGTTAGAAATTAAGAGTATCTCAATCACATGCATCAAAACAAGAATTAAAATATGGAATTATGTAAGATACATGGAAAGAAATGTTTTTAAACCCAAATTAATCCAAATCAGTAGCTAAAATAAGAATCAAAACTCCCTTAAGATGTGTGTAGCTCCCTCACAACGAACGCCCGCCATTTAGCTCGACATCGGGAGGAGGAGGAATATCAAATGGAACTCCTTCTTCATTATGGATCCCCCTATGAGAATAGGGGCCTCAAAAACTTAAAAGAGGAGGAGTAGACTCCTCTAGGACTTAAAAATAGAAGATCTTCACTTCTTGTTTGAACTTACAAATGGCGAGCCCAATGTTCCATTTTATAGAAAAATGGGAAGGTGGTTTTGAGCACACAGATTTCATAAAACCACTTGTCACATGGGTTTTGACCTCCATACAGCCTTATCTCTCTTTGGAGAAAATAAAAAAAATTATAACCACCTCTTGGCTATATCCACCAAAATTTTGGCACAATTTGAACTCCTAGATCCCGATATATGGATAGATCATAGCACACCACTTTTGAATTCGTGAAAATTCAGTGTGCTGGACAGATCAGGTCGGTTGGGCTATCATATGGCCAAATGAGTCTTGGGTGCCTTCATATGAAATGTATCCCAATTAGTTTTGGACCATCCCAAAAAAAATTCATTCTATTTAGATAAATGGTTCAGGATAAGTGCGTAGATGAGTCCACTGGTGTGCATGGATCTTGCGCGGTTTGGCCCTTTTTTCTTGGACATCATCATGGGTCCTCCAAATCACCTCCTCCTGCAATGGAATCATCAAAAAAATTAACAATTCTATTTTTAACAGTGATAAATACAAAATAAATTATTCAAACATGGAATGAAATTTTTTATTATTTTTGTAATTTACAATAAAAATTCACTTTAAAACAATGGTTTAAGGGTGAAAATGACAAAGTGAATCATGGTGCGATCACCCATTAATATAAACTTTTCTCAGTGTATGTTTATCCACAGGCCTCAGAGTGTCACAATCACCATGCAGTATGATGAACTTTCCATTGATGGGGTATTTCATCCATTAATGGAATGTTTAAGGTTCCACTATATGGATATGAAGTTAGGGCCCTTTTAGTAATACATTTTATAGATTTCCTTGGTAAATAACCTTAAACTCATCTTCAGATCTGAGATCCCCAAATTTAGTTTTGAGTTTTATCATCCTAGGAGGTACTTAATTATACTTATTATACACTTTAATCGTCAGTTTTTTTGAAGATGAATACCTTCACTATATCCCAAACATTGGAGGGTTATAATTTGGATGAGATTTATCTCTAATCAATTTTTATTATATCCTTTCAGGTATCAATGTTATCGAGTCTACCTGAAACATATAAGTATCTAATGTGCCCTTGGATGACAACTTCTTGATCCTGGATAGTGAACAATATGGAAACATGGCCGTATTATGGCATGGTATCCACTTGATAAACCTTGGCTGATGTGACTTTTATCTTAAACTCCTTTGGGCTCTGGAGGGATTCAACGAGTGCCTCCCTGAGTTCTTTTAAAAAATAGAGTGCATCCAGGATTGAGATCTTGGTTGAGACAACTGTCAAATGTTTCAAAATTTTATACTTTTGTTCCATAGGTCAGTGCTTCAAAAGGTGGGGTTTATCCTTAACACGTGTCTTAGGTACTGAGGATTTTATGGTAGATGGTCCTAGTAATTGTGAAGAGGTTGTCGGGGAATCTTCTACCAGTGGAACGGGTCATGTTGGCCTTCCCTATTTCCTAGGATAATCAGATAATTATACCTCCTCCAAGATTTCATTCATGAAGACTAATTTCATATGATAGCTGGAAGGTTTTGAGATACCTCCATGTATTTATTGGTATTTCTAGAGTTCCTATCCATAGTTCTCATCTATATATGTGTCCTCTATGGGGACGTGACCAAAATATTGTGTCCAACAACACCTATGATGTATCATGTATCCTTGGTTCCTATGCATGAAACCTATTATCCCCTAGTTTGGTATGGGGAATTCATACTCGGAGGAATATTAACCATCATATAAGGGGTCTTCAAAGTTTATTACATTGAGAGAACCAAAGTTGAGTTTTTTGTCTGATGATAATTCTGTTTGGTGGGGAAGTTCCTATATTTCAAATATTTAAGGGAATAAATTTTCATTATCCATATCATGAATCAGAGCAGAATATGACTCCCCCTATTATATTTCTTCTTACTTCCGATTCTTGCACCCACTTTTGGGAGACATAGTTGATGTCACCTTTTTGGGTGGTGGAGCTATTATGGGTCTATGTAGCTGTTCTCTTAGGGTGGTATGAGCTCAGTAAAAAAATTCAAGTAATCTAGTTATCGAAATTTTTCCCACATCTGTTAAGGAATTCCTTCCAATCACCCTCTTCTTCTGATGGGGTAACAGTTATGTAGGTCGCCTGCTCTGAGGAGTTATTCAGCACTACCTATCTATAATCAACCATTCCCTAGAAGACATCTTTGAAGATGAAGTAGTCCTAGATTTTATGAACCAAACTTCTATTGAAAGGGAATTAGTCAAGACAATCATTGGGGTTGACCTCATCGGGCTTCCTATGATATGGAAGCTTGAGCAGGTTTTTTCCCATGGCTATAAAGAAATAACTGGGGACATGTTCATTTCGGAAGGAGTATGCATTATTCTTCCATTCCACAAATCTAGGGCGACCCTAATTTCTTTGTGATTCTAGATGAGGGAGATTTTTTGGTCTTCACCACTCTACATGAGGTGTTGGTTTGTTCAGGACATTCATAGGTGCTTGGATGGGCAATGTTGCTGGCTTGAAAGTGATAACTGCAACTTATACTTTTCTTAGGCTTTTCCCCTATGATAAGGGAATGAGTTTATATTTGGATCAATTCTTCTAGATGGAATATTCCAATCATTGTTCCATTATTTCTAACTCAAAAAACCTACTTGGATAATTCATTGGGGTTTGAGGTGTCTTCAAATCATCCCTAATATTTTCATAATAGAGTTCCAATAGTTGTTACTATGAGAGAGGGATGATGAGTGAATAGGTTAAAACTTTACATTTGGTTATGATGTTATAAACCCTATCGTTGTAGAACTTCTTGCAGTTTATTAGGTCAAAAAATGTCATTTTCCTCAGCATGAACTGAACTGATAAAGGAAATGATGATGAAGTTCTTCCCATTCTTCAACGGATTCTACTGTAAAACTAATGTACCAAAAAAAGGTTGTCTCACTCCAAGTTTGTATGAAACACCTTAGGTTTTTTTCCTCTTTTTTATCTCGAGGTCCCATCATTATCCCACATCTAGATATGAAGTGTTTGAGATGCTGCTCAGTGTCTCACGCACCATCAAAGGTAGAGAATGTAGGATTACTAAAATTGCATGGGGGAAAGGTTTTGTCTAACCACTTGGGATATGGATTCCTCTTAGGATGTACTAGTGTATTTCACCCTTCCATGGATTCTATTCATGTAGCCAGGGACTCAATGACATTAATAATCTCTAGGGGAACTTCTTTAAAATCCACCTCCCATCTATAGGGAGAAGGTGGGGGTCGATTAGGTGGACCCACCTTTATATATCATTGATTCTTGATTTGTTCTAAGACTGAATGATTACCCTAGTGAGGGAGAGTCTGTCAATAAAATTAAGGGAATTCATTATCATTTTCAATTTCCGCATTTATGTATAATGTATTCTTGGATATGGAGCTAGTCTAATGCTCAGATAATGCCCTTTCTAGAGGATTGGATTTTTCTAGATGTATGGGAGGAGGAATATTTTTCTTTTCTTGAAGATGATACCCAATAGGAATATTACCCCTAAGTATCACCTCGTTGTGTTGTCTAAGAGTTTTTATTTCATTATCATATTAAAAAAAATATTCCTCCATGTAAGTAACATAATTTATTTAGGGTGTTTATTGGGATGTAGCCAGACCATTCCCTTTTTTCTTTAGTAGTGGTCCACCATAGAGGTGGAACTCAGTATTATAAGGTTCCATGTTTCGGATCCTTCTCTGGTTATGGGTGTGTTCAACCTCAGTTGGTGCATCTAGATTACCCTCCTCTCAAGGTAGGTTTTCCATTTTGTGGAAGTATGTATTTGTGTCTTGATCAAAAATATCTATTGTGTTGATAGTGACGATATTCACATAGTCATTTCAAGAAATGGTGGTTGTTCCATTACATTTTATACAACATGCTAATTCAAAATTGACTTCATCAGGGTCGTTATTCGAACCCCTATCCATATTAGGAAATTTTGGCTTGCGAACTCGGGGGGGTTTGATCACCTTCACCATACTTTCCTCTTATCTTGGTCAATAAACTATGACTTTGAGGGAGTTTTTAGTCATTATTTCCAAATAGATCTCAAATATAAGATGTTTTCTTGAAATGGGAGGAATATAGGGGATGTTGAACATCTATATTTACCTCCCAACTTAGAGAAGATTGATTATTCATGGGGTTATTATGATGATGAAAATTTCCCCAACCCTATGATTTGGGGGTTGTTTGGAGCCACAATTGGCATTGAATGATCTTATTATAAAGGATCCAATGATTCTAGTCATGGATTTGATAACTCCTAGGATGGAAATTGAGATATAAATGCTCTAAACCCATTTGGATGGATTTGATCTAGAATCACCATTGATTTCTGAAGGACCCTCTTGGGGGAAGATGAACCTAGTGATGGTGATTGAGATATAAAAGCCCCCAAGCCAGTGGACTGGGTTTTTCTTGAATTTACTTCTGATAAATCTTAAATAATCTTGGGAATTGATGATCTGAGGGGTGGAGGTGGTGGTAGATATTCCCCCAACCCATCGGGTTGGGTTCATTCATGGAAGGATGCTATAGAAGGTACTACTATATCATATTTGATGGGATGCAGCTATTAATGTGTAGGCTCTGGGTTTGATGGAATATCGTGAAGGGAATAATTCTTTATGGGAATTCATTCGGTTGATCACAACTTCAGATTCTATGTTTGAAATGAATTTATTATCACCTTGAGGTTCCTAGTTCAAAGGTAATATGGTTATCCTCTCCCTACATTTGTGATTTCATGGCACCATTGAAGTAGAGTAATTTTGTTATAGTGACCAACTCGATCACACATTACCTCGTCCTCTAATTTCATTTGATGATATGACATTACAAGGTGCCATATCTAAGGTATTGTACTATTCTAAGGACATAGTGAATTTAATGCTTCATGTTTCATCCATCCTCAAATAAGCACATCTGGAGTTGCTTGGGAAATCAGTCGAAGGAGGGCTTTCTTGACATGGTGAAAACACTACAAAGTTATTTTTTGTTGTAACATCCCGGATCAGGATTCCAATGAACTAGTGCTCTGTACCCGGTTGGTCACATGGACTCAAGTTTATTTTCCCAAATGATATAAGCTTCCAACTAGCAGCAAGGGCCTAGGGTGTGATAGTGGGAAAACTATGCCCTCGTTAGAAGATTGTTACACATCAGAAAAATAATATAAAATAGCGGATGTAGTAAATATCATAAAACTAGAAAAAACAATGGAAGGTTGATAATAAAGATAACTAGAAGTCATACCATACAAAAGATTATGCTTCCTGTCACATGTTCTAAGAAAGAATCCAAAATAGGATACACTAAACTCAGATAGAAAATATAATACCAATGTATATGAATACAAAAGAAAACTCATAATTATCACAACCCTCAACTTAGTCTCATCCCTCCTACTCCTAAACAGCAAATCAAGTACATGTAGAAGGGAACTTTCCCTTATCAACACCTACAAAAATATAATCTATTTGGGCCCAAAAACTTGACCCAAATAGGGTGTGAGAAATAAATATCAGTAGGAAACCACCCAATATTCATTCCAGTCTATCTGTGAGTATATACAACAGTAGTGTACAATAGTGAAATAACTAACTATGATGTACTCAAAATTAAACAATCCTACAATCATTGTCATTATTTTACATACATCTCATGTTCCTTAATTAATTCAATTACATTTAATTACAGAATTCTTGATATTTGGCCTAATCTCGTCAATCCCTTGTATAAAGTAAGAAAAAAAGATGCCTCAGTAGGCTATCTAAACAGAAAAAAGTGAAGACCAAATCCAATCTTCTACTTTGGCTTGGCAGATGCGTCATCATTCATTCCATTTTAATATGTCTTTGGGCCAAGCCCAATGTATAATAATTTCAGAATATTTTGAATAGGGATGAGCCTGATTTATTATTATTTCACAATTTTTTAGGGTAAAAACCATTATATAATCATTTCATCATGTTTCAATCAGGGATGATCCCAATATATCATCATTTCAGCATGTGTGAAGGTTGAAACCCGATATATAAACATTTCAGCATGTTTTAATCAAGGACGAGCCTATTATGTCAACATTTCATCATAATAAACAATGCATGTAAATTACACTATTACATGGTTAACAAATTGAAAAATCATGTGGGAAATAATCATGTCACAAGCCTTTCAAGTAATCTAACCATACTAGGATTTACAATTATAATCTCACATGGGTGGTTTATATATAACAATCAAACATGAGAATTAAACTATCACAAGGCTTAATAAATTTTCAACTCATGTGGGAAAAATTCAATTAACCAATTTCATTTTAAACATCCCTAACAAGGGAAAAAAAGGCATTACCATAGGCATCCTGGGCCAAACATCTAAACAATGGTCATTTGAGAGAAATGCACCAACGAGGTGGCCTTTAATCAAACCAAAAAATCACAAAAGTGCTTTAATTAATTCAATCCATGAACTAATCATCATTAGGAAACAACAATGGTCAAATTCCATTCAAGGCTTCACACTAAACATGGGAAAATAGAACTATGACACATATAAACAACTAAACATTAAGCAAAAGGCACAAGACCGCCTGCCTCATCCTCGTGTGACTCTCCTCATCCAATGTCAAATTCTAATTCAATCTAGACCAAAATAGATCTATAAAATTAGGTAAAAATATCAAGGTATGATAACTTCATTGAGAGAAAAAAAATCATGAATAATGGATCAATAAGAATCAAGAGCTTACCGATTGGGTTCAAATGCATCTAACAATGAAAGAATCGGGGTTCGAATGGAAAAATGGGAGCCAAATCCCCTTCTGGTGCTGCTGCCTCATGAACCCAGTGCCTCCTCTGTATAGAATGACGTAAAATGAGGCTAATTCCCATTTTAGAAAAAAATAGAAAATATAAGGCATTTAAGAGGAACTACACGACATATAGGTTATTTTATTGTTCATTTATCAAATGACTTCCCTTACACGTCATTCACCGACTTGCTAACTTGATTACATGATCTGTGCCTAAGAATACATAGAATGTAACTACCAAGCCTAGCTATGTAGGTTCTAGAGCTAGTATTTAACCTCTTTTATTCATTTTCCTTAAGTATAAATCAAAAAGGAAAGATTTTTACCAAAAAAAGAAGAACCAGTCTCTTACAAACTTTCTCCTTTAAAGAAATTCATCCCTGAATTTCTCTACCAAAGGTGGTGAAGAAATATTTGAAAATATATCTAACCACTGTGATCGTACATTGACCTCCCTCTCCCAAGTCACATCATTCACTCGTTCATGCTACCATATCACCCGTACAAAAGGAATAGACCGTCCATGGAGAACCTTCATTCTACGATCCATAATTCAAATAGGATGCCCATCAAAAGACGAATCTACCCGTAACATAGCCTCATCAGGTTTAAAAGCATGAGATGAGTCTAAAAAGTAATGTTGTAACTAACAAATATGTAAAACTTTGTCCATATCCCAGTACCTTGGAGGTAACTGCAACTAATAGGCAACCAGCCATACCCTTTATAGAATCTCAAATGGACCAACATATCTCAGTGAAAGTTTGCCCTATATCCTAATACTCTTGTGTACCAACCTCGGTGAAACACGTAGGAAATATCAATCCATGACCGCAGACTCCAGAGGTCATCTATGATGATCGGCATAATATTTTTTATGAGACTATGAAGTATCCATCCACTCCCGAATCAACTACACCTACTCAGTGGTCTCCTAGACAAGACGAGGTACCAACATAGATACCTCTTCTACCTCCAACCAGCACATGGGTGATTGGCATGGTCTACCATACAAAGCCTCATATAGTGCCATCTTAATAGTATCATAAAAGCTATTTTTATTAATGAATTCAACCAAGGGTATGTGTCTATCCCAAGAACCCCCAAAATCTAGGACGTATGCCTCAAGCATGTCCTCCAGCACCTGAATCATGCACTATGATTTAACATCTATCTAAGAGTGGTATGTCATGATCAGAAAAACCCATGTACTCAATGACCTATATAGCCTTTTCAATAAACAAGAATTAAAACGGGTGTCCCTATCTAAAATAGTAGAATAAGGAACCCCGTGTACTCTTATAATCTCCCGGATGTATAACCTCCCAAACTCATCAACATTGAAGGTTTCCTTGATCAGTAGGAAATGTGCAACCTTCATGAGCCTATCAACAAAAAACCCATATAGAATAATTACCTCAAGAAAACCTTGGTAACCCCATCATGAATTCCATCGGGACATCATTCTATTTCCACTCAATAATGGGTAGCTACTGTCAAAGTCTGGCTGGTCACTGGTGTTCTGCATTCACCTGCTAATAGGTGGAAAATCTCATGACAAAACCAGCTACATACCTTTTTATACCTAGCCATCAATACTGACAATGTAAATCTGGACACATCTTGGTGACACTAGGATGCACTGTCCATATAGAGGCATGTAAATCTTGCATCATCTTCTCGCGCATGTCTACTTACACCCATACAAGGCCATGTAACCACATAACATCATCCTCACCTATGGTCCAACCCAGAGGAGGGTCCTCACCTTCCACACTCTTCCATAGAACAAGGCCTTCAGAATCTGGTATTTTCCTCATCCTCACTTTGTCCAATAGGGTATAGGTAAAAACTAAGGATAAAATAAAATTATATCCCTAACTATCATGCACCTCCAAGTGCATCACTGAGAACAACTCCATAAGCTTCCACTCGTAATTGGCCTACTGCACTGCATGTATCTGAGTCCTCCTACTCAAAGCATCAGTTCCTGCATTTCCCTTACCAGGAATGTAAGAAATATTGAGTTCAAAGGATTGAAGTTATTCAATCCACCTTTACTTCTTGATATTCAGATCAAGCTAAGTAAATATGTACTTGAGGATTTTTTGGTCTTTGTACACCAGAAAATACTCTCCCATTAGGTAATTTATCCAACATCATAAATCATGAACAACTGCAGAAAACTCGAGATCATGTGCTGAGTAAATACTATCATGAGGCCTTAATTACCAATATATTTATGCAACAACTTGATCCCCCGGTATAATAACTTCTCCTAGCCCAATACCCGATGCATCAAAGTATATAGTGTAAATCCTACCAAACTCTAGAAAATCAATATTGGTGATAAAGTCAACCTACCTTTCAACTTCTAAAAGGCCATGTCGTGGTAATTTTTACATACATACTTCTCACCCTTTTTAGTCAGGCCTTTCAATGGTGTTTCTAAATGTGATAAGTCATATATGAAGCACTTTTAGTAACCAGCTATCCCCAAGAAACTTTGTATGTCAAATATATTCTTGGGATGTTCCCATAAAACTACTTCTCTCACCTTCTATGGGTCCACTGATACTCCTGTCTCTGAGATGATATGACACAATAAGTGAATCTAATCCATCTAGAAGTGACGCTTCATAAGCTTGGAATATAACTAATTCACTCTCAGTGTACTCAAAACGATTTAAAGATGTTTGGAATGGTTGTGTAAATTGTGAGAATACACCAAGACATCATCCAAGAAAACCACAATGAATGAGTCAAAATAAGGATGGAACACTCAGTTCATCAGTTCCATAAATACTACAGGCTCATTTGTGAGACCAAATAGCATGACCAAATACTCATACAGACCATACCTTCTCTGATAGGTTGTGTGAGGTATGTATGATGATCTAACATGAACATGATGATAATCGGGTCTCAAATCGATCATAGAGAATACCCAAGCTTCTCATAGATGATTAAATATACCATCTATTCACATAATAGGATATTGGTTCTTAACCATAAACTAGTTGAATGTCTGATAATCCACACATAGCCTAAGGGTATCATCTGCCTTTTTTGAAAAAAGAACCGACGAATCCTAAGGAGAAGTACTCGGTCAGATGAAACCCTTAGCCTCCAAATCCTCTAGCTACCTCTTTAGCTCTTGAAAATCTATCATATTCATCCTATTAGGGGTAATCGATACTGATTAAGTGCCTGGTACTTTCTCAATAGAGAAATATACCTCTCTGACCAGAGGTAGTCCTGAAAAATCTTCCAGGAAGACATCCCTGAAACAGTCAACTATAGAAGGTAAATACTTCTGACGTGTCCCCTAGTCATCCAGATATAAAATTGAAATTTTTATTGTCATCCTACCTAGACCATGATGTTTGGGTCTAGCTTGGCTCTCCGGGACATCCCATTCACCCTTGTGTAGAAATGATCTTCCCTCTGGTGATGTAAAACTCACCTTGCAGTGATAGAAATTAACAAAGGCTAGAAAGGAGACCATCTAGTACATTTTGATAATGAAATCAAAACCTATCATCTCTATGACATAGTGGTCCCATAAGAAGTGACACCCACCAACCTCAAGGCAGAACTCCTTGCACTAACGCACACTTGTCGTTCTATTCCCTTACAGAGTGTCTAGCATCATAACATCATCAAAAGTAAAAACACAGATCCCAAGTCTCTCCAAAATGGGAATAGATATGAAAATATGTGAACCCTATGTATCAAAGAGTGCAGAAGATAAAATAAAGGTGAATAGAATAGTACCTCTAACAGTAGAAGGTTCGGGATCCTACTCATGTTGGTTCTGTTGCACTGCATAAGTCTGACCTATCTACCCTGAGCACACCTTCCCTATTGTCGCCGAGATCCTAGTGTCTAGCTATCACTGTTACAACCACTACCTTGGCTTAAACAGCCTGATGTATTCCAGGTCCCTGACTGGTGAGAAGATGCTGACCCTACTCCTAAACGCGGACTTGGTGCAGACCCTCTCTCACTAGATGCTGGCGGAAACATCCTACAGAAACACTGTAAACAGCTCATATTTCTGCAAGCTCGGAACTCGATTAGGTCTATCGAGAACTGATGTTTAGTATTATAAAAATTTCTGCACTGGTAGAACCTCACCTGACACTTGGAAAATACGTTCTGACTGCTACTGTCACTGTGAGAAAACTCCATATGATTCTTCTTCTTTCTGGTCGAAACAGTATCAGATCTCAGTGACTAACCACCTTGGCTCGCAACTCCAAACTCTCATAGGTTTTTCTTGGTAATCAGTTCCTAATTCACAATAGAAGATACAAAAGGAAACCTGATGACATTCACCTATGATCAGATGTCCAACATGAGAACATACTCGAATGGTCTAACTTTTTATATATCATCACCCAACAAAATAGGTGTGAATCGTTGAAGCCTAGTGAACTAGGTAGAATATTCCATAACTTACTTCATGCCATGCTCCAGGTGTATGATCTTTTGGGCTCGGTTGGCCCTCATCATATCATAAAAATAATAATCATAGAAGACCATTAAAAAGAATTCTCATATGATATATTGATGATTCCATGTCTGAGTGATAACATTCCATCGTTTCTTGGCAACGCCATGTAGCATATACATTGCAAGCTTTACCCTCTTCTTGGGGGGAATTTCTAAATGTTCTAAGATCTTAAACATGGACTCCAGTCATGAATTTGTAGCCTTTGGTCAGTCATCCCCTAAAAATGTGGGTAGATGTTGCTGCTGGAACACTCGCATCAGCTCTTCCATAGATGTGGTAGACTGTGGTTCTCCCTAAAAGGTTTGAATGAACATCATAAAGCCTTCACATAACTTTTCATCATCACCTTCATTCGATATAATAGATGGTGTCATAACTAGAATGACTGGAGGATCCACTGGTAGCCCATGGCCTACCACATTTGGGGTTTGATCATCGCCACTCTCCTAGCATACAACTGGAGGTATTTGTATAGGTAGGGATATATAAGGTCAAGCACACACCTCAGTTCAATTTTTTATCATGGTTTGTAGTTCAATAGTGTAAGAACTAAAAAGTGGTATAAAACCCTCAAAAGTTAACAAAATATGAGTACACAACGTGTAGAGACCATACACAATGTGTACAGTTAAGCTATTACATGTTCGTGTACTTCCTCTAGCATGGGTGTGTAAAAACCCTAGGTACATGATGTGTACACAAGCCCCCCCTATCCATGTACTTGTACATAGTTGGATTCACATGGGTTCTATTTGATTAAGCCCACACAGGGTGTACCAAAAGTACACAGCCATGTACTTGAAAAACCCAACATCTTGTGTTCCTTCTCACATGGTCAGACACACGGTCACATACCACACAGAATGTACTACAAGTACACAGGGTGTAACCATGAAAAGAAAACTTCCTTCCCCAAACAGGAAGAACATGCAGTGTGTTAGGCTAAACTGCATGTCGTATAAACTAGGTTTTTCATGACAGAAACTTCATATTTCCTTGAAAACCCAAGTTCTATAGAAAAAAACCAGTGTTATGCCAAATTCTGATCTGTGAGGGCCCATACTCCCCAAAAATCAATGTTTGGCACCCAATCATAACATATCACAATATAATTCTATACAAAAGGTCAAAAAATGACCCACCAAATTCTGATCCAAGAGGGCCCATACACCTCAAAAATCAAATCTTGGTGTTCATCCAACTCAAACCATAACACATATCAATACAAAAATAACAAAAACATGTATATCTATCATGGTACCAATCACAACAGTATGCATCTCTAGCACATCATCTATCACAACATCATCCAATAAGTAATGCTCTCTAATGGCATGGAAAGAATGCATGACATGTGATTTATAACAAGTTCCTGTATGATGCATAAGATGGAATACCCTCATCTCATTGGTTTGTAATAAAATGGAGTCCTAATAATATAGATAATAAAATAATAAAAATAAGTACATCACCCAACAGTGAAATTGAATCAACTGTAACAACTAAAAATCCAAAAAACACAAGGCAATTCAAGGAAATTTGGATTTTTATTGTACATGGGGTAGCTACTCCCGAGAATAGTTTATTACCAAACTCTAGTTCATTCCTATCCCTATCTAATGTCTCTAAATAGTATGGCAAGCCTGAAAAATAAAAAAAACTACCTTTGATACCACTTTTTAACACCCTTGATCTAGATTCCACTGAACTGGTGCTTCGTACCCAGTTAGTAACATGGCCTCAAGCACATTTCCCCAAATTCCAGAGACCGCCGACTAATATCAAGGGACTAAGTTGTGATATTGGGGAAACTATACCTAAATTGGTAGAGTGTGACACAATAGAACAAAAATATACAATAGTGGAAGTAGTAAATACCATACAACTAAAACAAACAATGGAAGACTGATAATAAAGATAACCAGAAGTCATAACATACAAAAGATGATTCTTCCTATCACATGTTCTAAGAAAGAATATAAAATAGGATACCCTTTAGTCAGATACAAAATACAATACCAAGGTACATAAATACAAAAGAAAACTAAAAAGCATCTAAAGCCTCAGCTTGGTCCCATGATTTCCTTATCCTAAACAGCAAATAAAGTACTTGTAGAAGGGAACATTCCCTTATCGACACCTGCAACAATATAATATATTTGGGCCCAAAAACATGACCCAAACAGGGTGTGAGAAATAAATTCCATTTGGTAACCACCAAAGATCAATTCCAGTCTATTTGTGAGTATATTCAAATAATTGTACAATGGTGAAAGAAGTAACTAGGAAGTACTCAAAAGTAAACAATCCTACAAGAACTATCATTCTTTTACATTCATCTCATGTTCTTTAATTAATTTAATTATGTTTAATTATATAATTCTCTGGATCTTGCCTAATCCTTTAAATCCCCTGTGTAAATTAAGCACAAAAGATGCCTCAGTAGGCTATCTAAATAGAAATAAGTGAATACCAAAGCCAAGCTTATGCTTTGTCTTGGTAGGCACGTCAAAAGTCATTCCATTTTAATGTGTACTATGGTCAAGTCCAATGTATAACAATTTTAGCATATTTCAAATAGGGACAATCCTGGTATATCATCATTTCAGCATGTTTCAAGGTAAAGCCTATTATATAATCATTTCAGCATGTGTCAATCAGGGATGAGCCCAGTATATCAGCATTTCAACATGTGTTAGGGTCAAAACCCGGTATATAAGCATTTTAGCATGTTTCAATAATGGAATAGACCAATAAATTAGAATTTTATAATAATAAACAACTCATGTAAATTACATTATTACATGTTTAACAAATTAACAACTCACATGGGAAACAATCATGTCATAAGCCTATCAAGCAATCTGACCATACCAGGCTTAATAATTATAAACTCACATGAGCAGTTTATATATAACAAGAAAACATGTGAATTAAATTATCAAAATTCTTAAGAAATTTTCATCTCATTTTATCAAAATTCAATTAACCTATTTCATTTTAAATAACACTAAAAATGTAAACAAAGTCATGCCCATAGGTATCCAGGTCCAAACAGCTCAACAATGGTCATCTGAGGGAAACACACCCTCGGGGTGGCCCTTAATCAAAGCAAACAAGCTCAAAAATGATTAAATTAATTTAATACCTGACCTAATAATCCTTAGGAAACAACAATGGTCAAATTATATTCAAGGATACACCCTAAACATGGGATAACGACACTATGGAACATATAAATAACTCAACATTGAGTGAAAGACACAAGACCACCTACCTTGTCCTCATGTGACTCTCCTTGTCCAGCATCAACTTCTAATTCAAGATAGAAAGAAATAAATCTACAAAATGAGGTAAAATGCTCAAGGTATGATAACTTCATTGAGAGAAAAAAACACGAAGAATAACTTAAGGTGAATTTATAGTTTACCTATTGGATTTAAATGCATATGACAGCGAAATAATCGGGGTTTGAACGAACTAACGGGATCCAAGTCCCCTTCTAGCACTGTTGTCTCATGAACCCAGTGCATCCTTTGTCCAGAATGACAGAAAACGTGTCTACTACCCATTTTAGCAAAAAATTAAAAATACATGGCATGTAAGAGGAATTAAATTCTATATAGGTTCTGTAACTATCCATTTTGTGGTCGACTTCACTTACACATCATGCATCGACTTGCTGACTTGATTATATGTTGTGTACCTAAGAATACACGACATGTAACTGCCAAGTAAAGTTGTGTAAGGTGTAGAGCTAGTATTTAACCTCTTTTATTCATTTTCCTAAATTATAAAACAAAAATTAAAGATTTATACCTGAAAAGAAGAACCAGATTCTTATATTCATGGACTTCCACTCATGGGTTTCATGCTACAGAAAAATAGGTTGTATCCAATTGAAAACAAAGTGTACTAATGTTCTGTAGGCAATACTCATATCCTAGATAGGGGATATGTCTAGAATTTGTTTTCCAATGAGTATCCCATATATTTTATCATAGATAAGTCATTCACTCCTTTTGTAACTCATCTATGATCTCTTAGTCAGAAGTGGTGAGGGGTCAGAACAAGATGGGGAGGTTGTTTCCAGCTAACTCTCTCCATGTGTCAATGTCAACCTCCTCTTCATCAGGTTTACATGCCTCTATATTGTTATACTATATAATATTATTCTAGGGGTCACCTACTGACTAGAGTGGAGTGCTTCTTAAAGTTGATGGGGAATTACATGCGGTTGACACCGATGTTTCGAGCACCTACCTATTCAAAGGCATCTGAGTTTTGAACACATCTATATAAGGAGTTATATGGGAAAGGGTAGGAATTTTTGTTCTATGGGAGATATCATCATGGGTAGGTTAACCACGATGGATATCAGAAGTATATTCCCTATGTAGCACCCCCTAGTTTCAAGAAAGTAACCCTTTCTTTATGATTTTTAACTATGTAAAGTGTTTGGGAGAAATTTTGGAGGGTTTGGAGAACATTTCACAAGTTTTTGGGGATTTTATGGAGGTCCATGGTTTGATCATGGTCATTAAAAACTATGAAACTCCTATAGGAAACTATGAAAGGTGAAATAAGGGCTCCTGGGTAGGCACATGATTTTTCCAAACTATGAGGCCACCTGGGAGAAACCGTGAAAAGTGGAACAAAGGAAAAAACATGGTTGGTGCATGGATTACCTAACCATATAGGATAATCTTGTAAATGGTGTTTTGAGTTAGGGTTCAATGCATGGTTGGCACAGGGTTTTCCTAACTGTGTGAACCAACCATGCATGGTTTTATTTTTAGATCCTAAAAAAGGAGATCTCACTCATTTTCACCTCTAAGACTATATTTTTTCATTATTTTCAATCCTAACACATTTTTTATTCTTCCCAAAGGCTGTAGAGACTTCCCCCCTTGATCTGAGAGAAAATAATTGTAAAATCTTGGTGTGTTGAAGCTCGATTCCCTTAGTAAGTCTTCATTGTTGGTAGTTTTCCTTATATCTACTTCTCTTCCATCTATTGGATTTATATATTTAGTTCATTGGGGATATATCAACGATGGAGGATTACAATAATGATGAGATCCGGGTTTTTTTATGTTTGGGAATGAGATCTAAGGTTGGTCTTGTGAGATTCAACCCGGTTTTGTAGAGAAAGTATTGGCATTCTTGTTTTACACCATAATTTCTATGGTAGGTGGCTTTACTCTAGACTCCTCTTATTTGAAGTAGAATTATTGATTTAAAATTTATTTTTTCTTGAAATTGATTGTGAAATTTTTGTGTGATGGTTGATGAAAACCCTCCTTTGTGACTATTTTTAGAATTGAAAAATTGGGTATTTTGGTGGAAAGTGAAAGCAGTAACATTATTTTAAAATGTTGTTATGAAAAAGGATTATTGGTTTTGAGGTATGGAAAAGGGTTTTAAATAAAATGATTATTTCATTGAAATAATTTGGAAAAGGTTTCAAAGGCATGTTCATTATCCTAAATGGTTAAGTGTGGGTTAAGTGGGATGTATATTGGTTGTGAAGTACCACCATCAAAGGAATAGAGTATGAATGTGAAGTTCCACCATCAATGGTAAACACCAAACTTGTGTGGTTGAGTGTGTGGGTGTGTAAATGGGTAAAATGCAATAGATAATGCTAAAAAGGGAATTTAATATGGATTAAAGGGTTTTTTGGTTACTTTCTTTGGAAAAATGGATTCGTTTGGAATTTATTTGGCTTTGATGTAAACTATTAAAATATTTTAAATTGTTTTATATAAAAAAATTATATAGATGTTCTAACATGTTCGATACTAGTGGTGTGAGTAAGAAATTTATTTAGGAAAACTTACTGAGTTTCATTACACACCACCTACTTTGAAACTTTGATACTTCTGCAGATATTGTTTACTGAGACATAGGTAAAAGTAAAGTATCTCACTTCTTTAGTGGTTCTTCATAAAACTTGGGCATGGATTATTTAGTTGGATCTTGGAGCATATTGGGAGTTGTTGTGTTAATTTTTATGGAGTCTTTAAACTTTTTGGTTTAGTATTCCACTTTTTTACTTTGATATTGGTTGTGGTGTAGTTTATTTATTGTCTTTGGGTATTACTTTGAGTTGTATTAAATTGTTATCATGCATCATATAGTTTTTGTTTGGTTTTTGTATACTTGGTTATGGGTGTTTTATTTTAAAAGGGAAAAGCATCCCCCAACTGTATTGAGGACCTTGGAATTTATTTCCATCCTTTTTCATCTTGGGAATGTCTCTTAAGGCCATGTAGAAATTACAACTATTCTCAATTCAAAGAGGGGTGGGATGTTATAAGTGGTATCATCTTGTTCGGTCCTTGAATCACAAAGGGTATTGATTTGTTCGATCCTTGGTTATCAGTTGTATCGGTCATGGAGTTGAAATTTGTTCCGGTTTAGTTCTTAATTTGGGGTGGTAGAAAGGATTAGTATTGTTAGGAAATGAAATTTAGATCATAAATAGACATAGCTAACCTATTTATATTGAACTTGAAGTTACCATGGAGTTGGGTACATAAGTGTTTTAGAGACACTATAGGAGTTGTAATATTATTTTCATGGGTTTAGCAAATGAGAAGAGCATGAAATGAATTATAGAAATGAATTACCACTAGAAGTGCATATTTTATTTAGAGTAATGATGTATGATTGTGCATAAAATTGTTTATTTTTGAAAATTTTTAAAAAAAAATTAAAATGTGTTATTTTGAAAAATACATGATATGGGTGTTTTGAAAATGGGTTGATTTTAAAAATCATGGTGAAATTATCAAAAATGTTTGAATTAAAAATTGTGGAATTTTGGTAAATCCTTATTGTGATATGGTGTAATCTGAATTTTTAGGCCTTCAGTTTCTAGAGAGTGAGACTTATGGAATATTTTTGTTATAGAAAATTGAACCCGGTGTGCATTGTAGAAACCAACAGGAAGAGGTTGATGAGAATGTGGTTTCACCTAAGCCATAGGTGAACCAACATCTAGTTCAGAGTGTAGTAAAATCCTTTCAATCTATATATAGAGGGTGTAGGAGGAATTAACCAAGGTAAGTGGATCAAACCATTGAGTTCCAGAAGTAGAATCCACCCATATTTTAGGGTGATTTGGAACTAGAGAAGGAAGAGGTGTGGATGAATAGGATGAATCAAATATTTTATTTTCTTAGCACACTAGTGGAGTTGAAATCCAATCTATCGATGTATATGCTAGAGGATATTGCATGCCAGTGGTGGGATTTAGTGGTTCAGGCTAAATTAGACCAAGGCATTACATATGATGATTTTCAAGAAACATTCAACAAAAAATTATATCCCCACACATTTAGGATTAAAAGAATGATATAATTTTTATCTTGAAAGAAGAGATCCTCTCAGTGATAGATTATACAGCAAAATTTATGAATTTAGTCTACTTTGTTCCAGAAGTTTCTACTAGTGTTTCCTTGAAGGCTTGAATCTTTGAATAGTGGTTGAGGTAGGAAATTACCTCAAATATCATTGTGATCTGTATAATGGATTATACTAATATGGTCAATCGAGAGATGGTGGAAAAAAGAGACATATAAGGAGATACAGTTGGAGGAAGCATTTTGATACCCATAGGAAATGGTGGGAACTCTAATGCTGGGAACAAGTGGAAGAGGGACACCTATTTTAAAGGTTGTGGTATGACTCAAAATTAGATGGTTGGATCAGTGAATCTTACCCCCAAGCCCAAGAGAAATCCTAGATTTTTTCTATGCATGTATTTGGATCACATGAAATGTTATTTAATAGCACCACCTAGATCATGCCACAATTGAAACTGGATGGGGAATATTTAGTTCTATTTGTCATAGTGCTCCAAGGTTGGGTGTTTGGGACACATCCCATGTGTCTTTGACATCGTATGCTTCAATGGGATGAGGGATGTAGAATAATCCTTATTAGCAGAACTCAGCTATCCATGGTGATTATATAAATTTGATTACCCCTTCTCAAGGGAATTATAAACAAGTAAATAAAGAACAAAGTGCAGTGAGTAATCAATTATATGGTGATGAACATGTTATTGTGGATGATCAGTCTAGGACATCAATGGTGAGAGGTATGATTCATTTTAATTATACCCTTGTGTAAAAATTTTTAAATATGATTGCATCCAATTTGTTTATTGATTCTCATTTTGTTGATCTTATGGGTTTGCGATGATTCTTTTTTTTTGAAACATCAAACTCCTCTTGGTCAAAGAGAATGTCAAGCCTTTATGTATAGAGAAAGTTCTATAACTATTGATGAATCTGATTTGATATGGGATTTCTTAGTGATGGAGATGAATTTCTATGACATAATATTGGGTATGAAATGGTTGACAATGGGAAAGGATCACTTTAATTTTTATACATAAAGGGTTAGTTTTACAACCGAGGATGGTGTTGAGAATCTCTTTAGAGTAGAATGGAATGTAAATAAATGTTCAATGGACATGTTGGCACCAGAAATTGGAATGATTTTATACAAGTTTTCCATGTTGACTTTGGAATCGATGGAAGAGATTGATAATAATAGTGTTCTAGTAGTGTTTGAACAATTTTAGGATGTTTTTGCTAAAAAATTTCTTAGGGTTTCTAACCTTAAGTAAAGTAGAGATTATGATTTTTTATCCACTCAGGGACCAGTCCAATTTCCCTTTTGTCTTATCAGATGGAACCAAAAGAATTAAGGGAACTTAAATTCCAGTTGGAAGATCTACAAAGAAAAGGGTTCATTCATCCTAGCATGTCTCTATGGGAAGTATCGGTCCTGTCTCAAAAAGGTGGATGGAACTCTAAGGTTGTATGTAGATTATCGTAAGCTTAATAAAATTATGATAAAGAATTGGTATCCACTTACACACATTGATGATCTATTAAATCAATTGATAGAATCCCATTGGTTCTATAAAATTGACCTGTGATCAGGATATCACCACTTTATATTTTGGAAAGAGGATATTCCAAACACATCTTTTAGTAGTTTATATGGACATTATGAGTATGTGGTTATTCGTTCTGAACTTATGAATTCACCAATAGATGGAATATATATAAAGTTTTTACTTTTACTTATTTTATACATTGAGTAAAGAAAATTTGGTGGCATATGTATTAAGTAGTAATTCATATGCTTATTTGGAAAAGAGGCTTCAGAATAGTGGCAGTTGATGTTGATGATATCCAAAATTCACTTGTATTATGAAGACGGATGTGCAGTTGTGGTTTTATTTCCATTTTCTTTTGTTTTAATTTATGTTTAAATAGTTAAATTGGAACATATGCATAATTTAGAATGTGTTGTGATGAGGTCAAAACTCAATAGTGGGGAGACCATTGAGAGGTGGAATATGGATGGGAGTTCAGTTTTGTGGTTTCAAAATCAGATGGCCATACCTATGGATTTTCAGGAACAACTTCTTCATGCTTACCACCATTCAAGATGGATGGTTCATCCTAGAATATAGAAAGTGTATAAGGAATTGAAATAATATTTTTGGTGTGTTGGTATGAAAACAAAGGTGGTTGAGTTTTTCTCAGATGCTTAACATGTTTGCATGTTAAAGAAGATCATCAATGTCTAGTAGGTATGTTTCATTTTTACCTATTCTTGTTTGAAAATAGGAGCAGATAGTAATAGATCTTATGAAAGGTCTCCCTAGAATAGTTCAGAAACACAATTTCATATGGGTAATAGTGGATTGGTTCACAAATTTATCCAATTTCATCCCTATGTGTGAATATCATACGGTTGAGTACTTGTCAAAGATTTATATCTGATAAGTGGTAAAGAGGCACAGGGTTCCAATTTTAATAGTATCATATTGAGATCCAAGGTTTATGTATAATTTCTAGAAAGCCTTATAGCAAGACCTGGGGACTCAATTGAAAATGGGTATGGCACATCAACGCATTGTCTCCTCTTGGGGGCTCTGCCGCCCTGTGATTATCTCCGTGCTTCACAGGCTCTCCTTATGCATCGTGCTCGACTCGCAGGCTGACTTCATCCAGGCGTGGTGTAGTGCCCCTCGTTTTGTGGGTTGCTACGGTTTCAGCTTGTCCCACTGGTCCTTGGATGTCCACAGAGGCAAAGAAAGCCTATATACGGTGGTGTGGCTTGGCCTCCCAGGGCTCCATCTACCTTTCCAGAATGAAGGGCTCCTTTGGTCCATCAGGGACTCCCTCGGGGGCTTCTTGTGCTCGGATGTCCAGACCAGTGGTTGTGCGGATACTTCGGTGGCTCGAATTTTTGTAGAGATTGATCTCTCTATCTCGGTGCTGGATATGGTCGTCCTCCAGGTGCAGGACACCTACTGCTGGTCCCAAGCCATTTTTTATCCGGTCTTCCCACTGTTCTGCTCTCACTTCCTCCTTCAGGGCCATCTCATGGAGAGTTGCCATCGCCGGTACCTTGCTGAGGCTTTCCGACCTACCCCCTCTGCTCCTTCCAAGGCCCTCTATTCGAAGGGACCTCTCTTTATCCCCCTCATCTCGAGCTCCCTTCTTGTACCCCCATCCCTCCAATTGGTTCTCTGCAGGGCCCATATTTCTCCCTGGGCGTGAGGGGTAGGTGGTCTATCCAGCATCGCTCCTCAGCCTCTACCCCGCACTTGCCTAGATCCTAGGTTAACAAAGATTGTACCATGTCTCAGTCTAAGAAACTAAAGGCAAAGCACTCTTCCCACTTTTTTTCGGCTATGAGCTCTGGAGCCAATACCTGAGAACTCTTTCCCTTATGATACGATTTCTCATCTAGAATGCCCGAGGTATAGGACCTCGGGTCAAAACTGACTTCTTGAAATCTGAGATTACTAAAAACAAGGCTTCCCAGTGCGATCAGCTACTTTTCTAGGAAACTCAAAATTCATGGTGCCATGCAAGATGACACTTTCAACCGTCACATCTGGATATTCTAGCACAATAGCCTCTCATTCGACCTCATTCAGTCTGGTGATCAATTCATCATGGTGAAAGTGACTCTAGGAACCTGTACCTTCTTGGCTTCTTTCATCTACGGGAGCTGTGATCCTCAATAGAGGGTGTCCCTCTGGAGCGACCTCTCTGTATTCAACCCTGAAAACTTACCATGGATTGTTGGGGGAAACATTAATGTCATATCATGCCCAGAGGAGAGAAAGGGAAGTGGGACTTTTCCCCAGAAATCCATCCAGGATTTTAATCAGCTCATGGCGGGCAGTGGCCTCATGAATCTCAGCTTCTCTGGTGACATCTTCACGTGGTGCAACAACCAACGGGGCACTCGCCGCTCCTATTTCCATCTAGATAGGTGTTTAGCTAATATGAAATCCATATCCACTTTTGTCGACGCTAGAGTGACTCAACTCATAGGGGGAATATCGGATCACTCTCCTCTATGGGTCTCCTTATCTTCCGGACTCGATCAACATCGTCGTTTTCACTACTACCCTCCCTAGGACAGTATACCAGGATTCCAAGATCTGGTTAGAAACTCCTGGATTCCTCCTTCCTCACGTCACACATGGACTACCCTCTACAATAAGCTTCGCCGCCTCAAGTCGAGTCTCTAGGAATTGTCAAGGTCCCTTCCTCCCTCAGACGGAGATCTGGAGTCCCTCATGCAAGAGGTCGACCATCTTGAAAGGAGCCTCGAGGATGTTTGGGATGAACATGTTTTTGAAAACATACTTTCCAAGAAGGACCTTCTGGAGGACATGCTTTTGAGGCAGGAACGCCTTGCTAGGGATGAGGTGAGGGTCAGGTGGCTTCGGGAGGGAGATAGGAACACCTCTTACTTCCATGCCTGTATAAAGGAGAGGAGAAGGAATCCCAAACCGAACTTTTTGCTAGATGACGGTACCTACACCGACGACAAAGATGTAGTGGGCGGTATAGACAAATCCTTCTTCAGGGACCTACTGGATGGCCCCAACAACCTCCACCCGTATGGCTATCCTGGAGACAACCTGTGGATTTTTGAGGTGATTCCCTCCATCTTCTCGGCCCGTGGAAACAATCTCATGGCTTCTATCCCCTCTGAACAAGAGATTCAGGAAGGCATGATTAGCCTTAACCCTGAAAGTGTGGCTGGCCCCGAAGACTTCCCAGGTTCGTTTTACAAATCTATGTGGGAGACGGTGAGGGCTATCTCGTTACGGCCATTCACGACTTTTTTCAGGGAGGGACTCTCCCCCGAGTCGCGAGTTCCACCTCCATTGTTCTCATTACCAAATCCAAGAACCCCACCTCCCTTCTCCATTTTCGCCCTATGAGCATGTGTAACTTTCCTTACAAAATCCTTGCCAGCATCATCAACTCAAGGCTCGCCCGCCACATTTCCCAGTGGATCTCTATGGAGCAACACAGCTTTGTGAAAGGGTTCTCAATCTAGGGCATGATTGCCCTGGCCGAGGAGATGACGAGGGATATCTTCTTCAAGACTTGTGGCTCCAATATCGCTGTCAAACTTCACATGAGTAAGGCCTTCGACCGAGTGTAATGGAGTTACATCAACAAAGTCTTTGTAGTTATGGGTCTTTCTCCCTCAAATGTGGATATTCTTTTCTGGTGCTTTAGCTCTTCTTGGATGACGATCACTTTTATGGGCACCACCTATGGCTTCTTCAAGGATACCTGTGGTCTTAGGCAGGGAGACCCCATCTCTCACAGCCTCTTCATTATCTCCAAAGATGTTCTCAACCGCCTGCTTCATAAGAGCCTGAGGAACGGCTACATTCTCTCGTATCGTAGAAGGCTCCGCTCCCCCTTGGTGTCCCATCTCATGTTTGCAGATGACAAAATCTTCTTCATGAATTCCTCTAACAGATCGTTGCTTGGCCTTAACATAGTCATGGAGGAGTACTGCCGATGGAGTGGACAGATCGTTAATAAAATCAAGAGAAGTTTTTTCATCGCCAACAACTGCCACCTGCACCGGGTTTCCAATGTGAGTGGCATCCTGGACATGCAGAGAGGGGATTTTCCCATGGACTACCTTGGCGCGCCTATCTCACCAACAAGGCTATGGATTCGCGACTTCGACGCCCTCCTGATTTGGATCACTGACTGAATTCTTAACTGTAAAAACAAATACCTCTCTTTCGGGGGGAGGATTGCGCTGGTGAATAGCATGTTGTTGGCCTCCCCTATTCACGCTCTCTCTCCTATCAAGGTCCCTAATGGGGTGATAAAGAATATTGAAAAAATCCTTATGGGCTTCATCTAGGACCCCATGTCCAAAGTCAAACGTCACTGGGTCTCTTGGAGTAGGATGGCGAGGTCTACCAATGAAGTGGGGATCAATGTGAGGAGCCTCGATGACACCCTCCTTTTCATGCATTCCAAATTACCATGGGAGGTCTTGGAGTGCCGCACCCTATGGGGGTCTCTCATGCATGCACTCCTCCAGGTCAATCATGCCTCTATGGCTGGAAAGTCTTCTCTCCACTGGTCTGTGATTTCCCCCCTTGCTGATGCTCTCAAACCCTTCTCTCACTGGATCATTAGAAAAGGGGATGTCTCTTTTTGGCATTAGAATTGGGCAGGGGAGGTCATCGGTTTCCCAGGATGTCCTGCTCCTACCATTTTCTATAGAGAGGCCTGCCAGCACCCTCCTTTCCTAAATGCCATCCTGTCGAAGGATCATTAGGACCTGGTGCACATCATCGAGCTAAGATAGGCACTAGACAAGTGCATATTTTCCCCCTCACCTTATGGCCTCTTCATGTCGAAAGCCTTCCGCCAGACCCGCATCATGCATGTTCCGGTGGACCCATGGCCAGCTCTCCTTTAGGCGAAATGTATCCCTTAAAAACTCAACTTTCTTATCTGGAGACTAAGGAATATGGAAGTGCCTACCAATGAGAATATCAGACGATGTGGCATCAGCATGTCCTCCAGGTGCATTTTCTGTAAAAACCATAGCGAGGACTCGTCAGGACACATCTTCTTTGAGAGAGAATGGGCCCACGAGGTCTGGTCCTACTATGGTGACTTCACCACCTTTTCCAGTCCGACTATGGCCGATCAACCTTTCCTAGATCGATGGTTCCACAGTTTGGGTGACGGGAGCACGGAGAAAATGTCTTTCACTATCCTGATGCACACAGGCTGCTGGTGTTTGTGGCAGGCGAGGAAAAAATGGGTTTTCAAGGGAGTGTTCTTGACCGGCCGCTCCATCATCTACCATTCCAAAAATCTCCTCATTGATCTGGTCAGATCCTTAGGCAACTTGAAGGAGGCCCCGTCCTTGCAACACTTCATGCCCAGGCCCCCCGCCTCTCTTCTCAGTAGCTCCTCCTCCTTGGGAAACTGGGTCTACTAGAATTCCCCATCCGGGGGTTTGAATCTTAACTCGGATGGATCTTATGTCTCAGGGGTCATGCGCAGAGGGGGTGTTGTCTGAGATGGTCACGGGTCAGTCATCCTGGCCTTCTCCGTCCAACTGGGTTCGGGTTCATCCCTCCAGGCCGAGGCCATGGCCATGCTCATAGGCCTTACAACATGAAGCCAGAGGTGTCTGGACATCTCTGAGATCGAAACTTACTTACTGGTCTTTCACAATTCCCTTCAAGGTATTGGTTTCATCCCGTGGTTGATAGAGTACTTGATCATAAAATGTCACAATCTTCTACATAGAAACACCAGAGTGATGCACACCTGGAGGGAGGGCAACAAAGTCGCCGACTACCTCGTTTCTCTAGACACTCCTGGCTCTAATGGATTTTTCCTGCACACTCTGTACAACTTGAAACTGGAAGGTGAAAACATCATCAGGAGTGACGCTCTGGGCCTTCACTAATTCCGCCCCCTAACCTAATGTCCCCTTGTTTTCTTTTCTCTTTTGTTTTCTTTTATTTCCTTTTCATTTGTCCCTCCACCCCTTGAATAAATATATAATGATGATGATGATATGAAACTCCTGTATAAAACCGTGCAAGGTGAAATAGGGGATACTAAGAAGGTGCACTATTAGATTCATGGATTTTCTTAAACATGAATCCACCTAAAAGTAACCATGGAATGTGGAACAAAAGAAAAAACATGGTTGGTTCATGGTTTGTATAACCATGTTGTCCAGCCATATAAAGGGTGTTCGGAGGTAGGGCCTAGCACATGGTTAGTTCATGGTTTTCCTAACCCTGCAAACCATATGTGCACGGTTTAATTTTTAAATCCTAAAAAAGTGGATATCACTCTTTTTAACCTATAAGACTCTCATTTTTCACTATTTTCAACCCTAACTTGGTTTTTCATTCTCCAAAAGGTTGTGGAGACTTTTCCCCTTGATCTGGGAGTGAACCATTCACAAATCTTGGTGCGTTGAAGCTCTATTCCCTTGGTAAGTCTTCATTATCAGTAGTTTTAATTATATAAACTTATCTTAACTATCTTGGATTCATATTTCTATTAAATTTGGACAAATATATGATATTGGATACCAATCATGAAGATTTTTGTTTTTTTATGTTAGTTAAAAAGATATAACGCATGTTTTTAGAGATCCAACTCGGTTTTGTTGAAGAATTAGTGTCATTCTTTTTTTTTCGCCATAATTTCTGAGGTATGTGGATTCACTCTTAACTTATATTATTATAATGTGAAGGATTTATTTCTAATTTATTTTTTTGGTTGAAATTTGTTGTAAAATTTTTGTGTGATTGTTGATTAAACCCCTCTTTGGTGACATTTTTTTGGAATTTTGAGAATTTGGTATTTTGGAGGAAATTGAAAGTAGTAAAAGGATTTTAAAATAATTATATTAAAATGGTTTATTGGTTTTGATGAATGGAAAAGGGTTTTCAATTAAAGGATGGTATTATTAAAATATTTTTGATAAGGTTGTGTTGGCATGGTTTTTGGCTTAAATGGTTAAGTGTGTGTTAAATGGGATGGATATTGGTCGTGAAGTACCACCATGAAAGGGATGGAGTATGGATGTGAATTTCAAATATCAATGCTAAACACCAAGCTTGTTTGGATGAGTTTGTGGGTGTTTAATTGAGTTAAATGGAATAGATAAGTCCAAAAAGGGAATATTACATGGTTTAAAGAGTTGTTTGGTCATGTTCTTTGGAAAAATGGATTGGTTTGGAATTTCTTTGGATTTTATGTAACCTGTTAATATGTTTTAAATTGTTTTATATAAATTGTTTTATATAAATTTGACAACATGTTCTATCCTAGTGGTGTGATTAGGGAAGTCATTTATGAAAAAACTATTAATTTTCATTACTCACCCCCTTCTTTGTCACTTTGGTTCTTTTACAGATATTTTTTATTGATACATAGGTAATTGTAACATATATCACTTCTTTAGTAGTGCTTCATGATACTTGGGAATGGATTGTGGAGTTGGAGATTAGATCATGTTGTGAGTTTCTGTATTGATGTATGTGGATTCTTTGATCTTTATGATTTATTATTCCGTTTTGGTACTCTATTATTGGTTATGGTGTAATTTGGTTTTCGTTTCTTTGGTTATTGCATTGATTTGTATTACATTTTTATCATGCATCATATAGTTATTTTTTGGTTTTTTTATACTTGGTTGTGATTTTTTTATTTTAAAAGGGAAAATTTTCCCCTAACTATATTGAGGCCCTTAGAATTTATTGCCAACCTTTAGAATCTTGGGGGTGTTGTTTAAGGCCAAGTATCAATTCCTCCTCTTCTCAAGACAATGAGGAGGGTAAGGATGTTACACCTTACGATCCATCTCCACACTACCATGAGGAGTAATATTATGTTAATGATCATCTTATAGTTTGTTTAAAGAGTTGATAGACCCTTGGAGAGTTTATAATGTGTCTCAAACAACCTCAAGGACACTCGCATTGAGAATATTAGGAATATGGGTCTCATTCTGCATTGTGGCTGGAATATGGAATCCTGCCTTTTGGAATTGTGCAGGTATAAGAGATTATTGTATGATGGTTTCAAGAAATTGTTCATAATCATCAGGTTCTATGGGAGTGTGGGACCACTCTTAAGAAGCTACTAGAATATTCCAATGATATTCCTAATTATTGATAGGAATATGAGCTTATCTTGAGGCATTTTCCATTCTCACTAGGTGAGTCTAGGTCAGAATGCAAGTATGATCTTGATACTGAGCCTTTGGAATATTTTGATGGTATTCTGTGGTAGGGATATGAGCCTGACTTGAGGCATGATCCACTCTCACCTGGTGATCCCCGATCAGAACAGGAATATAAGATCAGTTTTTATATTCATTCCCTACCGAAATATGCCAACTGACATATGAAATGGATTAAGGGATGCGAGCCTCCTCATGTATTTCCTCATAATGATGCATGTGTAGTTTTTCATTGTAGAAAGTAGTAATATGTTCTTGGCTTCATGATATACTCGAATATTCCAATCAAATTCACTAATAAGAATATGAACTTGTCCTGAGGCATGTGTCATTATCATTTGGTTATCCTCAGCTAGAATGGGGATATGATCCTGATCCTGGGCCTTTGGAGTATGACGGTAGACTTTTTTGATAAAAATATGAGTTGTACCGAGGCATGTGCCCCTCCCACTTTGTGTGAACCAGCTAGAATGGGGATATGAACTCAATCCTAATCCTTTATAATCTTCCACTAGATATTTTCAATAAGAATGTTCCCTTATCCCGAGGAATGTTTCTCTCTCACCTGGTGAGCCCAGTTTGGAATGAGAATCTGTGTTTAGTCTGACGCCTCATCCTTTTTCTGAATATGCTGATAATCATCCTAGATGGGGGTGATAATTTGTGTTTACTCTGGAGTAACCACTTGTTCATAATGATCAGAGTGTAGAGTTACCCTGGATGTAGGGATAGAAATATGCCCTTATCCCTATATTTGTACTAGTGCCAAAATATGACAGTAGAGTACTTCATATTTTGCTAATATGTATTAAAATTTTAAAAAAATTTGTATAGGGATATATGCCTACACATTTTCCATCTCTATTGTGTATTGGAAGATATCTTTCATTAAAGTGGGGATATAATCCCACGTATTTCCTCTTTGTTCCACTGGAATATGACAATGAACATTTTTTGTGGGGGTAGGGATATACGCCTCCCCATCCCTACTATAGTAATATTCCCACATACTTTTTCTAAGTGAGAAATGATATGATCTTGCTCACTAGTTACTTCCAAAATATAGCAGCAAACTTCATCAATGAGAGTGGGGATATGAACCCAATCATGGTTATCCAAAACCATCCTTACCCGATGTCTTCCTTGGTACCCATTCATTGACATCATAGGTGGCAATGTGACGGGTGGTACCCTCAACAGGTGACTAGTGGGTACTGATGGGATGATACTTTTGATGGTGATTGTAAAGAGTCCTCCTCATAAGGTACTAAATCGTAAGATAGACATATTTTAATCCCTGGTCTAAATTCATTAGATATTTAAGGTGGTGATTGTTTCACTCTGTGGATAAGCTTTTGAAGTGGTTGGTTGTGGAAATGAGGGCCATCGATTTAACTACTTCTTTCCATGGACAATGAAGACTTGTAACCTTCATTTCTTGGGGACCCTCATGAGAAGTCTAGTGGGTTGAGATTATACCACATTGATGGTATTCTTAGGCAATTGTGTTCACTACCTAATTTTGGGGTTATCGGGTAGGTGAGATTATTTTGCAACCTGATGAGGTTGCAGCTATAGCTGACTATCCAGAATGGTCACTGGAATAATAAATTATCTTATATCAATATGATTTTTATGATAGAAGTATCTTCAGTCATGTATACAATAAGGAAAAAGTTCATCAATTATTGAAATATTATAGGAAATTTGTGCTCAATCAGATATGAATTCTTAACCCAATAGTCCTTTTATTTTTGATCCGACCAATCTACTCATGTAGACTTTTCAAGGTGAGGATAGACTTATTTCCTAGGAACCCCAGTTATAGAGAATCAGCTATAAGATTATTTTAGTCTTATTAGCATTTTTTCATAGGATAGGATAAACAAAGTGCCCTCACACATGATTAACTAGTCATTCATTTATTTGAAAGATTCATTTTAGGTTCACCATTTTTATTTTCATATAGTGTTCAAACAATATGGAACGATTGATACTAACCCAATCTTTTTTTATTTGAGAGATTCACATTAGGTTCACCATTTTTTTTTGCATGTAGTGTACAAAATAATTGGATTCATGGATAATAACCCAATCAATTTGTTATTTGAGAGATTCACATCAGGTTCGCCATTTTTTCCAATAGTGTGAAAACAAGATGACTCGATGGAAAAACCCCAATAATTTTTTTATTTTATATATTCATGTTGGGTTCACCATTTTTTTTACATGAAAGAGATTACTGCTAAGTGTGTTCGGTTTGGTGTGATAGTTGATTGTGAGGGGTTCATTTCTTGCACAATCATTAGTTTTAGGGCACTATTTTCATTCTTAATAGAAACTCACAATGGTTCCCTCATCCATAATTGGTTATATAACTACTTTCCAAATGCAGGTGGTCAATTTTGATTCAGACCCAAGGAATATTAGGGACTCGCATTAGTCGAGAGGATGGGAGGTTGGGCTCATCACACCCTTTTGGGGGGAATTGTTGCCTACTATGGGACTCTCTTATATATTTAAGATATGTTTGAGAATATATGCCTAATCCCAATATGGGATAGGATACCCTAACAAAACTATTATAGGTTAATCCTATTTTTATGCAAAAGAAATGGGTGTCTTATTGGTGAATCCATATGCATGTATATGGGGTTCTTCTTCCAATTCCTAATAATGAATAGCTTCTTTATGTGATGAAGCTACATACCTAAGCACTTAGGGATTTTCTATCATGCAAGGAGGTGATTAATATTCTGAGGAGTGTATTGATCCATTTTGAGTAAAACTATGTAACCAGGTTATTGTAGGAATAAAAACCCACTTATTTCGTTAAACACATACAATTTAACATCATGAAAAAAGGACATGTGTGCGGTCACTTGGTCACCAAATATTTTAGATTGATCCTCGAGGATACATCCTACATATCCTATTTATAGCAGTAATGAGAGTTATCATAAATCAATCATTCCTTTGGGATTATCCCCAAGGTGTATGCCCTTTATGTGGGGGTGTTTTATATCATTATGCTCCTTGGAGCTTACATACTGAGATTTCCCTGGATGGTGTAGATTCATGATGTGAATGATCTGACCATTGCTAATCCCTAATCCCACATGAACTATACTTATTTTGAGAAAAAAGGGATATCAAGTAATTAGTCTCATTAGATATGGATGCGGGTCTTATGTACTGGGACATCCTATTGGATGTTCATATAGAACATGGGCCCGGGAGATGCGTCCTACATATCTTGGTTATAGAAAGAATCATATCCATCATAGTTCTGAGAGTTTCTCAATACACTAATAGATGAGGTAGAATGATCATCCCATGGGAATGATTGGGTCATGGTGGTAAAAATGTTGGATACATGAGGTGACTTACACCAAAGTTAATTCCAAATGAATCTCGGGCCATAAGAAGGCATCCATCATATCCTAGTTATGGCTAAAATCATATTTCATGTATTTTATTTATTAGGTATTACACATTGTGGTATCCCTTATATTTTGGACATATCATATTATGTCATTGGTTAGGGATTACATGATGAGGTTTCCCTTTTATTTGTATAAGATTATGATATGAATGATATGATCATTATAACTCCCTAAGAACATATGATCTATACTCAGTGTGAGAAACAAAAGATTGAAAATAATCAGTCTCATTACTTATAGGTGCAAGAATTATGCATTGAGATATCCCTTGGTATATTTTATATGGATCTTGGGATTATAAATGCATCATATGTATTCTGGTTATTTAAAGAATCATATTCATCATAGTTTGATTGATTGGGGCTTACACATTGAGGATGGACAAGGTTATAAAATCCTAGGATGCCCATTTTTCATGGCCATATTTCTTGCCTAACATGTGGTGATTTTCCTCACAACATGCCTTAATTGTCTTCTTGACATGTTGGATGATGTTTTCCTGACATGTCCAAATAAAATTTCATGATCTAGTTGACTTTACCAAGGATGTCGCCTATCCTGGATGGAATGTATAATGTTTTTCAAATGATCAAGGATTACTTTTCTAGAGGATATCACGAGACCCAACTAGCTTTTCTTGGAAGTCATCGCATGACCCTGACTGACATGTCTAGTGGGTGTCTCGTGATCCATCCAAATTTCCCTTGGTTTCATCAAAAAATCTATCCAACACGCTTGGAGTGTGTCATGAGAGTCAATAATAAATTTCTAGAGGGTGATGTGTGATCTAGGTTAACAGGTCTAAAGGTAATTGTGATATTTGGATGGTGTGTCTAGAGGTTGTAACAAGAGCCAGTTGACATGTATGGGTGCTACCATAGGACTCAGCTAAGATATGTTGGTGCCATTATATGAGTTGGGAAAAAAATTTAAGGACACGGTAAGGTCTGGATGGTGAGCTCGGAGGGATTCATGACACTAGGTTGGCATGCCCAGGTGGCACCATGTGACTACCTAAACATGTCCAGAGTAATTCTAATGATCCAAATAGTATACCCAAGGAGATCTATGAGATTTGGGAGACATGTTCGAGTACTATCATATGACTTGAGTGGTTCATGCGATGTGCATGAGGATAGGAATATATGTTCTTCACATAAGTTTATCATCTTTAAGTATTTTTTTCAAGCCTTTTATTGCATATTCCTTAGATTTGTTTAGTGTTAGATTAGTTTAAGTCTTGCATGATTTAGAAGATATGAGGTATGTTATTCATCTTTCCTTAGATAAGTCCTTCGCGTGATCTATGAGTGATCACACAAAGTTATTTTGAAAGCTGCATGGTCGCTCTGGTTGTTCCCCAGACCTTACCTGAATAGAATCTTTTATCATCATGAGATTATCCTCTTCGATAAATATTCTCTAATGCCTAGGTATCCCATGTCTGAATTCTAAAATGGGCTACCCCCCCCCCCAATTTTTTTCCACTTTATGTAGAGCATATCGCAAAAATCTAGGATAGAGTCAGTGGATGGATTTTGTGTCATGCGCTTCGTGAGTTCCTTCCATAATTCATTATGTGGGTGTCTCATGATTTCTAGTGATAGTGATTTCATCCCATAAATGAATCATTTATTCTATTATATCCAATTAATTAGGTCATTCCTAATCATATTGATAGGCCAAGGGACTTTTATATTGTTCAGAAGATATGTCCAAGTACCTTTTTTAGATCAGGATGCTTATTAGAAGGACTTCTCATGATCTTAGGTAACTTGTGTAGAATGTATTACAAGAAAAGGATAGCTTGTAATGGGGCCTTCATGAAATCATTCCATCATGTTGAATGGTTATGCAAGTTCATTCTGCATATAGCCTAGGCGCATCATGATAGTTTTACAATCGAGAGAGTCTCCCTTCATTCCCTATTTTATTTTATTTTTTTATTTTACAAAGGTTGGAGATCTCACGAGGTTACATGATTAATTTTGAAGAAAATCACTCTAACTCTTGGTGATGCATCACGTGACCAATAAAAGGTCTTATAGAGATGCACAATAATTTCATAGAAAATTCCATCTATCTATATTTATGAATCCAAAGGGGTATCTTGAGGTATCATGGACCTGTATGAGGCTCTTTAGGAGATGAGGATGACATGCCATCAGGATTTAGTGAGATGAGTTAGACATTTCTATGGGTGCTTATCATACCTTTGAGATCCCCAGAGGCACGCTATTTTATGTTTTTGACCACAAGAGGCTCCTACCTCCTCCACTTTTTATTTATTTTTATTATTTTACAAATGTTTTGGATCTCACGGGGTTGTATAAATGTTTTCAAGGACAATAATTCTCCTCATTAGTGATTCATCACGTAAGTTTTATGACCACAAGATACTCCCACCATTTGGATATTTTCATCTTATTTTCCAAGAAGTTTTGGATGGCTCATAAGGCGTCCACTAGTTGACAAGCCGTGTGATCTGGAAAAACTTATCTGGCTACCACCGTGTGATCAGCGATTGTTCAGGGAACGTTTTCAAGAGTATACGGACATGTAAAAGGGTTTTGTAAAAGGGGATTCATGGGATATTCCATGGGATATGTGCCACATGTGACCCTGTGAAGGTCATGCAATCACATGTCGTCTGGGGGTTTACATGATCTGTGTGATCATGGCCACCTCCTTCTTCCATTTCCTTGAGGGGAAAATAATACCAATATTCAGTTATTTATTCCATTGGGAATTTTATGATGCTCATTTGGTGGGAATCAAAAATTTCTTTCATTAAAGTTATCATTTCAATGATTAATTTTAAGGATAATTTTGATGATAATGATTCTATTATCTATAATATAACCTTTCATCATATGAGTGTTAAGTTATATTACCCCTTAATAAGGAATTTTAGTAAATGGTCCCCCACTCAAATGATGGCCTCTTTTAAATTCATCATATCAATTAGTATGTTAGGATCCATGTTTTAATAAAAAATGGTTCTTATTTAGCATTCCTCTCACCACTTATCTATTTAGGATAGGTATAATCCAAGTTATATTATAGGTGACTCTTTAATAGTTGAGAAAACAACTCTTTCTCCAATCCAAAATATTGATAAACTCAACACTATTTCTCTAGTATCATAACTCTTAGGGTTTCCAAGATAATTTTTACTCACATAAAACAATAATATTTTCTTACCTAACTGTTAGGATTAGTCATTTCCTGTAACACTCCAAAACTTGAAATTACATCTTCCTTTGAAACCAAATGTGCTCACTAGCTTAATTCACATAGAACACCAAACCATAACAAACTATAGAATGGTGTATAACTATTAAAATATAGTTGTATAATTGGAGGGTAAAAATATAAGTATCTAAATTATGAAATATATCTATAAATAAAAGAAATATCTTTATCAACACTAAGTCACTAATAAAATGTTACTACTGTATCTAATTAAATAATAATATTGATTTATGATTTAAAATGTAACCCTTATAAAATTAGATTTTATTCTCTTTATTTTAAGATAATAAATATATTTTTGATAAAATATATTATTGATATGAATAATATGTTAACACAAAATTTCATTATTAATTAATAGGAAATAAAGATAAGGATAGTTAAGATTTTAAAATTTTATTTTCCTTTAACAATGGTTTTCATTATATATTTATGTTTTTATTTAAAAGTTAACTGTAACATCTCATATTTTCCTATGTATTATTTTTAGAAATTATATGAATTAATTTTGAGACCAGCTGCTAAGATAGGTTGTGATTCCAAGGCACATTTTTCTCAGAACAATTGTTTGAAAAAATTAAACTTTTAATAGAATGTGCATGAAATTTTCCTAAAAAAGTGGAATAACTCTTAAATGGTTGCCTAGATTAGAAACCTAAGGGAACTGCTGAGCTTATAATGGTGTATTAACCCTAGGTGCTACCTAGCATTGGTTGGTGCAGGCCATTTGTAGAAAATGTCAACAAGGACGTAACCGTAAATAAAATTATTTTATTTTTATAAATCCTAATAACTCCTAAACAGTTACTCATATTGGAAATCTGAGACCACCGTTGAGTTTTTAATGTGGTTTTTTCTCTAGATGCAACTTAACTTTGGTTAGCATAGGTCATTTGTGAAAAAACATTTGCAGGACATAATAATTATTAAATATTTTAAACCAAAATTATTTTATGATGTAACAAATTTTCTTTTTATTAAAACCTTTTCAAGAATTCAGTATTGTCATCATAACCCTAGAAATTACTCTAAGAAGTTGAGAAGAAATCTCACAAACAAATAGAGATGGATCAGGGATCGATGATCAACATGTAGCTGATTCGAAGGAACCTCACTAACAACGAAGATGCAATAATCCTTCGTTAGCAACAGATCTAGATCTAGGTAGGGTGGTTGTTTCTTTTTTATTTTCCTCATTATTTATTTCCATGATGAACGTGGGTCAATCCATGAATAGAGTGATCTGTGGTTCAATCATTGTTGTGGGATGGGATATTATCTGTAGGATTTTTGAGATTTTTCCTTTCCTCTTCATTAATACTTATAAATGAAATGGATTGAGGCCGACACAAACAAATGATGAGGTTCATTCCTCAGGTTTTCTTCATACTTTTATCTCCTACATTCTTCATGTTCTTAGATATTAGACCCCCATGGACACATTTCTACTTTCTGAGTGGATCCGAATATGATCAGGCCCTCGGATTAGAGGAAAACTGATAGCAGAGTCCAGATCAGTATAGATAACGACCCAAGGAACCTAGATATGAAACTATTTCAAATTCTGAGCATCATAGGTGGTTTTTGGTCTGTGTAAGGGACCAATGGTGTGGGTATGGTGTGGAATCCTAGTGAGGTTAGGTGGTTTCTATTAGCGGTGGTGTGGCAATAGGAGGCAGTAGCTGCAGGAATGGCTGTGGGAAACAGTAGTGATGACGACAAGACATGGTACGCGAAGGGTGTTCCTATGAAGAGGTGCTGAAGATGGGTACTTAGAGGTGTCATGACATGGGGTTATGGGATATGGTGGTGGAGGTGGCCATGTGAGATGCATGTGGTGACCGCATAGACAGGGTTGAGCTAGGAAACTTGTACGCCAGCATGCCGACTCAAGCGAATAGGTCCGGCCTAGCAAGACCAACGAATTAGGCCGGATCTAGGTCAGACTCGAGTATAACCGCAGGTTGACCTGGGGTAGTCCCATAGTCGACTGTGGTGGTCAACCTCCATGGTATCTCAAGATTTTGCGGCATGGTCAACCGTAGCATGGTCAACCGCGAGGTTGTCACATGGTCAAACATGGGGCGGATCAACCATAGAAGTCAACCACCACTATTAGTGGACTGATCTTACAGTCAATCCCCATGCCCAATGACACCCCATTGAAACTTCAAACTATTATAACTTTCATACTGTATGTTCATGTAACAGCCCGAGATTTTATGAAAAATATTTTATTAATGTCTTGTGTTATACGCTACACTAAAAGGATCTTTCACAATACACATCTCTGACCTGGCTTGAATTATACGCAATCGCGACCTTCCACGATAGCGTGTGTTATACGCAACACCGAGTTTCACTAAACAACGATATGCTATTAAGATATTATTAAAACTAGCCGTTATGAATAGTAATAACCACTTTTTAAAATTTTGTAAATTTTATTTTTCAAAATGGAATTCATTTTTGGATTCGTAATATCGAAATTAGCTTAGGGTGAAATTTTGGTACTTTTCGGATAACTTTCATATTCTGATGAATAGTGAAAATTACTAAATTTTAATTAAAAACAACTTTTTTAATCGAAATAATTAATAGTGATAAATTATTAATTTGAGTGGTTTTAAAGTATATTTAGAATATATTTTTACAATTTAATACAATTTTGGTCATTGGATGTAATTTCACATTTAAACCAGTTATAAACTAGTGTCAATCTTTTGATAGTTATTATCTCTTAAAAACACACTATTTGTTTTGACGACGAGAATTAATTTTTAAATTAGTTAATGCAACTGATATATTTTGAATTTGGTAAAATAGACATCATTTTTGAGTTCATAATATCAAATATAACTTAGGCCTAATTTTTGGTATTTTTCTGAAAACTTTCAATTTTCGATGAATAGTGAAACCAGTAAGTGGTAGGTTAAAAACTGAATTTTGCATAAAACTTAATTTTACCGCTTCTGTGAATGGAATTTAGAAAATCCGACAGACATGGTTAATATCAAGGACTAAAATGTGGTTCAATGAGATGAAAATAATTTTTGATGAATAGTAACTTTTTACTTTTTTTACCACGGTTAATAGTAAATAGGGTAACTAAGGGTAAATATGATATTACTATTACCCTAACACATGTCCTAATTCTATTGGATAAATGTAATTCGACCAAAAACAACCTTATGAATATAATATGACCATTTAGGTCCACTTGGATTAGATTATGACATTTATTATTAATTTATTTAATGAATAGTTAAAATAGTTAAAATCAAAGTTTAATAACTAAAACATTTTTAATATGGGGTTATACATAAGATAAATTCGACTATAAATATTCATTAGAAAGCTAAAAAAAATTTCTACATAATGATATTTTATTTATAATTTTTAAACTTTAAATAAATTAATTTATTTATGACACAATGATGATGCAGTAATTACCCTTTTAAGGAAATATTAACATAATTGATGTTATAAATGCTCAAATGAATGTAATTTGAGACTTTTTATGAATTACACTAATTTTCTAGGTTACTATGATATATTAGTGTTGATTTAATCAACTTGGTTCGAACATATAATTCTGTTATGACTTTCACAAAAATCATATATCAAATAGTGTCAAAATTGACACAAAATAGTTTTTAAATCAAATATTATATTATTAATTGTTATTTTATTCCTCAAAATCTAAGGTTCGGCCAAATGACTTAGATAATGATATATCTATTAATAATAAACAATTTGGGGTTCGTTTGGCATGTTATAGTAAGTGTATTAACCATATAGTGAAAGAAAACAAAAAGACACGGTAAAAGTTAAATTATTTAACTTAGAGTTAAATCTAATTGATAAGGTTAAAATAATACCCTAAACTTGTCTAAATCCTATTGGTTGATAGGATTTAGACCCATACCCACTTTAGCTTCGAAATAAGACCCTTTGGAACCATTATAAACCGATTTTGACTTTAATATAAAATAATATTTTGAGATATTCCTAAGGTGCCCCTCTCCTCCCTTATAAAAGGACACCTCCTCCCCCTCCTCCTCACACCAATTTGAGCACTCAAGCTCGGCCAAACCCTAACAAAATCTCTTCTCCACTTCCCTAGAAACATCCTAGAGGTTCTGGTCTTCCTCAAAGACCAATTTTAGTGCCCTAAGAGGAGGTCTCAAAGAGGCGCTTCAAAGAAGAGGTAATTACCGTTACCAATTCTTTCATCTTTATTTCTTCTTCCACTTCTACTTCTTAAGTTGTTTCATTATGAAGTAATAACATCAGTATCACTCATATACTGATATGTTATTATAAGTATGAAACAACCCTATTTCACCATCTATCCATCCTACGGAAAAAGAAATCACCGCGCGTGCGTACGTACGGAATACCGTCTCCACGCCGTGGTGTAATCTATTTTCCACCACCACCTTACATGGATGGGTATAATGGTGTAAAGAATAACTATACATAGTTATTACAACATCGTATTGATTCTGATATATTGTATAATCCACTCCACTCCAATTCAATATTTATGGAAATGATATCATCGCTCGTGCGTACGTACGGACTACCGTCTCCACGACGCGATGAGATTCATTCTCCATGTTAACCATTTAAGAATGATTATAAAGTATATATAAGAAATAATAATGAAATATATGACATTATAAAGCTACTGGATTTATGTATATATATATATATGTATGTCATCTACTTACTTCCATTCAAGACAATAAGGAAAGGAAAACAGTGTTCATGCGTACGTACGGACTACCGTCTCCATGAACGGTGTTTTTAATTTCATTTATCTATCTATTATATATATATATATACTGAATATATATGATATATAAATCATATTTTATATTCTGGAAGTAAGTAAATCGTGATATAAGTAATAATAATGTCAAGAACAACAAGTCAAAACACCTACGATAAATGAAACGATTTTACCCAAAACGCTTCTTTAACATGGAATTTACAAAATAACGGGTAATATAAAGTCATAAGTGAACCATATATGATATCATAACAATGAATATGATTCTGTAATAAGTCAATGACATTATGTAAATCATTATACAGGAGGTTCGGACACATACGAAGCAAATCGGACCTAAGGTAAGGGAAATATCACAATCTCATTTTTATCCGAGATTGTTTATACTTTGGTATTTACTGGGGTGTATTTTATCATCCACATCCATGTTCCCTCAATATGTAATATTTTTTTTATCCACTTACAATAGTTTAAATCCAATTTTACCCTTCGGTGAGTTTTTAGTAATGAATATGAAAGGAATCTTTTGTCATTTTTCTCGTACGAGGCACTTTTTGACTTTTCCGACAAAAGTACGAAGAATGTTTTTTTTAACTTATACGGCATGAATGGATTTTTAAAACATTATTTCCAAGAAGCTTCCTTTACAAGTTTTCAAGTTTATTTTTAATCAACTTCTTTTATTTTAAAGTTGTATGACATGTTATGAAAGGAAAAATGTTTTTTGAAGAAGAAAGGATATTTTCCTCAAGAATGGAGTTCAAGTGTTTTATCAAAATTATTTTCCATCTAAGATAATAAAGGGTTCTGTTTTATCCCTATTATTACATGGATTTGATTATGTTGTGATGGAAACATTTTTATGAATTCCTTTATCTTATATGAATTGTTTTATGATGTCATGTTGTTTAAGAATCCCATTTTTTTTATTACATGGGTTATGCGATGATGTATGATTTATGATTATGTGGCACACATAAGAAAGGATTTATTATAAGATGGGTGGGACCTATATCTCCCTCCAATGCATTGGGTAAAGATTTTATATCTCATGAGATAGACATGGCTGGAATGGTAGGTTATACCGGTTCAGTGAAACAGGACTGAAACGAGGGTTACTCGATTCAGAAAGGGACTTTGTCCACTAAGATAGTCTTGGAAATGAGTCTTGACTAACAAGAAATGATTCTCTATGATTATGTGTGAATGCCACAAATTTTCATGTTTTAAGTTATGATTATTGTGATTACATTTCACTACCATGATTTATCCCATGTTATGAAATTATGCTCTCTTTTGCAGGTTATGATTTCCAAAATGTTATGTTCTTATGAATACGATGTGATTGATATTTCTTTTGTTTACCCTTACTGAGCATTTGAGCTCACCCTTTTATGTTTTATTTTCCCCAGGATATAAATAAAGGTTTTAGGTAAAAAAAAGAAGATCTTTATGGGAGATGTTGAAGATCTTTCACCACGATTAGAAGATTTTATTCCGAGTTTCCAAAGACACTAAACTATTACGATCCTTGTGTGTGTGTTTTTGTTATGTACTAAGTATTCTGCAAAAGTAATGTAATGTTCATGTACGTCAAGCTTCGGGTCTCTACAGTTCATTTGATGAGCCATCTAGAGTGTTGGGACCCTTACGTTGAGACGGTCCTTTTGAGAAAATTTTGTGAGTTTTTAGGTAGTATGAATATAGTTTGAGAGATTTCCCTTGGTCCTTTCCTCAATGGTTCAGTATGGAATTACATCCACATTACTAGATTATAGTCCCCTCTAGAGGTTGAGTCCCAAATAGAGTTATGGTATTTATCTGTGGGACTAGAACAAGATCTTCTATCATCCCTAGTGTAGTTTTTTGGAATCTATGTTACCTTCAAGAGTAGGGCATTGGTGCTTCATCTAAAAGGCCACATTAGTAGGGTTATTGGTATCCCCCTGTGTATTTCTCTAGGATCCCCTACGTTTCGAATTGATCCAGATTGGGTTCATAGTATTCCTCAGTGTGTTGGTAAGGATACCCAATTTGTGTATCATAATTTTCCTTGACCAATGCGTTCTAATTTGGGAAGGGGCCAAATGAGCTTGACCTCTTCATGAGTGTCTCTAATGATATCATGGCTCAAGGAGTGATTTATACCAAAACAAGCATGCATTGAGAAAAAACTTGTGTCTAAAATTTGGGTATGACCGTCTAATGGTGTGGTGTCTATCTTGAGTATATCTGGATATTCTTGCTATATGTGTTGTAGACATATACCTATGTGGAGATGACTGTATTTTAATTTATGGTGCCTCATTTGTGGTATTTTCCTTTGTTGTTTCAGGGTATCCTAAAGGGTATTTTTATAATCACCCCTACCTGGGATTTTCCTTCATGTGTCGTGTTTTTGGCAGACGATCGACCCTTTGACAGAGTCCTAGGTGGACCAAGAATAGGTAGTTTTTAGAGAGGCCATATATATGAGGTTTGTTTCTACGGTCCAAATATTAGTCCCATTACCTCTTTTTTTACAGGTTGAACTTATGGTTATAGACTCTTTGTGGTGGGTTTATTTTGGCCCTGCTTACTTTCCAACACTTTCGTCGTTGTACTCGGGTTGTAGGATATAGTTGTTTGTATGCATTGTTTACTTAGTGTTTTTTTACATTTCATAATTTTTTTCTTGGATATGTGTCTGTGAATATAGTTACTTTAGGCTAATTCCTCCCATTTTTGGGATATTCATACCCGATGCTAGTCACTATCCCCTAGCCTATTAGAGGCGGGCTTGGGGTAGTCACAACACGGGCCCCTCTAGGACGGGTTGTGACATTAACTCTAAAATTTTAGGATTTTAATTTGGAAAAATTGAATTCATTTTTTGATTATAATAACAAAATTATATTATGTTGAATTTTTGGTATTTTTCTAAAATAATTTATTTTTAGGTGAATAGTGAAAATACAATTTTACTAAAGGTGTAGTATTTATGGATATAGAAAGAAGTAAGTATAACACAAATACTTAAAAAACATTTTCCATGATAAAATATTTATTTAAGGAGTAAAAATATACATTTTAAAATGATATTATGGATTTAGAAATCCTATGTTTAACATTTTATGAACTTAAGTAATATTCCCTAATAAAAGAAATCGTTTTGGTCTTTTCATTTAATTAAACATTATTATGGTAAAATTCAATTTTGGATTGATTTAAAATCCACATAAATTTTATTTATTTTATAATAAACCAATTTATATTATTAAAATATAAAACATTGATAATTTTATCCGACACATAAATTTTCAACTTAAAAATACACTTTTTTCTAAAAAAGGGATTTTACACATAAAATGTACTAAAGTTAAAATTAATTTTTCTTACACATATACATATTATTTTATAAAATTTATCTCATATTTAGAATCATTAGTTCCAAATTATTTAATAATTCCCAAATTATTTTTAGTCATTAAATGTAAATTACTTAGGTAAAAATTAGTTACCATAGTAACAACTCGAAATGGTAAAAGTAAAAAAATATAACAGTAAAAATGCTTGAAATATGTTAAAAACATGTGTTAAAATGAATTTTAGAAAATTTATAAACCTTATATAACCCAAAAATTCAGTATTTCCCACTTTTGGATCCTTTGAACCTTGAATAGTGACATACCATTGTTGAAATGTAATGTGTACTTCCAAAATTACCCTTCTCTTCACTTATGAAAGGGGATCACTTCCACCATTTCATTTACAAAAATCACTTTTAATTTAAACTAAAAAATATACCATTTTTAACATCCCATAATTCTATATCAATTTAATAATTATATGGTCTCAATTAGTTACCCTAAGGCCTCTATTTCTAAGTATATTTCCAAGAGAAATCCCAAGTTCTCAACATGAGTATTTCTTACTCTTTAGTACTTTATTATTAATCATCCTCTTATAAAAAATTTCTATACACCATAATATAATTATATCAATATTATTTATACTAAATATTATTATTCTAAGATATCAATCATTAACCACCTTCCCCATTTTCTATTAAAAAAACAAAAATGTCATTCATGTGTTTGTGAGGACTGCTACCTCCATGAAGTAACATATATCATTTTTCATCTATTTTATTTATTATTCATTAAAATATCATAGAATATGACTGAACACATTAAAAATATCTAAATTATATCATTATTATTTTTTTAATAATGATATTATTCCAAAATAAACTACTTTCATAATCGTACTCATCCGTTAATTATATAATGTTCATGTCTGTGTTGGCCTAACCACCTATTTGAAAAATGCTATAAAATAATATCATGGATGACTATAAGAAATTAATTAATGATAATATATTATATAAATAATTAAATAATGATTTTATTTTGGTTCTTTACTGATAACATTAATATTAAACTCATTAATTAAGATATCCATTTTTGTTTGTTAGAAATCACTAAAATATGATCATCACCGATTTCATATTTAAGTATCATAACCAAAGCACCCATGGATTGAAATTATAAAATTATAAATAACTATAAATAATTTATTCAAGTACCATATATGTTCTTTTAATGATGTAATTTTAGGTAAGTGCGAATAACAACTCCATTATTACAAAACTAATTCAAAATGATCAAGATTACTCAAACCCAATATTGAAAATATATAATAAATAACTAATATGAATGTATAAAATAATTATAAATTAATTTTATAAAAATATTAAATATATTATTATGTTTTTTAAGTATTTTATTAATATATTTATATATTTTTTATAGGATATTTAAGTATATTATTCGAATTAAATCATTAAGATAAGGGGTTCTTTATCTAAAATTTAATTAAAGATAATATATTATATAAATAATTAAATAATGATTTTATTTTGCTTCTTTACTGATAAAATTATTATTAAATTAATTAATTAAGATATCAATGTTTTTTTGTTAGAAATCACTGAAATATGATCATCACCGATTTCATATTTAAGGATCATAACCAAAGAACCCATGGATTGAAATTATAAAATTATAAATAACTATAAATAATTTATTCAGGTACCATATATGTTCTTTTAATGATGTAATTTTAAGTAAGTGCAAATAACAACTCCATTATTATGAAACTAGTTCAAAACGATCAAGATTACTCAAACCCAATATTGAAAATATATAATAAATAACTAATATGAATGTATAAAATAATTATAAATTAATTTTATAAAAATATTAAATATATTATTATGTTTTTAAAATATTTTATTAATATATTTATGTATTTTTTATAGGATATTTAAGTACATTATTGTAATTTAATCATTAAGATAAGGGGTTCTTTATCTAAAATTTAATTTCTTGAGACATGATTCTTATTGTCCACCATGAAATCTTTAATATGGTTTGATTACTAACTAATGAATTTATTTTATTATCCTATAGTATTATTTTGGTTTTATATGTCTTATCACTATTCTATTTTCCCCCTTGACTCGTTATTTACTTATTGTAAGGAAATAGACCCTACCACTTCTTTTTAATCGGGAATCCTCTTCTTCCATGACTATACTCATTAGATGATTTTAAAAATATAATAATATATTAATAAATAATTAATTAAGGTAATTTCATAATAATTTTTACTCCTCTATAAATATTTAAATCAAATTTATATAATTGAAATGATCTATTATTACCTTGTCTTTATAAATCATCCTTTGATATAGGCATATTTTTATCCTAATTCCTTTCTTATGTGTCACTATTCAAAGTGTTATTCGTATAAAGGTGTTGTTCATATATTTCAACATATTTTGAAAATACTTGTGTTACACTTGGTATATGAATTGTTTAACCATCCACCTTATTTATATAGATGGATTATGATTATTTATTGGTGGGGGAAAGTATTTACACTCCATATGTTGTTATTCTAATAAAGATGATTATGAATTACTAAAGAAATTTGATTATGTATTGTTTAACCATCCTCCATATTTATCTAGATTTATTATGTCCATGTTATCCCATTTATTGAATCAGAAAGTATTGAAATTTTATATTTCTTATCTAAATATGAATTTTTATGGATTACTAAGGAAAATTGATTATTAATTGTATTATTATTCATATATTTTATATTGTGAATGTATTAGACTTAAAGAAGTGGCATGTGGGGTTTGGTATTATATAGCCCTTCCTAGTATCAATTGGTCTCATGAGACAAAAAAATTTGGTTATTTGGAGAATTCATACCCAATGAAAGCATGATGTCTTGGTTGTGACCCTAATGGTAAGAATTATTTCTTGTATGAGGCCTTGACAGTAATGATCAAGATGTCTAACATTATTCATTCCATCACCATGAAAACAATTATTGTTTTCCATGTGTTTATTTTTATTATTAACTATGAAATTTTTTCAATCTCATGTGATTAGTTATATAGAATTATTTCATTATCATTTACTTCCTATAATATTATTCATTCTATTTTTATTCGATGGAACCTTTTGGTATACACTTTCCCTTACTGACTATTTGAGCTCAACCTTTTTATATTTTTATTTCACTATATTATTAAGAAAATTATTACAAATTATATGTATATAATAATAGCATGAGTGTTGAATTTATGGAATATATTGAAGACATATTATGGATTAAATAGTTTCTTATTTAGTGGTAAAAAAATTCTATTGGATGAGAAAGACATGGTATTTGTTAGTTAATTAGTTGTCCTAATTTTTTAAAGCTCTAAAACTAAAATAATATGGGAATTTATATAATTTAATATTTTCTATAAATCATGTAATTATGAGAATTTTATGTCTGATATTTCAAATTTCTACCATTAATTACATAATATGATATATAGGCACCCTTATTTGTCAGAACCTACCTAGTTTAATGGTTAATTTCTTGACATGTGTCTCTTTAGAAGAAATATAACACTTAGTTTTTTGAAGGGGATATAATCACATCATATTTCTCATGTTATTCTCATTATGTATTCATGATTCTAGTGATTTATTTTTTTATCATATTCCTTTCACCTAAAAATATGTAAAAACAAAATTTATGTATATCACTTTTCACAACTCACAGTTTATGTTACTCACCCAAAAATAGAATCCAAATATATTTACACATATCCAGATGAAAATAATTTATAAGTGAAAGAAATAAACCTTTACTTGAGGCATATGACCTTTTATTTTTTGTTAAATTATAGAATTTTATCTTAATGGAAGTTCTGTATGGTTTAAGAGAGGAATTGGGAGTTTTGGGGCTTTTTCAGCGTCTAAAACTCTGATTTTTTAAAAGAAATAGAATTGGCATACAGTTTGACCAAACCATGAACTAGAGGCCACACGGTTTGGAAAAATTGTGTTTTGTGATTCAGAGGGATATAGAGGGTGTTCATGAGATGTGCACAGTTTTTTAACTATGCACCTTGCCCATATGAGGGGGATGTCACCAGAAGAGTTCCTAGAACATGAGGTGGTCATGTTTTGAAAAACTATGTGTAATAACCACATGAGGGTCTATCATTGTATAGTTCTATTCACACGATTGGAATATAGTTTGTAAAACCATTAGGTCAAACCATGAGACTATTTAAAAGTAGGTAAAATGAAATTTATGAACTCATTTCTTTTTAATAACCCCCCACTTTTATTTTCTCCTCCACACATATTAGCTCCTCCTAAAATAAGATCTCCTCATTGGCTTAATCTATGCTTTGAAAATATTCCCCAATTTTTCCTCCCATTTGAGTTCCATATATTTCATTGGATTACCATCGATGGTATTTTTATTCCTTTATATCCTTTTTTCATTAATCATCATAATGTCAAAGTTAGTTTAGTGTGAGATTATATTACCTATTTTTAGTTAGTTTATATGTTTAAATGTTTTATTCTGGTCTACACCAAACCAAAGGTCGATACTAGATAAGTGTTTTACTATAAGAATAAGGTAGTTTTTATATACCTTTTCCCTAAAGTTTTATCATTAATTACACTATCACCATTGTATCACATGTTGGTCCTTCCAGGTATTTCTCTTAAATAAATTGAATACCTAAATTAATTTTTTGGAACCTTAAATGTGTTTCCCTTTTAGCTCTAAGATGTGGTTAATGATTTTAAACCTTAACATGAGCCACCTATGAGGTGTTTTATTTCATCTGACCTATGTTAAAACACCTCTTTGGGTGTATTATCTCTACGCCATTTCAGTGGGATCCTTTTTAAATTAAATGAGATAATTAGAGATGGACATGCCTCCTTTTCCCTGATATTGAATTTTATTAAAATGATTAAATAAAAATTAGGAATGAGATGAATATTCTTTTGGACTATTCTATTTTATATGGATAGTTGTATTTTTTTACGGGCACTAACATATCCCATGTCATTTTATATTAATTTATTTATGTTGGAAATATTAGTATGGTACTGACCTCTTATGATGGTGTGGCACCTGTTGCATAATGGTGTGACACTGACTAGGGGATTGAGGTATGGTACCTACGACACCTATGTAAGATTACTTATGATATGGAATTGGTGATGGTGTTTGAGGTATTTCATTGATGAATTATTTATGCATTCATATATTCAGATATAGGTTTCTCTATTTATCACCATGGGACCCATACCATATAGGTCTAATACTATTATGAGATTACCATTTAGATCCTTTGTCTCGATGAGGCCACCCTGGTAATATTCCTTAGAACATGGCCCATGTAGGTCTAATAATATTTTCATATATGGTATATGTTGATCTTTTAATTACATTCTATTTGAAATTTATATATATATATATATATACACCTATTATAGCATGCTCTTATTACAACTTGTTATCATGGAATTTTCATGTCTGTCGTCACTTTACATCTTTATATATTATATGTATACATAGTTATAGATTATATTCATAGGATGGATTTGTTATAGATGTTGTTAGTGGTGGCCTACTAATATATCTAACACCATATTCAGGCCACTAATTTATACTTGGAAAGACTCCATGGATGCAGTTAGAGATAGGGGAAAGCACTCATATGTCTATGTTTGATTGATTATAGAATAGGAGTGGGGGAGCATAGGACCGAGCTATGGATTGTGATAAAATATGAAGATAGTCTTTTTGTTATTTTTAATTATATTTATATACCTATATATGTGTTTACCTACTTCCATGTGTGTATGTTATTTTTTCTAGATACATGAAATTACATCATTTTTGTATATGGTGCAAAATATTTCTAATAATGAATGTCTATTTCATTTGGATTATTTATCTTATACTTTTAGTTGGTATTATGCTTCATCTATTTATCGATTTAGTATACCATTATTATACTATGATCATGAGGGTATAGTATCCCCACTATACCACCTTAGACCCTTGCTATTAGTTGATATCCTCTAGTATATGGGGAGGTGTGCTTAAGGACTTGTGACCAACTAGTTTAAATTACTTATAAGTGAACTAGATATGAGATGTTAGAAATTGGTATGAGAGGTTTATTTTCTATAACTTACTATTTTATTGTGGTATAAAGGAGACTAGGATGTTTTATAATTAGATAATAAACCTATTTTTGGGTGTATTTAACCCATGCATGGAAGAAAATCCAAATTACTTGGGATGGGATATGATGTTTTATATTATGCCCATTATGGTTTCACTGATTTCACCATTGTGTGGAGCACATGATACATGATGTTATTAATATCATGATTTTGGATTTAATTTTATCATTATCCTAGTATGAAAATGAAGTATTTATCATGCATCATTTTAGGCACCATATAGGATTAATATTTCATGCATTATGCCATGCTATGTAGGTTTCATTTCCTGGCTACATGATACTTGTTTCATTTCCTTGAGTGATATATTTATTATACAATCTAACATTTCTATAGGAAAATATGATTGGATAATTGGTTATTATAGTGTTTTCATCAACCTAAATGGTTTTTACCCATATATTTTGATGATTCCTTCTTAATTAAAAAATATCACATGTTTGAGTTATGTAACTATGGTTACATGGACTAAAACATTAGTCGATTTTGAATGCATGAATTTCATTTGTAATTTAAAGAGTGGATGTACCTCTCTAAATTGGGAGTAACAATTTATCTAGTCAAATAATCTTATACTACCCATTACATTCTATAATTTAATGTAAAGTTTTAGATATAGTTAAATGAAATACTAATTGTAATTTATAAATATAGTACTTTTATAAATTGTAAATTGTACTTATTTAACTAGTCTATAAAATAAATTCAAGAATTGATAAATCTTAAATTCTAGTGTGGTCATCATTAAACAGGGATTCCAATTCTGACTTAAATGATTTTTTCCTCTATAATTTAAAATTTATGGTCCATATACCAAGACTCTTACTATGAAACATAAATCTTGAACCAGACCCAAACTTAGTAGTGGGAAGTAAGAAGTGTATTTTATGTTTTGTATGATCGTTACTATCACCCATACCTAGATTTAGAAGTAGGTATAGGGGTGTGACTTATTTATAGGAAGGTTTGTGTTTATCCTAATTTTATTCCTTTGGGTATTTTATTATCAATCTTATATGATGCATGTTCTTGAAATTTGTATATTTATGCCACCATGATGTCCTCAAGTCCGATTCTAGGAAGCTGGTGATGACCATGATCCAGAGGTGGTCGGCACTAAGCCACTAGTGTTACCTATAGTAATACCACATGTGGAACCTCCTTCTATTTCTGATTTGAGTGATGATTCCCAATTTTGATGGGAGTTCCTTCTACTTATAATGAATATAAATGGAGATATACGACCGGCATCTTCTATGGTAGAGTTGACATGAGAATTTCAACTGTAGAATCCACCTACTTTGTCAAGGGGTAGTGGCCCCATGGATATAGAGTTATGGTATGATACTTTCTTATCTATATTTGAGTACCTAGATATGTAGTTAAGATCATGAAATATATTCTTCAGGGATCCACTGAACATTGGAGCGATATTCATAACCCAGAAGATCAACATAGGGAAATGACTTGTATGGATTTCCAATCAAGATTTTATGAATACTTTTTCCTAGAGACCTTGAGTGTTGATCATTCTAGGGATTTCATAAATCTATAGTAGATTTCTATGCCTGTTATATATTAATCATCTCCTTTTACATAGATTCAACATTGTGTTCCTATCTATACCACTGACAAGCCAAAAAGAGTGATATGTTTTGAGGATGGATTCAGGCATCCTATTCGATCTTACGTGAACATTTTTTGATTGACTTCCATATTTAATATAGTAAATCGGGCTCTTATTACCAAATTTAACCTAAGGGAATATAGAGTTATGGATCATGGTGGACCATTTTCTCAACCAAGTAGTGTAATATCCGGTGGCAAGAAGCACCACTTTGAGACTTCTTTTGAGGGTAGTACCAGTTAGAGTATATGTACTGGTGGTTTTGTAGTCTTTCATCTCTATGGGAAGCAGTGGCATGTGAAACTTTAGTGTGAGAGGTCCCTATTTGAGTATTTATACTATAGAAGGATGGACCATTTACAATGGTTTTTCATAGACCTACATCTAGTGGCCAATGAGAGACGATCAGCATAGACTATAGGTCTTAGAGTGGGATCATCAGCTCCACATAAGGGAAGGAGCTGGAGTGCTACTGGTAGGTCAGGGTGAGGAGGTTGTCATGGTCATGAGATCTAGATGCATGTTTCATAGCATCAGTAAAGTATTCCTACTTAAGGAAATCATATTATATCTCTAGGCCACAAATCGAGACAGGTTTATGCAGTGCATCATGTACTGGGGGAGAAGAGTCCCAGACCTTTTATAGTTTGAGGTATTATTTTATGAGCATCTACCTTGGTATTTTTTCAACATAGTGGATTTAAATTATTTTATATTTGTGTATATTATGGAAAGAATCATGTTTTAAATTTATTACTTTTGTGGGGTGATGACCCTTGACACTTCTTTGGGTATCCGGTCAGGGAGTGTACACTAGTTAAAGGAGTGCCCCTTAAGATAGTCTGCTATCATTTTCTACATAAATTCTCCATCCTTGATATATCAGGATGGAATGGTTAGTTCATTATCATCCCTATATGGGTTTCTATCACCATAGGGTGTCATTCACATCACCAAAGTGTGGTACTTATATTCAAAAGGGTGAATGGTATTTCCAAGAAGATAGAAGTAGACCGTAGAATCATGGGATGGGTAGAGTGTCAACCAATATTTCTCTACCTTATATGGATTATTATAGAATACATCAGGTTGATTTATTTCATGTGGTAGATCATTTCAGGGTTGTCTTCCCCAATAAATATTCTAGTTTACCACCTAATATAGAGGTGGAGTTATATATTGATTTGGTTACAGCATATTCTCATGTGTCCATTCTTACTTACAATATGTCCATTACTAAGTTACATGATCTCAAGAGATAGCTGGAGAACATAGAAGATAAGGGTTTTATATGGGCTAGTACTTCTCCCTGGGGTTCACGAGTCATTTTCACCAAAAAGGAAAATGGAACCCTCAAGATGTTTTTGGATAATTAGAAGTTGAATTAGCTTTCTATGAAGAACTGGTATCCTTTTCCTCATATATATGACATCTTTGACCAGCTTCGAGGAGAATTTTTTTATCAAATATTGAATTGATTCTGGGTTATCACCTGGTACATGTTAGACCATCAGATATACCATGTACAATATTTCATAGTATATATGTCTTATAAAAATATTTATTCATTCCATTTATTCTTATGAACACACAAACTATTTTCATGACTTTGATGAATTGGGTGTTCCATCTGTATTTGGATTCATTTTTGGTAGTATTCATAGACGACATATTGGTGTATTTTTATACTCGACACAACCATTCAAAACATCTTGAGATCATTCTAAATACACTGAAATACTACAATATTTATTCAAATATCAATAAAATTATACTTTTGGATTGATAAAGTGAAATTTTGGGTAACATTATCTCAAAGGAAGGAGTATTCATTAACCTGAAGAAGTTGAGAGTTGTAGTTACCTAAGAGCATCCCAAGAACATTTTTGAAATACAAAGTTTCTTATGATTGGATGGATATTACAGGAACTTTATATAGGAATTTTTATTCATTAAATAATCTCTCACTTGTTTGACTAAGAATTTTGTTAAGTTTATATGGTTAGAATCCTACAAGACAACCTTTGAGGAACTGAAAGGGAGACAAACATTACTGCTGATACAGATTCTTTGAGAGCCAGGAATAATTTATAAAGTTTATTGTGATGTATTTGGAATTGGTATAGTAATATTTATGATGTAGGAATACTGATTCATGGCATATGGGTCTCATCAATTGAGGCCACATAAGATTAATTACCTGAAACATGATCTCGGTCTAGAAGTCGTAGTTCATGATTTTCATTATTAGAGGCAGTAACTACTGAGAGAGCATTTTATGGTGTATACGAACCACAAAATCATTAGGAATATTTTCACACAACATGAATTTAACCTTAGTAATAGAAGATGGTTTGAATACCAATAATCATTTGATTTTTATCTTTTTTATATTCCTGGAAAAGGAAATTCTATTGTGGATGCTCTGAGTTGAAGGACTCAGACTCAGGCAGTTTGAGAGGCCAATGATGAGTGGAAGATAATGTCTCTATTATCTAAGATTAACTTAGAGGTATTGAATGATCACATTTATCCTATACTTATAGATTTATTATTGACTTATTCACAGCCTAAGAGAGTGAAGATGAGGCAGTTACCATATCTTGAGGGCCTAGTCCTAAGGGGGTCTGTTTCAAGAGATGACCCACCATCAGTTGGGTTGTTAATGAGGATGAGGTCTTATGAATCCATGGATGTAGCAGGGTTCCTAAAAACATATGGGAGTAATTAATTCAAGATTATCATGGTTATAATTAGTATTATATCCCAATATTACAAATATATATAATGATCTATGTCACTAATATTGGTGTCCTGGTATGAAAAGGGAGATAACTAGTGTTTTTACTCTGTGTTCCACCTATTAGTAGGAGAAGGTAGAATTCCAGTCGATAGTAGGAATTTTACATCCATTTCCTATTCCTAAATGGAAATAGGATGATTTCATGATGGATTTTGTGATTATCTTACCAGGATCCCTTCAATTTAGTAATGTATTATGGGTGATAATTGATAGGCTCACAAAGGTCTCTCACTTATTACTTATCTGGGTCTTGGAGTGGTATTTTCCACTCCATGTTAGGTAGGGAGCTGGAGTGCTACAAACTATTCAGGCCAAGGAGGTGTTCATATCTAGGGGATCTCGACACTAATTACATAGTATTAGTAGAGTGTTCTTGCTCAAGGAAGTCAAGTTATATCTCAGGGTCATGGAACATGCCAGGTTTATATAGTGCATCATGTTTTGGGGGAGAAATGTCCCAAATGTTCTACAGTTTGAGGTAGAATTTTAGTATCATCTAACTTAGTATCTTTTTTGGTTGACATGTAGGATTTGAATTATTTTATCTATATGTATATCATGGTAATTCTTGTGTTTGTAATTCATTACTTCTATGTGGTGATAAACCTAGACACTCCTTTGGTTATCGAATTGGAGAGTGTATTCTATTTTAAGGAGTTCCCCATTGAGATAGGTGGATATCGTTTTCTATGGAACTACTTCATCCTTGAGATTTCTTGTTTCAACCTTATCCTTACGATGGATTGATTAGTTCCTTACCATGCCTATGTCAATTGATATTGATGAAGGGTGTCATTCACATCACCATAGGGAGGTAATTATATTCACAAGGTTATATGGGATGTACAAGTAGGTAGAGATAGACCAGAGCATCATGGTATTAGTGGAGTGACACCCTATATTGATAGCTTTTACATAAATAGTCAAGGAATGAATCAGACTAATTTTCCTTCTATATTAGATTGTTTTTGGGATGTATTCCCTAATTAATTTTCTGATTTACCTCTTAAGTGAGTGGTGGAGTCCTCTATTGATATGGTTCCATGAGATACACCTATGTTCATTCCTCCTTACAGAATGGCCACTACTAAGTTATAAGACCTTAAGAGATGGTTAGAGTACCTAGAAGAGAAGGGTTTTATATGGACTAAAACTTCTCCCTAGGGTTCACCAATCCTTTTCACCAAAAAGGTGGACATAACCCTTAGTATTTGTGTGGATTACCATAATTTGAGTCAATTTAATATAAATAATTGGAATATTTTTCCTCATGTTGAGGACCTATTTCACCATCTCCAAGGAGAAAGAGTTTCCTAAAATATTGAATTGAGGTTAGGTTATCACCAAGTATGTGTTAGACCATCATATCTATCATGTATATAAATTTTTAGTTCATATTTTTTTTATGAGTATTTGGTCATTTAGTTTTGTCTTACAAATGTTCCAGCTATTTTCATGGATCTGATGAATCATGTTTTCTAACAGTATTTTGATTCATTTATGGTAGTCTTCATGGATAAAATCTTAGCATATTATCATACTCGATATGACCATGAAAACATATTGAGATCATTCTGAATACACTAGTAGAGAACCATCTGTATGATAATCTCACTAAATTCCACTTTTGGATCGATAAACTATACTTATTGGGTAACATTATCTTAGAGGAAAGAGTATCCATGACCTATATATGGAGAGAGTTATGTTAACTAGGAGCAACCAAAGAAATTTTTTGACATACATAGTCTCTTGGGTCTTTATAGATATTGAAGGAACTTTCTATAGGTCTTTTCAAACCTATAATAACCACTAATGTGTTTTAATGAGAAGGGTGTTAATTTTATATGGTCAGAATCTTGTGAGATAGTATTTTACGAGGTGAAAGGGAGATAGAATTCAGTGCCTATCCTGATTCTTCTAGATCCACATAGTAGTTATACATTTTATTGTGATTCAAAAAGCATCAATCTAGGGGTATTTTTGATATAGTAAGACTGAGCCATGGCATACGAGTCTCTTCAATTAAGTCCACATGAGAGGAATTATCTGATGCATGATCTTGATCTGCAAACCATAATTCAGGATTTTTGTTATTGGAGGCATTACCTACTGAGATAGAGTATTTTAGTGTATGTGGAACAAAAAATCCTCAGGTATATTTCCACACATCATGAATATAACATTATTCAACAAAGGTGGGTTAAGTACCTACAACTAATTTATTTTGATCTTTTCTATATGTCGGTATAATACAATTTTGTATAGGATTCTCTAAATTAAATAATTCTAAAAAAATAAGTTAGAGAGGACAGTGATGAGTAGTAGTTAATTGATCTATTCTCTAAGATTCAATTAGTCTTCTAGGAGTGTCATGAATATCCTATACTTGTAGCTTTAGTAATTACCTCTTCACTTTTTAGAGAGTAAAGATGAGGTAGATATTAGATCTTGTTGTCCCAGTCCTAAGGGAGAGTGTTTCAAGCGATGACGTGACTCCTTCTTAGTTCATTGAAGAGGATGAGGTCTTAAGAATCCATAGATGCATCTAGGTTCCTATAGAAATCTAGAAGTAATTGATGAGAGAGTATCATGCTTATAATTGTGTATTGCATCCCAGTCTTACAAAGTTCTATCATGATCTACATCACTAATATTATTGGCCTATTATGAAAAGGGAGATAGTTGGTTTTGTTACTTGGTGTTCCACCTACAAGAAGGTAAAGTTAGAACTCCAATATTCAGAAATTATTTTATAGTCATTTACCAATACTAAGTGAAAATGGGATGATTTGATGATGGATTTTGTGAGTTGATTACTGAGATCCCCTCAAGGTAGTAATGCAACAAGAGTGATCATTGATAGTCTCACGAAGTTTTTTGACTTATTACCGATCAGATAGACCTTCTCAATTTATTATCTTGGGAGACTATATGTCCATGAAATTATACACTTATATGGGTTCCCATGTACTATCATTTCTGATAGGTATTTTTTTACATCGAGGTTTTGGTAGGGGTTACATAAATATTTGGGTATATAGGTTCTTTTGAGCACATTCTTTCATCCCCTATACTGATGGTCAGCCAAAATAGATGATGCTGATTTAAGAGGACATGATTCCATCATGCATCCTTGATTTTGGAGGTTCCTTATAAAAACATATAACTCTTTTTGAGTTATCATATAATAAAAGTTTTCAGGAGACGAATCAAATGGCTCCCAATTAGGCCTTATATGGTAGGTTATGGCTTTCAACTTTCTGTCGATTGGTGGAAGGTGAGGTAGCACTACATGGACCTCATATACTTTATGAGAATTCAGATGAGGTTAAGTTTATTATAAAGTTAATGGTTATGGCCTAGTATGGGATTAAATTTTATGTTGATCATTGTCGATGAACTCTAGAGTTCAATTTCATGGATTGGGTATTCTTGTGAGTATCAACTAGACTGGGGTATCGACGGTTTTGATAGAAGGGGAAGATTTCATCTGGGTCCATTGTAACTTTTGAGGTTGTAGAGAGAGTCGGGACAATAGCCTATCAGATGTAGTTACCTTAAAGGTATTGGGATATGTATGATGTCTTCCATGTTTTATGACTTCACTAGTACTATTTAGATCCATAACATATATTTCATCTGAATGAGGTTAAGTTAAAGGTAGATGAAACCTTTTAGGATAATCATATTTGTATTGTGGTCCAGAACATGAAGGCTCTATGAGATAGTTCGGTTCCTCTGGTATGGGTTCTATGGTAGCACATCCATGTACAACATGGACAACATATGTTATATGTGTCCATAGTTATTCTTAGATGATATTTTACTGACATTGGAAGGGAAACATGGGGATAGGTTTCTTTAAGGGGTATATTTTAAGATACCATATTTTACTTGAGGTATGGAACCTTTAATTTTAAGTTTAATTCCTTAATTTTATAATGATGGAAGTTCCATATGGTTTAAAGAAGGAATCAAGAGTGTATGGTGCTTTTTTGGAGCCTGGAGATCCAATTTTTGGAGAAAACAAGCCAGGAGAATGGTTTGACCAAACCATGCACTAGAGACTACATGGTTTGCAAAAAATATGTGGTGTGGTTTAGATGGTTGTAGGGGGTTTGCATAGTATGTTCATGATTTTTTAATTATTCACCTAGCCCTTGTGATGGGGTTGTTAACTAGATAGTTCCTAGAACATGGGATGAGCATGGTTTAAAAATCCATGTGCATGAGTCGTGCGAGGGTCTATCCTTAGACAGTTCCAATAACACTATTGGAACAAAATATTGAAAACCTTGTGTCCAAACTATGTGCCTATTTAAAATCGGGTAAAATGAACTTTTCCATCTTTTATTTTTAAGACCCCCCCTTATTTTCCTCCTCCATGTATTGAAGCTCCTCCCAAATTAATATATCCCCTTTGGCCTAAGCTAGGCTTTGAATCCATTTCTATGTTTGGCCTCTAAGTCGAGTGGCTTCTGTCACATTGGATTTACATCAATGAGAACTCTATTTCTTTTTCTCCTTTAATCGTTCATATTCCTTTTAATAGATTTAATTTATTATGAGCTCATATACCCTATTTTTAGGACATTTATTTGTTTTTCCATTTTCTTCTAATCTGGATCAAACCAAATTTTGATACTGGACAAGTGTTATACCATAGGCATAAGGTGGGTATTCTATACCTTTTACCTGAATTTTCTTTGTTTATTAAACTATTTCTATTATACCACAAGCTGGTCCTTCAAGTATTTTCTATTAAATAAATTTAATGCCTAAATTAAATTGTTGGAACCTTAAATGTGTTTCCCTCTTACCTCTTAGGCTTGGTTGGAGTTTTTCAACATCATCCCAAAACAATTATGAGGGGTGTTCTTTCATATTCCCTATGTTAAACCACCCCTTTGGATGTGTGAGATCTCCCCCATTTAAGTGGGATCCTTTTAAAATTAAATGATATAATTGGATATAGATATTCCTCTTTTACCTAACATTAAATGTTATTAAAATGATTAAATTAAAATGTTGAAGGAGATGGATATCCTCTTGTATTGTTCCATTTTATATGGATAATTTTAATTTTTTATATACACTAGCATATCCCTTGTCATTTTATATTACTTTCATGATGTTGGGAATCTCAGTATGGCACCGACTTCTTATCAAGGTATGGAAATTGTTGTATAATAGTACGACACTGGCTATGGGATTAAGATATTGGACCTAAAACCCCTAGGTATGATTAATATTAGTATATAATAATTGATGGAGATTAATGTATAGAAATTATGACTTCTGTATGCATTTATATCTTTAAATATAGGTCTACCTAGTAATCACCTTGGAACCTAGACTATGTAAGTGTTATATAATTCTAATATTACCATTGGAAAATATCATTGGTCTTGATGAGGGCTCCCTAGTTATATGCCTTGGGACCTATCCCATGTAGGTATGATACTTTTTTCACATGTAGGGTATGTTGAGCTACCAGTTACCAATTCTTGTCACTTTATATATATATATATATATATTGATGCACGACAGTTATGGGCTACTCTTATTATAGCTTGTGCTCATGTACTTATCATGTATTTCATCACTTTACTTATTAATCAGTTATATCTATAAAGGTTATATTTTATATTCACATGCTACATTTTTTTATATGCCGTTGGTGGTGGCCTGCTGATTATATCACACATCCTCTTTGGGTTGTTGATTCATACCTAGGAAAACACCAGGGATGCAGGTATGGATAGGGGAAAGTGATCATTTATCGATGATTTATTTATTATAGCATGCGAGTGGGGGAGTATATGCCCGATCTATAAATCGTGATACTATCTTGAGATAGTATTTTTTTCTTTTTGGTTTTGTTGATATACCTGTATATATGTGTACATGCTTTCATGTTTGTCTGTTATTTTGTGTAGACACATAACATTATATCATTTTGTATTTGTAATAGGATATTGCTATTAATGGTTGTCTTTTTCATCTGGATTATTTATCTTTTAATTTTTGTTTATATTATGCTTCCCCTATTTATCCATTTAGTATACTATTTTTCTACTCTAATCATGAGGGTATTATCTCCTCACTGTACCACCTTATACCCTTACTGCTAGTCAACAACCTCTATCATACGGGGAGGTATGTTTGAGGCCTCATGACAAACCAGGTTCAATTACTTATGAGTGAACTGGGTCTGAGATGTTGCAATAATGTACATAAATATTTCATGTAAAGGTTTAGAATTATATGATATTTTTAATATCAATATGAGTTAGACTCAATCTATAGACATCCAACCTCGGTCATTCTAAAACAAGTTATAGGCCTCCTAAACTAAAGGAGGTCTGACTCAAAGTCCCTCTACCTAGGGATACTTTACTCAATAGATATTCCAACTAGTCATAAGTATAAATACTAATATGTATAAACTATATTGAATAACTAAATTTAATATAATAAATTTAATTATAAACCAAAGTCAAGGTAGATGGAAACTAAATCCATTATCAATCCTAGCATATAACTTCTTAGATGTGTGTTTGATAATCTTTGGAAGCCGTTTAACTATTCAACTAAAGCATACACATATTCAAAATATAAACAATTTATATCCATAAATAATAACAAGGTAATAAAGTTTTAATAAATGAATAATTCAAATACATAAACATGAGATAATTATTTAATAAAAATACATAAATAAAATATAATTATAAAAACTTCATAAATTATCTATTCATTATAGACATTCTATAATCATGAATATAAAAACATTATATTCATTTCATAATATGAACTCATTCATATTATTTGTTATATGAAGTTTCAATTTAAATATATGATGTTCCAAGAACTATAGAAACTTTATATTTCAATTTATAATATTTAAATATTTTACATAATCTAAATATCACACACTTAACATTATTTATACCTTGATCAAATCAATCATCAAAACTCTTTTTTATTTGGTTTAAATAATTTCCCAAAATAAGTCTATTATTTGAACAATTCAAATAAATTTATTATAAATAATTCATAATTTAAATATAAATAATTTATATTTACCTTAACTTATTATTTATAAACACTATATAAACTACCCTTATGATTTCTAAAAAACAATTTATTTCATATTATAATTCATTCCATATAATCCATTAAATGGTATTTATAATATTAACATTTAATATTACAGAATATTTATTAAATAAAACTTTTATAAACATTTATTTAATTATTTATAAACTCTTTATAATTAATTTTTTTATAAAAACTTTATAAATTAATAAATATACCCAAAATACCATTTTCATTATATATAAATAATTTATATATAATTTAATTTAATTCATAATTGAATTGAAATAAAAATATTTTTTCTTTATTGAATCATATTTAACAATTTATTCAGAGTCATGGGCTATGATTGATAGTCTGTAAATGCTTAAGTAGTTTAGAGATATCAATCATATTTTACTAATGATGACCATATTACCATTTATGATATATGTGTCATATTTATTGATATGCATTGATATCTCAACAGAAGGATACTCTATTTTGTGAAAAACTTAGTGCAACCTATCATATAATATGATATATGTGAGTTTTGTCCTATGAATAATAGAAACCCATGTGTTTCAAATAGATTTTATACTAATAATATCTATTTATCATAATTTATGATTCAACCATCCAGAACAAAATAATGAATCATATTTTATGATAATAATATGATATGCAATGTGATTGTGAAATCATCATTTCTCAACATGAATTTAAGTATTTAAATATAAGGTAATCCATAATACCACTAATAGGTTTTTTAGTTATCTAATAAAACCTATTAAATATAGTGAAAACTATTAATAAACTCAATCGAAGATCAACCATGATAGGATAAATGAAACCATGTGAAACGAGAAATGAATATCTTGGAAAAACATTATACCTTACACTAAATATGGTTGATATATCATTATTTGTTTATCCATGATTTATGAAGATCATAAAAAAGTAGCCAATGGAATCTATTATCTAATTAATATCCATGTATTATGCCTAAATCACATATCGCATGAGTGAGATCCTCCACCATTCAGGGTATGCTAGTACCTGGACGTGCAATGGAGATGGGAGAAGAGAGCTATGGGTATAGGAGATTATGCTGGTGCTTGGTTAGTCTTTTATATGATCACATTCCATGATTTAATGGAAACTTCCTCATTTATATAAATACTATGTGGATTCTCCTCAAGTGTTGTCACATTTACTCATTAGTTATAATGTATGAGTAAATGTTTGACCGACTCATGCATCTCGTAAATGAATATATCACACTCCCTTGTGTTACTTCTTATGTAACACATCTTTAATAATAGTAAATGTGGAATACAACCCTGAATGATAGAAATTATCATTAATCCACTAAACTATTGAAGGAATAGTCATATCATACAAGATAAATTAATGAAAGGATGCCTTATGATATGCCCCTAATCATACCCTATCATTATCCATGGTAAATTGCATAAATAAAATGAACTATGATATAGTTCAATAGTAATTTATAATTGATATGGCATCACATGGTTTCTCATGATTTATGATATCCCCAGTCATGAAATATGATATATACATATGAATCAAATTCATAAATGGATTTAGGACACATTCCTTCAAATAGATCATCTAAGAGATTATTGGATGGCAGTTATCTAGGATTTATTGAAGGATAATTTACTCAAATTTCTATAAATATGTTATCGAATAAGAGTTTTTGTAACTATGATGGTTTTAGGGACAGACAAGAAAAACATGATAAGAAAGGTTTTTTAGATTTTGTATGTTCAAAATGTAAGAAAATGGGCCATATTATACCTAATTGTGCAAAGATTAAAAAAAGGATAAGGAATCCAAAATATCTTCTGATAGAAAAAGGAAAAAATGTTAAATGAATTGTATACACAGACCAAAAGTGAATCTTATCATACTTTCAATAGTTCATCAAAAATTAGTGATGGTTGTTGAAGAATAACTGATTTTTAAGACAATTTATTGATAAATGAAAAAAATTTATGTGAAATATGAATAAGAATGTATTTTTAGATTTAACATTGAATGATAATTATTATTATTCATAAAATGATAAAGAATATGAGTCGCAATAGTATGAGGAAATGAAGAATTATATAAAACAATTTAAGGTTTCATATCAAAGGTTATTTAAGAAAAATACTAAAGTAAAGGTTGAGTTGGATAAGTCTAAAAATGATATTTTAAAATTAAATTCCATATTAAAGGTCAAGAATATTTTATTTTAGACATATAATGATAGATTAATAGTTGTGAAATTGAAATAGTAGTGGAAACTTTGAAGAAGTTACTTTTGAACTTTACTTCTAGAAGTAATAATTTTTATAAGTTTTATAAATATCTGAATCCAAGAAGGAAATGTTTTGGAGTTAGATGTATATCTATAAGAATATCAAATTTTTAGAATAAATATTTTTTCCAAAGAGTTCTCAATTTTTTAAAAATATTGGATAGGAACACATTGGTAGAATAAGTTCTCCTTGAACAAAGTTTAAACTTTCAAAAAATAAAAATATTTTATATGAAATGAACCTATGGCTATTTATAATAGGAGGGTAGGATAGATATGGGTACCAAAATTTTACCAAGCCTTAATAATCTTTGGTTCTAAATGCTTACGTTCTTTTCAAAGAAATATTTTTTGTATCAACAGTTAAAAAATTTGTAACTTTTTACTTTTACATTTGATGTTTATTAATTTTAAATATTAAATTTTTACTCTTATTTATGATAATTTTAATTTTATATATGAATATTATTATGGATTTTATGATCTTTTATATTATTTTTTTTACTTTTACATAATTTTTATTTTACTCTTATGTATGAAATTTTTACTTATATTTAAGATTTATTACTTTGAAATGTTTTCATCATATTTTTATCAACTTCTTAAGGAAGGAAAAATATGGTTTTTTGGATATATTTTATATATAAATTCTATTTTTTTGGTATAATTTCAATGTTATTTGAGATATATCTTTTCAAAATATTTCATAACCATCTTTGTTTGAAGAAAATCTTGTCTAAATGGACTGAATTCCTTAGATTTTATTTATTTTTGAATAATCCCGCTTTTTAACTAGTTTAAGTGGGAAACCTTATATGAACCATAATCCAAGATATATAAGGCCCAATATATGACCATAATTCCCAAATACATAACCACTCTAGTGCTAACCCTCTTCAGAAACTACTTTATTAATGGCGCTTAGCTACCCACCTTTCATGGATGGTCGACTAACATTTCCCCATAAAAAGCATGGAAATTTAAATAACCTATCCTCATTCCTAGTATGGTTATCTCTACTTTGGCGGTTGATACTTTCTCTTATTCCTCTTCTGGGACCTCCTCTTATGTGGTTTTTCCTAGCTGTATCATGGCCTAGAGGTCATATGTCTAAAAATCCAATTTCTTACAGGCCTGAGGAGGTCAGAGGCCCTATGGCCTGAAGCCCAATACTGTTATAAATTCCTTATGGACTGTAGGCCCAAACCAGTGGCCTAAAACTCTAAATCATATGAATATTTCTGATTTTATAGTACTCTTATAGTAACCCAAAAATACTCCTACACCGGGATTTGGTTATGGGGTTTATTCAGGATGACGGGGTGTGTTAACCCATCTTCTACCACCCTGACTACTAAAATATAACTTCTAAAAGTATGATTCATTTTAGTTTTATCCAATGAGTTAGTTTTTACAATTTGAGTAAATGTATTTATTTTAATATGAGTATTTTATAATTATCTTATAGAATTTATGGAATATCTATAGTTTATTTTATTTTATGTTTTTATTTTTCATATGTAATCAACTATATTTTTAAATAAATTTAGAATTTATTATTTTAAGATATTTGATGTCATGATTTTTTTAGAGATAAAATTATGATTATCCTATTATTTTTAGATCAAAAAATGAAATAATTTTCTATATAAAATCATTCTGACATAAATTATTTTTTTATCATTCTGACACAAATTAGTTTTTGATTCACTATTCATGACTTCCATATCATAATGGAATCTTTCTGATAGTTTTTTTATAGAGATATGTTTAATCGAAAATCAATTGATTTATAGTGGTAAAATTAGTATGAATCTTTACTAAAGACGATTATTATTTTTCAGTTCTAGGAAGATATTGGGTTTCCTGGTGAAGAGTATCAATTTTTCTACCCTCATTTCATCTATCAATTTTATTCATCAGTAACATTTTACAAATTATATGGAGAATGGAAGTTGATATTTAAAGTTCAGGAAGATGAATTTTTTATACCCAAAAAAATCATGGGAGTTATTAAACCATAACTTGAAGGAGAATAATTATTCACATCCCATAAACCTCTAAAATTTTCTAGAATATTCAAAACAGATAGCCTTGGGGAGCTTATTTCGAATTAAGGTACAAAAAATAGATCACATGTAATCAGAAGCTAAAATTGTCTTCTATTGGATTTAAGACTTCTTAGTTCTAAGAAAATGTAATAAAAACAAGATTAAAATACAACATGTCTATGTTTTGGATTTTCCTTATGGAATGAGTAAATTTTAAATTGTCATTTTTATTTGGTATTATATTAAGGTTTTGTGATCAAGCCCTGTGAAGTTAAAGACACTTCCTTAATCAAGGATTTTGAATTCGATGTTCGTGAATATTTTAGAGAATGAAGTTGTGAATAACCATATAAAAACTTACAACCTAAAGGATAATTAATTTAATAGAGAAACTATGACAACAATAGATCTTTTTTAAGATAATATTGAAAAGAAATTTTTAGAAAAATAAAAAAATAAACTTTTTAAATATGAGAAGAAGAATAAAAATTTAGATGAGCAGAAATGGAATAAGGTTAATGATATTCTGATTATTATATAATCCTCCTCACAAAATAATAAGAATAAAGTTTTAAAAACCATATGTTAAAAATATAAAATAATTGTTAAAAATAATGGATAAAAATTATAAAGGAAGGTCACTGAAACTATAATGAAAGTTAAAGAGAAGAAAATAAAGAAATATTATTTTAGTTTTTATAAATAAGATGTTAAGTCTTAGAAGAAATAATAAATTATTTAGAAAGAGAGAGATAAACTAAAGTGATTTTCATTAAAGGTAAAGATTTCAAAATTCTCCAAACCTGCACTAACCATTAGAGACCTGGTTGAGTTAGATAAAAAGGCATTGAGGAAGAAATAGAGTTTTTTGAAATATCATCCTAGAAAATGGAATTTGAAAGTAATATAATTTTTTGATAAACCTTCATCAAAATAACTTTGTTCTTTACCACTAGAAACTAGTAAGAAAACATGAAAATCATTAAAGGTTATGGAATAATTTACTTTGAATAAGTCTACTCAGTGTGAGATTTCAAAATCCACATCTTTTGAAACATCATCGACTTTAGATTAATATAAATTTTATAGTTCATCAAATGAAACTAAAAGGACTAAGTCCACTTCTAAAGGTGTTAAAAGTATGAAGAAACCTTTATCATAATATTCTCTCATACAACTAATGTTACTTGAGAAATCAGAATCCATGAAAAATAAGTCCTTGGATGTTAAAATATGGGATAAAATTTAAGTTAACAAAGATAAATAAGTTCATTTAAAAAATCTTATTGATATTATGAATATTATATATCCAAAATATAGAGAAAATGTAGAATCAAAATCTAAGAAATTTTTAAAAGATAGTTTTTTTGCATATTCAAAGATGGGCCAAGTTGAAAATCATTTAACATTAATTCCCAAAAAGTTGATAATGGTATGATATGTTGTATAAATCCTACCCATGATAAATTATTTGTTTATTTTGCTACAAGATTATATTTTAGACTTTAAAATCTCTTGGTTTGATAAAATGATTCAAGACTAGCATGTTTAACTGAAGGTTTATTTATTTAACTCTAAATGTAAGATCCAGTAGTGGATTCAGAATTTGAAGAGAATAGCCAAATGAATTAGAAGAAAACACATTGACATTAGTTACCTTATAGATGAGAATATTTCATTTTGAAAGGTACTATGTTAATTGAAATGGAATTTTCTTAAAGAGAAATAAAATTTCATGAAATTTGAAGATCATACTTTTAAATCTCAGAAGAAAGGATAAATTTTAAATTTCTTTTTTATTCCAGATTTTTTTCTATTATATTTTTTTCCTATTGAATGATTCTACTTTTCATTATCTACCATGATTTCTTTTATTTATTAATTCTCTATGATTTTTTATTTTTTGTATCACTTATTGAAAATCAAAAATGGAGATACATCGAAGATATTGGAAAATTATGTGTGGAAAGTTTTAGTTTATTAAAGGGGGAGATATATTGTTACTGTAATATTTTTAAAGTTATGTTTTAAAGGTAGAGAATATAATTTCTCATGGATGTTAAATTAAATAGGTTTTATCAATATTTATAAGAATTTTTTCTTTTAAAGTTTTGTAAAAGATAACTTTTATTATCTATCTTATGATTTCAAAAAGAGACATTATTGAGTCATTTCCAAAATTAATTCTGTTATATCTTTTTTTTAAATCAAAATATAGTTTAATTTGATTTTTCGATATCTTGTTTTTTTAAGTTATATTTTTATGTAGATTTAACTTCTAATTCAGTAAGTTATAATAAGATAAAGTAAATACACTAATTTTCAAAACATTATGAAGTCACACTGAACTACATCCATTAGAATATAGAGTTAATTTTAAATTTTTTTCAATCATATCAATGAATTTAGAAAATTTTTATACACTGAAGTCTATAAATTGAGATTGTGCTTCAAGTAATGTAACATATAAATACAAGTGATCATTTAATTCTAATTATGTTCATATTATTTGATTACATCTAAGAGATTCAATACCTAAATTCCTTTCAATGATTCACTTGAATTTTTTTCTATGTGTTTTCTTATAGATTGTATTATGTAATAGATTATTATAAACTATTTAATTATTTATATTTATGATCATTCATTTAAATCCAAAATGATTAAAGAGATTTGGGGGTATAGGAATATTCTATTTCTAAAATTTTTATTTTATGAAGTTTGGGTGTATGACTTGTTGCTGATTAGGTTGATCGTAGATGAGCTTAGGTATAGAGTTGTATATTTTCAATGTTTCTGTCAAAGAAGCTTTAGGTTATACACTTTTACCATATAATTTTGTAGATAAAATGGGTTCCTAGTGTAGAACTTGTACTTTCTTATTGTTTAGATTGAAGAAATTCTAGGTTCATAAGTTGTTTCCTTTAGGTCTAGGTACTGAACTTACTACTTATTTGGTATAAAAGAAAAGACTTCACTTTATTGGAGCTATAATTTCATTTGAATATTTTTTAAATGAATTTAAGTATCTTTATCCTAAATATAATTTAATTTCTCTTATATTTTGATTATTTAAAATCATGTTGCTCACCTTATATAAGTTTTTATCTTTCCCGATGTTTTAATTTCCACTACATTTATGCATTGATTTTTGTTTATACTATGATATATTTAGAAATTATAACTACCATACGGTTTACATTTTTGAGTGGTAATGTTTTATGTTTTCTTTAGGACTAAAATTCACCCCCCCCCCCATCTTGAAGCTGTCATACTGAGACAACACTTGGTATCAACAAATTTCAATATAATTTTATATTTATACATTTAATTTTTGATATATTTGATATCATGATTCCTTACACTGGTGTGTAGAAATAGTAAAGGCCTATTTATGTGGAAGGGATACCAATTTAAACCTTATATAACTTAAATATTAATTGACCATTAATTTTTTATTATGCTGGGTAGGTATGTTAGAGTGATCAGATGGAAAATTACATTACTAATATCATAGTGGAAAATTTTCTTATACTGACCATAGATTATAATATTTTAGATAAAATAATTTAAAATTGTAGTAATGAATAGAATACATATTTTTAATTAAATTTTAGAGTGTGGAATACTCTTTTATCTATAATTAAATAGAAAATATATAATTATGTTTCTTCTTACAAAATAGCATGCAGTTTTTGAAAAAAAATAAGGTTTCTCATTTTGGAACTTTATATGTTCATGAAACTAAAAGGTCTATGTTAAAGTTAGATTATAAATACTTTGATTTTTTTTCCTGGAGAATCTATTTCTCAAATGCATTAACACTTCATAAATATTGTTAATAGGCTATAATCACTTGGTTAAAGATAGATTACAGATGAGTGGATGGTTTAAAAACTTATTGAAATACTTTAAAAAAGATTATGAATCAAGAAATAATATTTATAGATTATAAAAATTATATCATGAATCTAATATTATAAAATTTAATCAAAACACTTATGAAATATGAAAATTTATTACATAGAGGTGTTAAAAAGTATTAAATAAATAATGGGGTTTCTTTTATAAAAGCTTCTACATATATAAATTCCAGATCGAATACTTTAAAGGATACTACGTATAATAGATCATCTAACATATGTTTATATGATAGTTCACTGAAAATTATTGAAGAATAATTTACTCAGATGGTTATAATGAATTCCCAGAAGAAGAATTTTTTAATATATGGTAATCGTAAGGATATAAAAGAAGAACATGATAAGAATGATTCATTGGATTTTATATGACAAAAATTTTAAAAACCAAATCATATTAGAAATTATTTTAAAAAACTAAATAAGAAGGATTATAAATCAATGAGATAATTTAAGAGTAAATTAAAGGAATGGTTAATAATATTAGATACATAGAGCATGAGTAAATATTATTTTACTTTCAATAGTTCATTGGAGAGTAGTGATGACGATCATATAATAACTACTTTTTATACCAATATAAAATGAAATTAAAGAATATTTATGGTAAATATGAATGTGATTGTTTTAATATTTAACAATTAATGGTGAATATTTTTATTCATCAAAAAATAAAGAAGAGGATTCACAGTCGTATGAGTAAATTAAGGATTATATAATGTAAGTTGAGTGTTCATATCAAATGTTATTTAAGAAATATATTTAACTAATGTTTGAGTTATCTAAGTCTAAGAATGATATTTTGAATTTAAATTTCAAACAAAATGTCAATAATATTTCAATTTTAATTTCATTTGGCAGAAGTGATGTTTCGAATTTGAAATCATAAATGGAAAGTCAAAAAAGTTACTTTGAAACTTTATTTCTAAAAGGAAAATTTTTGATAAATTGTATATATAGTTGAAACCAATAAGAAAATCATAAGGTCAATTTAATTTAAAATTTTAGAGAGACTAATATTGGAAGAATATGTGATCCATGAACAAATTTCAATTTCAAAGAAATTATAAACATTATATTTCAAAGGAACATTCAGATATTCATCAAAATATGATTGGATAGATATGGGTACCAAAAATTTTATTCACAAACCTTACTGAACCCAAGAAGGTCTAGGTTCCAAAAAATTAAGTTCACTTTAAAGAAATAATTTGTGTATTGATGGTTAAAAAATCAGTAATTTTTACTTTTATGTCTTAATTTTATCACTTTTATATAATAAATATTTACACTTACGCATTGATCTTTTTTACATTTTTGTATGAATAGTATATCATAAGTTATACTCTTTTAAATGAATTATTTACTTTTATTTATGGTTTTTATTAAACTTAGGTATGATTTTTTTACATTTATGTAAGATTTTTTACTTTTATTTTTTTCATATTTTGATTAACTCCTTGAGAAAGGGGAGTATGTTTTCTTAATAAATTTTATACATAAATTCCATATTTTCGATAGAATTATGATATAATATGAGTTATGTATTTAGAAAATATTTCTAAACCATGTTTATTAGAATATGATCATTCATGTGTATCAAAAGATAACTTCTAGAAGGTTAATTATTTTAATTATTATCTTTAAGTTTTAGTTTTTAAATGATTGTAAATTTATTTATCTTACTCTAAGAATTTTATTATAATCTTTTGAAATTTATGAAAGGTTAGTAGTTTATTTTAATTTATGTTGTATTTATTTTTCAAAGGTAATTGAACATATTTTTTAAGATTTTTGGAATTTATTCTTTCAATAGATTTGATATCTGAGTTTTAGAGGGATGATATTTTGGTCATCTGATTGTTTTTAGATAAACAACTGAGTTATTTTTGTAAATACCCTAACCCAAGTATCCTAGAGTTGGTGGTTACTTTATTACATTGGTTCTAGATATCACATACTAAAGGACCAAATAGTTTAGTAGTATTGTAAAAACTAGATACATACTTGAATTTCATATTACATTTGAAAACATTGAATACAACATAGTATTTTATTTGATAACACCAATATTACCTTTATTATATCACTACATATCAATCATAATATATTTCCTGGAATCCTAGGTAAAGGAAACTTAAGAAATGGGAAGCTTAGATACTTATTAAGGGTATGATTATAGTGGAAGTTATCATGAATACATGATTCATAATAAATATGGAAAGGTAAATAACTAAAAACACACCCATTTAATCAATAACATGATCGTGAAGAATAATATGGTAGGAATAAATGATGATAAAATAATTCCATATAAATGATAACATGAGATTTAAAATTATCCATGGATATCATAAATAATCAAATAATCACATAAACATCAATAAATAATCTCATAATAATGGAATGAATAATTTTGGACCTCATATATATACCATCAAGGAATTTTTCTAAGACATATTATAGAAATGGGTAATGTCTCGACCAAATATCCATGCTAGTTTGTCACGTGAGACCTATCAATAAATCTAGGAGCTATAGAAATCCCCACTCATGAATTACTAAGTCTAATGAATTCCTACTATTAAAGGGGATAAACATAACCAATGTAAACGTTCATAATGAAAAAATTTCAAAAAAAATGTTAATATTTTCCCCAATTTATAAACATAATCAAAAATCACCTATATTAATTTGAATAATGATATCAAAATATTACATCCCCATTCAAAATGATCATAAACCATATGAATAAATAATAAGAATGGTATCATTACATCATATTTCCAATTTATTATAATTAAATTATGGTTTTTTGTCGTTTATGAATAAAAATACCATAAAAATGTCATTTCAAGCATTCTTAAGAAAAATACCCTTTTCACTTTGAAAATCACTTAGGAAAACTAATAATTTACATAATATTAGGGAAAAAATTTTATTTGAAAACAATCATGAATAATTTTAAAGTAAAATTAAACTAAATAATTGGTCATGAAGGTGAGAAATTTTATTCATGTTGAGTATGTTAAAATAAATATTCCTTTCATATTTTTGATAAAAAAAAATCAAAAAGTACCTCATTCAGAAAAATATTGAAAGATCCATTTTAAATAATTTTAAAAAAAATTAAAAATAGGTAAAAATGAATTTTAGTATTAATATTATAATATTAAAAATGTTTTTAAAAATATTTCTAAAATACATGGATGTGGAGGAGAAAGTATTTTTAACCGAAGAGAGAAATGAAGTCGATTTTCCTTAAAAACATTATTTCGGTCCCTAGAGTTCTTAAAGAGAGGAAATTGAATGTAAAACTTTAAATTAATATAAATAAATATATTAGAATAAAATATTTTGGTTTTATTATGGAAATAAAAAATAATTTCCCTGTTTTAGACTTAAGCATAAACAATAGGGTATAATGATGAGATTATGAAATAAACCTTTACATTATGTATAACTTCCTTCGTACATTTTCAAAACTCATGTATAATAAGTATATATTTGTTATAAATATATTCAAAAACAATAATCATATTTATCATACTATATATGATTTACTTGTAATCTTTTATCACTCATTTATTAACAATTCTTTATCAAAATTACTATTTTGGGTAATAACTACTTCATTTTTAATGTATGTTTTGGTTTGGTAGTTTCATTACTTGTACATTAATCATGGTTCCATAATATATATAATTTTAACAAATAAATAAAAATAATATATATTTATTATATAATTATTTATAATATTCCATAAAATTTATAGATATAAAAATGAGTTACACCATTCATGAAGATAGTATGTTTTGTGTTCGCATTAACGCTATTTACATTTTTTGATGGATGGAAAGAAATAAATGTAGATAGTAATTAAACTTTAAAGAATAATTATTATATCATATAAATCATTTATATTATTAAAATAAATCATTATTACTATCCATTTCAATATAAAATGAAAATTGAATCAAATCGCTTGGTTGAGGTGGTAGTCCAAACATACGCACGAGTGATGCAATTGTTTTCCAATGTATTGAAAGGTAATAAGGTAGATGTGATATTATAATTAAATAAGTATAATTTTGTTATAAATATCATATATATACATTAAATACATCATTATATCCAGTCCCGATAGGTGGTGATAAAGAACTAATTACTTCAGTTTGTGAGGCGGTAGTTCGTTGTACACACGATCAACGGTTTAATTTCTCATTTGATGAAAGAAGAGATGGATATAGGATAATATATCAACATAATAACATTTAAGTATATTTTAAGAGTATTTTTATTATATTTTAATTAATAATACATGATTGAATGTGGTAATATAAGGACTAAAAAGAAAGAGCTTAGTGAAGACGATTACCTTCACTTAGAAAAACATACATTTGATCTCTTATTAAGAACTCTAGAGTCGGAATTTTTGGGAACAGAAGATATATAACATAAATAATAATTTTGGGAAGATATTTTAGTAGTTTTTTGTTGATAAAAAAGAATTAATAGATGTGAATAAGTGAGGGGAGGAAGTTCCCATTTATAATTGAGGAGGAGTGGTATTTTTTTAATACCGAACCTATTCAACAGTGGGAAGTCACTATCAACCCAATTGCCTCCAAAATTGGTAAAATTGGATTTTAGGTAAGTTAATTTTGATACACACATCCACCATAAAAAAAATAAACATGTTATTCCCTTATCCTTTAATTTTACTTATTTTTACCATTTTAGTTTTCACCATGATAAAACATTTTTTATTTACCTAGAACATTTTTCCTTTAAGAATAAAAATAAATTGGGCATATTATAAACCTTTTAAAACTAATTATAAATATGAAATCAAAATTTTCAAATAAAATTTCTATGTGTGTGGAAAATTAATCTTAACACAGGTGTATGTAATGCGCAAAACCATGTTTTAACCTTAACCACGATAATTAATTTTTACTTCCTTTACTATTTATTATGACCAAAAATTAAGCTGAAATTATTAATATTAAAAATATGGAATCCATTTTATCAAATTTTATATACATAAGTGGTGTGATTTAATTTTTAATTAAACCCGTGAGCATGACGAAAATTGGGTTTTCCAAAGAAAATGTTTTCTTAAGTATAAAAAGTTTTTATATCAAAAATAAATATAAAATTGATTCAAATGAACTAAATTTGATTAATTATAATATAATTTAACTACTATTACTTTTAAAATAATTTCAAACCAAAATGGAAATTTTTTAATTCTTTAAATGAAAAGGCGGTTTTCAAAAAAACAATATTTTTTACTATTTATCAAAAAATTAATCTTTTCAGAAAAATTATAAAAAAATTAACAATAATAAAAAATGTGACATGATAATTTGTAAAATTAATTTAATTTTTTCTAATAAATTTTCTAAAAGTAGAAAATTTTAATTTTAAAATAAGTGCACAAAATTAGACGGAACCTCTTTTTAGAAAAACGCAGTTTTTAAGCCTAAAAGTGGATTTATTATTATCTCATGCTTAGAGGAAATAATAGATAAATGATAAATAATTTTAACGAATATATAATATATAAATTTAATTAAAATAATTTATAAATATTGATTAATTTAATTTACTAATATATAAAAACATTGTGCGCATAAAAACAGATTTCTAGAAAAACATTTCTTTTACTTTCAAATTATTTTTATTTTCATTTATTATCAATTGGTAACCCGTGAATTTAGTTTATAAATGTTTAAACTATATATTTTTTTTAATTTAGTTACTCTTATTCATAACATCCAATTTAATGGATAGTTTATAACGGTATTCTACGTTACCGTTCATTTAGATTTGAGGTTGCATGTATCGCAAGCCATCGAAGAGATTAAATTTATTTAAAAAGAAATATACCCTAAAATATTCTAGTATTACATTATTCTCTACTTAATAAACATTTAACCTAAATATTTTAATAATTTCACTGTACAAATATATTTTGGTAGTTATTCATCATAATTTCTTCAAGTTCCCACATTGTCTCTTCTATCTTATGATTTCTATAGAGTACCTTTACCAACTAAGTTGTCTAATTCCTCAAAAATTATTCTATAGTGTCCAAAATTTGTATAGGATATTTACTATGAGATATATAAGGTTTCAATTTTATTTCTTCATGGGTGATCACATTCATTTGGTCTAGCATGTACTTCCTTAACAATTATATATAGAAAAAATCATGTTCTTTAGAGAGACTTGGAGGCATTACCAAAAAGTAAGACAAAGCTCTAATTATTTCAAGGAATTAAAAAGGTCTGATGAACCTGGGGATTAGTTTCCCTTTCTTACCTAACCGTTTAAAAACCTTACATGGAGATACTTTCAAGAAAATGTGATCTCCCACTTCAAATTCCAAATATTTACTCTGATTAGTGGCATAGCCCTTTTGCCTCCTTTCATCTACTTTGATATATATTTGAATATTATTTACCTTTTCTATAGTCTCCTTCACAAGTTCTAGGCCTATAATATTCCTTTCACTAACTTTATCCCAACAAGTTTTAGTATGGCATATCTTTCCATATAACTCATCATACAACAATATTTGAATACTTGAATGGAAATTATTGTTATAGTTGAACTCTACCAAAGGTAAATATTTATCCCATATACAATGAAAGTCAATATATAATTACCTCAACATGTATTATAATGTTTGGATAGACCTTTTATAATTCCCATCAGGTAGAGGATGATAAAAAGTGCCCAAAAAAATATGAGTATCAAGATCCTTCTAAAGAATTTTCTTGAATTTTGATGTAAACTATGGGTCAAAATAAAACATAATTAAAAGAGGTGATCCATGAAGTATTAAAAAACAATGTTTATAGAGTCTTTCAAGTAACTCCCTAGGTAAATCTTCTCTTATATCAAGTAAATGCACAGATTTGGTGATGTGGTCAATAATAACACTTATTGCATCATTCTTTCTAGGAAAATTTGGTAATATAATGACAAAGTCTATAGTATTATCATCCCATTTACACAAAGGAATAGGTATAGGTTTCATGAATCATGTAGGATATTTTCTCTTAGCCTTAACCTATTGAAAAACCAAACATCTGGAAAAATAATTAGTAATTTCCTGTTTTATATTACCCCGCCAAAAATGTTCCTTAAAATCTATATAAAGTTTGGTGAAACCAAGGTGTATAGAGAAATTAAAGATATTATAATCATCCAAAAATATATATTTTTAACTCAGGTAATAATGAGATGAATATCCACATTCCAAATTTTAAAACACCATCTTCACAAATGAAGTCTTCCAATTTTAAAAAATTCGCAACTTTAATTTTCTTTTGAAAAATATCATCATCATTTTGAGGAATTTTTATATTTTCCCACAAAGATGGTTTATAAATCATTTGAAAAATTAGTGATGTATCCTATTCATAATAATTAAAAAATCCATCTTTACTAGATCCATGAATATATGTTCCCTATTGATCCTCATTTTGGAAAAAACTCTATGATCTTTATTTCACAATGTATCTTCTACCTTATTTGACTTTTGTATGTGGTAGTGTATTGAGAAATCATAATATTTGTGTAGATAAGGACATATAATTTTCATCATATTGAGCTCTTTTTGTGAAAATATGTATTTCAGAGTCATATAGTCCATGTATATCTCACATATTTTTCCATAGATTTAATGCATCCATATCTTTAAAGAAAAGAATATGTATTCCAACTCAAGATCAAGGGTTGAGTATTTTTGTTCATGAAACTTTAAATACCTTGATGCACAGGAAATAACTTTATTATTATATATAAATAATCAACCAATTCTCTTCTTCCTTGCATCACTATATATCAGAAATCTATTATTTCTTAATATTAGATTAAAAATTGGATCATTCACCAATATTCTCTTCCATTCTTCAAAATATTCTTCACATTCCTTTGTCTAAATGAACTTAACCCCATTATGAGTAAGATTAGTTAATAGACTAACCAATTAGGAAATATTTTTAACAAATTAATGATAGTAACCTTAAAAATAATGAAACCACATACCTCAGTTATATTCTTTGGTGTAGACCATTTATGGACTGCCTTTATCTCCACAGGATCAACTAAGATCCCATCCTTGGAGTCAATATGTCCAAGAAAAGAAACTTTATAAATCCAGAATTCACACATTATAAATTTCTCATATAACAATTTTCTTCTAAGAGTGTCAATAATGATTCATATATGATTCTCATGGTCCTCATATCTCTTAGAGTAAACCAATATATCATCAATAAATACCACAAAAAAACATCAAGATATTCCTTGAATACTTTGTTCATTAGATCCATAATAATATATGGTGCATTAGTTAATCAAAATTAAGTTACTATTAACTAGTAATTTTCATACCTCATATGAAATGTTGAATTTGGAATATCTTCCTTTATTACCCACAATTGATGAAACCCAGAAAAAAGTTTAATCTTTGAAAAATATTGAGCTTCATGAAGTTGATCAAATAAGTCATCAATGTGGGGTATATGATACATGTTATTTATAATAATAACAATAATTTACCTATAATAAATACACAAACTCATAGATCCATATTTATTCATAATGAAAAGAATAATATCTTCCAAATTTTAAACATTAGGGTATATAAATTTCTCATCACACAAATCCTCTAGTTTGTTCTTTAACTACACTAATTATTTAGTGGTCATTATATAGGGATTCTTTAATATAGGTATTGCATTAGAGATTAAATCAATATAAAATGAAACTTCATGCTATATTGTATGTTTAGGAAATTCATTAGGAAATACATAAATGTATTCATGAATAATAGGTATATCCTCGATTTGAATATTACCTTTCCCATACATAGATTGTGTTTGATATTCTCCCCCAAGGATCTAATTTAGAAGAACTACTAGGGTGGATTAAGACATGATTGGATAATAAAGTATCCCCTATTAATATAATGAATTACAAATATTTATTATGAATCATAATTTATTTCTCTTCTTAATAAATTTTTTCTGTATATTTTAAAATCCAATCCATTGTAAGGATTATATAAAAATCAACCATAGTTGTAATAATGAAGTTAGAAAATATGGAACATTTATGATTCATGATTGAAACTAACTAACACATTATTGTTTCGATGAATCTTTTACTGGGAGTCTTTACTGATAAATCCCTTATTAAGGTTTAAATAAAATATCTAATTTTCTTAGAAAACTTGATGATATAAAAGAGTGTCAAAATCCAGGACCAAATAAAGCGTTGCCTTAATTTTAGGATATGATTAAAGGACCATAAACCACATATTTATAAACTTCAACCTCTTCTGTTATAATTTTATAAGCTTATCCTTTCTCTCTTAGCCTTTTTTGGGGAGAATTCCCTTGACACCTAGGAAAATAATTTTCATAATGCTTTATATCCTACAGTTGAAGAATTTCCTATTGGTAGATTCTTTTTTACCTTATAATCATAAGCTTGATGGCCTTTCTCTCTACACATATTGAAAACTCTAATTCCCAGCAATCATTTTCCATGGTGTTTCTTTATATATTTATTACAAGTTCAAAATTCTACCCCTCCCTACTTATCATTTTTTCGTATTTTCTTTTCCAAAGTGCTCATACACCCTCTTCTTATCTTGATTTCCATCAAATTCATAAGACTTGTAAAATTATTTTTCTGTCTTGATATCACGTGATACGATGTCCTCATATTATAATAATTTTTTGGCGACTAATACCCTTTGAAGGATTGGATTAATACCATAAAATAAATTGTAAACCTTTATCTTTTGATTACATATGTAGTCCACCGCATTCCTTTCTAACCTTATAAATTTATCTTCATACTTAGAAACATTTTCCTCTTTATTTTACCTCATACTCAAGAATTTTATCTCCATATCTTCTCATTACTCACGTGGAAAATATTTTTCCAAGAAGTGTACATTAAAATACTTCCATTTAATTTTCATTATTTCCTCCCCGTACTTAAAGCTTTGAATCATTGAATACCATTGATTATCATCCCTTGAGAGAGAATCATCTTTTATGAAAAGTCTCTCCCTTTCATTAGTTACCAAAGTAAGAAATATCTTCTCTAGGTAACTTATCTATTACTTATCTAAAAATGGATATGAAAACCTTTTAAATGATGGATGTTTTTATGCATGAAATGGTATAACATTGTTACACCACATTGTGGATTAGTAGGATTCTCTATATGAGTAATATTATAGTTGATTACCTAAGTCACCTACACCAATATAGTTATAATTTGTTCAGATCCTACTGTAACTCCAACTTCAGCATTATTTTCTTTACCAAGAGGAAAATCCCTTCATGGATTATTTATATTGGTATGGTTTCTATTCCTTCCAATAGGTTACATTTATTAATATTATAATACACTAGATCGCATCATAAAATTATGAATCATAATTTATAATTTCAAGAATTCTAAAACACTTACCATAAATTAAAAATGTATGTATAACTAATATCAAAATCATAAACTTGGTATATTTGGGTGTATTCTCAATTCATAAAAATATTTTCATATCCTTAATAATGGTTTATAAATAAAATTTGGATTAACCCAATCATATCCCATGGGAGGTTCAAACCAAGTGTGCAACAAGGTCTATTATCTTGCATTGGGTGATGATCAAGTCAAAGTCTGATGTTGCTTTTCAGTGTTATTATCCCTCAGTAAAACTATTCTAGATCCAGATCCACTTATAGTATCTAGACAAGGATATATTTTCAGGAAGAACACATAATCTCTACCTTATTATGATTTTAGGATATTATCCTATACTTATATTTATCCTCAAAGTCATTCAAATGGAAATATTCCCTAATCTATGTTTTTCTAAATCTTGTTCCCAAGGTTTTTACTAAGATTTATCTAATACCAACTATAAATAACCTAACCCTATTAGACTTGCGTCAATAGTTATTTTATTATATTGCTTATACATAAAATAAATCACATCCTAAAGGACTAAGTAGTTTAATAGTAGTGGAAAAAACTAGATACATACTTGAATTTTACATTACATTTGAAAAATAAAAATAAAACATGGTATTTATTTAGAACACCGATGTTCCCTTTATCATATCACTACATATCAATCAGAATAAATTTCTTGGTATCCTGGGGAAACAAAACTTAACAAAAGGTTAATCTCAGATGATCAGTAAGGGTATGTGTAAAGTGGAAGTTGTCAAAAATACATAATGTATAATTAATATGGAAAGGTAAATAACTAAAAACACATTCCATTTAATCAATAACTTTATCATGAAGAATAATATGGAATGAATAAATGATGATAAAATAATGACATATAAATATTAACATGAGCTTAAAACTTATCCATGGATATCATAACTATAATGCCCTGACCCTAGTTACCCAGAATCGGTGCATTATTACATAACATTATCATGATACAATGAATCATATCCCGAAATAATGATCAGTTTTGTATCCTTGGAAGTACTAGATACATACATAAGTTTTACATTACATCATAATATTAAAAAAACAACATTGTGTCCCCTTTGAACACTCTTATATCCCTTGTCTTATTCCTATAGGTTAATCATAATACACTTCTTTGCATACTGGGAAAAATAAAACATAAGAAAGGGGTGAGATCAAATGCTCAGTAAGGATAACAATATAGTGGAAACTTTCATAAATAAGAACAAACATTTAAGGAAATGTATAAGACTAGAACACAAGCATTTTAAATTTAAACTTCAGCATAATATGGAAAAGATAAATAAAATAATTTCATTTACTTATTCACATGGATCTTATACTAGTCGAATAATCACATGTATTATCAGTAGCCAATTTCATAATTATGGAATGCATAATGCCATACTTCATAACCATATAGTCAAGGCCTTATGCCAAGAATATATAATAATATTTTTTTAAGGCCTTATACCAGGATACTAGTTTGTCTCATGATACCTACTGATGCATCGAGGATCTATAACAGGCTCCACTCGTAACTTACTGAGTCCAATGAATTTCTCATATGAAAGGGTGAAACATAATCTAAACATTCATATTAAAACTAGCATACAAAATGTCAATACTTTAACCATAAACCATGAATGGAATAAAAATAGCACATCCACAGTCAAACATAACTCATTCAATACAATATGGAATATTATATTATAATAAATTAACCTTAATTGATAATAATGAAGGATATTGACATAGATGAAAATAATCATCAAAACTATTTGAGAGAAATATCCCCTTTTTTCTTGAAAACATTTACAAGTGTCACTATTTATCAAGAAGCTGTTTAAAATAGATTTTTGAATAAAAGTATCCCATACCACTTTGAAAAATTTAAAAGGAATTTTAATTTTAAAACATTAATTTCCATATAAATAAATCCTTAAAATAATTTTTAAAACATGGACATTAATGAGAAAGATTTAGAATAATAAATTTTTAAAACATTTAAAATGATATTTTAGTTAGAGTTCCTAAACAAATGAGAGATGCTTGAATACAAATAATTGAGGTAATAAAAATTTAATAATATCATGAGAATAAATGGATTCATGATATATTATGTCAAAGTACAGTATATACACCAAATAAAAGTGAATTGGCACATAAAAACAAAGAAGTCTCAATGGAATGTAAGTTGAGATGAAATCCCCAATAAAGACTGTATCCTTAGGTTAATGATAAATCAATGACAAAATTATGTGTGAAAAATATAAATACACTAAATATTGTTGGATATTCAGTGTAAAAAAATCAGAGGGCATTCACACATATTCTTGTAACAACAACACCAATGACTTGGATATTTAACTCAATGAATGAAAATTGAGTTAAGATTACTCTTATCAAGTTCATATCGATGACATAAAAATTTATCAATGGAGTGATTATGTGTATCAAAATAATATCCAAACAAATAAGAGTTTAAATTACTATATAAATAAATAAATAGTGATTTTACACATAATCTTGGATTAAAATAATCAATGAAGTTTGCGTAAAACCCAATGAGTGGAAATCGAAATTAGAAATTCCCTTACCGATTAGGTGACTTAGGAAATATACACCCCATGAAAGAAGTATCATACAATGAATATGTAAATACAAATAAATTAAAATATATTAAATAAGGAACACAATCATGGGCAGTATATACACCACACATAAGAAAATAGTGTCAATATAGCATGAATCTCACATAAATGATAAGTGAGATGAAATCCCATTACTATGTTGTAATCAATCGAGTCGTATGATAAAAAGTTAATAACAACCAAATGAATTATATAATACCATGAATATAAAGAGAATAATGATAATATATATCAAATGGAAGTACACAATACACCACATGCAATAAATAAGTGGTGAACAATGGAAATCTCATGGAATTAAAAGTGAGATAAGAAACCCCTTACCTTGTACTTTTCCATGGTAGAGGGTACGTTAATATCTTGTATAATAGTTTAATAATTTTTATACAAGAACTACATATATAAATAATATATCATATATGGTCCTCTAATATTTATTTGTTAATAATATTTTAGTAGTATCATCATTTTGGGTGTTAACTGATCTGTTTTCCTTTATATGATTAGTTACGTAAGCCATGTTTGTTATGGATAGGATGCATTTTATTCATATCCAGAAAGATATTAAGTTATTAAACATTGTTTTTAATCTTAAAATGAAAATTATTATTGAATGATTACGATGGGGAATGAATCTCATCATGTTCATGGAGACGGTAATCTGTACGTACGCATGAGTGACAATATCATTATATTGATGGTGAAATAGTATGTAATTTGATGGTATATAATATATGTACAGAATCATTAACATGTTATAATTATTATTTTCAATAGTTATGATCATTATTATACCCATCCAAGGAATGAATTTTTTGAATAAAAAACTACACCATGACGTGGAGACAGTAAGTTGTACGTGCGCACGTATGGTGACTTTGTCATTCATATGATGGATAGAATAATAAATATGGTTATACCATTTTTATAATAACATAAAAGTATATCTAATATACTGGATTTATTATTTTATAATGGAAAAAATAAAGAAAGAGGAAGTGGAAGAAGAAATAAACTTGAAAGAGGTGATGAAATATTTACCTCTTCTTCGGGTTCTTCCTTTTGATTTGATCAAAAGGGATCCTTAGGTTGGATTTCTGACCAATGGAATGCCTCTGGGATGAAGGGAGGATATTTGGGAGGATATTTGGGTAGGTTTTGGCCAAGCCAAATGGCTTTGGAGGAGTGAAATTAATAGAAGGGGAAGTACCCTTTTATAAGAGAGGTGAGGGTCACTTTAGGAAAATCTTGAAATATTATTTTATAATAAAATCATTTTTGGTTTCCAATGGCACCAAAATGATTTATTTCAAGGCTAAGCTGGGTATCAGTTGAAAAACACTCAACCAATAGGTTTTAGATAGTTTTAGGTCTCCATATTAACCTTATCTTTTAGATTTAACTCTTAGTTAAATAGTTTGACATTTACCATATCTCTTTGTATTTTTATATTATATGGTTAATAAAATTACTATAACAAGACACGATAACCCCAAATAGTTCATTATTATTATATATAACCTTATATAAATCTTTTGACAAAACCTTAATTTTTTAAGAATATTATATCAATTAATAATATAGTATTTGTTTTAAAAACTCAATTATGTCAATTTTTTAAACTATTTAATATTTGGTTTTTGTGAAAATCATAAAAATATGATTACTTAGAAAAAAAATTATTTAATCATCCCTAACATGTCATATTAACCTAGAAAATTAGTTTACTTCATCAAAAGTTTCAAATTAAATTTATTTTGGATATTTATAATATCAATTATTTTAGTCTTTCATTAATAAGGTAATTACTACATCATCATTGTGTCATAAATAAATTTAATTATATAATGTCTAAAATTTATAAATAAAATACCATTATGTATGAAATATTTTCATATTTCTAATTAATATTTATAGTCGAATTTATCTTATGTATAACCCTATTTAAAAAATAGTTTAGTTATTAAACTTTGAGTTTAATGCTATTAAATCTTCATTATATAAAATAATAATAAATGTCCTGATCTAATCCAAGTAGACCAAAAGGAACATATTTTATTCCTAAGGTTGTTTTTGGTATAATTACACTTATCCAATAGAATTAATACATGTGTTAGGGTAATTATAATATCATTTTTACCCTTAATTACCCTATTTACTTTTAACCGTGGTAAATAAAAGTCAAACGTAACTATTCACAAAAAATTATTTTCATCTTATTGAACCACATTTTACTTAATGATTTAAACTATTTCCCTTATATTTTGGAAATTCAAGTCACAAAAATGGTAAAATTATGTTTTATGCAAATTTGTAAATGCTCCTAGAAGGTGGGTAAAAACGGTAAAAAGTTCAATAAATTTTTTTATATCAAATTTTATTATAAAATGACTCCAATTAATTACATTGAACTTATATAAGTATTAAATATATATTTCTAATTAAAATAAATTTAAATAAAATCAATAATTATTTAAATAAAATGTTTGTTTAAAACTATAATGTAGTGTTTTTCACTATTCATCAAAAATTGAATGTTTTCAGAAAAATACAAAAAATCTACCCTATGATAATTTTGATATTATAGATTAAAAAATGAATTATATTTTACCAAAATTAAAAACATATAAGTTTCATTAATTAATTTAAAATTAATTACCGTTGTCAAAACCAAAAAGCAGGTTTTTAAAAAGTAAAAACTATCAAAAGATTGACATGTGTTTATGTCAAATTTAAATGTAAAATTACTTATAATGACCTAAATTTTATTAAATGATAAAAATTTAATCTAATTATATATCCAAACCATTTAAATTTATAATTTAGCACTATAAATTATTTGTATTAAAAAAAATTCAATTAAAATTTAGTATTTTTCAGTATTCATCAAAATATGAAAGTTATCATAAAAGTACCAAAAAATTACCCCAAATAAATTTTTATGTCCCGATTCTAAATAAGAATTCAATTAAATTAAATTGAATACATAAAAGTGTCAAATATTTTTTAAAAAAAGGGTTTTCCATTAGAAGGTGGTAAAATTGCATTTTTGAAAAATACTTTTTTTATGTGAAAAATGAATTTGTTCATATATTACATCGAAGAAACAAATAATGTGGATTCTAAAATTATATAGAGTATATAAAATTCAAAATTCAGTTAATAATATTCATAATTTATTTTTGAATGGCTAGTTTGGTAACTCGTGGTGCGCTCAAACTCGGTGTTGCGTATAACGCAAGCTATTGAATTACTTTAAAGAAAATAACTTATTATGAAATATTGGGGTGTTACAATAAATAATAAAATAATTACATGGGCAGAAATAATTAATCTCATAACGTTGGAATATATAATTTATAACTTCATAAACATACAATCAATGCCTTCTGCTAAGATATATTGCACAAATGGGTAAATCCTTAGCCAAATACTCAAGCTAGTTTGTCTCATTAGACCTACTAATGTATCAAGGGGATATAGTGGGACCCTCCCATCACTTACGAAGTATAATTAATTCCTTATGTGAATGGGTATAAACATAATAAATGTAAGAAAATTTATTGAAAAACTATCATACAAAATTTTAATACTTTCCCGAATCAATATACAAAATCATAAACCATCTAGAATAATATGAATAATGGTATAAAAATAGTACATCACCAATCAAATTGATCATAAAAAATCTGAATAAAAAATAATTATGAAATCATTACAACATATCCCTAATGGATCATAATTATAATAAGGGCCTTTTTCACTGATGAATAGAAATACCATAAAATTTTCGTTAAAAACATTCTTCAGGAAAATACCCTTTTCAATTTGAAATTCAGTTTTCCAAACTAAAAAATTCCAGAATATTAGGAAACACATTATTTGAAAATAATCTTGGAAACTTGTAAATTAAGCTTAAAATTAATGAGTTTTCATGATTGTGGAAAATTCATTTCATTATAAGTATGTTAAAATAGATATCCCTTTCACATTTTTGGTAAAAAGTAAAAAAATATCTCATTAAGAAAATGATAGGAAGATTCCATTTAATACATTTTTTAAAAATTAAAATGTGGGTAAAAAAGACTTTTAACAATCATAATATAATTTAAAAAAAATTAATATATTTATAGAAAATATGGACAAGTAAGAGAAAGGATATTCGACCTAAGAGAGAAATGAAGTCGATTTTAGTTTAAAAATTTATTCTTGTCCATTGAGTTCTTAAAGAGTGTAAATTTAAAAGGAAAAATTTTAATTTATATAAATAAATAAAAGATAATAAAATATATTAGGTTTGTTATTTAAAGATAAAATAATTTCCCTGGTGGATACTTAAACATAAACAATCTTGGATAACGATGAGAATATGAACTAAACCCTTTCTTCGGGTCTGAATTCTTTCATACGTGTTTGATCCTCCTATATAATAAATATATATTTATTATAAATATATTAAAGAAAAATAATCATATTTATCATACCATATATTATCTAATTATAATATCTTATCACCCATTTATTAATAATTAATTTTTAAAATCACTATTTTGGATAATAACTGTTTCATTTTTCATGTATGTTTTGATTTGGTAGTTTCGATCATTTTAATTTGATCATGGTTCCATAATATCCAAAATTTAAACAATAATATAAATATAATATATATTTATTATATAATTATTTATAATAGACCCTAAAATTTATATACAGAAAAATGAGTAACATTGTTCATGGAGACGATGGGTTATGTGTATGCATGAACATTATTTTCATTTTTTGGAAAATTGAATGAAAGAAAAATAAATAATAATTCAAATTCTAGAAATAATTATTATATTATATAAATCATATATATTCATAAATTAATCCTTATTACCTTCCATATCAATATAAAATGAAAAAAATAGTCACATCGCTTTATGGAGGCGGTAGTCCACACATACGCATTAATGACGTTATCATTTTTCAATGGATTAGAAGGTAATAAGGTAGATATGATATTATAATTATAGAATTGTAATTATTTCACAAATATCATATATATATATATATATTAAATCCTTAATTATATCCATCCATGAGAGGTGGCCGTGGAAAACGAATTATATCTATTCACGAAGCGATAGTCTGTCATACACATGATCGACAGTTTTGTTTCCAATTTGATAGAAAAGTAGAAGCATATAAGTAAATCCATCAACATAATAACATCTCAGTATATTTTTTATATTGTTGTTGTTATATTTTATCTATTAAAACTTGAGTGAAGGTGTTAATATAAGGATTAGAAATAAAGAGTATTGTGAAGGCAATTACCTTCACTTAGAAAAACCTCCTTTCGATCTCTTATTAAAGACCCTAGGGTTGGTCTTTTAGGGAGACCAAAAGCTCTAAAATGGATAAGGATTTTGGGGAGAGATTTTGGAAAAAAATTCAATTTAAATGGATTGATAGGTGTGAATAAGTGAGGTGACATGGTTCCCTTTTATAATTGAGGAGGAGGGGCATTTTTTAAATACCCAAAACTATTCAATAATGGGAAGTCACTCACGACCCAAGTGCCTAAAAAAATGATAAATAATACAGTTTGAGGGAAGTTAAGTTAGATCCACACCTCCACCATAAAAAAATAAACATTTTTTAAAAATTTTATTCCCTTATCCTTTAAGTTTACTTATTTTTACCATTTCAGTTTTCAGCATAGTAACTCATTTTTTTATTTACCTGTGTAATTTATCATTTATGACTAAAAATAAATGAAACTTATTAGATAATTTAGACCTATTAATTATAAATATGAAATCCAAATTATCAAAAAAAATCATATGTGTGTTGAAAATTAATTTTAACACAGGTGCATGTAATGCTCAAAACCATATTTTATCCTTAAACGCGGTAATTAATTTTTACTGTCTTTACTATTCATTATGAAATAAAATTAAGTTGTCCTTATTACTTATATTAATTATTCTAATTAAAAATATTTAATCCATTTTATCAAATTAAATTCACATAAGTGGAAAATTTTAATTTAAAATTAAACCCACAAATGTGATGAAAACACGGTTTTCCAAAGAAAAGGTTTTCTTAAGTATAAAACGTTTTTATATCAAAAATAAATATAAAATTGATTAAAATAACTTAAATTAGACTAATTATAATATAATTTAACCACTTTTACTTTTAAAATATTTTTAAAACAAAATTTTAAATTTTAAATTCTTTATAAAAAGGAAGTTGTTGATAAAAAATAGTATTTTTACTATTCATTGAAAAAAATAATCTTTTTAGAAATTTATAAAAATTCACTAAAAGATAATTTTTAAATTATTATTTAAAAAATTAACTTTATTTTTTCCAATAAAATTTCTAAAATTTGAAAATAATTAAAATAAGTGTGAAAATGGGACTAAAACACTTTTTAGATCAATACAGTTTTTTAGTATAAAACTGGATTTATTCTTATCTCGTGCTTAGAAAAAATATTAGATGAATGATAAAAAATTAAATTTAATATATAATATATAATTTTCATCAAAAGAATTCACTAATATTTATTGATTTAATTTATTTAGGGAAAAACAAATCGTGCACATAAAAATAGTTTTTCAGAAAAACATTTCTTTCATTTTCAAATGATTTTTATTTTTATTTCTAATCAATTGGTAAATAGTGAATTTAATTTATACATGTGTAAACTATATACTTTTTATAATTTAGTTATTCTTATTCATACCTACTAATAAAATAGATACGTTATAATGGTAAACTATATTACAATTTATTTAGACTCAGGGTTGCATATATTGCACTATCGAAGAGATTAAATTTAAAAAGAAATTCATCATAAGATTTTTAGGTGTTAAAATTTTTATATATAATTTCTTGTAGAACTATTTCATTATTTAATAATTTATTATGGATCATTGTAACATTTTTTATTTTCTAATTCATTTTTCTTAACTTTCATATCACAATGGCATCTTCTAGTGATTTTTCTTTGGGGGAGATTGTTCGTGAAAGATTAATCGATTTGGAATGATACAATAAGTAAGAATATTTGATATAAAAGTATTATAAAATTTCAATGACAGGAAAATATTATTTTTCCCATTAAATAGTGACAATTTTTATACCCTCATATCATCCATAAATTGTATTCATTAATGGCTTTTGATGAATCGAATGAAGAAAGGAAGGTAAAATTTTAAGTTCAGGAACATGAATTTTTTTCAACTATTAAAATTTTCACATAAGTTAATGGATTGTTACTTGATGGAGAAGTGTTATTCATATCTGATAAACTTATGGAAGTATCCAAAATATTCAATAGAGAGAGAAACTTGTAGAGATTATTTTAAATTAAATAAAAGGTACACAAAATATATCACATGGAACCAAAATTTAGGATTGTATTCTAGTAGATTCAAGGATTCATAATTTTAAGTAAGTTGGATAAATAAATTATTAAAATTCAGAAAATTTATGTGTTGGTTTTACATTATAGAATTATGTAATTTAACTTTTTAAATTTATTTCGGATTATATTGAGGTTGTGTGCTCAGGCCTTGTGAAGATGAAGATACTTCTTTACTAAAGGATTTTGAAGTAGATGTTAGTGAATATTTTGGGAAAGTAAGGTTTGAATAAACATAGAATTATTGAGATATTCAAGTATAATATATTGAAAAATAAAATTATTTTCAAGATTAATCTAGTTTATGATTTTTTTTAAAATAATTTTTTAAAAAAAGAAACAAAATTTAAACTTTCAAAATCTGAGAATAAGAAAAAGTTAGCTAAGCATAAATGAAAGAATGTTAGTGATCTATTAATAAAAAATACTCCTCTTAGAATATGAATTTAATTTTTGAGAACCCATATATTAAAATATTAAATGATTTTTTGAAAATCATAGAGATGAATAGAAAATTGGGGCTGATGAATCGAGAAATAAATTTGAGAAGAAAAAAGTATGAAAGAATATTTAAATTTGTCTAAATCAAAAGCTAAGGATTATAAAAAATAAGAAATAAATTAGAATTATATAGAGAATCAAAATTAATATTCATTTATGATAAACAATATTAATATTTATCTACCTAAACTAACATTATAGAGATAGCTAAAGAAGTTCAAAATACACCATAGAATAAACTAAGCTTCTAATAATCTTATTTTGAAAAATGGGAGACAAAATTAATAGAATATTTTTATCAACCTTCATCAAAATAATTTTCTCTTCTACTTATAGAAATTGGTAATAAAGCATGAAATTTATTTGAGGTAATTTAAGAAGTTAATTTTAAAAAGTGAACTCTACATTAGGGTTCAAAATCAACATCTTCTAAAACATCATAAAACCTTGAGAACTAATTCCAATTTTAAAGCTACAAACAATATGAAGAAACCTTTATTAGAAGAGGATCATAATCATCTAAATTTATTTTATAAATCCTTCCTAATATGTACTCTATGTTGAGTTTACTACAACTTTGAAGTGTGGAATTTCAAATATCTTGGTTTCATAAATATATTTTAGACCCACAAGTTGAAGTGAATATGGATTTATTCAACTTTAAGGAAAATATCCACCAGCAGTTCCAAAATTTTAAGAGAATGTAGAAATTAATCACATGGAAACACATTGAAATCAGTTACCTTTTAGATAAAATTTTTTCATTGAAAAATGAGTTAATTGAAGTGAAATTTAATTTTCTTAAATATGAAGAAAAATTTTTAAAATTTAAAGAGAAGACTCACTAATCTTGGTTTAAGTAATAAATTTCAAATTTCTTTATTTATTATGGATTTTATTTCTTGTGTTATTATTCTTCCAAATGTTTAATTTTAATCCTTAGTGTATCTATTACTTTTTGTCTATTTAATAATTTTACTTGTCTTTAACAACCATGATTTCTCTTATTGCTTAATTTTCTATGATATTTTATTTTATGTACCAGTTTTTGAAAATAACAATAGGAGAAACATTAGAAATTTTGTAAAATTATTTATGGTAAGTTTTAATTTATTAAAGTGGGATATATTTTTATTTTAATATTTTTTAAGTTGTGTTTTAAAGAGTAGAATATAAATTTTAATGAATGTTAAAATTGAGAAGAGTTTCATTGGAAGTTATGGGATTTTTTGCTTTAAAATTTTTGTAAAACATACATTTTATTATGTGATTTATGATTTTAAAAATGGGGGTGATTGTTAAACCACTTCTTAAATGTCTTATTATATATTTGTTTTATAATCACAATATACTTTACTTTGATTTTGACCAAACTTGTTGTTTTTATAATTATTGTTATCATGTAGCCTTAACTTATAATTCATTAAGTTCTAATTATTTAAAGTTGATCCATTAATTTTTCTATCTTTATGAAGATTCATTCAAAACTATCCAATGGAAAATAGAGTTTCTTACAATTTTATTGAAACCATATTGAAGAATTCAAAAAATTATTACACTGAAGTCAATAGATAGAGAAAAAAATTATGGGAATGAAACATGGACATAAAAGTGATGACTTTATACTAATTATGAATATATTAGTTGACTAAATTTTAGAACTATACTACATAAGTTCCTTTGATATATTTTATTATAATGTTTCTTCAATGCGTCTATCAAGAGATTTCGTTATATGAGGGAATATTTTAAAAGTTCTAAGTCTTTCTACTTGTAATTTTTTATTCCAATTTTGAGTGATCGAAGAGATTCTAGGGCTAGGAATTTGATACATATGAACTAGTTGTTCAAACAAGTATTGGTATTTTACTTGTTTTTTATCAAGTGTATTGAAGAGGATATTGATTATAGATTTGCATTCAGTTGACGTTTCACTAAAAAAGTTCCCTGTGTGAAACTTGTACCTTCTAATTATGTAGATTGAAGAAGTTCGTAGTGTGAAACTTATACCTTCCAATCAGGTAGATTGAAGAAGTCCCATATTTTGATTTTGTATCCCTTGAGTATGGTTATTGTTCTTATTTTCTATTTGGTATAAAATAAAAGAGTTCCCTCGACTGGAACTATAATATCCTTTGAATATTTTTTTAAAGGATTTTAAGTATTATTATCCTAAACTCCATTTCATTTTTATTATATTGTACTTATTTCCAATTGTGTTTCTTACCTTGGTTAAGTGTTTATCACCCAAATGTTTTATTTTTTTTAGTTTTTATACTTTGATAGTTGTTTTTACTCTGATATGGTTGAATCATGCATCATTCAAATGGTTTATATTATTGAGTAGGAAAATTATAAATTTTTTTTGTGACTTAAATTCACACTCCCTATTGGGAAACATGATATCTAAGATGTAATATATGTATAAATTGAGAAGTTTGAGGCTGAGGTTTCTTAGTAGTGGCTCAATAACATCTTTGAGATTTATAGTTTCATATTCTATGAAGGTTAATAATAAAGGTTTATCTAGGAAATATTATATTTGGAAGTTACAATGAAGGAATTTAAAATAAATGGAGTCAATTTAATGTGGTAAGAGTCCTGTGAGAGATAATTTCAAGATATTAAAGGGAGTTTCATGTATATTTCATTCCTGAATATACAAAATATGGGTATTGAGTATACATTTTACTGTGATGTATCATAAGTGGGTCTTGGAGAAGTTTTGATAAAAGATGTGAAAGTAGTCCATTATGGGTCTAAAAAGATAAGTTCACATGAGAAGAACCACCCAATACATGATCTAGAAAAAGAAACAAGTTCACACAAAGAGATGTTGGTGTTGCTGCCTATTGGGTGAGTGGTTCATGGTGTATACTAACCATAAGAGACTAAGGTATATATTATCACATTGTGACTTGAACCATCAAAAATGGAGATAATTAATGTGTCTGTATTCATTTAATTTTGAAATATAATAAACACTTAGAAAATGAAATTTAATTGATGTTTTATTGAGTTGAAAGATTCAGAAATAGGTGGTTCAGAATGTTAGTAACTGCTAACAATTTGTGAGCCTCTTCAAGAAGATTAACATTTTCATTTAAGAGTATAAATTAAGGGTTTTTATCACTATATTTAACAAAACATACTCACTCCTAGATAAGTTGAATATGGTTTAGATATGTGAATTATATTTTCTAGTGATGGGGGACAATATATATTTATAGTGGGGAGTCGCTACCTGGCTAGTCCCAAGATACTGATGTGATCCTTTATGTATGGAATCATATGGAAGTCCCTTTGAGTATTTATAGTGATATGATATGGGATTCACATGCCTCAAGATAATATATTCAATTGGGGATTACCAAGATATACCACAACATTTAGAGGCGGTATTGGTGGCCTAGGATGAATAGGGTTGTAATAGTGTTTACCTTGTGATGTTTAACCTATTAACGAGTAAAGGAAAAACATCAAGGCCTTGATGGTATTATTCATACTCTTCCCATTATTGAGTGGTAGTGGGATAATGTGAAAATATATTTAATAATATTATTTATGATTTCACCTTGTGATAGTGATGTGGATTTGGATTTCATGGACTAATCAACAGAGGTCAAACATTTCCTATTAATCTGAGGGACCCATTTCATCAATGAGTTGGGATGGTGATTTGATCAGGACATGGTGAATTTTTATAGGGTTCATATAAGAAGAATATATTATTAATATTCCCATTTTACATAACTCTTCATGAATGGGTTATAGTTATTTCTTGATTTGAATATTCATTTGATAATTTCTTACCATCCTCAAACAGACAAGTAGTATGATGATATAATTATGGTATTATAGGGAATATTTCGAGTATGTGACCTTAATTTAGATGGTTTATAGGAGAACTATATTTTTATTATGTATCATATAAAAAATATTTATTATTCATTGATTCATATGACATAATTTTATGCCTTTTTTAAGACCATGTTGATCACCAGTGTGATTGCTAAAGATCAAAGAGTATTCTATTACTATGATATGTCTTGTTAGGAGAAATTGAAGAATATATAGTTGATTAAAAAGTTATAGGTGACAAAAAATATTAATTATTTATCTTATTTAAATAGATGGTGTATTTATTATGGATTTTAGGTGATCTTTTGGGTATTATTGTGAGTGTCTCATCGATTGGGACACTCATATGCAAGCAAAGTTAGCACCAAGATTCATGGGTTTGTTCAAGGTTGTCGATAGAATTGGTATTGTGGTGTATCGGTTAGTTATTACTCATATATATAGTGTTATACAAGACATATTCCATTTATCTTAGCTTTGGAGATTCCATATTGACCCTTCTCACATGACCAGCATCTATGATGTGTCATTCAAGGAATAGTTTATTTGTATCATGGATCAAACTGAGAAGATCCTATATGGAAAGATGGTACCTCTAGTGTGTAAAAAGAGATAACATGGGAATATCTAAGAAGATACATAGGATAAATAGGTCTATATGTAGGCATATTGGGGGGATTTGTTCACCAACGTGGCCTGGTAATGCATCTTAGGGATGAGTTTCCATGTGGTGGGGAGGTTGTAACACTACACCTGTCTCAAGGTATGAGTCCAATATAATTTTCTCCAAACCTAATTTATTTTTAAGTTTTTTTATGTTTTTTATTTTGGGTTTGGTTTTGGGAATTCATGTATTGTAATAAGTCATCAGTTATTTTCATAGATGACATTCATTACTTGGTGGAAGCAAATAGAGGGGAAGTATCTCTAGGTGGGAATCAAGTATCCATTTTATACTATCTTGAACCAACTGTAAGGTCCCAACCCCAGTTTTCTAGAGCCAGTTTCTTATTTTAATACATTGGAATATAAACAAGTAATATGTATCCCAAAGGACTGAGTAGTTTAGCAACTTTGGAAATAAGATACATACATAAGTTCAACATTACAACTTGAAAATAAATACAACATAGAAACTCCTTTGAAAACATCCATAACTCCTAGGTTATTTCTGTATGTCATTCATAATATACCTCTTTGTGTCCCTAAAAAAATGAAACATAAGAAAGGAGTGAGCTCAAGCACTCGGTAAGGGTAATAAAAACAGCGTAAGATGTCATAAACATAAACATTAGGCATGATTAATAACTAGAAACACGTTCCTTTAAAAATGAACTTGAACACATTATGGTAGCAATAAGAGATGAATAAATAATGTCATAATAAAACATAATCATGGGTATTATACTAGATAAATAACCACATGAACCAGCAATATTATTTTTATAATGAGGGAATGCATTATACAGGACATCATAACCATACTGTCAAAGCCTCGTACCAAGACCATAAATAATCATTTTGTTAATGTCTTGTACCAAGACTGTAGTTTTTCTCATGAGACCTACCGATGCACTGAAGGTCTATAGAGGGACCCACCTTACACTTACTATGTACAATTCATTCCTCATATGAATATATATAAACATAAACAACATATACATTCATATTGAAACTAATATATGGAATTTAAATAACTTTCCCCGAATATTAAGCATAAACACTAACCATTCAGAGTAAATTGGGGAATGGTTTTAAGATAGAACATCCACAATCAAAATAATAATAATCCATTAAATTAAATATGGTAGATGATATCATAAAATATTAGTCCCAAAAATACATAATAATAAACAATAGTGTTGAAATAGATTAAGATTCTCTTATAAAATCATCGAGTAATTCTTGGGATAAATACTCTTTTACTTTGAAAAGAAGAGTTATTTTGGAAAAATATTTTTATAAAACCAGAAGTGAAGTAAGATAGTATTATCATAATAAAATTAAAAATTTATAAATATAATTTTTTCCAAAAAACTTAATATATAGTTCTCTTGAAAATAAGTAAGCATTTGAGAAATTCTCTTGAATCGGGCTTGTATTTCAGGAAGAATTTTTGAAAGTTCGTTTTAAAACATATAACTCCCCATAAATGAAGTTATTATTTTGTTTCAGACACATATATAGAAAATTATCACAAAAATTATTATGATTAAAAGTAAATTAATAATAATTTAATTGAGGTAAGTAGATAATAAAAGTAACCCAAATGAAAATAGAAGTTCTAGTGGAAAACCCTTACCTTAAGTCTGAATGTGTTCTTCTATTGAAATTAAGGTCTTGGAATATAAAATTAGAATTATTAATAAATTAAATAATAAACTATTAGACATGTATTTTGTTTATGATTATTCTATCATGTTCATTATGTCCTTATTTATAAGTTATAATATTGAATTTCATCGTTATGGAGTGCCCGTTTCCTTGGTTTTAATGATCGATATATTTTTATATGAGTATGGAATGTTCATGTGGAAAGGATGTAATCCTCAAAAACTGAAATTATATATTATTTATGAACATATATAGGTTTTAATTTTCATTAATATAATTTGGTTACATGTAATGAGAATGAATCATTAGATGAAATATTAATGACAATCACTTAGATTATTTTAGCTGTATTTTGATTATTAAGAACTAGTTTGGTCATATGATTTAATATTATATAGATATAATAGTTTATAAATATTAATTAGGTTATAATACATATATTATATTCTTTTGAAACCATCAAAATGGTATTATGACCAGTAATTAAGGAGAAATTGAAGAATGAAACTTTTTCATCCACGGAGGTTGTAAATTGGAACCTCATGGATGACGATTTCGTTTATAAAATAAAAGAGAGATAGTAAGGATATTGATTATGGTTATTCCATTCACATGGTATAATTATAGTATATAGATGATACTAAGGATATTGATAGTAAGGATATTGATTATGGTTATTCCATTCACATGGTATAATTATAGTATATAGATGATACTAAAGATATCATGGTCATTTGGATAGAGGATGTTAGGATAGGATAACAAAATAAAGGAACTTGAAATAAAAATGAAAGAAATAAAATTTGAATTTACCTCTTGAATCCACCTCCTTGAGAACATTCTTAAGGGAAGATGTTTTGGTCTTTTTTCAAGACCAATAGCTTCTTGGACATGGAGAGTGACTAGGGAAGGGTATGTGGGTAGAACATTGAGAAGATTCAAGGCTTAGAGGAGTGAAGAAAAGAGAAATTGATGGGGGTTTTATAGTGGAGGAGAGGACTATTTTTTGAATATCTTAATCATTATTTTATTATTTTTCCAAACACAACCAATAGTATTGATTCTTATGACCAAAAATAGTAATATTTTCATGTTAGTTCGAACCAAGTGGCCTTAAATCATCCTTGCATCACTTATGACTCAATAAATCATGTATTTAGTATTTATCATAAATTATCATATTTTACTATTCATCAAAAATTCAAGTATTAAAGAAAAATCCAAAAAAAATAATCCAAACCATTTTTCGACGTGTAGAATTAAAAAATGAACTATTATTTTTAAAAATAATTTTCTAAATACGATTAATTTAATTTTTAAATAAAATCATACTTTATTAAACAAATTAACAATTTTAAAACTATAAATCATTTTATATCTCCTTGAAAAATTAATCAAGATGTTATTATCTCATAGCCTTAAGAAAATAAAATAATAATATGATGTACTATTAATAAGGTTTATATTACTATTCATAAGGGTATGTTACTATTCACAAAAAATAGTTTAGTTCCATTAGACACCAAATAGCATACTGATCACAACTCTAGATGACCATTTTTCAAAATTCAAAACATATTAGAGGAAAACTTGTGTTAAACGTCTATATTATAAAATGTGTTGTTTTTTAGGGAGTCGGTCTTTCATGAATTCATTATTTATTTTCAAAACATTGGGGTGTTACATTCTCCCCTTCTTACAAAAATTTCATCCTTGAAATTCACAAACTATTACCTCACAAAAATATTTGGGTAGGTCTTCATCATAAGTTCCTTAGGCTCTCATGTTGCCTCTTTGATTTTATAATTTCTCCAAAGTATCTTTACCATACTATTTGTTTGATTCCTCAACACTTGTTCTTTAGTGTCCAAAATCTGGATAGGCTCTTCATAGTAAGATAGGTTAGGTTCCAACTCTATACCTTCAGAAGTGAGGACATGTGTTGGGTCTGGCATGTACTTTCTTAGTAATGAGACATGGAACACATTGTGTAATTTGGACAGGCTAGGTGGGATATCCAAACGATATGTAATGGCTCCAATTATCTCTAGAATTTTAAAAAATTTAATATACATGGTGCTTGGTTTCCCTTTCTTTCCAAATCTTATAACACCCTTCCATGGAGATACTTTTAAGAAAACGTGATCTCCCACATGAAATTCCATATCATTCCTTCGATTATTGGCATAGCTCTTTTTTCTAATTTGAGCTACTTTGATATGACTTTGAATAGTATTTACCTTCATTGTTGTTTCCTCCAAAATATCTGGACCCACAAGCTTCATTTCTCCAACTTCATCCCAAAAAGTTGGTGTATGACATCTCTTTTCGTACAATGCTTTATATGGTGCCATTTGAATACTTGAATGGAAACTATTATTGTAGGAAAACTCCACTAAAGGAAAATATTGATCCCACATACCTTTAAAGTCAAGTGAACATGATCTTAACATGTCCTTTAAGGTTTGGATCATCCTTTCTGATTGCCCGTCAGTCTGTGGGTGATAAGCAGTACTCAATCGAAGCTCAGTATCCAAATATTTTTGAAGACTTTTCTAAAATTTCGATTTAAATTGTGAATCATGATTAGACACAATTGATATAAGTTCCCCATGAATTCTCACAACATCATTAATATAGATTCATTCTAGGAGCTCCAATGGAAAATCCTCCCCTATAGAGAGGAAATGTGCAGATTTTGTAATTCAATCCACAATTACCCATATTAAATTATTCTTTATTGAAGTTTGGGGTAATCCAGTGTCAAAATACATGGTGATGTCATCCCATTTTCATTCAGTAATTGGTATAGGTTACATGAATCCTTTTGGATGTTTCCTTTCAGACTTCACTTATTGACAGACTAAACATCTTGATACATAATCTGCAATTTCCCTCTTTATGTTATCCCACCATAAATGTTCTTTCAAACCCCTATACATCTTAGTGCTACCAAGATGTATGGAGAAATTTGAACTATGGGAATCATCCAAAAACTCAATTTTTATCTCAGGTATATCTGGAACAAAAAGCCTCTTCTCAAATTTTAGAACACCATCTTCACACACAAAGTCATCCATCTTCCCATCAATAACAGCATTAATTTTCTTTTGAAGGTTCTCATCATCAGGCTAAAAACTTTTAATCCTTTCTAATAAAGATGGTTGGGTAACCAAATTAAAAAGTAGTAATGTTTCAACTTATTTGATAATTCCCATATCCATCCTCACCAGATCCATATACAAAGGATCCTTGTCAATCCTCATTTTATTGAGAACTCCATGTTCCTTCCTGATCAATTCATTAGCTACCTTGTTTGCCTTTTCTAGGTGGTAGTGTACAGTATAATCAATATCCTTGAATAGTTTTATCCATCATCATTTCCTCATTTTGATTTCTTTCTGTCAGAAGATATACTTCAGACTCTTGTGATTCGTATATATCTCACATTTTTCACCATAGAGAAAATGTCTCCATATCTTTAGATCAAAAATTACCACTACTAACTCAAGATCATGAGTAATATAGTTTTTTTCGTGAATTTTTAACTTCCTTGATTCATAGAAAATAACTCAATAATTCTACATAAGGACACAACTAAGTCCTTTATTTAATGCATTGGTATATATCACAAACTCATCATTCTCCGATGGTAGGGTTAGGATAGAATCATTCACTAATCTCTTCTTCAATTCTTCAAAATAGTCCTCGAATTATTTTTTCCATATAAACTTAACCCCTTTATGTATAATCTTGTTCATTGGGTTGCATAAATGGGAAGAGTTCTGAACGAAATGCTGATAATAACCTGTTAAAGCAATAAAACTATGTACCTTAGTTATGTTCATTAGAGTAGGCCATTCTTGTATAGTCTTTATCTTCACAGGATCAATAGATATTCCATCCTTAGAGACAATGTGTCCAAGAAAGGAAACTGATTTAAGCCAAAACTCATACTTGAAAAACTTCCCATATAATTCATTTCTTCTAAGAGTATTCGGAATAGTGCGCTAGTGATTTTCATGATCCTCATAGCTTTTGGATTACACCAAGATATCATTAATAAATACCACCACAAAGTCATCAAGATATTACTTGAAAACTCAATTAATTGGATCCATGAAATCATAGGGTGCATTAGTTAGTCCAAAAGGCATTACTGTAAAATTCTAATGCTTATACTTGGTTTAAAATATTGTTCTTGGAATGTCTTCCTTTCTTACAAGAAATTGATGATATCTAGATCAAAGATCAATCTTCAAAAAAATATTAGGGTCCATGAAGTTGATCAAATAAATCATTAATTTGAGATAGGGGATACTTGTTCTTTATTGTTATAGAATTGATCTCCCTGTAGTCAATTCACAACCTCATAGATCTATCTTTATTCTTAATGAAAAGAATAGGGGATCCCCATGGATAAGCACTAGGTAGAATAAATCCTTTATCACTCAATTCCTCTAGTTGTTTCTTCAGTTCCATTAATTCCATAGTGTCCATTATATAAGGGGTCTTTGATATAGGCCTTGAACTAGGAATTAAGTTAATGGAAAACTCAATTTCCTACTCCAGAGGATGTCTAGGTAAATCCTCTAGAAAGAAATCAACATATTCTTACACAATAGGTACATCCTATATTTGAATATTATTTTCCTCACCCATAGTTATTTCCTTCCCTTACTCCCCAATAATTGAATTCTGTAGAGCTACTAGGGGTGGCTCTCTATGAGAATCAAATGGTGATGTTTCTTCCCTAAAGATAAGAGATTCCACATCATCATCAAAAAATTTAACCTCCTTCTTCTTGCAATAAATTTTTGTATCATGGTTTGAAAGCCAATCCATACTGAGGATTATATCAAATTCAATCATGGGTATGATAATGAAATCAGTAGATAAAGAACATTTATATTCCAAAATGGGGACTACCTGACACAACTCTATTACAATGATACTTCCCTTAGAAGTTTTGACTGACAACTCACTTATTAAATAAAATTGGAAATGTCTAATTTTCTTGGAAAACTTGGAAGATATAAAATAATGCAGTGATCTAGAATCAAATAAATCATTGTCTAAGTTCGAGGAAACGATTAAAGTACCTTCCACCACATCGTTAGGAACTTTAACCTCCGTAGTTGTGACTGCATAATCTTAACCTTTCTCCCTTTGACTTTTTTGGGGAATATTTCCCTGATGATTAGGATATTCATTTTCATAATGTCTCATCACCATGAAATTGTAGCATTTAACATTGATAGATTATTTTATCCCCTTACAATCCTGAGATAGGTGGCATTTTTATCCACACTTGTAACAGACTCTCATTCCCTTTAGGAAAGTTTTAGGGTGTTTCTTCCAATAATTACTATAGGATGGAAGGACAGCTCTTCCATTCTTTCCCATTTCCTTATTTCCTTTTCCAGATTTTTCAGTATCCCTCTTCTTCTCTTGTTTTTCTTTAAATTCATAAGACTTATAAAATTATTTTTCTATATTGATAGCACATGAGACTATATCTTCATATAATGAGAAACTTTGGGAGACTAGTTCCCTTCAGAGGAATGGTTTTAAGCCATCAAATAATTGATAAATATTTCTCCTTAAATTACATATGTAGTATGTAGCATTCCTTTCCAGCCTTATAAAGTTAGCTTCATACTTGGAAACATTTTCATCCTCCTTCTACCTCAAATTCAATAATCGCCATTCCATATTCGCTCACTGTACACTAGGAAAGTATTTCTCTAAGAATATTTCCTTAAAGTACCTATATTACATATCTTCTATCTATTCATCCTCCTTTGTGTTTTTTATTAGCAACCACCACTAATCTGCATCTCCTGATAGACGATAAAATGTCATGATGACCTTCTTTATTTTGTTACTTCCCAAAGTGAGAAATATATCCCCTAGGGAACTTATCCACTGCTTATCTACAAATGGGTTTGTAGTCCCATTGAATTATGGAGGCTATTTTCGCATAAATCTATCTAACGTAGATCCCCCATTTTATGGATATGGATTCTCAATGCAGATAATTTTATTATTCATAATCTGATTCAGTTTTCTCAGTATAGTTAGAAGATGCTCAGCACTAGTCAAAGTACCAGAGCCAACATCATTATTATTCATCAGAGGTAAATCCTTACATAAGACATGTGCATTCATGTAGTTTCCATTCCTTACACTAGGCTCCATTTCTAAATAATGGCATACACTAGATTAGGTTATGAATCATAATGTATAATATCAATGTAGAAAAGTACTTAGCATAAATTGAAATTATATACATAGGTAGTCTCATAATCATAGAAATTGTTTCTTTGAAGAAAATTTTACATTTAAATTATTTATAATGGTCTGTAAAGAAAATGTGAAATATCCTAAGCATATCCTCTGGGATTTTCAAACTAGGTGAGAAGTAAGTCCTATTTTCATGTACCAGGATACCCTGGGTTAAGTTCGAAACTTCTTGTGAGAGTTTTCACTCCTAGGTACATCTGTTCCAGAACCATGTCCACTTTTAGTATCCACACAGGGATGTATTTTCTAGAAATATCCACATATTCTATTCCTTACCAAAATATTAGGATGTTATTGTATGTTTATCCTCAAAGATTATCTAAGGGATTTGTTCCCTAATCTAGTTTCCAAGTTTTCTACTAAAGTTCCTTTGATACCAAATGTAAGGACCTGGCCCCAGTTGCCTGGAGCCAGTACCTTATTTTAGTACATTGGCATATAAACAAGGAATATGCATCCCAAAGGACCAAATAGTTTAGTATCTTTGAAAACAAGATATATACATAAGTTCAACATTACAACTTGAAAATAAATACAACAAAGAAACTCTTTTGAAAAAATCCATAACTCCTATGTTATTTCTGCATTTCATTCATAGTATACCTCTTGATGTCCTTGGTAAAATGAAACATAAGAAAGGGGTGAGCTCAAATTCACATTATGGTTAAGAAAAATAGTGGAATATATCATAAACATATACATTATTCATGGTAAATAACTAGAAACACATGCCTTTAAAAATGAACTTGAACACATTATAGAAGGAATAAGAGATGAATAAATAATACCATAATAAAACATAATCATGGGTATTATACTATCCAAATAACCACATGAACTAGTGAAACTATTTTCATAATGAGTGAATTTTTAATGCGGTACATCATAACCATATTGTCAAGTCTTCATGCCAAGACCATAAATAATCATTTTGTTAAGGCCTCGTGCCAAGACTGTAGTTTGACTCATGAGACCTACCAATGCACTGAGGGGATATATCAGGCCCCACCCAACACTTAATATGTCCAATTAATTCCTCATATGAATAGAGATAAACATAAACAACATATACATTCATATTGAAACTAATATATTGAATGTAGATAACTTTCCCTGAACATTAAGCATAAACACTAACCATTCGGAGTAAATTGGTGAATGGTTTTAAGATAGAACATCCACAGTCAAAATAGTCATAAACCATTAAATTAAATTTTTTAGATGATATCATAAAATATTAATCCAAAAAATACATAGTAATCAATAAGAGTGTTGAAATAGATGAATATTATCTTATAAAATCATCGAGTAATTATGGAGATAAATACTCTTTTACTTTGAAAAGAATAGTTATTTTGGAAAAATCTTTGTATAAAACCAGAATTGAAGTATGATATTATTATCATAATAAAATTATAGATTTTATAAAGATAATTTTTTCCAAAAACATATTATAGAGTCCCCTTTAAAATAGGTAAGAATTTGAGAAATTCTCTTGAATCGGGCTTATATTTTGGGAAGAATTTTTTAAAGATCTTTTTTGAACATATAACTACTCATAAATGAAAGTATGATTATGGATGGGACACAAATATATATAATTAACACGGAAATTATGAGGAGTACATATTAATTAATAATAATTTAATTGAGGTAAGTAGATAATAAAAGTAACCCGAATGAAAAAGGAATTTTGGGTGGAAAACCCTTACCTTAAGTCTGAATGTGTTCTTCTCTTGAACTTAAGTTCCAAGAATATGAAATTAGACTTATTAATAACTTAATTAAAAACCTATTAGACATTTACTTATTTTATTATTATTTTATTAAGTTCTTTATGTCTTTATTGATAAGTTATAAGATTTAATTTCGTCGTTCTGGAGTGTTCGTTTCCTTGGTTTTCATAATTGGTATATCTGTATATGAGTATGTATGTTCATGTGTAAAGGATGTAATTATCCAAAATTAAAATTATATATTATTTATGAACATAAATAGGTGTTAATGTTAATTAAGATCATTTTTTTACATTTAATTATTATGAATCATTAGATGAAATAGTAATGACAATCACTTAGATTAATTTAGCTGTATTTTGATTATTAGGAACTATTTTGGTCATATGATTTAATATTATGTACATATACTGGTTCATGAATATTAATTAGGTTATAATACATATATTATATTCTTTTTCAACCATAAAAATGGTTTCAAAACTAGTAATTAAGTATAAATTGAAGAACGAAACTTCGTCATCCATGAAGGTTGTAAATTAGAACCTCACATATAACGATTTCATTTATAAAATAAAATAGAGAGAGTAAGGATATTGATGATGGTTCTTCCATTAACATGATATAATTACATTATATTGATGATAATAGAGTTATAATGGTCATTTTTATGTAGGAGGTTAGGATATGATAAAAGAATAAAGGAACTTGAAGTTAAAATGAAAGAAATAAAATTTGAATTTACCTCTTGAATCCACCTCCATGAGAACCTCCTTAAGGGAAGGTTTTTTGGTCTTTTGGAAAAACCAATATCTTCTTGGATGTTTGGAGTGAATATGTAATGGTATTTGGGCATAAATTTGAGGATATTCAAGTCTTAGATGAGTGAAGAGAAGAGGGAGTGATGGGGGGTTATAGTGGAGGAGAGGAGTATTTTTTGAATATCTTAATCATTATTTTATTATTTTCCAAAGACAACCAATGGTATTGATTATTGTGACCAAGAATAGTAATATTTTCATGTTATTTAGAACCACGTGTCCTTACATCAGACTTAAATCACCTATGACTCAATAAATCATGTATTTAGTATTTATCGTAAATTATCATATTTTACTATTCATCAAAAATTCATGTATTTCAGAAAAATCCCAAAAATTCACCCAAACCATTTTTTACATGTAGAATTAAAAACTAAACTCTGTTTTTTTTAAATAATTTTCTAAATATGATTAATTTAATTTTTAAATAAAATCACACTTTATTTAAAAATTAACAATTTTAAAACTTTAACTCATTTTATATCACCTTGAAGAATTAATCAAGATGTCATTATCTCGTATCCTTAAAAAAATTAATAATATTATTTACTATTCATAAGGATCATATTACTATTCATTTTACTATTCATAAGGGTATTTTACTATTCACCAAAAAAATCAAGTTTGTTCTATCAGACTTCAAATGACTTACTGATCGCAACTCTAGATGACAATTTTTTTAAATTCAAAACATAGTAGAGGAAAAGTTATGTTTAACAGCTAGATTATAAAATGTGTAGTTTTGTAGGTACATAGTGTTTCATGCATTCAATATTTATTTTCAAATCCTTAGGGTGTTACACCAACTCACTCTAAATAGTAAACAAACCAGACCACCATGTGACCTATGGCACACCACCCCAAAATTCCAGAGTCTACCTACTAGTAGTGAGGGCCTAAAGAGTTATCATGGGAAGGTTATACAAGTAGTATCAAAGTGTGTAGTTATAAAAAAATAAATAAGAATTATACACATTATAATTTATATAATAATAAATAAACTGAACATGTTATGAAAAATTTAATGAGTATATATAAGAATAAACGGTTGATCTCTCACTGGCCCAAATAAATATTCAAAATAAAAAAATGATAAAAGGTCATAATTCACCATTGAGTCGCACTTTATCCCAATATCCATCCCAAACCAAGCTATTTATCTTGTCAATCAACATCACTAGGACTCTGGATAACATGTTTCTGTAACCAAGTGAGAGTCTACTCAGGTATCCTAATGCAATGGAGTCCCAAGAAAGGTGTGATTACAACTAATTAGGGAACCACCAACATTGAACTGTACATATTGGTAATATAGGTAAATGTGTGAGTGACATTCTCTAGATAAAAAAAATGGTTTCTAGAATAAAAAACAAAATAAGAAACCATTATCGGTACTTAAGTTTGTGACCTTGGTCAACTATACCTACTCCGGGAAATACTAGAGTGTTTGTAGGAAGAGTATAACCTCATAGAGACCCTTATACACACCTCAAGGATCCTATTATCATGCCTCCACCATGATGAGTAGTGGAACATAGGGAGTCACCAGGAATCCCTCATCTTTATTCCCTTAGACTGAACCCCACGGTAGTATCTGGGCATTCTTAATGTCATGATGATGTCTATTTCCTTAGTGGGGTAGTTCATTGGAAATTTTACACATCTAGGCATGACTGATTCCTAGGAGACCCAGGAAATCAAATAGAATACCCTCCTTGATCCCATGTTATGTCACATGGGCATCTATAACAAGAGGCTCCTTAGTCGTATCATATCTAGTGCATCCACCCAAACTGAGGGGGTATCCTAGGCATCAATTGAGGGTATCCAATAGTCTCCTTTAAAATTTCTAACATTCATTCATAGGGATATATTTTTTACTCAAAAACTCGTACCACTATTTGGATCCTAGATTTCCATGGAATTTTCAATGGTTTAATGGTATTTCTATTCCAATCATGGTCTCCCTAGGAATTTTCAATGGTATAAATGTATCAAAGGAATCCTTATCATATCAGGTATTTCTGAATTCATTATAACACATACTCAAAAAATTAGATCCTAGGAACTACCACTGGTAATCCATTTCTATGTCAACCATATTAGATTCTATTTAAACAATTATTCCTTCCCAAAAATACTATTAGACCAGATCCCATACATTTTGTGCATCTCAAGGTCTCATTCATCTTAATCAAATGATTCTTATGAATCCTATTAAATCACAACCATTTCATCCCCAATGATTGATTCCCAAGAATCCTGAGAAATCATATATCATAAATAATAATAAAGTAAAAACATATTAAGGGATGGTTGAATGATCATTCCCATCACCACTATCTCATCTCCATTGGGTTTACACATTGTTTTGGGTTCTAGGGTGACACTCACAACCATCTCTACCCGTAGAAACATGTACTATCTCACTATAGTCAATAAGCCATTGGGGTATCTATTAGGGTCCCCTATGTCTCGTAAATTATGGACACCCATCCTAGGTTCCCTTATCCTAAAAACAGTTCTCAAGACAACACCTATCACTTTGGGTGGTACATCCATCATTATAATTCACATCACATCATGATCCCACTATCCTCAGAAAACCTACCTAGGTAGAATCAAACCAAATATATTCTATAGATCCTAGATCAAATCACAAGTCATCGCGAATTTGGTATAAGCACCCAATCCATCATCCAACTACCCAAGGCATGCCTACTGGGTCAAAAACATCATAGGAGAAAATAAACACTCACCCCACCACTTTATCTCTAGCCCTAAGGCCTCGATACATCTCAATGTTCCACATGGTCACTCCCTTGGTCTAACAAATTGGTCCATCCCTAAACTCTACCCAAAGTTCTCTAGGTATAATATACTAGGGCCACAAATTCACACTAACTTGGTTCTTCCTCTCAAGGTTCCAATAGTTACAGTGTATACCAAAGTAACTCAAGACCTTGGTATTTGTTTTCCAAGATAATATAGGTAGTGTGCAAGATCTAATTAGGTATTGGTTCTTCATTCCTTTTGAATTGGGTTAAAACATCATAATTAAACATTTTTAATTTAATTTAACACTTAAATTAATTAATAAAATAGTTCAATTCTCTTAAAGTCATTATGGTGCATTACAAGAATCATAAGTAATTTTCATTAATTCATATAGGAAATACCAAGGACTAATTGCCTATTATGAATCTTTTTATTTTTATAAACTATAGGCTGGTAGATCTACCACAGCATATCTAAGTTCAATCAAGATATTATAAGCTTAAACTACTAAATATGTACCTATCTTAATCCATAAAAACCAAAATAATTATTTATAATCAAAATATAATTAATTAACTAATTTAAAATTATTTCATCTAATATGGAATAATCAATGGAAATCTCTCCATGTCACTATACTGCATTAGAACCAAATCCAATAGATTATGGGAGGTCCGTAGTGGACTGCTGACCTCCTCCCAAGAAAATACCCTACCATGCAGAACAAATATAGTAATTATCAAAAATTCAAATTAAGGAAAAATTTAAAGAAATTCATGGCATGGTGTACCATTGATGATTTGATGAAAAAAAGATGGTGGATGTCATCGTCGAGCGTCCTCTACCTACGTTACATGAAAAATACATGTGAAATTCATGATTTCACCAAGTTATAGTGAATTCATAAATTTAGACCTAATCCAAACCAATACAAAATCATCTTGAAAAAATGGAGAAGAGGAGAAGATTAAGGGAGAGGAACTCATACCTTGATCCAGCATGGCAATCACCAAGAAACAGAGCCTCAAATTGGAGGAGATCCCATGATGGGAAGGAGGGATCTCCCCACTAACACATTCTCAAAAAAAATTATGAGGAGGGGGATTCCCCTAATAAGTTTAAGGGGGAAGAATTATCATTCTTCCCCTTTTAAACCTCATGGTCTAGTTGGTGTTTTTATGTATCCAAGGCTGTAGAAGCCACCCCGGTCTCTCTCGAGGCTCTATCGATCCCTTAGAACGCCTCCCAACCATTTTTCCTTATCCAAAAATATCCTTTAGAGGTGTTCAAACTCTTGGAATTTGATTCTGAATATAGGTTCAAAAAATAATCCATCCATTAAACTCAAATTCAATGTTTTCTTGAATTTTCAAATGGTCATACCGAAAAGGGAATTATAAACTCCCCACCATAATACTTATCAAATATGAGAAGTCATGGTGTTCATCCATCAATATCTCATGACCTATATTGATCACAAATTAAAATCCAAATAGACCTATTCCATCCTTGATAATCTAATGTGCCTCTAAATCATATTTTCAACTTAAGGCACTCAAACCACCAAAACACAATCCACCACTCAAGTTGTCACCTAGACGGTTCTTACCCAATCCCCTCTATCCTGAAACATTTATGGTTCAATCATTTAATTATTATTCAAATTTATGGTTCTCCCCACTATAATTTTTAACTTAAAAAATCCAATTACAAGCCTTAATGCCTCCAATTGATGGAATTACATACCAAAAAACCATCCTGGCATTCTGAAAATTCCCCACAAAGCGGTTTCAAACTCAATGTAACTAATTAAAAAAGAAAATTATGATCAAACACCATCACCAAATCCTCATTTATGATTTCAAGTAAAACCAATGAGTATTAAATGTCTAATATATACACCTGAATTGTTAATTTTTTCTTAAATTTCCCATTACAATTCTCAAAAAATAACATCCCTATCGAAAACAATGCACTTGAGGCATTTCCTGACCTATTAAGTCCAATTGAATATAAAACGACCAGTCAAGCCTCCTTCGGCTAACTAGTCTCAAAAACACTTTGTAAAACCCTAGAAAAACTCTCAAATTACCTGATCCCAATTCCTATACTCCTTGAGGAAACCTGAGGTCATTCTGATAAATCCATTGAAGCCTCAACCCAACCTCCAGCGTGATTTCCATAGTCAAAACCTCATTCATCCATATCTGATGTTGTGATTTTCCATACCCTGAGTGCCAATGTACCTCTGACCAGATCACTCTCAATTTATCTTGATCCCAACATCAATGCCTAGACATCATCTAATAACACATATGAATCTATGCCTAGAATTCATTAGAGAATCAAAATGTATTTGGATCTTTTTACCCATAGAAATCAAAATACAGTAACAATCATGCAATGACCAATCCCATGCTCCAAAAACCCCTACAACATGAGGGTCGTTACACTAAAGTTTACATATTTCTCACCACCATAGGACTGTTCTCACTAATGTACTACTAAAGTAATCCCCTACTCATTATGTTCTATACCCTTTCCATTATCAAACATAACAACTAGCATGACTAAGCTCACTCATAGCTGAGTGATAATAATAAACATCAATTTCCACCCATTTTTTGGATTATGGAACATCATCCACAACATCAATTAAGATTCTATTAATAGTGAGGGTCAATTCCCTTAACTTTCTACTGGTGTACTTCCCATCATATGGATTTACCTATACCATCCCTAAAGCTTTAGCTTAACAGGTTCCACCATTGAAAATATGTTGCTCCTCTAGAGTCACACTCATATGTTGTCAACCTATAACACTACATATACCTAGTGATCTGTGTCAATGCCAAATCTCAAGTCATCCATCCCACAGCACTCGATCCATTTATAATATCTTTTATACCATAGAGGGACTTTTCCCTTTCTCATTAACACTTGAACAACCATGCATGTGTAATTTTATCAAGTCCAATGTCCCTTAGACCCCACATGACCGCTATCCATTTCTAAATTTAAATATCACCACATGTAACAAGCACACACACTACTCCAATCTCATCTAAAAATGAATGTGTGTATGTTTTAGTATTTCCCAATTGTAGAAACCCAATTCACACCCCCATGTGCTGCATACCATTAGAATTGGGCTAAAATGCCTGAACCACTGATCATTCTCCACAAAATGTTAGATATTCAATACAACCATGGGCATAGAAACCATCTATAACCATTCTATATTATGATAATCTACCTTCACTCTCACCAAGCACTAAAACACATTAAAATTCAATAGGTTAAGGAACCTACATGGTCATAACATTTGAATCCAATCTCGATATCGTGACACTATAAGTGCATCTAATTTCTATGTACTAGAACTTAGGGTGATTTCCTAAAAAAACAAGGCACCTAACTTGCCTAATTCATATTCCTTAGAAAACCTTACATGCATCAATCCAAACTCAAGGCATCTCCCTATGCCTCTCCACCTATAGGTACTCACAAGAATAGGATAACTCCTCTCATGTGTCACAATCACCCATTTCACTAGGCACCGACTAACTAAGGTGTTGAGTTATGTCTTCACTATCAATAGGTCCTCACACCTAGCCTAAATATTATTTCTAACAAGGTCATATCTCATGGGAAACATCCTATTCTAATCTCCAAACCTAAGTCAAAAAAATGTTCCAAATCCCCCCCCCCCCACCACCACCACCATCACCACCACCACGCACACACAAACACACAAGGGCCTCATATACACTTAGATTAGGAACCTCTTGCTAAATTATCATCCTACTAGGGAACTAATTCTTACCAGGAATATTCATATAAGATTGGATATTGAGAATCATGATCTCATCAATTAGATTATATGTATATCGTGTTTTTGATCAAGTTCATATCAAGTATCCATAACCAGAAGGATTGGTTAAATGGAATTTAATTCCAATATATATATGGTAAATGCTATATAGGTTGATAATTAAAATTTAAATAATTGAACTGATGGAAAAACAACCCATAAAGGGTTCACTATAAGGTAATCAAGTGCCCATGTCAACCTCTTAGGATCACTCCATGTCCCATACACTGATGGATCATATCATCATCATCATCATTAAGTGGTGTATCATAGATCCACATTACCTACCATGAAAATAATATATATATATATATATACACACACACTTTTCAGTCTATTTGAGTAAAATTACACTAAGAAATTATACAGGAAAATTTCATATGAGTTGTTACTGACTCCTTAAATAGTTGAACCTCTCATCAATGATAGCGATCACATTAGTAGTACTATATGTAATGTGAATCCTATATGCCTAAACATGATGCATGAGACACCTATTTCCTATATGGTATAAGAGTAAAAATCCACAAATAACCATAAATCCAAAAACCATGTGCATCACACAAGGTGAAATAATTCATTCATAACATCTTAAATCCAGAACATCAATCCCATACCTAGTAACCTATAATTCCTACTAGAAAATGTGTTCAATATGCAACAATATTATATCCATAATATACTATAAAAAATTCCTATATCTCCAGGATACTATATCCCAAATTGTAAGACTAAATAAAAATAAACCCTCTGATACCATTTTGTAATGCCTTGGCCCAACTCTCTCTAAACAGTAATTGTACAAGACCACCATGTGACCTCAATCATTCTTCCCCAAACACTAAAGGTTTCCAACTAGCGGTTAGAGCCTAAGGAGTTTTTGTGGGGAGAATATACCCCCAGTATCTAATTTATTCATAATAATTAAATAACCAAGCATCATACACATCATAGTATGCAAAATAATAAATAATATAAACATATTATAACAAATGAAATGTGGATATACAGGCATAAAAGGTAAATCCCCCATTGGGATGAACACACATATAGAATAAAAAAATACAATGCCCTAATACACCACTGATTCATACATCATCGCAAGCCCCATACCAAACTAAGCTATCAATGTCATCAATCAACATCATTGGGACTCTTCCAAACTTGTGTATGTAACCAAGTGAGAGTCTACTTGGGTATGCAAATGAAATGAAGTCTTGAGTAGGTTGTGAGTACAACTCGGTTGATAACCACCAATGTGGTCCCATATATATTGGTATTGAAATGATATGTGTAGGTGACATGTCATGGATAAGTAAATAATTTTTAAAATAAAAAACCAAATAAAAATCCAAATAAACAACCATCAATGGTCCATAAGTTTGTGACCCCGATTGAACATACCTATTTTCGCTACTTCCAATGTTTCTCTAATACTGAGAATCGCCTCATGGATATATCTATCCACATTTCAGGGATCACATGTTCACACCTCCACTATAAGACCCTATGTCTGTGCGAGTTATAAAATTCTAGGGGGAATTCAAATCTCCTATTTGGTGTATATTTTATTTTAAGGACCTGATATCAAAATGAGATTATGAGGGTTTTGAAAACCCAAAATAGTGTTTTGGATGGGGTTCAAGGCTTAGGTGATGACATGGGGCTTTGGGAGGATGATGGAGGAGGACCAATATGTTTAAGTGTGGCAGTGGAGCTTCTGTAGGGTATTAATGTCATGAATAGTAATTTTATGGCATTAATAATAAAAAGGGGGTATGTCCCAAATATTAATGATTTGAACCAAGGTTTTACTCCTTTAAATTTGTTTTTTGGTTTTTATAAAAAGGTTTCATCCCCTTTTTTCTTGTTTTGATGGGCGCACACCCCCCCCCCCCTCTTCTTACCTTTGTTCGGTGTGATTCTTAGTGTGATCAAACGGTAGTTTTGGGTAAGTTTTACTCAACTCTTATCCCTCTTCTATTCCATTAATTATTAATATTGATTTTGAATTTTTTTGGATTAAGTATAAAAGGTATATTTCAATAGAGGATGGTGAAGTCACCTGATTTTTATGGCACTTTCATGCATCCTGGCAAGAGGGTGTCTCGAGACGATATTTGATTATCTCCATTCATCATTTTTCCAAATTTACATCATGAGATAGAATTATTTGGGGGTTTATATAAAAATTAAATTAAATTAATTATATAATGGTTATGTTTTTCATGGCTTGGGCTGGAGTTATTGTTGGGGGTCTATTTTGGGCCTCTTGTGGTTGGTCGAACTTGGTTCTAGTGTAGTGTTGAGATCCTTTAAATTTATAGTGATTATAAATATTTAATTTAAAATGGTTTAGTTATTTATTTATGTTATAATTAATTAATATGTCCTATTTTTCATTATTTGGGTGATTGGTAAGGTAGGTAGTGGCTGGTGGGGATAAAATGAGCTTGGAAAAGCTTGGATTGTTAGTTATCAAGCTAAGGATTTACATTGAAAAGATTTAGGATAAGGTATGAAGTCATAGCTAATTGCCTTATGGATTTATGCATGGTGTTTATATGAATGTGGGTGTGAGGCATCTCTAGTAGGAAAATGAATCGATTATTATTGAATGGAATTAATTTAATTTAAATATTTTAATTTAAATTAAATTGTTAACTTAAATGAGAACATTAATTTAAAGATAAAATTTCCAAAGACACTGAGGACCCTAGGAAATAGCTTGACACCTCAACCATCGATGGTTGAGTCTTGGACTATGTATGGATCTGGACACTTAGACATCCCAAGAGGGGGTGTGATGATTCATGAGTATGATAGACCTGGTAGGTCAGGTGAAGGCCATTGAAATCTATTAGGCACAGGTGGATGGACCTTAGGTAGATATCATGTGGGTTGGGTGAGTTGAATAGTTTGAAGTAAATCAAGACATAGAGATGGTCCTTGATATATATCTTTATATTATTACTAGTGTAGAATACCTCGTAGACCTATGAGGTCATGATATAGATTTGGTGACATTGTGGTATGAATTTCCTCTGAGCATCGAGCGTAAGACTAATAGATCAGTTATGATCAAGGATTCTGAGTTGGATGCCTCCTATATAGTGATGGACTTGGGGAATACCATGGGTTCCCCATCATGAGACAACCCTAAGAGAGTATCTGTGGATATGGATAGAGGATTTTTTGGGTGGATCCTTGAGCTTGAACCAACTTGTAATCCCGAGGGGATATGATAATGAGGAAGGGCTTGGGTATTCGACCAACCCTAGTTATGTTTTACATTTTTTTAGGATATGATATTTGATTTCTCAGGATTCTTGTGAATCGTCCATTAAGAATAGAACTACATTGATTTACTAGGATGAACAGGAATCACCTAATGAGATAAATGAGGTCGTGGGATACTTGATATGTTTTGGATCTATTCTCATGGTTTATTAGGAGTGGATTCATATCTTGGATAGAATCTAGTGGTTTAGTTGATTTTAGGATGGATTCTTAGAGGTGTTCCCAGGATCCAGTATCATAGAGTATGTGATTGCATATAAAGGAATTCCCAGGATGGTAGAGATTCCTCTAATATTATGATACCATTGAGAATGATCATGTGTTAGGATTTTAATGGAGACACTAGTAGACCATTAAGAATTCCCAAAAATTACAAGATTTGAATAGAGGTATGTGGTGTTGAGTGGGAATATATACCTATGAAAGGGATGTTGAAAATCCTGAGGCTAACTATTGTATCCCATTTATTGATTCTTAGGATACCCCACCAGGATCAAATTGACGCACTAGTGATGGATTGGCTAATGAGTCATGTGATATTGGATTATAAATATATTGACCATGGAATCAAAGGATGGTATCCCATTTTGATTGTCTAGGTCACCCAAGAATAATTCATGCTTAGACATATAGTATTTCATTATTCCTTCCCCTCCGAGAAATTAGTCATCATCCTGACATTAAGAATTCCTAGGAATTATCATGGGGTTCAGACTAAGATCCTGAGGATGAGGGATGCATGGTGATTCCCCAAGTTATGCTACTCATCAAAATGGAGGTGTGAGAATATGATCCCAAGTGAGAGGATAGAGGTTCCCCTAAGGTGATTCTCATGCTTAGAGACACTCTGAAACTATTCAAGGCAAGTATGGTTGATCGGGATCATCGACCTAAGGATTGGTGATGATGGTTGGGCTTGGCTTGCTTTGTATTAATACTCCCTTGGGGAATATGAGGTACACTAGTTTTCATGGTCATTTTGATTTTATGAGAGACATTATAGCATCAATAAAAATTAGGTATCATTGATGGTTTAATTTATTTTGTTTAGTGGATATTTATCTATTTTAAGTGTGTAACATGTACATATCAATATATTACTGGTAAATTATAAGAATGAATTGCTGGTTCCATACTGATTTATGTACTCACACCCTTATTGGGCCACCATTGAACTAGGGTGCCCAAGAATCTGTTACTTAGTTGTAGTTTCAAGTTCGTTTGAGGTTTGAGATTTCCTAATAAAGCGTATTGGATCAAATATTCAGGTGATGGGGATGGGGTATTTATTGATCCTCAGTTTCTTCACTTTTATCTGAGTGTTACAGGATTTAAATGTATATTTAGATTTCTCAATTACAATAGGGGTTAATTATAGGTTTAAAAACTTTCATTTTTATCCTTAAGATAACAAATTCTTAACAAAGTTAAACAAGATGGATTCACAAACCCTCTTTAGTTATTAACAAAGAAAATAATTTTCTTAGGATCTGATAATATGGATTCGATAAAGAAACTTAATATAAGTTAACTTAGGGAAATATTCTGCGTTAAAGTGTATAGAATATTATTTATATCATAGTATATAAGTATAATAAAGTGTAATAAAGTTACACTTCCTATATTTAAAAAAATGTAGCGGAATTAAAACTTGTAACAAAATATTAAAAGTATAAGAAATTTTTTAGCCCAAAGAGAAGGATATCCAAAAACCATGGATAAAGGTCCCTTGATTTATACTTTCAAGAAAGTCTATCTTACCCACACTAGGACAATCCTTCAATACAAAGATCAGAATCTATCTTGTTATCCCTGTAAGCCCTCGATCTCTAAGGTGATCGGAACCTCTATCTTCCTATACCTGGAAGCCCTAAATTTTTTCAGTAATAATCATAATCGCACTAGGAATATTGAACAATATGTTCTCAGATTAAAAAATGTGTTCATAGCATTCACAAAAAAGTAGGTTTGAGTAGAGCTCTTCTAGAGTATCACTTTATTCCAGAGATGAATAAATCTCAACGAAAACTCTATCGTTAAATCTTGTACTGATATCATTCAAATGGATGATTATTTATAGGCATGGATTCCAATGGTCAATTTCCTCCTCCAATAGTCATATTTTTCCATGAATTTTAGAGGGAACTGTACACATGGAACACATGCAACGGTTAGGTTAAAATGGATTGTATGACATCTTTTTAATAAAAAACTATGAGAAACATTAACAAGTTTAAAAACATTATAAAATTTAGGATCTGATAAAATGAAAAGTTACTTTAATAAACTGAGGTAACTGTAATAAAATAATTTAATTATATTCTTAAGAAATTGAAAAATGGAGTTAATAAATATTGACAATCAGATTCTGAAACAATAGAGAATTGGAGTCTAAATTCTAATGAATTAGGAATATGGTTTATGATGAATTAGTAATCCTATTTATGATGAATTCATAATCTGATTTATAATGAATTCATAATGTGATTTTAGAGGAAATCATAGTTTTATTTCTCGATAAATCATAGTCTGATTTCAGGAGAAATCGGATTCTGATTTTAGGAGAAATCAGAGTCTGATTTCTAGAGAAATCGGATTCTAATTTCAGTAGAAATTGGAGTCATATTTCAATATAAATTGGAGTCTGATTTCAATGGAAAGTAGATTCTATTTTTAGGAGAAATTAGAGTCTTATTTCAAGATAAATCATAGTCAGATTTTGGGTAAAATCATAGTCTGATTTCGGGAGAAATTCGAGTCTGATTTTAAAAGAAATCGGAGTCTGATTTTAGGAGAAATCATTGTCTGATTTTAGGATAAATCAGAGTCTGGTTTGAGGTGAAATCAGAATTTTATTTCTAGAGAAATTCGAGTCTGATTTATAGAAAAATCAGAGTCATAAATCTATAGAAATTGGTTTCTTAGGAACTGTAAGGTTATAAGTTATATAAGGATCCAATGTTTTTACTTAAGAAAAATATAGTTAGACTTGGTTTGATAAAACACTAGATAAGACATTGAAAACCATAGGTAAAGATAAAAACATTCTTAGACCAAGAAAAGTTTCCATAAGATAAAGTTTCATAGAGAAAGATAATTTTCTTTAAGAAAATGTGTTTTTGGTTTTCAAACAAAATGGAATAGAATGTCACGACCCTCCCTCGGGGTCTGTGCTGTGACTACCCCAAGCCCGCCTTCCATAGGCCAGGGGCTGGCGACTAGCACCAAGGCGTAAATCCCAGTAAAAAGGGAAGGCATTGCCTTTGAAAAGTAAATAAACACCACAGAGTAAGCAAGCGGAAAGTAAACACTAAACAAAAGTAGAGTAAAACTGAAAGTGCGGAAAAGAAAAAGGGCCAAAATACAAACCCAAACTGAAAGTAAAGTACAACTCGAAAGGGAAAACAGCAACTGAAAGGTAAAAGCCGCAACACCGAGCTGTCCACTGGAAATCCCACCTGAAGGGTGGGTACAGATAGCTCCACTGCTCCACAGGTTCCGCCGTCTGCTCCGTGCACGTCCCGCCCAGTGGTCCACCTCCGGGTACCGTCCCGCTCTGCAAGCCTCAGCTAAGGTCAACGCTGTCCGTCGTCTGCAACCAACACAACGTAGTGCGGGCATAGCCCGTGCAGGGGTGAGTATAAGCTACTCAGTAGGGACCCCGAGACCCCTGAAGGTCTCACAAATCCACAAAGGATAAACCACGAAGAAAGGTACAATCACGAAGTAACAACCGACTCTGCTTAGGTATATGCCCATACATATACCTTAAGTCATCAATTCAAATACGCTCCAACCTCCGAGCCCAAGTACAACTCAATCCACACAGGAAAGTAAATGTATTCCACACAGGAAAGCAAAAGGATTCAGCTCACACAGGTATACTTCTTCAAGGACGATAAAGATGATCACTGATCCATCTAAGTCGTCGGACCCACGAAGGATCGATAGGTAACTAACCCCCGCAATGACCCACACAGGATCGGGCCCACACAGGACCTGTAGGCGCTGGCTCACATAGAACCGCTGAGCGCAAGGACCCACACAGGATCGGACCCACACAGGATCGGTAGCACTGATCCACGTAGGATCGCTGAGTGCTGAAGTCGTCGTCGTCGAATCCACACAGGATCTATGTACTGTCGTCGTCGCAGTCACAGTAGCAGTAGTAGCAGTAGAACAGTCGCAGCCAGCACTAGGGTTCCCGAACACAGCAAGCTCGTTCGGAGGGTCCGCTCCACGAGCCGAGAGGCTGATACATCAACTGTCATGAAGACCAGAGTTGATGTATCCAAAAGTTCCGTATCGTCAACAGGAACTCAATGCAACAGACGGCGCGTCGATCGGACGCCCGGTCTGAGAGTTATTGGCATTTTCGTCTCCGGGGCCCGGTTGGTTTTTAAGGAAAAACCGACCCGACCGTACTCCACCTGCGTCCAAACCTCGGGCGGATTATTCCAAAAGATCAGTCTCACTAAGAGGAACACAACGCGACTGACGGCGCGTCAATCGGACGTTCGTAGCTCAAGATATGAGTGTTTCCGCTCCGAAGGCCCGGTTGGTTTCGTGAACGAACCAACCCGGCCGAACTCAAAGTAATCCGAAACCTTGAGTGCGATATACCGAAATGACCGTCTCGATCCAAGGATCGCGTTGCCGTAGACGGTTCGTCATTCGGAGGTCCGAGGCTTAGGATATGGCCAAAAGACCGTAACTGGATCGAAACGGGGGGGTCCGGGTCCGGGCCGACCCGGCTCGACCCCCCCCCCCTGGGGCGGCCCGGCCGGCCGGCCGGCCGGCGGCGCGGCGGCGCGGGGGGCCGCGGCGGCCTGGCGCCGCATGGTGGCTGCGTGGGGGGAATTCAATTCCCCCGCTGATTGAAAGGCGGCGCGGCCTTTGTGCCGCACCTTTTTGCAAGAAAAATCGGCCCCCACGTGGGGGCCGGTTTGGAGAATTAAAACCGGGGGGATGCTGCCCCCCCCCCCCCCCTTCATGGAACCGCCCCCCTCATAATGAGGGGGGGGGTTTAAACGTTGGCCGGGGAATTAATTTTCCCCGGTTTAACGTCATCCGGCCGGCCAGCTGGCCGGCCGGTTTTCTCCAACGGGACCGGAAATTCCGGTCCCCTCTTCGGCTTCCGACGCCGCCGGTCCGGCCGCCGGTCTTCTCATCCCGCCGCGGCCCGGAACCGGCCGCGGTCTCCTCGTCCCGCCGCGGCCCGGAACCGGCCGCGGTGTTCGTCGTCCGGCGCGGTGCGACGGCACCGCGCCCCTTTGCCGTGCCTTGATTCCTTTCAACGCGGCGCGACGGCGTCGCGTTCTTGAAGATTCTTCCTCGGCGTGGCGCGACGGCGCCGCATAAAATAATTGCACGATTATCCGCATGGTGCGACGGCACCACGCCACTTTGCTTCCACCCGCAAGAATAAACAACAAGAACGGTGGAGGGGGGTTCGGTCGTGTTCATGCGGTCCGGCCCCCACACGTTAAATAATTAACTCAACTTAAACACTCAAAAGCCTCATGATAGACATGCGAGATCCATGATCAAGAAATGGAATAATTAAAGAATAAAATAACAACCCCTACCTCGGGTATAGGTTCGAAGATTTGACAACGTCCGCGGAAGTCAACGTCGCGGAGATCGGGCGTCGCGGTCGTCGTTCGTCAATTCCGTTGACGAAGAGATGTGTCCGATGTGATACGTCGTTGGCGAAACCTCTTATGTCGACGAAGGTAATACGAGGAGGAAGCGGCGTCCCCCTTTCTTTGACGTGGAGAGAAGATAGAACGGCGTGTCGGTGTTCTTCGCGTTCTTCAAGGAGGAAGATGAAGTTCTTCAAAGTGTAGAACTCTTCTTCTCTCAAATCTCCACACAACACAGCAACTCCCAAAATAAAATAAGCTACACCTTATTTTATTTTTTCTTTTCCAAACCTTTCAAAATTCAAAAGTTGAATTCATTACATTAATTAAATCTAGAGTTGTCAAAATTAAAAGAAGAGATAGGTTGGCAAGAATTAAAGTAGGGGAGAGCCACATAATTTAAGAGGGGGTTTAGAGGGGTTAGGGAATTTGAAAAGGTGGGGGCTCGTGTGGGCCCCACCTCCCTCGTAACCACACATGGGAAGTTGGGTGGTTGTGGGCCCCACCAACAACTTCCCATGAGAGAGTCTAACCACCACGAATAAAATAAAATTCACACACAATTTTATTTTACTTATCTTTTAATCCCCAAAACTAACTTTCAACCCGCAACAAACGCAACTTCCGAAAAGGTCTCTTTAAGCGAAAATCGGTGCTGCAAGTTCATCGGTGCCCTCGGATTTCGATTCCGAGCACCGGTTCAAAAGTTAGAAAACCCCGCTCGTTCGTTCACTGAACGTACCCGAGCTAAACTTTGTAAATTGATTCCGGGCACACCGGGCCTCGGAATCAGGTGCCGTCTGAAACCGCGCTCTTGTAAAATTCTAAAGAAAATTAAGAAAAAATTTCCCTTTAATTTTACGGGTCTTTACATTACTCCCACCTCAGGGCATTACGTCCCCATAAAGATACATCAAAAAAAACTAGGGAAACAAATGAGGGTACTGAGCACGCATCTGAGCCTCCCGCTCCCATGTGCTCTCCTGGAGATTCCCGTGCTGCCATCTGATGCGCACAAGAGGAATCGATCGCCCACACAGGACCCGCTTCTGTTGATCCTCTATCTCCACCGGGACCTCCGTAAAAGTCGCCCCATCATCAACGTCAAGCTCCCCATGATCAATGATGTGCGTCGGGTCGTGCACGTATCTCCTCAGCTGGGATACGTGGAAGACGTCGTGCACCCGGTGCAACTGAGGTGGTAGAGCCAGGCAATAAGCCACCTCACCAATCCTGCTGAGAATCTGGAAGGGTCCGATGAAGCGCGGAGATAACTTGCCGCCTCGGCCAAATCTCCGAATACCACGTCGAGGTGAGACCCGCAAGAAGACGTGGTCGCCATCCTCGAACTCTAGTGGCCTCCGCCTCCTGTCAGCATATGACTTCTGCCGGCTCTGAGCTGTCCTCATCCGCTCCTGGATGACCTGGACCTTCTCTGTCGTGGCCTGGACCATCTCCCGTCCCACCAGTGCTGACTCTCCGGGGTCTGTCCAGCACAAAGGAGATCTACAAGGTCGGCCGTACAACGCCTCGTACGGCGCCATCCCGATGGTGGAGTGGTAGCTGTTGTTGTACGAAAACTCCACCAAGGGTAGGTGGTCCTCCTAGCTACGACCAAAGTCGAGGACACATGCGCGTAGCATGTCCTTGAGTGTCTGAATGGTCCTCTCCGTCTGACCATCCGTCTGAGGATGAAAGGCTGTGCTCAGACGTAGCTGTGTCCCGAACGCCTCCTGCAACCCCTTCCAAATCCGGGAAGTAAAGCGAGCATCTCGATCGGAGACGATAGATGATGGCACGCCGTGGAGCCGCACAATCTCCTGAACGTAGAGACGTCCCAAGCTCTCCACTGAGCCCTACTCTCTGATGGGTAAGAAGTGTGCCGACTTGGTGAGTCGGTCAACAATCACCCAGATGGAGTCGTGACCTCTGGAAGTGCGTGGAAGTCCAGTCACGAAGTCCATAGATATGCCGTCCCACTTCCACTCCGGAACCTCCAAGGGCTGTACCAAGCCTGCTGGTACCTGATGCTCTGCCTTCACCTGCTGGCAGGTAAGGCATCGAGAAACGAACTCTGCTACTGCCTTCTTCATGCCCGGCCACCAGTGCTGTCGTCTGAGGTCCTGGTACATCTTCGCCACACCAGGATGTACCGCCAAAGGAGAAGTGTGAAACTCCCTCATCACTTCATCTCGCAAAGAGACTGGTACCATGGTACGTTCTCTGAAAAGGATGTCGTGCTCTTCTCCAAGGGAGAAACCATCAGGTGCCTGTCCCGAGGATATCTGTGCACGCCGTGTCTCACAGTCAGCATCCTCACGCTGTGCCTCTCTGACCCGCTGCAGTAGTGGAGGAGTGACTGTGAGAGACTGAAGAAAGGTTGCTCCATCTCTATCCACGAAGGATATCTGCAAAGAGGCTAGCTGCTCTGTCGCCTCCTCAAGTAGCTGAATGCCCATCCTCCTGCTGAGGGCATCGGCTACTACGTTCCCCTTACCAGGAGTATAGACTATCTCAAAGTCATAGTCCTGGAGGAACTCGAGCCATCGCCGCTGTCTCAAGTTCAAGTCCTTCTGCGAGAAGATATACCTGAGACTCTGATGATCGGAAAAGACTGTAAAGTGCTCGCCCATCAGATAGTGTCGCCATGTCTTCAGAGCGAAGACCACTGCTGCTAACTCCAGGTCATGGGTAGCGTAGTTCTGCTCATGCGGCCTCAACTGACGTGATCCATAGGCGATCACGGCCCGCTCCTGCATCAGAACACATCCGAGTCCGGTCCCTGATGCATCGCAGTAGACTACGTACCCTACTCCCTCCTCAGGCAACCTCAAGATAGGTGCGCAGGTCAATCTCTGTCTCAGCTCCTGGAAGCTCTGCTGACATCTGTCTGACCACACGAAGGGTTTCCCCTTCTTCGTCAAAGCTGTGAGTGATGCCGCGACTCTAGAGAAGTCTGGCACGAATCTCCGATAGTATCCAGCTAGTCCCAAGAAACTCCGAACCTCAGTCACGCTCCTAGGTGGCTCCCAAGCTAACACAGCCTCAATCTTCGCGGGATCCACTGCAACTCCCGCCTCAGAGATAACGTGTCCCAAAAAGTAGACCTCACGTATCCAGAACTGGCACTTCAAGAGCTTACCATAAATCTGGTTCTCTCAGAGTGTGTCAAGAACAACTCGCAAGTGATAGGCGTGCTCCTCCTCTGTCGTAGAGTAAATCAGAATGTCGTCGATGAAGACCATGACAAACCGATCGAGGTATGGCTGAAAGATCCTGTTCATGAGAGCCATGAACACTGCTGGAGCATTGGTTACACCGAAAGGCATAACCAAGAACTCATAGTGGCCATACCGACATCTGAAGGCCATCTTCTGCACATCCTCGTCTCTGACTCTGAGCTGATGATAGCCTGACCTGAGGTCTGTCTTCGAGAACCACCGTGCTCCCTTGAGCTGATCAAAGAGGTCATCAATCCTCAGTAGCGGATACTTGTTCCTCACTGTCACCTGGTTCAGGCGACGATAGTCAACACAAAGTCGCAAGCTCCCGTCCGCCTTCTTGGCGAACAAAATCGGGGAAGCCCAGGGTGAAACACTGGGTCGGATGAACCCCTTGCCCTGCAAGTCCTCCAACTGTACCCGTAGCTCTCGAAGCTCGGCGGGGGCCATCCGATATGCTGGAGTAGATATCGGGGCTGTCTCGGGGTACAAGTCAATATAAAAGTCTACCTCTCTGCGAGGAGGTAGCCCTGGGACGTCGTCGGGAAAAACATCCGCAAACTGATCCACCACTGCAGGAAAACCAGGACTCCGCACGTCAACTGCTCCAAGGATAAGGCTATCCAACTGATGTGTGATGGGCTGTCCTCTCCTCCGCGGATGTCCATCATGTGCTGCTAAGGCTCCCTTCTCGCCGGTGAAGGTGAACCTGCTCCCGTCGGTGCGTACACATCGCACCTTGCGCCTAAAACAGTCAATCTGTGCATGGACCGTAGATAGCCAATCCATGCCCAAGATGACGTCGTAAGGCCTCGACGCTGCTACAAGAAGATCCCAGCCGAAGCTCTCGCCTCCTAGAGTAAGCTCACACTGCCGGCACCAGTGCGTAGTCGTCGAGTCTGCTCCCGTAGGAGTCTCTAGCCGTAAGGATCGAGCCAACGGCTCTGTCGGAATCTCCGAGCTCCGAACAAGGGCAGCGGCTATGAAAGAGTGACTCGCTCCTGTGTCTATAAGAACTGCAGAAAGGGTGGAATAGACACAGATAGTACCTCGAATCATCTCGGGTGCGCCGTGGTCGTAGGCCTCTGCTGCCTGAAGCTGTGCCTGTTGCTGCCCGCCAGCTCCCTGTGGTCGAGGTGGACCTCCTGGTGGTGGTGGTGGCAGAGCCTCAAAGCGTCGCCCACCACCGGCTGCTCGTCCAGCTCCTCTGCCTCGTCCGCCTCCTCCCTGCGGACCGCCACGGTCGACCCTCTGCCTCTGCCTCGGTGGTCCATCAACTGACTGCTGCTCGTCGGCACGGTGGGTCGGGCAGTCGCGAGCCATGTGGCCCTGCCCGCCACATGAGTAGCACTGTCTGCCTCTCGAAAGACTGGCTCCGCGCTGTGTGCCCCGCACTACTGAGCCAGTGCCCTGAGATCGTCTGCCCAAAGGTCTGGTCTATCTGGACCCCTGAGTCATCCGTCGACTGCCTGCTGCAGATGACTCTGCCACGTGCCGCCCTGCGGTGGGTCTCTGTGCTGGTGTAGACTCAGCAAGAAAGCTCTCGATCAGAAGGGCCCGCTCCAGTACTCCTGTCTGAGTCGGTATGCTGAGGGAGATCAGCGATGCCCTGATCTCGTGTCTTAAACCTTGCTCGAAGGTCCGGGCCCGGAAGAATGGGTCTCATACCATGTCGGTCGAGTAGCGCGAGAGATCGGTAAATCTCGCCGAGTATTGTGCGACTGTCATGCTGCCCTGCCGCAGCTGTAGAAGCTCCTGGATACGCACCGCACGAAGGGTGGCTGGGACGAACTCCGAGCGGAAGAGGCTCTCAAAGTCCGTCCAAAGTAGAGATGCCTCACCGTGCACCTGGAGCATCAAGCTCCACCATCGTCCTGCTGCTGCGTGTAGTAGGCTCGCAGCGAGGATCACCATGAGGTCTGCTGGTGTCCTCACTAGCCTAAACACTCGAACCACTGCCTCCAGCCAGTCCTCTGCTACCTGGGGATCCGTCTCCCCGCGAAACCTGGGTGGTCGCTGGCGCTGAAACTCATGCAGTGCGCTGAGGCGACGTGCATCGTCAGCGGCTGCTGCTGGAAGAATCGGGGGCTCGGCGGGTAAAGCTACCGCCGGTGCCACTACTGGCAAAGGGCCCTGTACCGAGGCCTCGTCGCTCGGTGGGCTGTCGTCTCGCTCGACTCTCGGAACCCTAGCTGGCTGCCGTCGTGGGGCCATCCTGAAAAGGAAACAGGTGCGCCACGGTTAGAACAGTATACCTGGTGAGCTGATATAAGTAATCACAAAGAAAACTTTCAAACACACACGCAATCAATGTTTTCGTGCATTAAGTCGGAAATCAGAAGTCAGGGTCCTGGTGTACGGATACGTCGGCCGCCGCACCAACACTGGACTCCCTGGACTGATAACCACACTCAATACGCTAAACATTATTGCTTCACATAGAAAAGATCAGAGTTCGCGGTAGACCCGAACTCCTCTGATACCAATTTGTCACGACCCGCCCTCGGGGTCCGTGCCGTGACTACCCCAAGCCCGCCTTCCATAGGCCAGGGGCTGGCGACTAGCACCAAAGCGTAAATCCCAGTAAAAAGGGAAGGCATTGCCTTTGAAAAGTAAACAAACACCACAGAGTAAGCAAGCGGAAAGTAAACACTAAACAAAAGTAGAGTACAACTGAAAGTACGGAAAAGAAAAAGGGCCAAAATACAAACCCAAACTGAAAGTAAAGTACAACTCGAAAGGGAAAACAGCAACTGAAAGGTAAAAGCCGCTACACCGAGCTGTCCACTGGAAATCCCACCTGAAGGGTGGGTACAGATAGCTCCACTACTCCACAGGTTCCGCCGTCTGCTCCGTGCACGTCCCGCCCAGTGGTCCACCTCCGGGTACCGTCCCGCTCTGCAAGCCTCAGCTAAGGTCAACGCTCTCCGTCGTCTGCAACCAACACAATGTAGTGCGGGCATAGCCCGTGCAGGGGTGAGTATAAGCTACTCAGTAGGGACCCCGAGACCCCTGAAGGTCTCACAAATCCACAAAGGATAAACCACGAAGAAAGGTACAATCACGAAGTAACAACCGACTCTGCTTAGGTATATGCCCATACATATACCTAAGTCATCAATTCAAATACGCTCCAACCTCCGAGCCCAAGTACAACTCAGTCCACACAGGAAAGTAAACGTATTCCACACAGGAAAGCAAAAGGATTCAGCTCACACAGGTATACTTCTTCAAGGACGATAAAGATGATCACTGATCCATCTAAGTCGTCGGACCCACGAAGGATCGATAGGTAACTAACCCCCGCAATGACCCACACAGGATCGGGCCCACACAGGACTTGTAGGCGCTGGCTCACACAGAACCGCTGAGCGCAAGGACCCACACAGGATCGGACCCACACAGGATCGGTAGCACTGATCCACGTAGGATCGCTGAGTGTTGAAGTATTCGTCGTCGAATCCACACAGGATCTCTGTACTGTCGTCGTCGCAGTCATAGTAGCAGTAGTAGCAGTAGAACAGTCGCAGCCAGCACTAGGGTTCCGGCACACAGCAAGCTCGTTCGGAGGGTCCGCTCCACGAGCCGAGAGGCGGATACATCAACTGTCACGAAGACCAGAGTTGATGTATCCAAAAGTTCCGTATCGTCAACAGGAACTCAACGCAACAGACGGCGCGTCGATCGGACGTCCGGTCTGAGAGTTATTGGCATTTTCGTCTCCGGGGCCCGGTTGGTTTTTAAGGCAAAACCAACCCGACCGTACTCCACCTGCGTCCAAACCTCGGGCGGAGTATGCCAAAAGATCCGTCTCACTAAGAGGAACACAACGCGACTGACGGCGCGTCAATCAGACGTTTGTAGCTCAAGATATGAGCGTTTCTGCTCCGAAGGCCCGGTTGGTTTCGTGAACGAACCAACCCGGCCGAACTCAAAGTAATCCGAAACCTTGAGTGCGATATACCGAAACGACCGTCTCGATCCAAGGATCACGTTGCCGCAGACGGTTCGTCATTCGGAGGTCCGAGGCTCAAGATATGGACAAAAGACCGTAACTGGTTCGAAACGGGGGGGTCCGGGTCCGGGCCGACCCGGCCCGACCCCCCCCCCCCCCCTGGGGCGGCGCGGCGGCGCGGGGGCCGCGGCGGCCTGGCACCGCATGGTGGCTGCGCGGGGGGAATTCAATTCCCCCGCTGATTGAAAGGCGTCGCGGCCTTTGTGCCGCGCCTTTTTGCAAGAAAAATCGGCCCCCACGTGGGGGCCGGTTTGGAGAATTAAAACCGGGGGGTTGCTGCCCCCCCCCCCCCTTCATGGAACCGCCCCCCTCATAATGAGGGGGGTTTTTAAACATTGGCCGGGGAATTAATTTTATCCGGTTTAACGTCATCCGGCCGGCCAGCTGGCCGGCCGGTTTTCTCCAACGGGACCGGAAATTCCGGTCCCCTCTTCGGCTTCCGACGCCGGCGGTCCGGCCGCCGGTCTTCTCATCCCGCCGCGGCCCGGAACCGGCCGCGGTCTCCTCGTCCCGCCGCGGCCCGGAACTGGCCGCGGTGTTCGTCGTCCGGCGCGGTGCGACGGCACCGCGCCCCTTTGCCGTGCCTTGATTCCTTTCAACGCGGCGCGACGGCGTCGCGTTCTTGAAGATTCTTCCTCGGTGTGGCGCGACGGCGCCGCGTAAAATAATTGCACGATTATCCACGTGGTGCGACGGCACCACGCCACTTTGCTTCCACCCGCAAGAATAAACAACAAGAACGGTGGAGGGGGGTTCGGCCGTGTTCATGCGGTCCGGCCCCCTCACGTTAAATAATTAACTCAACTTAAACACTCAAAAGCCTCATGATAGACATGCGAGATCCACGATCAAGAAATGGAATAATTAAAGAATAAAATAACAACCCCTACCTCGGGTATAGGTTCGAAGATTTGACAACGTCCGCGGAAGTCAACGTCGCGGAGATCGGGCGTCGCGGTCATCGTTCCTCAATTCCGTTGACGAAGAGATGTGTCCGATGTGATACGTCGTTGGCGAAACCTCTTATGTCGACGAAGGGAATCCGAGGAGGAAGCGGCGTCCCCCTTTCTTTGACGTGGAGAGAAGATAGAACGGAGTGTCGGTGTTCTTCGCGTTCTTCAAGGAGGAAGATGAAGTTCTTCAAAGTGTAGAACTCTTCTTCTCTCAAATCTCCACACAACACAGCAACTCCCAAAATAAAATAAGCTACACCTTATTTTATTTTTACTTTGCCAAACCTTTCAAAATTCAAAAGTTGAATTCATTACATTAATTAAATCTAGAGTTGTCAAAATTAAAAGAAGAGATAGGTTGGCAAGAATTAAAGTAGGGGAGAGCCACATAATTTAAGAGGGGGTTTAGAGGGGTTAGGGAATTTGAAAAAGTGGGGGCTCGTGTGGGCCCCACCTCCCTCGTAACCACACATGGGAAGTTGGGTGGTTGTGGGCCCCACCAACAACTTCCCATGAGAGAGTCTAACCACCACGAATAAAATAAAATTCACACACAATTTTATTTTACTTATCTTTTAATCCCCAAAACTAACTTTCAACCCGCAACAAACGCAACTTCCTAAAAGGTCTCTTTAAGAGAAAATCGGTGCTGCGAGTTCATCGGTGCCCTCGGATTTCGATTCCGAGCACCGGTTCAAAAGTTAGAAAAACCCGCTCGTTCCTTCACTGAACGTACCCGAGATAAACTTTGTAAATTGATTCCGGGCACACCGGGCCTCGGAATCAGGTGCCGTCTGAAACCGCGCTCTTGTAAAATTCTAAAGAAAATTAAGAAAAAATTTCCCTTGAATTTTACGGGTCTTTACATAGAAAATTCATAAAGAAATTTATTGACTCAACAATCCCCCCTTTTTGGAAATCACAAACAAAATTTTGTAAAAGAATATAAGGACTAAAGTTTTAATTTTTAAGCTTAAAATAAATACTCATCTCCCTTTTTATTTATGGCCCATGATGAATATGACTAACTCCCCTTAGGTTATGAAATCCTTAAAGATCGTATTATAGTCTTTCTTAGAGAAACAACTTCTTCCTTACTTAATAATTTCTTCTTCCTTACTTAATAATTTCTTCTTCTTTCTTCATAAAAATGAATTATATCATAAAATTATACAATAATATCAGCATATACTAGATTATGATTCTTCTCCTTGGCTATGAAAATACTTTCCCATCCATTCTTCTTTATGATTTTTGAAATCAAAGAATCTTACTTGACAAAGAAATTTGGGTCCACCAAACATTCTCTAAAAAAATACAATCCTTGATTATCTTGATGTAGGATATTCGAGTTTGTGAGGAAACTACAAGAGACATTTAGAGCTTAAGAGAAAAGGTAAAAATGAAAGGAATACTTGAAGAGAAGCAGGGATTTGGTGTAAAATATCGAAGAAAAATGATGTGGGATGTGAAAATGGGGGTCCTTTATATAGGATTCACAGTGATGGTTCACATTCCCAAATCAATCCAATGGTTGAGATTATCTTAATCTGATCAGACAGTTGATATCAATATGAAAGAAGAATTTATAGGTTTTGATATTTTTAGGTTTTAAGGAAAAATCAGAATTAAGGAAATTGAATCTGATAAGGTTTTCTTAAAACAAGATTAAAAATACTAACAAACAAAAAATGAAATTATAATGATATAAGTAAGTAAAATTTCCTTATAAATTGCTCTAAAATATTTTTCAATATTGATAGGGTTCCTCTTATAAAACTTAGGTTTTGAAAAGTTTTATTTGGGAAAGAAAACTTTTTAGGTTCTGAAAAAAAATTGGAAAGTAAATAAAAAAAGTTAACATATGTACTCCCCCTATAGAAAGGAGTATTTTAATATTAGGAGATAGGTTTCAACAGAAAGTCAATATTGATGATTACATTATAGTTATCATTCCTAACTTTTTTTAATGTATTTAAATCTATCATAGGGTAATGGTTTTGTAAATATGTCAGCAAGTTGATCTTGCGTTCTGATAAATTGAATAATGATATCTCCTTTAAGTGTGTGATCCCTAAGAAAGTGATGCCTAATATTTATTTGATTTACATGAGAGTGATGTGAAGGATTTTTTTCTTATGTAAATGGTATTATTATTATCACACATTATCTGTTTTTTAGTAAAACGTATTCCATATTCTTTGAGTGTGTTTTACATCCACAACACTTGAGCACAACAACTTCCAGTTGCTACATATTCAGTTTTATCTGTGGAAAGTGATACTTAGTGTTGTTTCTTGAATGACCAAGATACTAATAAATCTCCTAAGAAATGACAAGTTCTGGATGTACTTTTTCTATCCATTCTACAACCACCAAAGTTACCATATAAAAATATTTTTAAAATAAAATCATTTCTAGAACAATAGAAAAGTCCTAAATCCATGGTTCCCTTTAAATAGAGAAATAATTTTTTCACTGCTTTTAATTAAGATTCTTCTGGATTAGATTGATATCTTTCACATAATAATGCTAAAAACATTAATTCTAGATGAATAGATATTAAGTATAATAAACTTCCAATCATACTTATAAAAGATGTTTATCTACAGGTTTCCTAACTTCATCAAGATCTAGAGTGTTTGAGGTGCCAATTTGAGTACTTATTCTTTTAGTGTTTTCATATCCATACTTCTTAAAAAGATCTTTAATATACTTATGTTGAGATATATAAGTTCCTTCTAGTTTTTAAGAAATTTAAAAACCATGAAAAAATGTTAACTCACCCATCATACTCATTTCAAACTCAGATCTCATGAGATTCACAAATGAATTAGTTAAGGATTGTTGAGTTGATCCGAATATAATGTAATCAATATAAATTTCAACAATAAATAAATTTATTATCTTTATTTGTAAAAATGGTTGTATCAGCAGTTCCCTTAACATAATTGTTTTGTAACAAAAATCATGTAAGTCTATTATATCAAGATCTAGGGGCTTGTTTAAGTCCATATAAAGATTTGGTAAGTTTTTAAACATGTTCAGGATATTTTGTGTCTTCAAAAGTATGAGGTTTCTCAACATAAACTTTCTCTTGAACATATTTGTTAAGGAAATCACACTTTACATCCATCTAAAGAATTTTGAAATTTAAAAATGCTATAAAGGCTAGTAGAATATGAATAGATTCAAGTATAGATACTGGAGCATAGGTTTCTTAATAGTCAATTCCTTATAGTTGATTATAGACATTAGAAACTAATCTTTCTTTATTTCTTACAATGATTCCATTTTCATCATACTTATTTCTGAAGACCCATTTTACACCAATTACATAAGTTTCTTTAGGTCTTTCAACCGAGTTCCATACTTTGTTCCTTTATAATTCATTTAGTTCATCTTGAATAGCTTTAATCCAATAATCATCACCTAAATCTTCATCAATGCTTTTAGGTACTAATTGGGAAAGAAATTATAGATGTTCTAGTTCATTTCTTACAGAAATTCTAGTCCTTACAAGTTGATTTAAATCACCAATGATACTACCACTGGGATGATTCTTATGAAACAACTCGTTTGGGTTTTGTAAAACATGTTCATCAACATAAGTTACAAAATATTATGGGGTAAATACTTAAAAAACATTTTCCTGAGTTTTTTCCTTATTATAAGAATCTTCTATCAATGTTTGATAATTATTTTTTAAAAACACATCAGAATATAGAGGTTGGGGTTGTTTAAAAACAAAATAATCAGTTTCATCAAATTTAACAGGTACTGTATCTTCAACAGTACATGAATTTTTGTTAAAAACTCTATAAGCCTTAGAATTAGTAGAGTATCATAAGAAAATTCCTCCATCAGATTTGGGTGTGAATTTATGTAATTTATATTTAGAATTCAAGATGAATACTTTTCATCCAAATACTTTGAAATAATGAACTTTAGGTTTTCAACTAGTCCATAACTCATAAGGTGTTTTTTTAAGAAAAGGTCTGATTAAAACTCAATTTATAGTATAGCAAGCAGTAATTACAACTTCAGCCCAAAATTTTTCAGAAATAGAATATTCACTTAACATGGTTCGAGTTATCTCTAGAAGAATTTGGTTTCTTCTTTCAATAACACCATTTTTTTTGAGGAATTTTTGGATCTGAGAAGTTATGAGTAATGTCTTTCTTACTAAAAAAAGTTTCAAAATATGAATTTTCAAATTCTCCCCCAAGATCACTATGAATAGTTATCAATGGAAGGTTTTTCTCATTTTTAACTTTGGATGAAAAGGTTTTAAAATAATAAAAGGATTTAGATTTATTTTATTGAAAACAGACCCATGTAAATCTAGTGTAATCATCAACTAAAAAAATACATATTATTTGACTCTAATACTTATAGTTTGTGTTGGACCGAAAAGATCCATATGTACTAGTTGTAATGCATTATAAGTTGAGACTTCACTGATTGATTAAAATTTTTATTTATGTTTCTTTCCATATTGACAAGGATTATAGACTTTTTAAGAATAAAATCTAAGCTAAGGTATATCATTAACAAGTCTTTTATTTGAGAGTTTTTGTAGGTTTCTAAGGTTATAGTGTCCTGGTATTCTATGAAATAACCAAGATTTATTTTCCATTGCACTAAGGAAAGGTAGTTCTTGGCTTTGTAGGTCTTATAAGTTAATTGTATAAACATTCTCATGCCCATGGGCAGAGAGAATAAACTCTTCCTTGGATTTGTGTACTAGAAATTTATCATTCCTAGAATTCACAAGGTAACCTTTATCACATAATTGAATTATTCCTGTAAGGTTATTCTAAATTCCTTTAAAAAATAAAACATTTGATTTTAAATATTTTCCAAAAATAAAGTTATTACTTATACCTACAATTTCTCCTTGAGTATTATCTCTGAAAGTTATTTTTCCACCTTTCATTTTGATAATCTTTTCAAAAAAAAATTATTACCAGTCATGTGCTGGGAACATCCACTATCTAGGTACCATATATTGTTGTTGTCACTTCCTTTTTTTTTTGAAAATAAAATAGTTAAACTTTCAGAATCCAAACTTTCTTGGATCCAAAAAAGTTAGAAAGTAAAATCTTAGGCATCCACATTTTCTTAGAAAAATGGGATTTATAAAAACTGAAGGATTTTATTTTATTTAAATAAAATTTTTTCTAATAATTTCCACTACATTGACACTTAGTGAAAAAAGGATTACTTTGGGGAACAAAATAGTTATGACTGAAAACTGGTTTTAAATGAAAATAACCAAATCCAGAACTATTTCTTAGAGGATGATGTTGTGAATATATTTTTTCAAAACCCTTCTTACCATGAGTAAAGTTTTACAAAAGTTTATTTAAGGAAAATATTTAAAATCTTATTTTGATGACTAAATTTTTGTCCTCATAGTCATTAGTCTTATAATTTTATTTAGTCTCTAAAAAAATTTTCTTGGAAATAAAATTTTCAAGATCCTTATAAAGTTTATCCTTTTCATAATTTACTTCCTTAAGTCTTTTGAAAACATTTTCAAAATCAAGGGTTTTCTAATCAAGATCTTTTGAAAGATCTGATAATTATTTTATTAACATAGATATTCTATAATTTTCCTTGTTATGTTTATCATTGGTCTTACTATTTTCATTTTCAAGTAACTTAAAAAACCTAGATACTTCTTCAAAAGTAGGTAAAGTTTTATCTTCTGATGAGGAATATTATTCATCTGAATATTAATAATATTCTTCATTAGGATAATTATCATTTAATGAAATATTGGTTAATGATTTAGCGATATTTACCTTATCCATGAAACATTGATTTTCAGTAGGAATTATGGCTATAAGACCAATATACTTCTGTCCAGAACATTCAATATCTGAAGATTCATCAGAAGAATCGCCACCACTAGTACTCCATATTTCATTAGCTTTCAATAATTTCTTATAATTATACTTTTAGTATTTCTTCTTATTTATTTCTAAATGAATATCCTTTATTTATTTCTTTTTGAGAATAAGATAGTCTGGTCTGATATGACCAGCCCTCTTGCATTCATAACAAGTCACTTCTGAATCTTTCTTATCCTTTCTATATTTCTTCTTGTATCTATATGGAAATATTTCTTTCCCAAAATATTGTTCATCCTTAGAGAAATATTGAAAGGTTCATTCTTAGAATGATAACTATCACTTGATTCAGATATAATAGTTTCTTTCTTGTCTTTTGATCTAGTAATTCTTTCAAGAGTCTTGGATTTCATATGATTTGATGTAATAGTGAAAGTAACAATGTCATTACCATTATTTTTCTTATTGATCTCTATATCTCTCTTCATTCTAGTTTTATACTATAGAAGAGTCCCAAATAACTCATCTAGAGTGATTTTTGAAACTTTATTATTCTCATCAATTGTTTTTCTTTTAGATTCCAAGTCATTGGGAATAATATTTATTATATTATCCAAAATAATATCAACATCAATTCCTTTCTCACCCATAGACTAAAGGATATTGACAATAGTCATAAACTTTTATCGAACTTTGCATATAGGTTCTCTATAAGGAAACATAAAACCATGATATTAATCTCTAAGCATAGCTATTATTATTTCAATGACCTTGGATATGCCAAAAATGAGTGACTTATAATTTCTTCCAGATTCTATTAGCAGCTTCACCTGATGAAATTTGGCTATATATATTCTGAGTCATAAAAAAATAAATTATTTCGTACCATAAAGTTAAGTTGATGCTCTTGTTTTTCTTGATTGGTGAATTGTCTAATTTCCTTGTTTGGAATCTTGTAGTCTCTAGTTAATATAATAAACTTATCTACACTGGTATTTTTAATGAAAGTCTTCATTCTATCTATCTGGTACTCATAATCATTTCCATCAAAGATTGGGGGTCTGGTAGGATTTATATTGTCTATATAACCAATGCTCATTCTTGTAATTCTTAAAATAAATTCTTTTCCACAAAAATTATTAGTAGAAAAAGTATATAAACATGGAGTTTATAAAGAAAATCTTGAGAAAAACTTGAAAAAGTGAAGTTAAGCAAGAAAATTTGAGCAATAAAATTTATATGTAAGTATAATAATTGTAGAGACCACCTCGAATACCAATTTTAGTATCAGAATGTATATGTAGATTTCTCAATTACAAGAGGAGGTGAATTTAAGGTTTAAAAACTTTCATTTTTATCCTTAAGAAAATCTATGTTTAACAAAGTTAAACAAAATGGATTCACAAACCCTCTTTAGTTATTAATAAAGAAACTGATTTTCTTAGGATTCGATAATATGTATCTAATAAAGAAATTTAAGACAAGTTTACATAGGGAAATATTCTAACTTAAATCATATATAATATTATTTATATCAGATTATACAAGTATAAGAAAGTGTAAGAAAGGTACACTTCCTATCATTAACAAAATGCAGTGGAATTAAAACTGGTAACAAAAAAGGAAAAGTATAATAAATATTTTATCCAAAAGAGAAGGGTACCCAACAACCTTTTAAAAAGGTCCCTTGATTTATAATTTCAATAAATTCTTTCTTACCCACACCAGGGAAATCCCTCGATACGAAGATCAAAATTTGTCTTGTTATCCCAGCAAACCTTCGATCTCTAAGGTGATCAACACCTCTGTCTTCCTATCCTCGAAATCAAATTATTGATTAGAAACAATCAGAATCGTACTAGGAATATTGAACAAGATATTCTCATCTTGAATAAGTTGTTCACATCATTCACATAAAGTTGGTTTGAGTAGAGATCTCGTAGAGTATCACTTCATTCTAGAGATCAACAACTCCCAATGAAAACTCTAATGTAAACTATAGCCTTGAGCTCATTCAAATGGTTGGGTATTTATAGACATGGATTCCAATGGTTTATTTCCTCCTCTAGCGGTCATATTTTTCCTTTAATTTTATAGGGACCTATACACGTGGCACTCAGGAAGTGGTTAGGTTAAAACAGATTGGATGACATCGTTTTGAATAAAAAACTATGAGAAACATTAACAAGCTTAAAAACATTATCACATTTAGGATTTGATAAAATGAAATGTTACTTTATGAAAATGAGGTAATTGTAAGAAAATAATTTAATCATATTCTTAAGAAATTTAAAAATATAGTCAAGAAATATTGACAATCGGATTCTGGAATAATAGAGAATCATATTCTGAATTCTAATGAATTTGGAATCTAATTTATGATGAATTAAGAATCTCATTTATGATGAATTCATAATCTAATTTATGATGAATTCATTGTTTGATTTTAGGATAAAGAGGAGTTTGATTTTAGGAGAAATCGAAGTCTGATTTTATGAGAAATCGGAGTCTGATTTCAGGAGAAATCGGAGTCTGATTTCAGGAGAAACTGGAGTTTGATTTCAGGAGAAACTGGAGTTTGATTTCAGGAGAAATTAGAGTCTGATTTTAAGAGAAATTGGAGTCTGATTTCAGAAGAAATCGAAGTATGATTTCAGGAGAAATTGGAGTCTAATTTCAGGAGAAATCAGAGTCTTATTTCAGGATAAATCAGAGTCTAATTTCATGAGAAATCAGAGTGATGTTTCTAGAGAAATTGGATTCTGATTTCTAGAGAAATCGGAGTCACAAATCTATAGAAATCGGTTTCTTAGGAAATATAAGATTCTAATTTAGATAAGGATCTTATTTTTTTACTTAAGAAAAAGATGGTTATACTTGGTTTGAGAAAACACTACATAAGACATTGAAACCCATAGTTAAATATAAAAACATTCTTAGACATATAAAATTTTCCATAATATAAATTTTCTTAGAGAAACATAATTTTCCTTTTGAAAATGTGTTTGTGATTTTCAAAACATAAAGGAATGGAAAAGTTATAAAGAAGCTTATTGACTCAACAAGCATGACTATTCAAGTGTGGGTGCTTCATTTCATTTTGTTTTAAAATGATCCTATTTATTTTTGTTTCATCGTAATATACTGTCTATTTATTTCTTATATGATTGTATTCTTTGATATTGGTTTATAGTATCCCCATGGTACCTTTATAGACCCCCCACTACTAGTTAGAACCCTCCGATGTATGGGGAGGCGCACCTAAAGTCAAGTGGTGCTCTAGTCTAGTTAATTTTCATAGTTAATAGAGGTGGGGAATTAAAAAATAGTATCAGAGGATGTTTTATTTTTATTACTATTTGAGACCTAGTATTCAGGAGATTTAGGAAACATTCAATGCCTGTGATGAATTCTGGTCTAGTGCGTCATGAGAACCTTCATTGGTAGGGGGTCTTGGTTTATAATGATGGTGTTAATGTTATGTATTTACGATGTTACATATGATATGACATTCACCTTGGTTAATGCACATGATGTTTGGATATATGATTTATTTTGGATACTTATCTCTAGAAACATTGGCAAGATACCAGTTATAGATTTTTGGATCTTGTCCCATTTTCAAGAATCCAGTTATTAGAGTTTACTCTAGGCCCATGGAGGGATGATGCATCTCTTGGATCATGAGTTGTCATTTTGGATTCACATGACATATAGGGAGCTGTTAGTGTGAATTTTTTCACTGACTAAGGTTTAGCTGTTAAAAGTGTCAGTAACTTCTCATACAACATTTTATAATAAAAGTAATTGGTGTAATTCTACTAAACTAGACTAAAATGTATGTTTTTCTTTCTAATGGATGGTCATGTGGATCTCTGGTGAGATTCTTATCGATTTTTATGATACAATACCTCATTTTTTAGGACATGGGTGACCCAAGTAGGTTAGTGAGGAATATGATGCCTTAGTGAGAACCCCCCCCCCCCAATGGGTTGTTAGTATTTAGGTTTGGATACTTAAACTATTAGTAACAACCTATATGTTGTTTTATCATATATATTAGAATGAAACTACACTTCACCAAACCATGTAAGAGTGGTTAATGGGATAAATATTTCTAATAGGGTGATGTCGGTTAAATGTATCTTATAGGTTCAGTTTTTTAAATTGCTAGTAACAACCTATATGGTTTTTTCCCATATACATAGGAATGAAATTTTATCTAACAAAAAATCATGTTTTTGGTTCTTAGTACAGATCATATGAATTTGATTCCATTTGATTGAGTATGCATATGCGTTATGACTAGATTCTTGGTTATTTAAATTTACATTAATAACCAATACAGTGTTTTACCATATATATTGGAATGTAATTTACTTAACTGATCTAGTGATAGTGGTTTCCCTTGGTATGGATTGTATGGGACAATTTATTTGGTCATGATAGCAATGTCTGGTGACTTAGGGATTTCGAGGGACCAATATCATAGGTGGATTCTGAGTGAGAACTAGTTCTTGGGATGGATAACTTTTTTGGCATGATATATCGGTTATACATATATGAGACCCTTGAGTGGGTTGTCTTGCACATGTGTTTTCATGAGTTTCTAAGACAGGAATAGGATGTTGCTTGTAACCTATGTCTTGGTGTGAAACTTGACCTTTGGTATAGCTGGGAGATCTATAGATCATGGGACAAGGCTCAGTGTTTAGTGAGTCAGCTATTTTGTGATGAAGGAAATCCACAAGAGGAGATGGGTTAGTTTTGGGGGTTCCTTTGAGGTAGGAAGCATGGGTAAATTCTATATTTTTATATCAATGCACGAGAGGTGAAATTGAGTTTATGGAAAATACATGGTTATGCCTTGGGATGTAAAGTACTTAGATTTTCATCATATCAGGGTTGGTTTCATGGGATGGATTGTTTGGGTGTCTGATCTTATTAGTTTTGAGTGTGTTTTAGTATTTGGTGACAGCATGGGTGGATACTCATAACTTAGAATATAATTGGGTGGTGGCTAATATATTCATTGGATTTGGTATGGGTGAAACTTTGGGATTTTGTATGAGATACTCTAGAATTTTCTTAGCTTAACGATTCATCGTATCATGAAGTATGGTCAACCTAGTTTATTGATGCAACCCTCATGAGTTTGAATCAAGTTTCTTCAATTGGGAAGTATTGGAGAGTACACATTTTCATTTTTAAATGAGATTACAGCAGTGTGTGTGTTGGTTATGCATAGTATTTTTTAAATTGGAATCTGTGGTAGTCATGTGCAAGATTAGGATTGATGATTTAAGATGGGATATATTGAGAATGGATCTGGTATAGTAATATGTGTAGTGATGGAACTAGATGAGTTGGTTATCAAGGAGTGGTATAAGGTAATCCATATGGTTGGGAGTGAATCGTTGTCCATTTGAGGGTGTGACCATCATTATGGTTAAAATTTTGGAGGTTTACAAGGATTAAATTTCTATGAGCTGGTAATGGGTACTAATAGGTGTATTCTTATGGTGATTAGGTATGAGAGATATGGTCACATCCATTCATTGTATGTGGTAGTATACAGAGCATGAGACGTGATGGAATGACTCTAGGATGGTAGGGTCATGGGTGTGATGGGACCAGTCATTAGATAGAAAATATGATTAATTGAATATGATTTTTATTTGGTCTCATGGTAAAAATTATATTTAAAATTCTGAGTCAGTATTGGATGGGTTTAGTCTAAAGGCATCCGGCTCGAGGTGATCTTGGTGGGATCTGTGAGTGATTTTTGGGGTGATCTATGATTCATGACATGCTTCAGGGGGTGAAATCTAGTTTCATCACATGTTTCAGGGTGTGAATCATGTGAAAAAAATGACAAGTTTATGGGGGTAAAACCTTGTTTTGTGACATGGTTTAGGGGTTAATCTATTTTTTCTTCTTGTTTCAAGGGTGAAACCCAGTTTCATTGCATGTTTTAGGGGGAGAAACATGATATGAAAAGTAGTGAAGGTTTCTTTCTTGGAAAAAAAATCTTGAATGTTAAGGAGAGTTCATATTATGGCTCGGGATACAAGTATGGCCCTTTGTCTGGGTCATTAGTGGGAAATTTTAGGATAGAGGCATGTGTTTCTTTTTAGGATGCTCTTATGCGTGTGACCGGGCATTTTGAGTTTAGTTGAGTGGGGGATGTTTCACTAACATTGTACTTAAGATTAGATGTTGTGAGAGGGAGACCATGTTAGGATCATTATGTGGGATGTGTTCAGTGGGTTAGTGGACCATTCAAGGATATGTTTTTAGGATAGGAGATTCCAATAGTGGGGGCTCCATGTGTCAAAATTGTCCATGATAAGTTTATTTATATGGTGGGTAGCACCATGAATCTTTTGAAGAATCATTTCATGATAAATTGGTTTATTGGGAAAGATGGGAATCATAGAGTGTCGTCTAGAGGTTTAGAGTAGTGGATTGGTTTTGGATAAAATATGTGCCTCGTGTTTGGAGTTATATAGTGAGATATCATTGATTTTTAAATAGTATAAAACATTGAAATAAGTTTGGTTTGGAAACTTGAGTAGGTTGGGTTTTTTGATTTAATGGTAGATGATACTTCTTAGAGATGATAAGTGTTATGCTGGAGAGATTTTAAAACCCTATATCTATATGTGTTGAAACATTCTAGAGGGAATTTGAATATTCCATTTGACGGATGGTTATTTTTTAGGAACATAGATCAGAATGAAATTTTTAGGGTTTTGACAACCCAAAATGGTGTTTTCGGATAGGTTTCATGTCTCAGGTGATGAATTGGGGCTTCAATAGGCCACTGGAGGAGGAACATGAAGCCAAAGTGTGACAGTGGAGCTACTTTTGGGGATTCACATCATGAATAACATATTCATAGCATAAATGATTGAAATAGGGGGAAACTCTATGCCTTTAAGATTCATAGTGTAAAACAAGGGTTAATTCTATGAAATTTTTTTTTTTGGGTTTTTGATGAAGGGTTTTACCCATTTTTCTTAGTTTGAAGGGTGCATGTGGGAGGCTTATGGTTGGGGCTCCTCCCCCTATTCCTCCCTCTATTTGGCATGATTCTTTGTGCAATCATACGATAGTTTTTTGTAAGTTCCTCCTCTCCTCTACCTCTCAAGTTCCCTTCATTGTTTCCATTTATTTTAGCATTATTTTGGTTTAGGGATAAAATTGAATTTTTACCATAGGATGGTAAAATCACATAATTTTGAGGAGGCTTTCATACAGCCTATCTAGAGGGATCTTAAGATGGTTTCTGCTTATCATCGTTAATCATTTCACCTAAGGTATATCATTCCATAGATTTATTTGGGTTTTTTCCTAAATATTAGATTAAAATAATTGTGGAATGGTTGTTTTGGTTAGGTATTGAGACTGAGTAAGAATAAAGGGTATGTTGTGGTCCTCTTATGACTGGTCAGACTTGGTTCTGGTTTGGTGCGGTAATATGATGAGTTTCTAGCAATTATGACTATTTAATTTAAAATGTGTTAATTCATTATAAATGTTATAGTTACTTAATATGGAATGTTTTCATGAGTTAGTCACCTAAGAATGAGGGAAGTGGTTGGTGTTTTTGAGAAAAGATTTGATGATCTTTGATGGTGACTTTTTATGAAAAGGATTTAAATTAGAAAATCATTTGGATTGGTTAGGTGGTCCTCATTACTTTCCCTCCAACATTATGCATGGTTTTTATATGTATGTGGGTGTGGGGACTCTCTCATAGGGTGATGTATTGATTATTATTTAATGGGTTTAATTTAATTTAAATAGTTTAATTTAAATTAAATTTTTAAGTTGTATGCTCACCTGAACTTAAAGGGACAAGTGAAAAGGCCACTAAGGACCTCTGGAACCAGCTTGATGCCTCGTCTTTTGATGTATGGATCCTAAAATAAGAGTAGACCCAAACACATAGACACCCTACGATGGTGTGATGAGACATGAGTTGGATGACCCTAGTAGGTTAGGTGAGAAACCATTAAATGTGTTAGGCCTAGGTGTATAGACCTTAGGCAGATGTCTTGTAGTTTTAGTGATTTGACTGGTCTGGAGTGACCTAAGACATAGAGATGGGCCTTTATCCATATCTTGATATTATCACTAGTGTGGAATACCCCAGAGGCTTGTGTGTCTATGAGATGACTTTGGTGATACTAAGGGATGGATATCCTTTTAGTATCATGTGTAGGCCCAATAGACCAACTATGATCGAGGATCTCAAGTGAAATGGCCCCTTTATGGTGATGATCTAGGGGTCTATGGGTTCCCCATCATGATATGACCCTAAGAGTATATATATGTATATGGGTAGATATTTTTTTAGGTGGAACCTAAAACCTAAACCAATTTGAAAGCCTGAGGGGTTATGATGGTTAGGATGGGATTGGGTGTTCATCCATCTCCAATTATGTTTTAATTTATTTATTTGATATGATAAGTGATTGACTATTATTCCTAGGAATTATTCATTGAGCCTAGAACTACTTTATTTACTAGGATGCCTAGGAGTCACCTAATGAGATTAAAGAGTCCCCAGGATGCCTAATTTGTTCAGGATCTAGTCTCATGGTATATTGGGGGTGGATTACTCACTCAACTAGAATCTAGTAACATGGTTGATGTAGGATTGGATTCCTATAGGTGGTACCTAGTATCCAACAACAAATATCACATGATCTCATATATAAAATTTCTATGGATAGTATGGATTTTTCTGATATTTTTATACAATTATGAATTCTTGCCTTCTGGTATTTGAATAGAGATACCAATATACCATTGTAAATTTATAGGATTTGAATGGAGATATGAGGTGTTGGGTGGGAATATATCCCTAAGAATATGATGTTAAAAATCATGAGGGTATTGTTGGATCATTCCAATTGATTCCTAGGATACCCCACTAGGATCAAGTGGATCCACAAATGATAGATCATTTGAAGATATGTGAGATATTAAACACCCTATAGATTGACTATGAGATACATTTAGGGTATTACCTTTTGATTTTTTGGGTCACCAAATAATCAGTCACACCTAGATGTATAGGACCTTCTAGGGCCTTGACCCTCTTAAGAATTAGTCAGCATCCTAACATCGAGAACACCCAGGTACTACTATAGGATTCATCTTGGGGGATTGAGTATGAGGGACGTTTGGTAACTCCATAGGTTCATCTTCTCGTTGTGATGGAGGTGTGAGCATGGGATCCCTAGTGAGAGGAAACTGGTTCCCCTGAGGTGATACTCATGCTTAAAGACAAAATGGTACTCACGAATCTAGGTATAGTCGATATGGGTCATGGACCTAAGAATCAATAATGATGGTTGGGATTGGCCTATTTTTTATTCCTATGAAATTTTGGAAAATGTAGTATGATGGTTGGAATGGTCATCATGAAACGATCAGAGAAATTCAAGTATCGGTCCAAAGTAGGCATCATTTTTGGTTTTATTTAGTTTTTTCATAATATATTTATTTATTTGGAGCATGTCACATGACATATCACTATATTGATAGTATAGTATGGGACCACATAGTTTGTTCCATACTGATCTATATACTCCCACCCTACTCAGACCACCATTATATTGGGGTACCCAAGAATACCTCACTTGGTTGTAGGATCAAATTAGGATAAGGCCTGATATTTCCTAATTGAGTAGGATGGCTCAGATAGTCAGAAGATTGGGATGAGGTATTTATGGATTATCAGTGTCTTTAATTTTATGTGAGCATTAATGTTTGAGTTTGTGTGTTATTTTTAATTTTTTTAGCATGAACCTGTTTTTTCCTACATACTCTATTATTTAGTTATTTCTTCTATGACTTTTCACTCTAATATAGGGAGTATATACTCCCCAGGGTACCTTTAAAGACCCATGTTTCTTTTTTAAAACCTCTAGAATATGAGGAGGTGTGACCAAGTTCACATGGAATTCAAATCTAGTTATTATTCATAGTGACCCATGGTAGGGTGTTACATCCACTATGATGAGTATTGATCCATGTGAATCACCAAGACACCCTCATCCTCGATCCCTTATACTGAACCTCATAGTATAACTTTTTTGTTCTCAATATTAGGTCGTCATCTTATTTTTAGGAGGGGAAGGTCCTATAAAATTCTATACATCCAAGAATGTATGATTCCTGGGAAACCCAAAAAATCAAATAGAATACCCTCTTGGATCCCACAGTATATCACCTGGGGATCTATAACATGTGTCTACTTAGAAATTACATATCTATTGTGTCCACCTGATCCTAGGGGTATCTTAGGTGTCGATTTATGGGATCTAATAGTTGCTGTTAAGATATAAAACATCCATTATTGGAGATATATTCCCACCTAGTACTTCATAATTCCATTTAAGCCTTAGAGATCCTAATAATTCACAATATTATAATGGTATTTCCATTCAAATACTAAGATCATAGTTTATTTAAAACAATCTCACTATATCAAAGTAATCCATATAATCTTGATCATTCATGAATTCACGCTAATATATACTCAGATTCTGGATCCTAGGAACCACCGCTAGTAATTCATCACTACAAAAACTATAATAGATGATAGTAAGACTAGTTATCTACCCAAAAAAAACTATGATACTAGATCCCAGACATTTTGGTAATCTCAGGTTCTCATCTATCTCAATCAAGTGATTCTTGGGAATCTTGATCAATCACAATAATACGAGGCCTAACTATTGATTTGTAGGAATCCTAGGAAATCACATATCATAAATAGTAATAGAGTAAAAACATATCAAGGGATGGTCAAATTATCATGAACATCACTACCATATTAACCACATCAGGTTTACACATTAGTTTAGATTCTATAATGACACAAACAACTATATATACCCATAGAAACGCACACTCTTTCACTGGGGTCAACATGTAAATGAGGCACCCACTGGGGTCCCCTAGGTCTCATCAAGCATGTACACCCATCCTGAGTTCCCTTATTTTGAAAACATTTCATAGGAAAACACCTATCACTCGGGGGGTGCTACGTCCCTCAACATCATCCTCATCGCACCATGGACCCACTATCCTCACAAAATATATTTTAGTGTCATCACACCCAAGAGATGGCATAAATCCCATCTCAAAGACCAAGTATTCATGAAGATGGTATGAACATCCAACCTTTCATTCAACTAGAAAATTCCTACCCACCAAGTTAAATACGTTGTAAGGGAAACAAAAACACTCACCCTACCACTTACTCTTTATCTCTAAGTCCTCATAGAGTCTCAACAGTCCACACGGTCACTCCTCGGGTCAATCATCTTGGTTCATCCCTCACCTTTACCTAGAGGTTTCTACATCCCTTGGACTGGATCCATAAATTTTCACTAAACCGATCCCACCCCTCATGGGTATAAATGTCACAATTCATGCCAAATTAACTCAATACCACATCCATTGGTGGCTAAGATGATATAGGAAGTGCATAAGATCCAATGAGGCCTTAGAAATTTTTCCTTAGTGTTCAAGAAAAAACATCATAATTAAACATTTTTAATATAAGTTAACACTTAAATTAATTAATAATGTAGTTCAACACTCTTTAATAGTGTGTTTTCACATCATAAGAATCATAAATAACTTTCATTGCATCATAAGAAAAGTACTAAGGAACACCTACCTCTTTCTAAGATTTTTCTTTTTATAAATCATAGATCAAAATCTCTCCCAAGGCCTATCCAATATCGATTAAGCTAACCTAAACTCATAACACCAACCAAGTACCTATCTCAAGACATATTTACCAAAATAATTAATTATAATCAAATTATAAATATTAAATAATTTAAATTTATTTAACCTAATATGGAATAAACAGTAAAAAGCTCGCCACATCATCATGTTGCACCGAAACTAATGCCAATAACCTATAGGAGGTATATCATGGATGAATTCTACCCAAGATATGTTTCTAACTTGTGGGAATGATATATTAATTATCTAAAATTAAAATTAAGAAAAACTTTAAATAATTTCATAGAATGGTGTGCTATTTAAGATTCAATGAATAGAAGTTTACGAACATCATCATAAGATATCATCTACCTAGGTTGTTTGAACACTCCATATGAAATGGATTATTTACCCATGTTCTATTGAAATCATCAATTTTTCACTAATCCAAACTAACACTAAATTAGCACAAAAAAAAGGTAAGAGAATAGGATAAAGGGTGGGGGACTCATACCTTAATCTTGAATGGAAATTCCTAATAAATGGATCCCCATATCATAAAAGAACTTAAGTGGGGAAGGAGGGAGAGTCTTATGGATACAAACTAAAAAACAAGGGTTAAGAAAGGGGTTTTTCATCATAAACTTTAGGGTAATAATTATCACTATTCCCCTTTTAATCCACCCCATCTAATACATGACTACTGGAATTAGTCCCGACTACTTCCACACACCACTGTATGTTCAGTGGTTTGTTGTATCTAATGTTGTAGGATCCTCCCTTTCCTCTCCCAAGGATCTATTAAGTCCATTGGATTTCCCCCAAGCCTCTTTCCTCATCCAAAAACATACTTTGGAGATTCTCAAACTCTCAAAATTATATTCTGAATCTAGTTTCACAAAATTACCAATTTGCTAAACTCAAAATTTCAAATTTTTTATGAATTTTCAAATGCCCATACAGATAAGGGAATTACATGGTGACCCTAGAGAGGGTTCCTGGTGAGGTACCAAGTACCCAGTGGTGTTTTATTGTGTACCCATTAGGCTCTTTTCTAGATTTAAAAATAATTAATTAATTATGAAATTGTGTTAAATAAGGCTTTTTCCTCAATTAATCCTCTAGTAAGATCGAGCCCCTCCTCTACCTTTCCTTATATTCTTCATCTTATTATCTTGGATCCCCACTGTTCATGGTTAATATTGGTTTCATCTGTACCAGGGTGACATTATGGGAAATTTTAACCATTATCTTGTGTCTTATAATTTTTATCTTATCTTATCACAATAATTTTCTAGATATGCATAATTATAGGTCTTTTCTAGGTTTTTGTATTTCTTCCACTTGAGATCAAATCCTCTAGTGGTATTTGAAAAGTATGACCCCACTAGGCCAACTTAAGTGGTACCTATATTTTCTATTATTTTTTACTACCATGGAATGTGTTGTATGAAATGAGAGAAGAAGATACTCTTTTCATGACTTCAAACTATGTTTAAATTGTTTTTATCACTTCCTATAGTGAATATTGGAGTTGTTAGGCACAATATTGGTTCTATGAGTGGTTTACACCAATTTCATGGTTTTCTATAACCAATAGCACTGATAAAACTATAATGTAATTATGTATTGGAACCCATGAAAGGTATAATTTCTTATTTTATGGCCCTATGAACGTTTTTTGGTTCCCAAGAATGACCTATGATGAACGAGAACCTAATAGTAGAAGAGTGTAGTAAAGTTGTATCCTTAACTTAAGCCTTGAGTGGGTTATATTCCTTATGAGTATAACCCCTGACATGATTAATGGTTTATAAATATTGTGATCTTATATTATAAGTAAGTTTATTCAATAAATCATTCACCCTTAATGATTACCTAGTGAGGTTTCATTCACTTAAATTATTTAATTGATAATGAAATTTTTATTTTCAATTGTTTTTAATTTTAGTGATAACTCATTAACCAATGATGTTTGTTAAGTGATGTGTTAAAAATAACAATTGGTGGTCTAGAGTTATGTTGTTGGTGAATTTATTCACACCTGTCATAAGGAGTGGAAAAATAAAATATAATTTTTTCCCAAGGGGTGTAGTATTAGTAGTAACCAAAGTCATCTACAAAGATTAGTGTTTAAATCTAGTTTTCCTGAAAAAGTGCATAAAAGAACAATAATTTCAATGACTAGGAATGTGAATGAACTTGGAGATTTAGGAATTTATATGAGAGACAAGTGATTGGGTTTAGTCTCATATTACCTTTTTTAATTCTATCATGGTCTATAAAAAATGAGTTTTTTATTTTTATAAAATGTTAATTGAATGCAGTAACAATCATTTCCCTTCTATTGACCCATGATTAAGATTGATAAAGATGAGAATAATCTTAAAAAATTTCCTATTTTGGATTATTCTTATTCCAATGTGTGAAATTAACAATTTTCCTTCCTTTCATTATTTAGGAAATACCAATTCTGGTATTAAAATTTCCCAAACACTCAAATTAGTCCTCTATTTCATCCTCATATGTTTACTAATCACAAAATACTTCTAACCTTGATTTTTAGATCAAACAATCAGTGAAATCCAAAACAAAGAAGAGAGATAATAATTTTATTAAGAAATTGAATATAAAACTTTAGATTTAAATAAAAATACTATCATATTAAATTTCAATTCAAAATTTATCAAATTGAAAACCATTCAATAAATAAAAAAATATTTGTAAATTTGATTATAAAAAGGACTAAAACATCATAATGTATTCTTCACCCCTTTACCCATCCACAAGAGGCTACTACCCCTCTATTGAATGGGGGTTCATTGAAGAATAAGGAGAGGAAGACATAATAAAATAGAGAATGAATAAAATAGTATAAGAAATCATAAGAGTGGGGTATTCCTTTATTCTTATTCTTAGTATCCTCCTCTATTATGTATCTCTTCTAGAAAGTGATTCTCCTCCTCCAACTTATTTCCACCCTCTCTTAAAAGGTGTGTTTATCAGTCCCCCCAAGATGTTGAGTCTTCCTCTACTTTTATAAGCAGTGAGAGCTACCTTATCCTCCCATTCCCCTCATATTAGTATGTATCTTGGGTGTATTTAAAATTAAAAACAAAATTAATACCCCCCCCCACCCGAAACCCTAGGTGCTCATATAAACTTTTAAAACACACCAATACTTTAGGGGTTCAAAATATCATATGTGGATGACATGATTCAATATGGCCTCTCTGCACATGCACAGCATGCATAACATGAATGGATAATAAGTAGCGTCTATTAGGTGATTTCAAGCATCAAAGAAGGTGTGGTAATTGTGTTAGGATATTCATAAATCCCTCCATCCTTTATAGTGGATATATGGAGCTCTATTTATTGATCATTTCATCATCCCCTTATAAAATGAATGTAAGGAGGTCAAAACAGGCCTCTAAGGGCATCCATGGCAGTACTCGAACTTGAAAATGGTTAATATCTTGAGTTTAAGCTCAATCAGTGGTATAAATGGTGGTCTTAGTGGTTTCCATATGGTTTTCTAGAATCATCGAGCATGGAAATAGTATTGAGCGGTAGAGTGAGCATGTCTGAGCATGGTGTGCGAAAATTGGGAGAGGTGGCACTGTTTGATTTAAAAATGAATAGTACCAAAGGATTGTTGTCCCACATCAAGACTCTGATACTGGGAGGTGATCATTTATAAATAAATATATAGTATTCACTTGATAGTGAAGTCGAATGGGGGTTAGAGGACCCCCATCACCACCGTGGACCACCCTATCCTGGTGAAATACTTATCTCGTCATTGTGTGGTCCTAGACACCATAGGTCGGTGTGCTCAGGATTTGACCCATCAATGATTAGATATGGGCTCCTCTATGTGTGGATTTTTCACCTCCCACATTGCAGGCCCTTCCTCAATCTTTTCTTGGCCAGCCAGCCCACACGGGCTAGCTAAGTGGCTTATCATGCCCTTATGGTAAAGGTCTAGCCTTGTGGGATGATTTTTTACCTAAAAAATATGTAATAAATTATAATAAAAATCCACACAATATTATTAATTAAAATAAATCATTAAAACCCACATTTAAATATATTTTAGTTATTTATTTCAATTTTCCCTTGTTTTTAAAAAACATTACATTCCATGGGATTTTTCATTAAAAACATTTACATATTTGTTATATTATTTTTAAAAATATGAATGAAATATGAGTGTGTCAAATACCCCTCACTTAAACTATGATTTTTCTCAAGCATTAAATATCAATATTGGAATCATAAGGATTCTAATTATACTAATATTCATATTTCAATGTAATATAATTTTACAATTATTAATGTTAAATAAAACTTTTAAAAATACACATAAAATATCAATTAAATTTCTCAATTTTCAAATAAATAATAAATTAAATTATTTTACTTTTTTCCATTGAAAATGATTGAACATATCCTTTCATTCATTAAATTTCCACAATTTATTATTATTAAACATACCCCATCATTATTTACTTCTATTTTGAATCTTTTCACTCATCACACAATTTAGTGAATCCTTTTTAGAATGACTTTCCTTACCCCTACACTTCAACTTTAAAATATCATGAGAATACTAAGATGATGGTATAAATGGATAAAAATGGATTAAAACACGGATCATTACTAATAAGGGTATTCATGGTCTCTATGGGTTAAACACTGATTAGTTTATAAGGTGGACTCTAGGATAAGGGATTATCAATAAAAATGCCTTAATCATTTTAAATGTGTTTTTTCACAATCATCGCATTGACGAGTTTCAATGAAATTCCAAGTAGGTGGAATACCCCAAAATCACTCAAGAAATACAATTATGATGAAATATGAAATATTTGTTATAAAAATACCCTTGGAAATGAAACATAATATTAGAAAATCATTCATTACATGACTAATAATAATAAATCAATTCATATAAATTTCATAAATTCATGGTATGAAAAAATAGAAGGGAAATTTTGTTTATATGAATAAATCAATTCCCTTAAATCATGATTCATCATTTTAATATCCTTGATTAACTTTAATAAGTCAATTTTACATATTAAAAATTCAATATCATTATCAAAAAAAATATAAAACATGGAATCATAGTATTTCTAAGAAATTAATGTCTCTTAGATAAGTCAAGTGAAGAATCAATCCTAAGCATGGGAATGAAATTTACAGTTTTAAAGTTCAAAACAAAATAAGAGGAAATGTAGGGATTTTAATAGATAAATATTAAAAGAATAATTCCTTTTGAAATGAAGCACAAATCCTTAAAATTATTCTTAGGTTATACCTTGTGAATTCCTTCCACGAAGGTCCTATAAAATAAAAACAACTCATACCAGTTTAAGAACCATTCCATTAAAGCTAAAAGGTGTTAAGGGATGGGTAACTAAATACTAAAATTCATAAATCATAAGAAAATAGTAAAACTCATGTTTCCTCCTATAAGTGACTTTGGTTAATGTTTTTGGCTCAACCTAACCTCATGAGAATAAATTAGTAGATATGTTTATGAATTTTGAGCTCCTCCATTGGCTCTTGAGGTAAACTCTTATGAAACATTTTCATCCTTTTCCCATTTACAGTGAATGGGTTTCCTTCCTCTTATTTTTTTATCTTAATGGAACTAAAAGGATATATATTATTAATAATAAAATGCATTTTTCATCTATAATTAAGCTTACATAGTATTAACTTTAGTATAGAATTGTAGAGTAAGATTAGGTCTCTAGGTTTAAAGGTCTTTAGTTGAATCGGTTTGTCATGTTCTACTCGGGTTCTTTCCCTGTGAGTTCTCAAATTTTCAAAATCTTCTCATATAATTTATTCAAACTTCTATAACTGAAGTTTTCACACTCTTATAGTACTCTCCAAATCCAAATTTACCTTTTTCATAACCCAATATTCTTGGTGCTCCAACTCTATCAATAAATGATTGCTTTTCACATATATCAACCAGTAAGGGATCATACCTATATGTGTCTTTTATGTTTTTTGGTATTACCATATGTTCTCTTCAAGACTCTCAGTCCAATATTTCTGATATGTTTGACAGTTTTCTCCAAAAAAACCTTTAATCGCCCAATTGGAAACTTCAACTTTGTCATTTTTTTGGGGATGTTAAGGTGTATATGTCTTTTGGTTCACCCTATAATTTATAAGAATGTCCTCCATTATTTTATTGAAAAAATAGGCCCCTTGGTCACTGATGATGTCTCTTGGTATTCCAAACCTAAAAAATATGTTGGTACTAAAAAATCACACACAACTATGGCATCATCAATATTTGTAGCCTTATCTTCCACCCATTTATATCTATAATTAATAGAAATTAAAATATAATATTTCCTAAAATACATGTGAAAGGGGCCCATAAAATCAATTCCCCATACTTCAAATATTTAACAAAAAATGATGGTTTTCTAGGGAATCTCTTGTCTCTTTGAAATATTTCTAGAAAATTGACACTTTCACATTTTTTACAATACTCATGAACATATTTAAATAATTTAGGACAATAAATTCAAGACTCCAATACTTTTATAGTCATTATTTTAGGTCCAAAGTAGCCTCCACAATCAAGTGTATGAAAAAAATTACAGACAGATTATATTTCACTTTTTGGTAAGTATCTTCTTATGACTTGGCCATTTCAAATTTTATTGAGAAATGTATCTTCTTAGATATTGAATATAGATTCATCCTTGAGTTTATAATTTTGGTGAGAGTTAAGGTGAGAAGTTACCTAATATGTGTCCAAATAATTTACTATTTTGGCATACCATGGTACATCACCTTTTATGATGTAAACTTTATATCTGGGTATGTGATCATTGAGTGGAATCAGTTCTAGAATTTCTATTACATAATTTTTGGGTAGCCTAATGAGGTGATCTAACAATTGATTTTTATCTCCATTTTTGTCCTAAATATCCAGATTAAACTCTTATAAGAGTAGTATCTATCTCACCAGATTTTTTTGGCATCATCTTTCTTCATCAAGTAACTAAGAGTTTCGTGGTCATAAAATAAAACTACTTTAGTTTCAAGTTTATATGACATGAATTTATTGAGTGAAAATATAATAGCAAGAAAATACCTTTAATTATTTTTTTAGTTTATCTTAGTGGAATCCAAGTTTCTTGAATCATAGGTTATGACTTTGGGTTTTCCTTCAATTATTTGGGAAAGTATTTCTCCAACATCTTGTTTTGATGCATCAAAAAGCAACTCAAATGGGTGTTCCTAATTAAATGGTTACATTATTGGTGGGTGGATTAAATTATATTTTAGATCATCAAATTCCTCCCTATAATTATCATTAAAAACAAAGTCATCTTCTTTTAAAAGTAATCTCAAAATAAGAAGATAAATCTTATTAAAGTCCTTGATGAGACTTCTATAAAATCACACATGCCCTCAAAATGATCTAATATGTCTAACACATGTGGGAAATGAAAAATAATTGATCACCTAAACTTTATAATTATCCACAAAAATGACTTTCTTGAAATTATATTACCTAAAAGTATTCCTTTTTCAACCATAAAGTGACATATTTCAAATTTCAAGGAAAAAATTCTCTCCATGCATGTTTTCAAAACTTTCTCTAGATTCCCTAATAAATGATCAAAGTATTTTCCAAAATTAGTAAATTCTTAAAGAAATACCTCTATATATTTCTTAATTTGATATGAGAAAATTCTTAACATAAGTATTTGAAATTCCCTTCAGGCATTACATAATCTGAAAGACATCCTCTTTTAAGAAAAGGTCCTAAAATGATAGGTGAATGTTGTATTCTATTGGTCTTTTGGGGTAATTGGTACCAGAAAATAACATGAAAACCCATCCAAAATGTAGTAATGTGTCCTACCTACTAACATTTCTATCATTTAATCAATTAATGGTATTGGGAAGTTCTATTTTCAGGTGAATTGGTTTAGATTTCTATAATTTTTGTATACCCTCAAACTATTTTGAACTCTCATTGAAATTAATTCATTGTTATCATTTTCCACAATGGTAAAACCTATTTTTTTAGGAACCACATGGATAGGGATGACCTATTTGGAGTTAGAAATTGGTTAAATGATGTCATCTTCCAAAAAAAATTCAATCTCTTTTTTAACAACCTCCAATATGGTGGGGTTAAGAAAACTTCTTTGGAGATGCCTAATAGGTTGGGAGTTCTATTCTAAAAAGATTATATGGGATCAGAACTAGTTTTCTATTATTTTTATATCTTCTAAACTACATACTTGTTCTTTTTCTTTTATTTTTAGAAGTTTGGTCAGAGTTTTTTCTTGGTTCTTAGATAGATTATTGTCAATGTTCACTGGCAATTTCTCTCCTTCCGAGAGGTAAGAATATTTTAAATAACATGGGAGGATTTTTAATTAAATATTTATGGGTTTCTCTAGAGATGATATTGAATTCATATTTTCTACTTAAAAATCTTGAATATACTTATTAAAGGGTATCATATTGGTTTCTTCAAGAAATTTATCAAAGAATTTATATTTTATTTCTTCTTAAACAATAAAATCATAATTTATTGATTTATGAGTACTCACTTGTTCCCTGGTGTTTTCAATAGCATGGTGATATCTTAAGGATAATAATTCTCAAATTATACCTAAATATTTTAAGGGGTCAGTACCTTTTTCTTGTAAAATTTAAAAGAGTTAATTATTGTTTAAAGGGTTCCTCTTGGATTCAAGAACATTACATTTCACTTTGTCTTCCCCTAGTTCCATGGTGAGGGTTCCTTAATGCACATTGATGATCATTTTGGCCATATTTTGGAATGGTATTCTCAAAATAATGGGTTAATTTTATGGTTCTTTATCTTCTTCCATGGAGAGTAGATAAAAATTTTCTAGAAAAATTTGTCCTTCAACTCTAATAAGAACATCTTACAACACTCTAGCTGGAAAAAGAGTGGATCAGTTTTCTAGTTGGACAACTACTCTTCTCTTATTTAGTTCACCTATTTTTAAATATTCAAATATGGAGTTAAAAATAAAATTAATAGAAGCAATAATATCACAGAAATCATCAAAAAAATTCGAATAACCAATAGAGTAGGTAATATAAAATTTTCCTAAATCTTGTCATTTATTGGGTAGTGGTGGTGTAATTATAGCTGAGACACTCCTCCATAGGATTAATCTTTCATTCCCATAAATCCTCTTTATATTGATGCATATTTATTTGATAAACTTTTCATATTTTGGGATTTTTCATATTTCCTCTAGTAGTGAAATATTGATTTCAACATTTAGGAAGGTCTCTTGGATATCTTTTTAAATATCTTGTTCTTTAAAAAAATGATCAAATTAATGCAGAAATGAATGGTGCCTTGATTTATTTTTTCTCCCTTTTTCCCTCTATATATGTGGTTCTACCATCTAAATTATAAATTCTATTTGTGTTCCTTTATTGTTTTGTTCCCATTATTTTTTATGGATGGTTTGATCTTATAATGTTGGTTAGAATCATCAAAATAATTTTTTTAGGTGATAGAATCTCTTTTCCTCTTTGTGTCATAGTGGAATGGACATTATCCTTGGGGTTTAGAATTTTTTTGGGCTAGTATCTTTCCTTGATTCTTGGTTATAACATCTAAAATAGTCCTAACATAGTCTATTATCTTATTTACCTAATCTATTATCTCTATAAACTATTTTATTTTATGGTTTTACTAAGAACTTGTTGATGGTTATTCATATGATTTATATTTAAAAGGTAGTGGTTAGAGGTATTAATGTTGATACTATGGATTATAGGATTATTGGAGTTGTGGCGTGTTCTAATATTGTTTTTAGAAAGGTGGATGATTCTAAAAGGGTGGTCTAGCTTAGTTCTATTGACCTCAAAATCCTTGTTGGGCTTGACCTTCTCTCCATTCTTGATTTTTTGGAAGTTTTCTTGGATGGAATGAAACTTCACAACTCTTTATACCATTTACCTTAGCACATTGATTAGTTTAATGATTGGGTTATGAATGTAATCTACATACTTGAGGTGGGATGGTTGTTCACTCACTTTCATTTCAATTATTTATCTTTCTAGACATTTCAAATCTTCAGCTTTAGTTTCAAGTAAATGTGATGAATTATAATTACATACCGTCAGAATACCTCTCATACATATACCTATTTTTCTAAGTTATTGTGAATTTTGTGTTATCTTCTCAATGAGGTTCCTGGATTCTTTTGGTGATTTTTCAATCAAATATCTCATAGATCCAAGAGGTTCCTCTCATTTTCCAGAAATCCTTTATAGAATAAGACAAAAATGTGGTTCTCTTACACTTCTTGATGTGTCCAGATTTTACAAATCTTCTTGAGTCATTACCAGTATTTTCAAAGATTCTCACTAGTAGATTTTTGAATGGTGTATATATTTCTCCTAATTATTTTGATCTAAGAGGTTAGGGAGAACCTTTTCATAAATCTTCATCAGAGATCGTCCCAACTATGTATCTCTTAGGGTTGTAATTTATACAACCAATCATTATATTCTCCCTTAATTGAAAAGGGGAATACCCTCCACTTGACTTTCTCCTCAAGCACTCCTCTCATCACGAAGCTTTAAAAAACAAATCTGAATTCTTAAATGTGTTGGTTGGGGTATTCACCTGTAAGTCCCTGGATTTTTCGTAGAAAAAGAATCATGTTGATATGTAATTAAAAAACATTTTTTTGGTAGGCATGGTTTAATGATCTTTTTGGTTGTAAAATTATGGGGCACAAAAGTCTATATAAGTTTTTTGTGGATTGATTTCCATTATTTCCGACTCAGAGTGATCACTTGAGGTTTCACTCAAGTCCTCTAAATTTATTTCTTCTAAATTTTTTAGGTTTATAAGTATTTTTAGTAAGGTTATATCTATCTCATGATAAAATGGAAATAGTCCTTCATTATAGGTCCTAATCATAAGAATTTTTTTGTAAGATTAACAATCACTCCCCTTAAGTCATGTTAGTTTTGATATATGCCAATCATAGGGTGTGGAAAATAAAAAAAAATCAAGAGGTGTAGTATTAGTAGTAACTAAATTTATCTCTATATATTAGTTTTTAAATATATTTTTCATGAAAATTTAAATAAAATAATAATAATTTTAATTACTAGTAAATTGAATGAACTTGGATTTAGGAATTCAGATTAGAGACAAGTGATTGGGTTTGGGTTTGGATTTACTTTTGTAATGCTCCCATGTTCCTTGAAAATTGAGTATTCTTTTTTATAATATGGATAAATAAATGAAGTAATAATAATTTATATTTTATTCACCTAGGATTAAGATTTATAAATATGGGAATAATATTAAACAGTTTCTTTTCTTCGATTATTCTTCTTCCAATGTATGAAAGTCACAATATACCTTCCTTTAATTATTTAGGTAATACCAATTCTAGTATTGAGATTTAGAAAACACTAAAATCATTACACCATTTTTATCTCATTTTTATTAATCACTAAACACTTATACACTTTATTTTTAGATCAATTAATCGATGTGATCAAAAACCAAGAATAGGGAGAGCATTTTTCTAAAGAAATGTAACATAAAAAATAAGATTTAAATAAAAACACAATTATATTAAATTTAAATTAAAAATATATATAATTGAAAACCATTTAATAAATAACAAAATATTTTTGAGTTTGATTATAAAAAGGAATAAAACATCACAAAGGATTCATCTCCCCTTTACCCAACAACAAGAAACTAATAGCCCTCTATTGAAGGGTGGATCATTGAAGGGGAATGAGAGGAAGACATAATAAATGTGAGAATGAATAGAAGAGTAGAATAAATCATAAGAGTGGGGTCTTTCCTTATCTTTATTCCTAGTATCCCCCTCATATATCATATATATTTTCTAATATTTGAGTCTCCTCCAGTGTTTTTTCACTCTCTTCTCCAAGGTGAGTGTATTGGTCCCCACAAGCTATCAAGTCTCTAGTTTTATTGGAAGCGAGAGTTTCCTTGGAATCCCCTTACCCTTATATCAATCCGTATATTGGGTGTTTTTAATATTTAAAATAGAATAAATCCCCCCCTCCTCGATACTTGAGGTGGTCGTATGAACTTTGTAAACACCCAAATACATTGGGTATTCCAAAAAAATAATCATCCATGCACGAAGAGATTAAGTATGGCATATATGCATGTGTACGGAATTAATGGAATTCATAGCCATGTGGAAGAATCTCATGGGTTATTTCAAGTATTAAAAAAGGTCAACTAGTGGTGTTCAGTTGTTCCTTGAGCCCTCCAACCTTCAAGGTGGTTGGAGAGAGCTCTACTTATCGAGCATGGCAACAGCCCCTTCGAAAAGGGGTATAAGGTGGTAGGAATAGGACTCTGATGGAATCCATGGTGGTACTCAACCATGGAACTGTACAATAGCTCTATATTGATCTCAAGAAGTGAAAAAAAAGTGGTATCAGTGGTTTTCAAACAAAGTTATGGCGTCGTGTAGCGTGGAAGCAGTGGCGAATAACGAAATGGGGTTGTCTAATGGGGTCATGTAAAAATTAAGGGGGTTGAAACTATTTAATTTCAAAATGAACAATACATAAGGATTTGTATCCCACATCAAAACTTTAATATGGGGAGGCACTCGTTTATAAATAAATATACAGCATTCACTCAGCAGTAAAGTTGGATAGGGGTCAGAATACTCCTATAGTCATTTTTGACTGCCCCATTATGGTGAGATGCTCCTCCCATTGCTATGTGTCCCTAGCCAACACACGCAGACATGATCAGGCTTCGGCCCATCTATTCTTAGTTATAGGTGCCTCTTCATAGAGCTTCTTCCACTACTATAGAGCAGGCCATTACTTAGGCTCATCTTGGTTGACCAGCCCACATGGGTAGGCTAAGTGGCTTGTTAGGCCCTTAAGGTTGAGGATTAGACTTGTGGGATAATTATTTACCTGAAATAGATGTTAAATAATTATAATAAAAGTTCATAAAATATTCTTAATTAAAATATATCATTAAAAACACATTAAAATATATTTTTTCTTTATTTCAATTTTCCAACATTTTAATAAAAAATTAAATTCCAAGGGATTATTCATTAAAAACATTTATAGATTTCTTATATTATGTTAAAAATATTCATAAAATATTAGATTTTTAAATACCCCCTCACTTAAACTATGATTCTCCTCAATAATTAAATCTCAACATTGAATTAAAAAGGTCACAAATTCTACCAATATTCAAATTTCAAAATAAAAAAAAATATCAATGTTAAATAAAACTTTCAAAAATCCACCTAAAATATCAATTTAATTTCCCAATTTTCAAAGAAATGATAAATTCAAGTATTTTATTTTTGTACCATTAAAAATGATTAAACCACTCCTTTTATTCATTCATGTTTCATAATTAATTATTATTAAACATATCAGATCATGATTTACCTCTCTTTTAAGTTTCTTCACTCATTAATCATTATAAAAATTTAAGTAGATTTATGATCATATCATGATAACATTATCCTTATACATATACATGTGAATGAACTAATTTCTCCACTTTGTAAATAAAAATAGAACATAAAATCATGATTAATTGCAATAAAGGTTCAAATTACTATGAGACATAAGGCTGATAGGAATTGATGTTAAAAATTAAGGCCCAAAGAAGAGGATTCTCTATAAGGTAATGTGCATGATATCAATATTAAAATCTCAATGAAATTATTCCCATAAAATTATGATAACTTCTACTTCCCAAGATCAAAGTAAATTCATGATCAATAAAATCATAATGAATGATTTGTGCACATTATTGAATTTTCTCTACTTTTATACTTTTTTAAGCGCTTTTCAATTTTTTCTACTTTTTCAAAAGTTATAATTAAATTTAATCTCAAACCCACCACCTAAACACATATGATAAATATCATTGGTCTATTAATAGTGATTTATTCTTCTTCTAAGTAAACACACATAATTTTCCATTTCATTTTTTATTAAATATAGTAAATTAATAAAGATTACAATGTATGAATTAATAACCTTTTCAATTTCCAATACCCTAGATAACCCCCCCCCCCCCCCCACACACACACACACACACACTTTTCCCTTAAAATTTAGTTAATCCCTATCATCATGAATTCCCTAGTTCCCACACTTCAATTTTAATATATAATGAAAATACTAATAGGATGGTATAAATGCATAAAAATGGATTGAAACATGGATCATTCCTAATAAGGGAATTCATGGTCTCTATGAGATAGATAATTATTAGTATATAATGTGATATCTAAGATAAGGTATTATCAATAAAAATTCCTCAATTATTTTAATTTTTTATCACAATCATATATTTGAAAAGTTTCAATGAAAGTTCTAGTAGGTGGCATTCCCCAAGATCACTCAAGAAATGTGCTTAAGATAAAATAGGAAATATTTGGTATAGAAATACTCTCTAGAATAGAACATAATATTGGACAATAATTCATGGGATGACTAATAATAATAAATCAATTAACATAAATTTTATAAATTCAAGGTGTGAAAAAATGGTATGGGAATTTTTTTTATATGAATCAATCAATTACCTTAAATCATGATTCATAATTTTAATATCCATTCTTCAATTTAATAATTCAATTTTATATCTTACTCATTCGATATCATTATCACTGAAATATAAAACATGGAATCATGAGATTCCTAAGAAATTCATGTCTCTTGGAAATGTCAAGTAAATCATCAATCCTAAGCATACGCATGAAATTTCCAATTTTAAAGTTCAAATAAAAATCATAGAAAATGAATGTAGTTTAAGAGATAAAAATTAAAAGTTAACTAACTTTTGAAATAAATCTTAAATCCTTCAAATTGTTCTTAGGTAATTCCTTGTGACTTACTTATATGATGGTCCTATAAAATCCAAACAACTCATACCAGTGTAAGAACAATTCCATTAAATCTCAAAGGGGTGACAGGAGAGGTAACTAAATCTAAAAATTTCATAAATAATAAGAAAATAGTAAAACTAGGGTTTCCTCCTAGAATCACCTGTGGTTAATATTTTTGGCTCAACCAAACCTAATGAGAATAAAATAGTTTATGGGTTAGAGAAGTTTGTGCTCCTGCACCAGTTCTTGAGGTAAACTCTCATGGAACCTTTTCAGTCTTTTCCCATTTACAGTGAATGGGTTTCTTTCCTCTTCTTTATTGACCTTAATTCCACTAAAATGATAGATATTACTAAAAATAAAAGGTACTTACCATCTATAATTAATCTTTCCAAGCATTAACTTTTGTATAGAATTATAGAGTAAGAATTAGTCTCTATGTTGAGAGGTCTTTGTTTGAATCATTTTTTCATACTCCACTCAAGTTATTTCCTTTTAAATTCTCAAATTTAGAAAAAATTATATTTTTATTTATTCCATATCTTATAACTAAAGTTTTATCTCTTTTACATCTCTCTATAAATCCAAATTTACCTTTCTTACAGCCTAATATGCTTGGTTCTCCAACTCCACTGGTAAATGATAATTTTTTCCATAAATCAGGTGATAAGGCCTCATACATATAGGTGTATTTTATGAATTATGGTATGCCCATAGGGTGTATTCAAGCCTTTGGCTCCAATCCTTCCAATTTGGTTTGACCATTTTCTCCAAAATACCTTTAATATCTCATTTGGAAACTTCATATTTGCCATTTTTTGGGGGGTGGTAAGGTGTAGATATCTTTTGTTGAACCCTCATAATTTTTAAACATGGCCTTCATTATTCTATTGAAAAATGGGCCCCTTGGTTTCTGATGATGGCTCTTGGCATTTCAAACCTATAGAAGATGTTTGTCTGGAAAAAATCATACACAAATTTGGAAACATCAATCTTGGTGACCTTAGCTTCCACCAATTTAGAGACATAATCAATAAAAAGTAAAATATAATATTTCCCAAAATATAGGGGAAAGGGTCCCATAAAATCAATTCCCTATACTTCAAATATTTAACAAAAAATGATAGGTTTTTTGGATAATCTCTTGTCTCTTTGAAATATTTCCAAAAAATTGACACTTTTGGCATTTCTTACAATATTCATGAGCATCATTAAACAAGTTCAACCAATAAATTTTAAATTAAAATATGTTAATAGCCATTATATGAGGTCTAAAGTGGCCTCTACAAGAAATTGTATGAAAAAAATTAAAAATGGATTCTATTTCACTTGTCGGTAAGCATCTTCTTATGACTTGGTCATTACAAATTTTCCAGATAATTGGATCATCTAGATATAGAATCTAGATTTATCCTTGATTTTATGATTTAGATGAGAGTTGAGGTGAAAATGTACTTGATATTTTTACTCATAGTTTAATATGTCATCATACCATTGTACTTAACCTTATATGATGTAAGGTTTCTCTCTGGGTATGAGATCATTGTGTGGGATGAGTTCTGAAATTTTTGTTTCAGTAGTGTTGGGTAGCCTACTGAGGTGATCTAACACTTTATTTTTAGCTCCCTTTTTGTCCTTAATATCTAGATTAAACTTTTATAAGAGTAGTAACTATCTCAACAGCATTGGTTCTGCATCAGCCTTCTTCATCAAGTACATATGTGCTGCATGATCTGAAAATAAAACAAATTTAGTTCCAAGTAAATATGACTTGAATTTATCTAATTAAAATAAAATATTAATAAACTTCTTTTCAATGGTTTTGTAGTTGATCTGAGTGGAATCCAGGGTTCTTGAGGAATTGTTTATACCTTGTGTTTTTCCTTCAATTCTTTGGGAAATATCTACTTCTAAAGCTTGGTTTTATGCATCACAAAGTAACTCAAATGGGTGTTCCCAATTTGATAGATGCATTATCAATGGGGTGATTAACTTTTTTTTCATATCATCAAATGACTCCCTATAATTATCATTAAAAATAATGTTATATTCTTTTAAAATAAATATTGAAATAGGAAGATAAATATTAGTAAATTCCTGGATGAATCTTTTATAAAATCCCAAATGCTTCAAATATTATCTAATATGTCTTATACAAGTGTGATATGTAAAATAATTTATCACTTAAACTTTATCATTATCCACCTCAATTCATTTTTCAAAAATGATATGACCTATCACTATTCCTTTTTCAATCATAAAGTGACACTTTTCAAAGTTAAAAACTATATTTTTCTCTATGAATTCTTTCAAAACTTTCTTCAGATTCCATAAGAAATGATTAAAAGAGTTTCCAAAAACAGTAAAGTCATCAATAAATAGATATAGGTGTTCATCAATGTGATATGAGAAAATTATTACCATATATGGATGAAATGAACTTGGGGAATTTCATAATTTGAATGGGATCCACTTGTAAGCAAAGTTCTTGAAATGATAGGTGAATGATGTCTTATCTTGGTCTTCTAGGGAAATTGGTACCAGAAAATAACTAGAAAACCCATCCAAAATGTAGTAATGTGTACTAATTTTTAACCTTTCTATAATTTTCTCAATGAATGGGATTGAGAAGTGGTATTTTAGGGTGACTTGGTTTATCTTTATATAATCAATGCATACCATACAACTGTTTTCAAATATCATTAGAATCAATTAATTATTCTTGTTTTCCACAATGTTCAGGACTATTTTCTTGGAAACCATATGGATGAAGTAGACCCATTGGGAGTCAAAAATTGGGTAAATGATTTTGGTTTCCAATCGTTTTTCAATCTCTTTTTAACAACCTCTATGATGGTGGGTTTATGTATTCTCTGGGGATGCCTAATAGGTCAGGAGTCCTCTTCTAAAAAGATTCTATGTGATAAAACCTTAGGTTTGATTCTAGGTATATCTCCTAGAATACATCCTATGGATCATTCATTTCTTTTTTAAAGGTTAGTAAGAGTTTTTTTCTTAGGTCTCATATAGATTATTAGAAATGATCACTGGTAATTTATCTTCTTCTATGAGTTAGGAATGTTTTAAATCACATGGTAGGGGTTTTAATTCTAGATTTGGGGGTATCTCTAGAGATGATATTAAATTAAAATTTCCAACTTCAAAAGATTGAATCTCCTTAGTAAAAGGTATCATATCAGTTTCTTATATCAAATTATCAAAGAATTCAAATGTTATATCTTTTTGAACATTTAAATAATAATTTCTTGATTTTTAAGTACTCGCTTATTCCTCTGTGTTTTCAATATCAAGGTGATATCCTAAGGCTAAGAATTCTCAAAGTATACCTAAATCTTTGATAGTCTCAATACCGTATTTGTGGAAAATTAAAAATCGTGAATGATTTTTGTAAGGGTTCCTTTTGGAGTTAGGAACATGAAAGTTCACATTATTGTCCCCCGATTCCATGGTGAGGGTTCCTTCAAGCACATTAATAATCATTTTGGACATATTTAGTAATGGTATTCCCAAAATAATGGGCTGATTACCTAGTGATTTGTCTTCCTCCATCATGAGTACATAAAATTCTTGTAGAAAAATTAGTCCTTCAGCTCCTACAAGCACATCTTCTAATGATCCAACTAGAAAAATATTGGATCAATTTTCTAATTGCACATCCACTCTTGTGGGATTCAGTTAACCTATTTCAAAAAATTAAAATATAGTGTTAGACATGATATTAATTGAAGCACCAAGATCATAAAAATAATTAGAAATTTTCAAAGAACCAATAGTGTAGGGAATAGAAAATTTCCCTAGATCTTGATATTTTTTGGGAAGTGGTGGTGTGATCAAGGTTGAGGCACTCCTCCCATGGATTATTCTCTCATCCCCATAAGTACTCTTTAAATTAGTTTATATTTATTTTATAAACTTTATATATTTTTTTATTTTTTGTATTTCCTCTAGCAGTGGAATGTTGATTTCAAATTTTAAGAAGGTCTCCTAGATCTCTTTTTGAATCTAAACTTATTTAACCTTTGTTGATCGAATTAACATGGAATAGAATTGTGCCTTGATATATTTTTTTCTCTCTTTGATACCTCTGTAAATTTTTTATTTCCTTTATCTCCTAAACATTATCCTTGTTCCTTCATTGTTCTATTCCCTTTATTTTATATGGGTGACTTAAGCTCTAGAATGTTTTTTAGAATCATTAGAATTAATTTTTTTCAGGTGATGAAAGATCTTTCTCAATTTGTTTCATAATCACAGTGACATCCTCCTTGGGATTCATAATTGTTTGGGATAGCATATTTCCTAGATTCTTGGTTAGAACATATAAAATAGTCCCGAATTGTTCTATTATATTATTTACCTTATCCTTTAGCTTTGAAAACATTACTTCTTATTGGTTATAATGAGAACTTATTGATAGTTGTTCATATGATTTATATTGAAAATTTGGTGGTTATATGTCTTTTTTTATACTATGTCTTATAGGATTTCCAGAATTTTGGAAGGTTATGATATTGCTGCTAGAAAGACGGTTGATTGGAAAAAGAGGGTCTGGACTAGTTTTTTTGACCTCCAAATCCTTGTTGGGATTCCCTTATCTCTATTTTTTATTTTTTGGAAATTTCCTTTGTTGGAATGTAGTTGAAAAACTCTTCATACCTTATACCTCAACAAATTCATCAATTTAATGATTGGGTGATGAACATAATCCACAAAAATGAGGTGGGGATGGTTGTTCTTTCACTTGATTTATATCTATCTATCTCACTATACTTGTAAATTATTAAATTTTAGTTTCATATAAAGGTGATGAGTCAGAATTCCTTACCTCATGAATACCTCTCGCACATGTGCCTCTTGTTCTGAATTGTTTTGAATTCTGTGTTATCTTCTCGATGAGGTTTTTGTATTCTAGTGGTGATTTTTCAATCAAAGATCCCACAGATGATGTATCCAAGAGTTTCCTCTCATTTTCTAGAAATACGTGGTAGAAGAAGAACATAAATTGGTTCTATTCCACTAATTTATGTGGGGATATTTCACAAATATTCTTAAATTTTACCAAGTATTCATAGAGAGTATCACCAGTAGATTATTAGATGGTGTATATCTCCTTCTTGATTAATGTGCTCTGGGAGTTTGGGAAGAACCTTTTCATGATTCTTCATTATAGATCATCCTAGTCATGGATCTCTCCAGGTTTTAAGCTATACAACTACTCCTTATCTTCTCCCTCAAGTGAAAAGGGTAATGGCCTCCACTTGAATTTCTCCTCAGTTACTCCTCTTAGCTTAAATCTTGAATAAACAAAGATTAATTATTGAATGTTTTAGTGGTGTCTTCACCTAAAATGCCATGGAATTTAGGTAGCACGAGTATAATGTTGAAAAATAATTAAAAATTATGTTCTTGTTCAAGCATGATTAACCAATTTTGTTGGTTGGAAAATTATAGGGCATAAAGGTCCCTTAAAGTTTGTTATGGATTGATTTCCATTATTTCAGGCTTGAAATGATCACTTGAGGGTTCACACGAGTCATATAACTTGATTTCTTATAAATTTTTAAAGTTCTAAAGTCTCATTAGCAAAGTTATATATATCTCAATATCTAAATAAAATATTCCTTCATTAGAGGTCATACTCATGAAAATTTTTGGTGTTAGATTAACACTCACTCCCTAGTAGTGGCATCAGTTTTGAAACACACCTTTCGTAGGGTTTGGAAAAAGAAAATTTTATTTCTCCCCAAAGGGTATAGTATTAATAGTAACCAAAGTAATATCCATAGAGTATTGTTTAAATCTAGTTGTCCTGAAAAAGTAAATAAAAGAACAATAATTTCAATGACTAGTGAAGTTAATGAAATAAGATTTTGGAATTTAGATGAGAGAAAATTTATTGGGTTTAGATTCATATTTCCTTTTGTAATGATTTCATGGTCCTTAGAAAATGAGTATTTTGTTTTTATAAAATGGTTAAATAAATAGATTAAATATCATTTCTCTTTTATTTACTTGTGATTAAGATTTATAAATAGGAAAATAATCTTAAACAATTTCCTTGTTTGGATTATTCTCCTTCCAATGTGTGAAATTCACAATGTGCCTTCCTTGAATTATTTAGGAAATACCAATTCTAGTATTGAAAATTCCCAAATACTCAAATAATTCCATTGTTTTTCCCTCATTGGTTTAGTAATCACAAAACAATTTTACACTTTATTTTTAGATCAACTAAATGGTGTGATCCAAAACCAAGAAGAGGGAGAAAAACTTTTTTAATGAAGGCAATATAAAACTTCATATTTAAATAAATACACAATTATATTAAATTTAAATTCAAAAGTTATCAAAATGAAAACTATATAATAAATAAGAAAATATTTTTACATTTGATTATAAAAAGGACTCAAACATCACAAAACCACCCCTTTACCCAACAACAAGTGACATACACCCCTCTATCAAAGGGGAGTTCATTGAATATGGAAGATAGGAAGACAAAATGAAATAGATAATGAATAAAAGAGTATATTAAATCATAAGAGTGGAGTATTCCATTATCCTTATCAATAGTATCTTCATATTATATCATGTATATATTCCCATGGGTGAGTCTCCACCTCCAACATATGTCTACTCTCTCTACTAAGGTGTGTGTATCATTACTCCCAATTTATGGAGTCTAGAACTCCTTTTATAGGTTGTAAGAGTTTCCTTGGCCTCCCCTTCCCCTAGTATCATTCCATATCTAAAGTCTTTTTAAAATTAAAAACAAAATAAATCCTCCCCCACAAGACTTGAAGGGGTTGTATGAACTTTGGAAACACCTGAATACTTTGGATGTTTAAAAAAATAATCATCTGTGGACGGTGGGCTTCGGTGTGGCCTCTCTACATGTTCATGGAATTCACAGAATGCATTGACACACAAAAGAATATCTTAGGTTATTAAAAGCATTAAAAAAAGTGAGGTGGTGGTTTTTGGCTATTTATCAATCCCATCAGACTTCACGATGGCTGAAAAAAGCTTCATTTATCAAGCATGGAGTCAGTCCCTTCAAAAATGGTCATAAGGTAGTTATAATAGGCCTCTGAGGGAATCCATGGTGGTAATCAGCCATGGAAGTGCCCAATGAATCAAGATAAACTTGAGATCGAGTAGTGGTGGAAGTAGTGGTCTTAATAGTTTTAAAATGGTGGTCCATAATCTTCGTTTAATATCCCAAAAATTCCGTATAAATATTTTTAATTATATGGAATTATTTAGAGATCGTTAAATTTAACGGTGTGCGATTTCGATGTCCAGAGTGCCCAGAATGATCCATTGAAGTTTTGTTAAGCTTTAATTAGTGCACATAATCATTTTTCCTAAAAAAAGTAGAATAAATCTTAAACAGTTACTCATATCAGAAATATGAGGGCACCGTTTCACTCGGGATGGCGAATTTACCCTAGGCGTGACTTAAGTTTAGTCAACGCGGGCCTCCTGTGAGAAAACTCGAAAATGGAATAACTGTAAATAAAATTATTAAATAAAATTATTTTATTTTTCAAATGCTTATAATTCATGAACGGTAACTCGGATTAAAAATAAGAGACAACCGATGAACTCGTGAGGGTATGCTCTCTTTAGGAAGATACTAACATTGGCCAGCACGGTCCACTAGTGAAATTTAGTTTTTGTCCATATATAAAATAACTAAGTGACAATTATTTTATTGTAAAATTCATAACTTTTAAATGGTAACTCGAATTGGAAATTTGAAAGTACCGTGGGGTTTGTTGGGGAGTGTTCTCCTTAGGCAGAGCCTAACCTCGACCAGCACGGGTTGAGGGGGAATGTTATTAATTTATTAAACTTTTTTTAAGGTGCATTCAATAAACGTGTGAGCTATGTTTTCTAACTTTTGAACTGGTGATCGAATTAAAAATCTGAAGGCACCATTGAACTCGAAGTGTTGGTATTCGATTGAGGGAGGTTTAGCCTCGACCACAGTGGGTCAAGAGAAGAAGTTGGTTTTTGCATTTTTCATGGAGGATTAAATAAAATAAATATATTTTATTTTAAACATCCTACCACCCCTCCTTTTAATTTTTGGTGATGGGGACCACAAGAGGGTGTTCGGCCATTTAAATGATGGGCATTAAATGCCCGGTTACACAAAATGTGTAACCACAAATCCCTTTAATTAATAGGATTAATTAATTATAAATAAATGAATCACCTCTTAAACTAAGAGTTATATTAACTCTTCCTTGGGGTTGGGTGTTGTTTTTAGTTGGGGAAAGGAAGATCAGGATCTTGAGGCTCTTGATGAAGAATGGATCTCACAATTGAGAACTGAAGATCATCGTTCGAGTGGCGTCATTGGAATCTTGTTGCAGGAACGACAAACACTGACCCACCTTCAATCGCGAACTTTCTCCAATGGATTAATGAGTTAGGGGGTTTATTTTGAAGTATGATAAATATCTATTTATTGATTCCTCTTGTTCCTGATTCTAAATGATGATGGATAAACAAACACGGCCATCGATCTTCACATATACCATGAAATTTTTTATTCCGTTCTTCGTGTGTTCTTCGCTCGTTCTTCATAGCCAAATAATTAAGTGTGCTAAAAACACAATGTTTCATTGAGAGTGACAAATGGGCGCAGATATCTGAGCCCGAGGATCATGAATCTGCGATTGTCACATTTTTCAGGCTTAGAACAATGATGTAGCAACCTGCAGAAGGGGCGATGTGGCGGACCTATTAAAGTATGTCTTCATGGAATGGATCCGGGTGGGATAGGTGGTGCGACATACTGTTGTGGTATGTGTGGAGCAGCCAGGTGAGTCAGTCAGTGTTGCGGGAGCTGGTGCATCAGGGTTTTCCGGCGCAATTAGGCGACGCGAAGGGGGTAGGATGAGGCGGCTTCGACGGTTCGGTGAGGACATGACAACGGAGGAGGTTCAGCTGAGCAATTGTAGGCTAGTGAGGTGGCCAGGAGGCCTGAGTGGGATCAGCGTGGTGGAGTTGGCTTGGTCCAGCGAGTGGGTTTGGTAGGTGGATGTTAGGGTTGTACATGAACAATCGGCCTAAAGATGGGTATCGTGGAAGAAGATGAAGATTGGAGAGAGAATGTAATTGAAAGGAAATAAAAATTAAAAGATAAATAAATGATAAAAGAGTGAATTGGGGGTTGTGTACTAGGCATTGAATGTAGGTTTTAGTATTGAAGGAAAAAACGGTTAAATAAAAATAATAATAATATAATAATGTTATTATTATTTTTGTTGGGAAAACCATGTTTCATCTATAACTTTTGCATGCAACCTCAGTTTCACGAACTGTCAGTAGTAGTGCAATCCTGACTTCGAGACCGGAATTATGAGTCCAATATTAGATGTGTTTTTCAGGTTTTTGGATTGGGTGCCTGAAGTTCTTGGAAAATAATAGATTTAATAACTCATGCGTGCGATGTCCGATTGACTTTTCGTTAGTGGTGATGTGATCCTCTCATTAACACGGTCGATTCAAGTCTAATGTTAGATACTAAATTTTGGTTTGTGGCCCGAGTCCACGAAACACCCAATAATATTATTATTATTGTTATGAGATCTTGTATCCGATATATCTCCCACATACGGTGTCGGATTGAAGAACTATCTGTGATGTTGACACCCTGAAATTAAGATGGATGTTTCAAGACCAATTTTGGATATTTAAGTCAAGGTCGAGTCGTAGGCCCCACAAGGCCAAATTCATGCGTGTTGTGGTGAAATGCAACTTTTTTACTGGGTATCCATTTTGGAAAAATGGGTATTCCATATCATGTGTTTTTTCATATGGATTGCAACAGTGTGACCCTTGGGTTATCCGGTGCCATTTGAAGTACGGATGGGTTGGATTGAACATGAATACAACCAGGCCCTCGATACTAAAATGCATATAACTTACAGACCGAGCATCCGATTGACACACTGTCTGTTGCATTGGAACCCTTACGACATGGTAGTCCTTTGGGATACTCATTTGTGGAGCTTAGTGGTAGTCGAAGTACGACCGGTATCTTGAGGGTAGACTCTATGAAGCTCGAGCACACCGATTTTGAGGAATCATGTGGCTGGTTATAACATGAAAAAAGAACATCAATCCTGTGTTAGTGAGCACTCAGAGATCTTGTGTGGGTCAGTGCATACCGGTCATGTGTGGGTCAGAGGGGTTAGTTACCTATCAATTCTGTGTGGGTCATAAGTAGTTCTACTTAACAAAATAAGATGATTTAGCCTTATGACTAATCATTTGTACTTCTATTGTAATGACCTGACCCCAGTTACCCAGAGTCGGTGCATTATTACATAACATTGGCATGATCACAAGAAAGATCTAGTCTCAAAAGACCGATTAGTTTAGTAGCCTTGAAATAACAAGATACATTAATAAAGTTTACATTACATCATAAAATGAAAACTACAACAATATAGTCTCCATAGTCCACACTCTTATCCCGTCATACTATCCCTATAGGTCATTCATAAATTACTTCTTCACATCCTGGGAAAAATAAAACATAAAAAAGGGGTGAGCTCAAATGTCCAGTAAGGATAACAATATAGCGGAAACTTTCATAAATAAGAATAAACATTTAAGGCAATGTATAACTAAAACAAAATCATTTTAAGCTTGAACTTCAACATAGTATGGAAAAAATAAAATGAAATAATTCCATTTACTTATTCACATGGATATTCTACTAATATAATAATCACATGCAATATCAATAACCACTTTCATAATGATGGAATGCATAATGCCATACTATCATAACCACATAGCCAAGGCCTCGTGCCAAGACTACAAATAGGATTTTGTCAAGGCCTTATGACAAGACACTAGTTTGTCTCATGAGACCTACCGATGCATCAAGGTTCTATAGCGGGCTCCACCCGTCACTTATTAAGTCCAATTCATTCCTCATATGAACAGGTTTAAACATAACATAAACATTCATATTAAAACTAGCATACGAAATGTCAATACTTTCACCATAAACCATGAATGGTATAAAAATAACACATCCACAGTCAAACATATCACAAAACATTCAATACAATATGGAAGTTTTGTTTTATAATAAATCAAGTTCCAATAATCTTAAAATCCATCTAAGGATGTTGACATAGATGAAATCAAAACTGTTTGAGAGAAATATCTCTTTTTTAAATAATTTAAAAGTAACATAATTATAAAGTAAAACATTTACTTTGAAGATATTCTTATAAGATTGTAAGGGAAGCTTCGAAGATTTTATAACAGTGGAAAATAGTTGCACCCTCCGTATAAGTTAAAAAATCATTCTTACCTTAATTCTGTCGAAAAGGTTAAAAAGGACCTTGTTTGGAAAATGACAGAAATATTCCTTTATAAACTTATTATAAAAAGTCAAAAAAGGGTATAAATGAATTTAACCCATATTTTCTAAAATATTAAGAATGTTTTAAAATAAATTTTTAAGAAACATGGATGTGGATGATAAATAAATCCCAGTGGATTATTACGTATAAACAACCTCGGATAATGAAGAGATTGTGAAATAAACCCTTACCTTGTACTTTTCCTTGGTTGAGGGTAGGTTAAACTCATGTATAATGGTGAAATAATTTTTATTAAATTATAAAAGAATCATATATATTCATATGATATCATATATGATCTTTTAACATTTCTTTGTTAATATTATCTTAGTATTATCGTCGTTTCGGGTGTTAACTTACTCGTTTTCTTTGATATGTTTTGTTACATAAGCCATGTTTTTCAGGGATAGGATTTATCTTATTCATATCTATAATGATATCAATTCCTTAAAAATTATTTTTAAATCATCAAATGATAATTATACTTGAATGGATATGATGGAGAATGAATCTCATCGTGTTCGTGGAGACGGTAGTCCGTACGAACGCACGAGCGAAAATATCATTCTTTTGATATTAAAATAATATGTAATTGGATGGTATATAATATATACAGAATAATTATCATGTTATATTTATTATTTACATGAATTAAAAATCATTATTATACCCATCCAAATAATATGGAATAACAATTACACCACGACGTGGAGACGGTAAGCTGTACGTACGCACGTATGGTGACATGTCATTAAAAGGATGGATATAATAATGAATATGGTTTTACAATATTTATAATAATATTACAATACATAGTATATACTAGATTCATTATTTTAGAATGGGAATAACAAATAAAGAAGAAGTTGAAGAATAAAGGAACTTGAAAAAGGGTGGTGAAATCATTACCTCTTCTTCGGGTTCTTCCTTTTGATTTGATCAAAAGGGCTCCTTAGGTTGGATTTATGACTAAAGTAAGGCCTCTAGGAAGAAGTGAGGTAAGTTTAGAGAGTATTTGGGTAGGTTTTGGCCGAACCAAAAGGCTTTTAATGTGTGAATTAATGATAAGGAGGAGTGCCCTTTTTATAACAGGGGTGAGGGGCACCTTTGGAAAAGCTAGAAATATTATTTTATAATAAATTCATATTCGGCTTATAATGGCTCCAAAGTGGATTATGTAAAGGTTAAGGTGGGGGTAGGTCTAAAACCACTCAAACAATATGATTTATAGAGGTTTGGGTTACTATATTAACCTTATCTTTAACTATTAACTCTTAGTTAATTAGTTTCACTTTTACAATGTCTCTTTGTATTTTTATATTATATGGTTAATAAAACTACTATATACATCCAATAGACCCACAAGTGGTCCATTAATTATACACCTATCATGATATAAGTCTATTGGCCGAACATTAGATTTTTAGGAATTTAATATCAATGTATAATATAATATTTGTTTTAAAAACTCTTTTATGTCAATTTTGACACTATTTGGAAAATTGATTTTTGTGAAAATCATAACAGAATTATTACTTAGAAAAAAGTCAATTAAATCAATACTAATATGTCATATTATCCTATAAAATTATTTTAATTCATTAAAAGTCTCAAATTATATTTATTTGGGTATTTATAATATCAATTATTTTAATTTTTCATATTATGGTAATTACTGAATCATCATTGTGTCATAAATAAATTAAATTATTTAATGTCTAAAAATTATAAATAAAATTTCATTATGTAGGAAATATTTTTAGATTTATAATTAATATTTATAGTCTAAAATCCAACATATATAACCCTTTGTAAAAAAAATATTTTAAAAGATATATGCTTTTGTTATTTTTGTATTTATTTTAACTTAATTAAAATAATGTGTCCCTATCACCTACAAGTGGATCTATGGGGTCCCAAAATAGACCCAAAGATGCCCATGGTCGTACATGTATCCACCAATAATGTTAGGACACGTTTTAGGGTAATTTAGTATTATTATAATATTATTTTTTAACCCTTATTTACCGGATTTACCCTTTAACCGTGGTAAATAAAATATTTACCGAAGTAATTATCCAAAATGTCTAAAAATAAAAGTTACCTATTTACACAATTTGAACATCCTGATTCTAAATATGGAATCCATTTTTTCAAATTCAAAACACAGAAGTGGCAGAAATTAATTTAAAATTAATCCCCGATGTCAAAACAAAAAAGCGTGTTTTTAAGATATAATAACTATCAAAAGATCGGTACTTGTTTATGTCTGGTTTAATTGTGAAATTATGTCCAATGACCAACATTGTATTAAATGGTAAAAATATATTCTAAATACACTTTAAAACCACTCAAATTCATAATTTATCACTATTAATTATTTTTATTAAAAAAGTTTTTTTTAATTAAAATTTAGTAATTTCACTATTCATCAAAATATTAAAGTTATCCGAAAAGTACCAAAATTTCACCTTAGGCTAAATTTGATACTCCGAATCCAAAAATGAATTCCATTTTGAGAGATAAAATTTCTAAAATTTTAAAAAGTTGTTATTACTATTCATAACAGCTAGTTTGATCGGTTGTGGTGTGTGTTAGAACTCAATGTTGCGTACAACACACGCTATTGTATTATTCAAAGGGAAACGTAACATAGAAGCTTGGGGTGTTACATTCTCCCCTCCTTCAAATAATTTCGTCCTAGAAATTTCTAGAATACTAACACATGAAAAGACTCAGGTGGTTCTTCATCATAAGTTTCTCGGGTTCCCACGTTGCCTCTTCCATCTTATGGTTTCTCCACAATATTTTTACCAGACGAGTCGTCTAGTTTCTCAGTACTTGTTCTCTCGTATCAAGAATCTTGATAGGCTCTTCGCAATAAGACAGATCGGTTTCCAGTTCTAATTCTTCATAGGTGAGTACATGCGTTGGGTCAGGCATGTATTTCTTCAACAGAGATACGTGGAACACATCATGAACTTTGGAGAGACTTTGAGGCATTTCCAATTAGTAAGCTACAGCCCCAATTCGTTCTAGAATTTCAAAAGGTCTGATGTACCTGGGACTCAATTTACCTTTCTTACCAAAACGTATGACTCCCTTCCATGGAGATAACTTCAGAAAAACATGATCACCGACTTGAAATTCCAAATCCTTCCTTCGATTGTCGGCATAGCTCTTCTGCCTACTTTGAGCTGCTTTGATATGGTTTTGGATTAACTTCACCGTTTCCATTGTTTCCTCCACTAGTTCTGGGCCTACAAGTTTTCTTTCACCAACGTCATCCCAACAGGTTGGTGTGCGACATCTCTTTTCGTATAACGCTTCATATGGTGCCATCTGAATACTCTAATGGAAGCTATTGTTATAGGAAAATTCTACCATAGGTAAATATTGATCCCACATACCCTAAAACTAAAGTGAGTAGGATATCAACATGTCTTCCAAGGTTTGAATAGTTCGTTCTGATTGTCCATCTGTTTGAGGGTGGTAGGCAGTGCTCAAATGAAGTTCAGTATCCAAGGATTTATAAAGACTTTTCCAGAATCTTGAAGTAAAACGGGGATCACAATCAGAAACAATCGATAGGGGTACTCCTTGAAGTCTCACAACTTCATCAATATATAGTCTTGCTAGACGTTCTAGTGGTAGATCTTCTCTTATAGAAAAAAATGTGCTGACTTGGTAATATGATCAACAATAACTCATATTGCATTGTTCCTTCTAGGAGTCTTTGGTAGTCCCATGACAAATTCCATCGTGATATTATCCCATTTCCACTCAGGTATGGTAAGAGGTTGCAATAATCCACCAGGCTGTTGTCTTCCAGCTTTCACTTGTTGACAAACCATACATCTTGACACAAAATCAGCAATCTCCCTCTTCATGTTGTCCCACCAAAAATGTTCCTTCAAATCTCTATACATTTTGGTGCTCCCAGGGTGTATATAGAAATTGGAACTATGAGCATCATCCAGCAATTCCCTTTTTAGATCAGGTATATCGGGAACACAAAGCCTCTTCCAAAATTTCAAAATTCCTTCTTCATACACAAAGTCTCTCAATCTCCCATCATTCATAGCTTTAATCTTCTTTTGAAATTCTTCATCATCGGTCTGAGAACTCTTAATCCTTTCTAGTAAAGATGGTTTGGCAACCATTTGAAAAAGCACTGATGTTTCACCTTCCATGGTTATTCCTATGTCTATCTTCACTAGATCCATGAAAATTGGATCCCTTTCAATTCTCATATTGTTCAAAACTCCATGGTCTTTTCTGCTCAAAGCATCTGCCACCTTTTTTTCTTTCCCCGGGTGGTAGTGTATCATGCAATCATAATCCTTGAGTAATTCAATCCATCTCCTTTGCCTTATGTTGAGTTATTTTTGTGAGAAAATATACTTCAAACTCTTGTGATCAGTATAAATATCACATTTTTCACCATATAGGTAGTGCCTCTATATCTTCAAATCAAAGATCACAGGTACTAACTCGAGATCATGAGTAGGATAGTTTTGTTCATGAATTTTCAACTGTCATGATGCATAGGCAATAACCCTATCATTCTGCATAAGGACACAACCAAGTCCTTTCTTCGATGCATCACTATAAATAACGAACCCATCATTCCCCAATGGTAGAGTCAATATAGGAGCATTGACTAATCTTCTCTTCAGTTCTTCAAAACATTCTTCACACTCTTTTTTCCAAACAAATTTAACCCCTTTACGTGTGAGCTTTGTTAATGGGTTAGCCAACCGGGAAAAATTCTGGACGAAACGTCGATAATAACCTGCTAAACCAATAAAACTGCGTACCTCAGTTATACTCGTTAGTGCTATCCATTATTGGATTTCCTTGGTCTTTAGAAGGATCAATAGAGATTCCATCTTTAGAGACAATATGCCCAAGAAAAGAAATCTCATGAATCCAGAATTCACACTTGCTAAACTTCCCATATAATTCATGTCTTATCAGAGTCTTCGGGATAATGCGCAAGTGATTTTCATGATCCTCATAGATTTTATAGTATACCAAGATATCATCAATAAATACCACCACAAATTCATCGAGATATTCCTTGAAAACTCTATTCATCATATCCATGAATACATAGGGTGCATTAGTCAATCCAAAAGCCATTACTGTAAACTCGTAATGCTCGTACCTGGTTCGAAATGATGTCTTTGGAATGTCTTCCTTCTTCACACACAACTGATGGTATCCAGATCGACGTTCAATCTTTGAAAAGTATTGAGCTCCATGCATTTGGTCAAATAAATCATCAATGCGAGGTAAGGGATACTTATTCTTTATTGTTATAGCATTGATCTCCCAGTAGTTGATACATAACCTCATAGATCCATCTTTATTTTTAACAAAAAGAACAGGGGCTCCTCATGGAGAAACACTCGGGAGAATAAATCCCTTATTACTTAGTTCCTCTAGTTGTTTCTTTAGTTCAACTAATTCTACAATGGCCATTCTATAAGGGGTCTTTGATATAGGCCTTGATCTAGGAATTAAATCAATAGAAAACTCAACTTCTCGTTCTGGAGGATATCTAGGTAAATATTCCGGAAACACATCTACATATTCATTCACAATAGGTACATCCTCTATTTGAACATTCCTTTACTCACCCATTGTAATTTCATCCTCTTCCTCCCCAATAATTTAATTTAGTTGAGCTACTAGGGGTGGATCTAGATAAGAATTGGGTGGTGACGATTCTGCTCTAAATATAAGGTGTTCCTTATCATCATCATCAAAAATCGTAACCTCCTTCTTCTTAAAATAAATCTTCACATCATGGTCCGAAATCCAATCCATGATGAGGATTATATCAAACTCAATCATAGGTATGATGATGAGATCAGCGGATAAAGAACATTTATGTGCTCTAATGGGGACTGATTCACAAAACATTGTTACAATGATACTTCCCTTAGGAGTTTTAACAGAAAACTCCCATGTTAAATCAAATTGGAAATATCTAATTTTCTTAGAAAACTGGGAAGATATGAAACAATATGATGATCCAGAATCAAGTAATGTATTTGCTAAACTTGAGGAAACCATTAAATTACCTTCCACTACGTCTTTCGGAGCTTCTACCTCAGCAATAGTGATAGCATAAGCTTGGCCTTGATCCCTTGGCCTTTTCTGAGGTAAGTTCCCCTAAAGCTTAGGAAATTTATTTTCATAATGTCCCATCTTCCTGCAATTGTAGCACTAGACATTGGTAGCTTCCTTCTTCCCTTGCAATCACGAGCTTGGTGGCCTTTTTCACCATACTTGTAACAGACACCCATTCCCTTCAAGCAAGTACCAGGGTGTTTCTTCCCACATTTACCACAGGATGGATATTCAACCTTTCCCTTCTTCCCCTTATTTCTATTCCTAGATTGATCAGCAGATCTCTTCTTCTCTTGCTTTAATTTAAAGTCATAAGACTTAGAGAATTCCTTTTCTGTCTTGATAGCACATGATAAAATGTCTTCGTACGATGAGAAGGATTGTGAGACTAATGCTTTACGGAGAAATGGTTTTAACCCATCAAAGAAACAATCAATATTACTTCTTGGGTTATGTATATAATCTCTAGCGTACCTTGATAACCTTGTAAAGTTAGCCTCATACTTTGTGACATTCTCATCCTCCTTTTGTCTCAGACTTATAAATTGCCTTTTTATATCCGCTCGATGGTCACGAGGAAAGTATTTTTCTAAAAACAGATCTTTGAACTCCCTCCATTCCATATTTTATACTTCATTATCTTCCTTCATGTTTTGAATCAATGACCACCATTGATCAGCATCTCCAGTGAGGCGGTAAACTGTCATGATAACTTTTTCCCTTTCACTACTTCCCAAAGCCTGAAATATTTTCTCTAGGGAACTTATCCATTGCTCAGCTACCAATGGATTTGTACTCCCATTGAACGTTGGTGGTTGTTACCTCGTGAAGCGATCTAAAATTGATCCTCCATACTGTGGATCAGGGTGCTCCATACGGTTAAGGTTATTATTCATAACCTGAGTGAGTTTTCCTAGTATGGTGATTAGCTGATCGGCACCAGTTGCATCACCAGCTCCACTATAATTATCTTGAGAAAGAGGGAAATACCTACATGGAGTGCATGCATTGATACGGTATTTCTTCCACTAGGTTCCATTTCTAAACAATGGCATAAACTAGATCAGTTTATGAATCAAAATACATAATTTCATACTTATAAAACACTTAACATAAATTGAACTATTTATGGATATAATCCATAATCATAAAAAAAAATCTTTGAGGAAGTATATACTCATAAACCCTTCATAATGATTTGTAAAGAAAATGATAATTATCCTAAGCATATCCCCCAAGAGTGTTGTAACCAATAGTGTAGCAAGGCCTATTGTCGTGCACCAATTCCAGTTCGAGTCTAGCTCAAAGTGATGTTTTTGGGTTTTACCCCTAGGTACATCTGTGCCAGAGCCGCCTCTACCTGCTCGTATCTAGAAAGGGATGTATTGCTCAGAAAACTCACAAAATCTCTACAATACCAAAATTCTAGGAAGTTCTTCTATACTAATCCTCAAAGTCCATCTTAGGTCTATGTGCTATAATCAGAGTTTATCTAAATCTAGCATCCAAGGTTTGTACTAAACTTCCTCTGATACCAACTGTAACGCCCCGACCCCAGTTACCCAGAGTCGGTGCATTATTACATAACATTGGAATGATCACAAGAAAGATCAAGTCTTGACAGACCTATTAGTTTAGTAGCCTTGGAATAACTAGATACATTAATAAAGTTTACATTACATCATAAAATGAAAACTAAAACAATATAGTCTCCATAGTCCACACTCTTATCCCCTCATACTATCCCTGTAGGTCATTCATAAATTACTTCTTCACATCCTGGGAAAAATAAAACATAGAAAAGGGGTGAGCTCAAATGCCCAGTAAGGATAACAATATAGCAGAAACTTTCATAAATAAGAATAAACATTTAAGGCAATGTATAACTAAAAAAAGCCTTTTAAACTTGAACTTCAACATAGTATGGAAAAAATAAAATGAAATAATTCCATTTAATTATTCACATGGACATTCTACTAATCGAATAATCACATGTAATATCAATAACCACTTTCATAATGATGGAATGCATAATGCCAGACTATCATAACCACATAGCCAAGGCCTCGTGCCAAGACTACAAATAAGATTTTGTCAAGGCCTTGTGCCAAGACACTAGTTTGTCTCATGAGACATACCGATGCATCGAGGAGCTATATCAGGCTCCACCCATCACTTATTAAGTCCAATGTATTCCTCATAAGAACAGGTTTAAACATAACATAAACATTCATATTAAAACTAGCATACGAAATGTCAATACTTTCACCATAAACCATGAATGGTATAAAAATAACACATCCATAGTCAAACATATCACAAAACCTTCAATACAACATGGAAGTTTTGTTTCATAATAAATCAAGTTCAAATAAGCTTAAAATCCATCAAAGGATGTTGACATAGATGAAATCAAAACTGTTTGAGAGAAATATCTATTTTTTTAAATAATTTAAAAGTAACATAATTATAAAAGAAAAAATTTACTTTGAAAATATTCTTATAAGCTTGTAAAGGAAGTTTCAAAGATTTTATAACAGTAGAAAATAGCCTTACCCGCCGTATAAGTTAAAAAACATTCTTACCTTAATTCTGTCGAAAAGGTTAAAAAGGACCTTGTTTGGAAAACGACAGAAAGAATCCTTTATAAACTTATTATAAAAAGTCAAAAAGGGTATAAATGACTTTAACCCATATTCTGTAAAATAGTAAGAATGTTTTGAAATACATTTTTAAGAAACATGGATGTGTATGATAAATAAATCCAAGTAGATTATTTTGTATAAACAACCTTGGATAATGAAGAGATTGTGAAATAAACCCTTACCTTTTAATTTTCCTTGGTTGAGGGTAGGTTAACCTCATATATAATGGTGAAATAATTGTTATTAAATTATAAAATAATCATATATATTACTATGATATCATATATGATCTTTTAACATTGCTTTGTTAATAATATCTTAATACTATCGTCGTTTCGGGTGTTAACTTACTCGTTTTCTTTGATATGTTTTGTTATGTAAGCCATGTTTGTCATCAATAGGATGTATCTTATTCATATCCAGAATGATATCAAGTCCTTAAAAATTATTTTTAAATCATCAAATGATAATTATACTTGAATGGATATGATGGAGAATTAATCTCATCGCGTTCGTGGAGACGGTAGTCCATACGTACGCCCGAGCGACAATATCATTCTTTTGATATTAAAATAATATGTAATTGGATGGTATATCATATATAAATAATCATTATCATGTTATATTTATTATTTACATGAATTACAAATCATTATTATACCCATCCAAATAATATTGAATAACAATTACACCACAACGTGGAGACGGTAAGTCGTACGTACGCACGTATGGTGACATGTCATTCAAAGGATGGATATAATACTGAATATGGTTGTACCATATTTATAATAATATTACAGTATATAGGAGATACTAGATTCATTATTTTAGAATGGGAATTGTAGGATCAAAATAATGATGTAGATGCTCAATATACAAGAGGGGGGTGAATTGTATACTTTAAAAATTTCCTTAAACAAAGGAAAGAGCTAAGTTTAACAAAGTTAAACTAAGAAAATTCACAACACCTCTAACACCAATTGAAAAAATCGGAATAAGGAATGATGTTATAAACTTCAAGTTCTATGTACTTGGTTAAAACTGGAAAGAGATTCCGAAAGTAGGTTCTGGAAATATGGATCCAGAAATTGAAACTTAACTAAAGATTACAATATGAGATTCTACCTTAAAGCATATAGAATCTAAATTTATCAAAGTGCAAGTAAGGAAGTATAAGAAAGTTATAATTTCTTTAAAATACAATATGAAGCGGAAACAAACAAGTAGTAAAACTACAAGTAATAATATATAAGTCTTTTATCCCAAAGAGAAGGGTATCCAACAACCTCGAATAAAGGTCCCTTGATTTATACTTTCAAGAAAGTCTGTCTTACCCACACCAGAGTAAGCCCTCGATACGAATATCGGAATCTCTGTCTTGCTATCCCCATAATCTATCAACTTCAAGGTAGTTGGAACCTCTGTCTTCCTCAGCAAGGAAGCCCTCGAACTTCAAGGTAGTCGGCACCTCTGTCTTTCTATCCCCAGAAGTCCTCGAATGTAATCACCAACATTCGGAGTCGAAAAAAGAAAAACCTGAATGAGCGGTTCAGTACGCACAAGGCATGAAAATATTTCTCTCTCTAGAAATCAACTTAGCAGCGTGTGGTCTCTAGATCAATCAACTTCATTGTCGTTGTGAGCTCTTTCAAATGAGCTCCTATTTATAGGCTCGGTCGGCCTCCTTTCCAAGGGTCATATTTTCCTTAAAAATCGGAGGGACCTGTACACGTGTCACTTAACCAACGGTTAGTTTATAATGGAATAGACGACATCGTTTTATAATAAAACAAGTTTAACAGAATGTATGACATAGTTTTAAGTCTAACACAAAAGTTCAGAGTGAAGGTTCGGAGTGTAAGAAAAAATATTAAAGAGTAGACAAATTATAAAAGTGTAAGAAAAATGAAATTTCGGAGTCTAACCAAAAAAATATTCGGAGTCTAAATAAATTCAGAGTGTATAAAGAAAAGATGATCAGATTCTTTTTAATAGGTGAATTTGGAATGAGAATTCGGAATGACAATTCATCATCAGAATTCGTAATCAGGATTTGTCATTAGATTTCGGTGTAGAACTTCATGAGAGTTCGTATCCAGAATTCAGAGTAGAACTTTTTTAGAGTTCGTATCCAGAATTCGGAGTGAAACTTCATTACAGTTCTCATCCAGAATTCAGAGCCTAAAATAGAATGCTTCATATCAAGGTTTTAAACGATTCCGAGAATATAGAAATGAATCTGATTCCTATTCTTAAGAAAAATATGGATATAGATATTGAAAATATGATAAGAATAATTTTCCTTATAAAAGCGATTTTTCTTATAAAAGAAATTTTCCTTGTAAAATCAATTTTTCTTATAAAAGAGATTTTCCTTATAAAAGCGATTTTCCTTATAAAAGCAATTTTCCTTAAATATAAGGTGTTTGTGATTTTCAAAACAATAAGGAATGGAAAAGTCATAAGGAAGACCTTATTGACTCAACAATCTCCCCCTTTTTGGAAAGCACAAACATCCTTATGAAAAAGAAAGACTAAGAAAAAAACATTAAGGCTTATCTACCTTTTCTTATGGATGTTAATGAACACGACTAACTCCCCCTTAGTCTTTGAAACTCTAAGGATCGTATTCTAGATTTCCAGAATGATATTTCATTAAGAATAATAATGTCTTCTTTAATGAAAAACTCCCCCTTAGATAAACTCTATTAGAGTTCTTTTTCTTTCTCACCCTTTGTTAAGGTTCTTTTTCCTTTTCCCCCTTTGTTAGGGTTCTTTTTCCTTCTCCCCCTTTATGATTTTCAAAAATAATTTGAGGGAATGGAAAATATAACAAAGTACCTGAAAAATTAGTTACAATAACAAAAGAGACAAGCAAGCCAGATTTTCATTAAGTTTGAAAGATTAAAAATGAAGAAAGTTAAGATACAACAAAAGATCAGATTTTTATATTTTGGATCTTTTTCCTTTGACATAATACCCTTAAGAATAGTCTTTATCTTCTTCAAGTCTTTATGGTCTTCCTCGACTTGCTTCTCTAACACAACTATTCTTGCACTTTGAGCTTCGATATTTTCTTCCTGGGATACAAGATTTTCTTCCTAAGCTTTCAAAACTTGTTCTTTCTTTATCAACTTCTCTTCAATCACAATCTGATGATCCCTTTCATTCCTCCAGTTTTGAGCAACAGAATTCAACTTCCCATTCAGATCTCTGTCTTCTTGAATCCAGGAATTCTTTTCAACTGTAAACTTTTCTTCAAAGGAAGAAGTAAGTTCATTTAGCTCCCTATCTTCTGTCTCAAAAGCATCCTTAACATTATCTTGAAATTCATCAAAGAGCCTTATATCTTCTACAGTTTTCCTCAACCAACTATTCATTCTCTTACAATACCTTTTGTGGGCTTCATAGCTGACAAAAAAAGTTTTGAACTGAGCCTCCGTCTCAACACATTTGTCCATAACCATGGATACAGAGTCTGTTTTCTAATTCAAAGTATGTTGAAGCATCTGGCATCTTGAATCAATACTTGATAAGGTTGGAATGGAACCCACCAACTTATTTAATGACTGAACAACAAATTCATGCCCCAACGAAGATGGCTCCGAATCCGAGCCTTTGCTTGGAGAAATTTCTTCTTCAATTTGCTCAACCTTTCTCTTTGAAGAACTACCAACTTCCCTTCTGTTTATAGCCACTAAGCTCAGGGTATCAACAACGAGTTGTTTTCCCTTGTCCTTTTTCGGAATGGAGTCATATTCCGGAGTTCTCTTTTCACTTTCTGACACTTGAACAACATTCTCTTCATCATAAATAAATTTTTGAGCACCATCCTCTACATTCTGCATTTGAGCAATATCATGTAGAAGTTGTTCTTCCTCTGCATGATAAGATACTTCTTGTTCTCCTTTCTCCTCATCCTTCCCTGGAGTGACTAACTTGGATGATTCAGCTTCTGAAGTTCGGAGTGACAAATGTTCCGAAGGTGTCCCCTAATAATCATCTACTTGCTTCAAAAGATCTCTGGTCTCACCACTACCTTCAGCAACTGCTTCTTCCTCTTTCACTTGCTCAATCTGCTCAACTTCCTCAACATGCTTAGCTTTTTCCTTCTCCGGAGTGACATAGTTTCTTCCTGGAGTCTCAGGTAGAGATTCCAAAGAGAAAGATATCGGAACTGGAATGTTTCTAGAGACCATCTCATTAAACTTCAACAAAGTCTGAGCTACCTCAGCTTCATACATCTTCTTCTTAAGATTCATTTCTTTCATTTGTTTTTCTAGCTCATCCGCTATTTTTTCCTTCAAGGCCTTAGCCTCCGCAGGGTCTAAGCTAAACTGAGGCTACCCTTGCACTCTCTTCTCTTTGATTTCCCTCCACTTAGAAACTACCTCATCAGGGTAAGATTTCTTCTTCTTTGGTTTTGGAGGTGCGGAATGAACTTCCTTAGATTTGGGATTCCCTGCTTCAACTTCAACTTCTTTCAACTTTCTCTTCTTCACTGCCTTAGAATATTCAGGTTCACCAACTTTCGGAACCGCTTCTTCTTGAACTGGTAAATCAAAGAACTCACCAGTATTCTTGTCGAAGGTAACATCCATCCTTTTGAGGGTACCATCACTCACCAACATAATTTTGAAAACTCTTGGCTTAGACTTTCAAGCCTCCTTGAAAGACTCAAGGCACCGAACTATTAACTTTGAGATGATTTTTGGATACATTATGATCTAAGATCTTAGATTACCTTTCTTAACATTATCAATGGTAACAAGAATGTGTTTCATCAGATTAAAATTCCTTAAATTTATCAGAAAATCTAGAATATAGATCTCGCTCTTCTTCAAACTGTCTTTGTCACCCTTTCTCGGTACGATAAATCCTTTTACCCAGAATTCTAGAATCCGAAAATTCATAGACAGAGTAGCGATCTTTGGAGCCTTGTCATCTTCTAGTCCGAGAGTTTACAATGACTTTTCCTTGTTGAAGCTTCCTTTTGAATCTAGTAAAACATGAGAGATGAACTTGGCTTCTCCTTCATAGGTCATCCCTACCAAGATAGCTGCCTTGACATAAGAAAGCTTATAAGTCTTTCCATAAGACTTAAACTAAAATTTCTCCCTGTCATTTTCCTTAAAGAAGGAAACCGTCTCATAGAACTCAAAAAGCAAGTCTAGAAAAACTTCATATTGATTCCCAGGATTAGACACAGCAACATATTCCCATCTGTTAAGCTTTATGTTCTTGGATATAAGAGAATCATATTTGTTGAATAAATCAGGATGAACCAACCTTTCTCTATATATTAACCACTTTGAAATCAGCTTAGAGGAAGACATTTCTTGAGAAGCTGCTTCCACAGACATTCGGATCTGAAGACTTCTGAGAAGTTCATAACGGAGATTGCTGAAGATCGGAACGGCCTTAAAATGGAGAGGCAGAGCTTCGGGACGCTGGAGCTTGAAAAACTGATGTGGGACAACCATTTGGGGTCCCCTTTATATAGGAAACGATATGATGGTTCATCTTCCTCAGTTGATCAAACGGTTGTAAAAAACTGAGATCAGATCTGACGGTTTAAAACCAATTCTCAAGAAAACTTGAATCCGATCTTTTGAGGTTTTTATTAAAACAAAGTTTTAAGGAAACTAGAATTCTAAAACAAAATATAATAAAACAGCAGCTGGTAAAGTATGATTACAAAAACTTGAGTAAGGAAATCATACCTTTCGAATTGGCTTAGGAGGATTATTCTTAATGGGTAATATTTTTCTTGAAGAGAAAAAAAACTGACTACGAAAAATCTTTACTACAAAAATACATAATTCGCAAAACTCACTACGATAAACTCAACAAAGAAAACGAAAAATCATTATAATATTTTTAGCATGAAAATTTCATTACAAAAGTTTGAATACGAAAAGATCATTATGAAAGTCTCGGTACGAAAATCTCGTTACGGAAATACCAGTATGAAATTTTCTATTCCGGAAGTTTTCAATACAAAAATTTCCATTCCAGAAGTTTTCTATATGAAAATATCCATTCTGGAAAATTTCAGTTTCAAAAATTCCCATTCCAGAAATGTAGTTCCGAAAAGATTGAAAAACTAACTTTGAAAAATTTAGTTACTCTAACAATCAAATATACTCCCCCTATGAAAATGAGTTTATTAATGTAAGGAGACTTTTTCAACAGGAAGTTAATTAAGAAATATTACCTTATGGTTATCATTCCTACCTTCTGTTTAATGTATTCAAATCTATCAGAAGGCAAAGATTTTGTGAAAATATCAGCAAGTTGATCTTGTGTTCCGATAAACTGAAGAATAATATCTCCTTTTAGTGTGTGATCCCTAAGAAAGTGATTCCTAATATCTATGTGTTTTTCACGTGAGTGATGTGCAGGGTTCTTACTTAGGGCAATGGCACTTGTGTTATCACACAAAATTTGAGTTTCAGTAAAACTAAAGCCATAGTCTGTGAGCGTGTGTTGCATCCACAACACTTGAGCACAGCAACTTCCAGCTGCTACATATTCGGATTCAGCTGTGGAAAGTGCTACAGAATGTTGCTTCTTGCAGGACCAAGAAACTAGTGAATCTCCTAAGAAATGACAAGTTCCGGATGTAATTTTTCTATCCATTCTACATCCACCAAAGTCAGCATCAGAAAAACTTTTTAGAACAAAATCATTTCCATAAGTATAAAATAATCCTAGATCCATGGTTCCCTTAAGGTAGCAAAAAATTCTTTTTAATGCCTTTAATTGATATTCCTTAGGATTGGATAGATACCTTGCACATAAGCATACTTAAAACATTAAGTCAGGTCAACTAGCTGTTAAGTAAAGTAGACTTCCTATCATACCTCTGAAAGATGTTTGATCTACTGGTTTCCCAGCTTCATCAAGATCTAAAGAGTTTGAGGTACCAATGGGAGTACTTATACTCTTAGTGTTGTCATAACCATACTTTTTGAGAAGATCTTTAATATACTTATGTTAAGATATGTAGGTTCCTTCTGGTTTTTGAGAAATTTTAAAACCAAGGAAAAAAGTTAACTCACCCATCATACTCATTTCAAACTCAAATTTCATTAGAATTGAAAAAGAGTCGGTTAAGGATTGCTGAGTTGAACCAAATATGATGTCATTAACATAAATTTGAACAATCAAAACATTTTTCTTATCTTTCTTTATAAAAAGGGTTGGATCTGCATTTCCCTTAACATAGTTATTTTGAAGCAAAAATCCAGTGAGTCTATCATACCAAGATCGTGGGGCTTGTTTAAGACCATACAGAGCTTTGCTAAGTCTAAAAACATGATCAGGATGTTTTGTATCTTCAAAGCCAGGAGGTTGTTCAACAAAAACTTCCTCTTGTACAAAACCGTTAAGAAAATCACATTTCACATCCATTTGAAAAAGTTTGAAATTAAAGAAAGCTACAAAGGCAAGTAGAATACGGATATATTCAAGTCTAGCTACTGGAGCATAGGTTTCTTCGTAGTCTATTCCCTCTTGCTGATTATAGCCTTTAGCAACAAGTATAGCTTTATTTCTTACTATGACTCCATTTTCATCACATTTTTTCCTGAAGACCCACTTTACTCCAATAACAGAAGTTTCCTTAGGTCTTTCAACCAAGATCCAGACTTTGTTCCTTTCAAATTCATTTAATTCATCTTGCATAGCTTTGATCCAATCAAAATCACCTAAAGCTTCATCAGTGCTTTTTGGTTCTAATTGGGAAAGAAATTATAGATGTTCTATTTCATTTCTTATGTAACTTCTAGTTCTTACAGGTTGATTTACATCACCAATGATACTATCACTGGGATGATTCTTAAGAAACACCTAATTTGGGTTTTAAAAAGCATGTTCATCAACATAGGGTAGAAAGTCTTTTGGGGTAAATGTTTCAAAAGTATCTTCTTGAACATTTTCCTTATCATAAGGATCTTCTATCAAAGGTTGACAATTAGTTTTTGAAAACACATCCGAGGATGAGGATTGGGATGGTTTAAAAATGAAAGTATCAGACTCATCAAATTTTACATGCACTGTTTCTTCAACAGTACAAGTATTTTTATTAAAAACTCTATAAGCCTTAGAAGTTGCGGAATAGCCTAAGAAAATTCCTTCATCATATTTTGGTGCGAATTTATGTAGATTATCTTTAGTATTCATAATGAAAACTTTGCAGCCAAAAACTTTGAAGTAGGAAATTCTTGGTTTTCTACCATTCCATAATTCATAAGGAGTTTTATTAAGAAAAGGTCTAATCAAAACTCGATTTATAGTATAACAAGCAGTACTTACAGCTTCAGCCCATAAATTTCTAGCTATAGAATATTCACTCAACATGGTTCTAGTTATCTCTTAAAGAATTCTATTTCTTCTTTTAACTACACCATTCTGTTGAGGAGTTCTAGGTGCTGAAAAATTGTGAGTAATACCTTTTCTACTACAAAAAGTTTCAAAATCAGAATTTTGAAATTCTCCTCCATGATCACTATGAATAGTTTTCAATGGAAGGTTTTTCTCATTTTTAACTTGAGCTCTAAAACTTTTAAAATAAGAAAAAACTTCAGACTTCTTTGCTAGAAAATAAACCCAAGTAAATCTAGTGTAATCATCAACTAGAACAAACACATAGTATTTGCCTCCAATACTTCCAGTTTGTGTTGGACCAAAAAGATCCATGTGCACTAACTATAATGCATCAGTTGTTGAGACTTCACCGATTGATTTAAAACTATATTTATGTTTCTTGCCATATTGACAAGGATCACAAACTTTAGAAAAATCAAATCTAAGCTCTGGTAGATCCTTAACTAGTTTCTTCTTAGAGAGTTTGCATAAGTTCCTAAGGTTACAGTGACCTAGTATTCTATGCCATAACCAGGAATAATCTTCCATTGCACTTAGGCAAGGTAAATCTTGACTCCTGAGGTCTTCTAGGTTCAAAGTGTAAACATTCTCTTGCCTATTGGCTGAGAGAATAAATTCTTCCTTGGAATTGTGAACTAAGCACTTATTATTCCTAAAATTCACAAGGTAACCTTCATCAAATAACTGACTTATGATAATGAGTTTGTGCTTAATACCCTTAACAAAAATAACATTTGAAATCAAAGTTTTACCAAGAAGAACAATATTACCTATACCAACAATTTCTCCCTAGCATTTTCTCTGAAAGTTACCTTTCCTCCTTTCGTTTTGATAATCTTTTAAAAATAGTTTTGGTTACTAGTCATGTGCTGGGAACATCCACTATCCATGTACCATGTCTTGTTGTTGGTACTCTCTTTATTTTCCTGAAATTAAGAAGATAATTAGACTTTCGGAATCCAAACTTGTTTGGATCCGAGATTTCCAGACAACAAAATTTTAGGAACCCACATCTTCTTAGAGAAATAAGCTTTGTGAAATCCTAGAGATTGGGTTTTGTTTAAGGAACAATTCTTTGCCCAGTGACCACCACATTGACACTTGTTACAAAATGGGGCACATTGAGGAACAAAATAATTGTTACTGAAAATATGTTTTGCATGGGTATAACCAAATACGGATTTATTTCTTAAAGGTCATATTTGGGAATACATTTTATCAAAATTTTCTTTACCATGGGTAAAGTTTGATAAACAATTCTTTAAGGAAAAAATTTTGGACTTGAGTTTTATAACCAAGTTTTTATCCTCAAAATCATTAGTTTTAGAACTAGAGCTAGGCTCAAAAACATTTTTCTTAGAAATTACTTTTTCTAACTCTTTAGAAAGTTTTTTCTTCTTAGATCTTACTTCCTCAAGATTTTTTGAAATAATTTCAAAATAATCATTTTTACTATCAAGATCTTTAGAAAGATCTGATATTTATTTCGTAAGAATAGAATTCCTAGAGTTTTCCTTATCAAGTTTCGTATTGAGTTTGAAATTCTCAATTTCAAGAAGTTCAGCAAACCTAGAAACTTCTTCATAAGTAGGTAAAGTATTTTCTTCATCAGAAGAGGATTCTTCATTAGAAGAGTTATAATACTTACTATCATTAGAATTTAAAGATACATTGGTCAATGATTCATCATTTAGTACCTTAGCCATAAAACAATGATTGTTAATAGGTAGTCTGGCTATAAGAACAAGATTCTTCTGTCCTGAAGATTAATAATCAGAAGATTCATCTGAAGAATCACCACCACTGGCACTCCAGGTGTCATTTTCTTTCAAGACATTCTTAGCTTTGGCTTTATAATACTTCTTTCTATTCCTGTCTGAATGCCTTTCTTTCCTTTCTTTCTTTTTGAGCAACGGGCAATCTGATCTAATATATCCAGCTCTCTTGAATTCATAACATGTGACTTCTCCATCTTTCTTATCTTTCCTTTCCGTTTTCTTATACTTGGATTGGAAATTTCGTTGTCCATCTATCTTGTTCATCCTTCAAGCAAGATTTTCTAACTCATTTTCAGAGACTCCACTCTCACTAGATTCGGATTGGAAAATGACTTTCTTAGACTTGGATCTGGTTACCCTCTCTGGAGTCTTATCTTTCATTTGATTTGATGTTGTTATAAAAGAAACAGTGTCATTTTTATTCTTATTCTTGATGTTGTCTGCATCTCTCTTCATTCTAGTCTCATGTTGAAGAAGAGTTCCAAATAGCTCATCAAGAGAAATTTGAGTGACCTTCCTATTCTCATCTATAGCAGTTCTCTTGGATTCCCACTCATTGGGCATAATATCAATTATCTTATCCATAAGTGCTTCATCATCTAACCCTTTCTCTCCCATAGACTGTAAACTGTTGACTATAGTCATAAATATCTGTTAAACTTTACATATTGGTTCACCATAAGGAAAATTGAAGCCATGGTATTCAGCTCTAAGCATAGCTCTCCTAGTCTCAATCACTTTATAATTTCCAAAGTGTGTAACTTCTAACTTCTTCCAGATACAATTAGTTGCTTCACAGGAAGAAATTTGGCTATATATATTTCTAGTCATTGAACAAAGTATGGTATTGCGTACCTTATAATTGAGTTGATACTCTTGCTTTTCCTTGTTAGTGAAAGTTCTAACTTCCTTATCAGGAATTTTATAATCTCCAGTAAGCATAACAAAGTTTTCCACTCCAGTATTGATAAAAAAAGTCTTCATTCGATCTCTCCAGTACTCATAATCATTACCATCAAAGATTGGTGGTCTTGTAGGATTTATATTATCAATGGAACCAACATTGATTCCTGCCATACTAAAACAACTTGGGCAACCAAACTAGTTAGTAGAAAAAGTTCATAACCAGAAAGTTCAGAATGACAAAGTTCGGAATGACAAAGTTCGGAATGACAAAGTTCAGAATGACAAAGTTCAGAATGATAAAGTTTGGAATAAAAAATAATGGAATGACAAATAAATTTCTACGAAAGTATAAATAATAAAGGAAATTGAACAAGAAAAACTTAAATGAGAGTATAAGTATTTCAGAAACCTGCCTCTGATACCAATTGTAGGATCGAAATAATGATGTAGATGCTCAATATACAAGAGGGGGGTGAATTGTATACTTTAAAAATTTCCTTAAACAAAGGAAAGAGCTAATTTTAACAAAGTTAAACTAAGAAAATTCACAACACCTCTAACACTAATTGAAAAAATCGGAATAAGGAATGATGTTATAAACTTCAAGTTATATGTACTTGCTTAAAACTGGAAAGAGATTCCGAAAGTAGGTTCTGAAAATATGGATCCGGAAATTGAAACTTAACTAAAGATTACAATATGAGATTATACCTTAAAGCATATAGAATCTAAATTTATCAAAGTACAAGTAAGGAAGTATAAGAAATTTATACTTTCCTTATAATACAATATGCAGCAGAAACTAACAAGTAGTAAAACTATAAGTAACAAGATATAAGTCTTTTAACCCAAAGAGAAGGGTATCCAACAACCTTGAATAAAGGTCCCTTGATTTATACTTTCAAGAAAGTCTGCCTTACCCACACCAGGGTAAGCCCTTGATACGAATATCAGAATCTCTGTCTTTCTATCCCTGCAAGCTCTCAACTTCAAGGTAGTTGGAACCTCTGTCTTCCTCAGCAAGGAAGCCCTTGAAATTCAAGGTAGTCGGCACCTCTGTCTTCCTATCCCCGAAAGTCCTCGAATGTAATCACCAACATTTGAAGTCGCACAAAGAAAAAACTGAACGAGTGGTTCAGTACGCACAAGGCATGAAAAGCTTTATCTCTCTAGAAATCACCTTAGAAGCATGTGGTCTCTAGATCAATCAACTTCATTGTCGTTGTGAGCTCTTTCAAATGAGCTCCTATTTATAGGCTCCGTCGTCCTCCTTTCCAACGGTCATATTTTCCTTAAAAATCGGAGGGACCTATACACATGTCACTTAACCAACGGTTGGTTTATAACGTAATAGATGACATCGTTTTATAACAAAACAAGTGTAATAGAATGTACGACATCGTTTTAAGTCTAACACAAAAGTTCGGAGTGAAGGTTTGGAGTGTAAGAAAAAGTATTAAAGAGTAGACAAATTATAAAAGTGTAAGAAAAATGAAAGTTCGGAGTCTAACCAAAAATAATATTCGGAGTCTAAATAAATTCAGATTGTATAAAGAAAAGATGATCAGATTCTATTTAATAGATGAATTCGAAATGAGAATTCAGAATGACAATTTGTCATCAGAATTCGTAATGAGAATTCGTAATCAGGATTTGTCATCAGATTTCGGTGTCGAACTTCATGAGAGTTCGTATCTAGAATTCGGAGTAGAACTTTTTTTGAGTTCGTATCCAGAATTCGGAGTGGAATTTCATTACAGTTCTCATCCAGAATTTGGAGCCTAAAACAGAATGCTTCATATCAAGGTTTTAAACAATTCCGAGAATATAGAAATGAATCTGATTCCTATGCTTAAGAAAAATATGGATATAGATAATGAAAATATGATAAGAATAATTTTCCGTGTAAAATCGATTTTCCTTATAAAATCAATTTTCCTTATAAAAGCAATTTTCCTTATAAAAGCAATTTTCCTTATAAAAGCGATTTTCCTTATAAAAGTGATTTTACTTAAAGATAAGGTTTTTGTGATTTTCAAAACAAGAAGGAATGGAAAATTCATAAGGAAGACCTTATTGACTCAACAGGAATAACAAAGAAAGAAGAAGTGTAAGAAGAAAGGAACTTGAAAAGGGGTGGTGAAATCATTACCTCTTCTTTGGGTTCTTTCTTTTGATTTGACCAAAAGGGATCCTTAGGTTGGATTTCTGACTAAAGTAAGGGCTCTAGGATGAATTGAGGGAAGTTTAGAGAGTATTTTGGAAGGGTTTGGCCAAACCAAAAGCCTTTTAAGGTGTGAATTAATGAGAAGTAGGAGTGCCCTTTTTATAAGAGGGGTGAGGGGCACCTTTGGAAAAGCTAGAAATATTATTTTATAATAAATTCATATTCAGTTTATAATGGCTCCAAAGTGTATTATTTAAAGGTTAAGGTGGGGATTGGTCGAAAACCACTCAACCAATAGGATTTAGACAGGTTTGGGTTACTATATTAACTTTATCTTTAAGTATTAACTCTTAGTTAATTAGTTTCACTTTTACAATGTCTCTTTGTATTTTTATATTATATGGTTAATAAATATACTATATACATCCAAGCGACCCTCAAGTGGTCCATTAATGATACATCTATCATGATATAAGTCTCTTAGCCAAACCTTATATTTTTAGGAATTGAATATCAATTAATAATATAATATTTGTTTTAAAAACTCTTTTATGTCAATTTTGACACTATTTGGAAAATTGATTTTTGTGAAAATCATAACAGAATGATTAATTCAAAAAAAGTAAATTAAATAAATCCTAATATGTCATATTATCCTATAAAATTATTGTAATTCATTAAAATTCTAAAATTATATTTATTTGGGTATTTATAATATCAATTATTTTAATTTTTCACTATTATGGTAATTACTACATCATCATTGTGTCATAAATAAATTAAATTATTTAATATCTAAAAATTATAAATAAATTATAATTATTTATGAAATATTTTTATATTTCTAATGAATATTTATAGTCAAAACTCCAATATATATAACCCTTTGTAAAAATTGTTTTGCTAAAAGATATATGCTTTTGTCATTTTTGTATTTATTTTAACTTAATGAAAATAATGTGTCCATATCACCTACAAGTGGCTCCATGGGGTCCCAAAATCGACCCAAAGATGCCCATGGTCGGACATGTATCCTCCAATAATGTTAGTACATGTTTTAGGGTAATTTAGTATTATTATAATATTATTATTTAACCCTTATTTACCGGATTTACCCTTTAACCGTGGTAAATAAAATATTTACCGAAGTAATTATTCAAAATGTCTACAAATAAAAGTTACCTATTTACACAATTTGGACATACTAATTCCAAATATATAATCCATGTTTTCAAATTCAAAACACAGAAGTGGCAGAAATTAATTTAAAATTAATTCTCACTGTCAAAACAAAAAGCCTATTTTTAAGATATAATAACTATCAAAAGATTGGTACTTGTTTATGTCCGATTTAATTGTGAAATTATGTACAATGACCAACATTGTATTAAATGGTAAAAATATATTTTAAATATGATTTAAAACAACTCAAATTCATAATTTATCACTATTAATTATTTTGATTAAAAAAGTTGTTTTTAATTAAAATTTAGTAACTTTCACTATTCATCAAAATATTAAAGTTATCTGAAAAGTACCAAAATTTCACCTTAGGCTAAATTCGATACTCCGAATCCAAAAATGAAGTCCATTTTGAGAGATAAAATTTCTAAAATTTTAAAAAGTAGGCATTATTATTCATAATGGCTAGTTTGATCGGTTGTGGTGTGTGTTAGAACTCGATGTTGCGTACAACACACGCTATTGCATTATTCAAAGAGAAACGTACCGTAGAAGCTTGGGGTGTTACATCTGTAATTAATTTATACCTGATTGTGAGTTGAGTCACTTCTATTATCGTAGTGTTACCTTTGTGGTACTTCTATCTTCATGGTGTTACCTATGTGGTACTTCTATCTTTATGGTGTTGTCTTCATGGTGTTACATGTGTGGTACTTCTATCTCAATGGTGTTTCTTTTGTGGTAATTCTATCTCAGTGGTTTTACCTGTGTGGTATCTCTACCTTTGTAGTGTTACCTTTGTGGTATTCTTCCCTCATGAATGAGATGGGTATATCTTGATAACTTAGGTATATGTATGGGCATATACCTAAGTAGAGTTTAAGTATTTCTTTTTGGTATTTTATTTGTGGAACTTTAGGAGACCTATAGGGTCTCGGAGTCCCTACTAAGTATCATTATACTCATCCCTACACGGGTTATGCCCACACCTTGTTGTGTCTTGTGCAGACAACGGACAACATTGATCGAGGCTGAGGGAGCCAGGACTGGACGGTACTCAGAGGTGAACTATTTCACATGACGTGACGCAAAGACTACTGATTGTGATATGTACCTACCCTTCAGGTAGGATCCTTTTTGGATGATCCAGGAGGTGTTTTTTCCCTATTCATTTGTATTTTTACTTTTCTGTTGTACTTTTACTTCTAGTTGGGCTTGTATTCTGGCCCCCTTTACTTTCAGCACTCTTTAACTATAGAAGATTAATTTGTGGTTACATCTTGTTGTGTACTATTATGTGTGTTTGTACAGGCTTAAAGGTAATGATTTCTCATTATAGGTATATGCCTTTCTGGTGCTAGTCATCAGCCACTAGCCTGTGGAAGGCGGGCTTGGGGTAGTCACGGCTCGGGCCCTGAGGGATGGGTCATGACAAAGTGGTATCAGAGGAGTCGGTTCTACCAAAGAACTAGGGCTCTAATCTTCTCTATGTGTAGAAATAGTGTTTAGTGTTTTGAGTGTGGTTTTCAGTTCGGGGAGTCCAGTGTTGGTGCGACAGTTGACGTATCTATACACCAGGACCCTGAATTCTGATTTTTCAACTCGGTGCACAAAAACAATGATTGTGTGTGTTTTGGAAATGCTTTTCATTGGTTTATTTAGAGTCAACTCACTAGGTATAACTTAATGATCATGGATAACCTCTTCCTTATCATTATTCCACCACATAGACAACCATCTAGGATTCCCGAGAGAGTACACAATGACTGCCCACAGAGCAACGAGGATCCGGTGTGGGTCCCTCTTACTGTTTTGTCACCTTTGGGTGGTGTACCAGTAGCACCACCACTCGTTGGGTAGAAGTTAGCAACAGATGATACTAGTGGACTGTGCATGCTGACTAAGCGTGTTGCATGAGTTCCAGCGGTAGAGGCCTTCGAGGTTTCAAGGCAAGAAAGATCCCCAGGCAGGTGAGAACTAGCTGGAGGATGTGGCTAGAGTTTTCCGCCTAGTTGGGACACCAGCAGATCAAATGGCGATCCTAGCTTCTAGTCTTTATCAGTGTGTGACCATGAGGATGGTATGTATGGTGATGAGGCTTTGGTACATGGATCGTTTCCTGAGATAGTACCTTCGGGTAGTGTACAAGCTATATCACTGCCTGTTAATCAGCAGTTACAACCGGAGGTCCTGGTAGAGGACACATTTAGGCTTAGTTCCTTACACGTGTTTTAGCATCAGATACCCTTCAGGTTATGAGGCGAGCCCAACTCACAGGTGGCTAAGGACTGGATTGAGGAGGTGGCTAAGATTTCTCTAGAGCTTCTACAGCTTCTGTAGGATGACATGTCGATAGTTGAGTATTCATTGAGGCGTACCGACCATTCATAGTACTCGATGACTACGATGCGATCAGTGATTCGAGTCTCGGACTTCCAAGTGTGGTGTGTTGAAGGATGTCCGAGACAGAACTATTCCTCTATGCATTCCTACCTATGTTAGGGTGCTAGAGAGAACATTTGTGGTTGAATGTTCTTTGGATGAGTAGATACAGCCAGTGAATGTTAGTAGTGGGAAATCCAAAAACTGGCTCCAGTCTCAGAGACTTGGGCGTGTATAAAAAGATTTGAGAAGAAGAAGTGTTAATGAAAGATGAATCTGTAGGGCTTTAAATGTGGAAGCAGATCTAGGAGAGCAGCATGAGGTGGTGTACATTTTGACATGTTATAACCACCACCCCAATGTAGTCCCCACCAGGCTTAGGGAGCTGAAGGACAGGACATGGGAGTAGCTGCATGCGGTCAAGGAGTGTGACTCAAGGGCTCTAGGAATGATTCAAGGCACAGTATGTGTCTACTACTAGCTATCGTATTAATAGAATAGGAACTAATCATTCCTTCTTTCTATGACTCTTGTCCAAGACCTAGAGTTTCCGGTTAAATCGTTGACTTAACCCTCACGTCTGGAGATACCTTTGGAAGGAGACTTGATAATCACACTTATGCTGATGGTGTGGTCTGACCCTTGAGGCAAGAGTTTCGGTTAAAACCTCTTGGTGGTAGCATCAAGCCCTTAAAGTGTGGGTATGAAATGGACATCCACAGTTCATACTTAGATTGATTGTATTAGGAAAAAAGGTTGTGGTTTATCTACAATGTTGGAATGGGGTTTTCCTTGGTCAGTGAAAAAGGAAACCCAGACAGCACAAGACAAACTCATACATAGGAGGGTACAGACGATCTCTCTTGAGTCAGCCAGCGTTACCCTCGTGGAAGTAGGATTTTTCAGTTTTCAGTTCCCAATAGTAGTGGTAGAGTGTGAGGATATCTTTTCAAAATATGTTTCCAGGATTATCTCCTAGAAGGGAGAGAGACTTTTGCTTTGGCTGGGTACTACCGGAGTTTTGAACCAGACTTCTCCAGGGTAGCGGCACCCTTGACAGCTTTAAAGAAGAAGGGGGAGCCCTTCCAATGGATAGAGAAGTGTCAACAGAGCTTTTAGAAGTTAAGACAATGATGATGTCTAGAGTTCCTCCAGAACTATGACTTTGAGATAGTTTATACTTTTGAAAAGGGGAACGTCGTAGCAGACGCACTCAGCAGGAGCTATGGTCTATAGCTGTTTATTGAGGCATCAGATCACCTATTCGTGCTTCGGATATCCTTCATGGATAAAGGTGGAGCATTTATCTTCATTATATGTCTATCACTCCCCCAATTCCTCAGCAAATTCAGGAGGCATAGCTTGGGACATTGACTGCAAGGCCCGACGTGCTCAAATATCCTCAGGATGGTCTCCTGAAGGATTTTATGAAGTTGGGGAGCACTTCATCCTCTTCAGAGGTCGCACCATGGTACAAGTGATGCTTCGGGAGGAGATGTTTATGGAGACCATGTCTTCCTATGGGTCTCACCCCGATGAGGATTGCAAATGTTTGGCCAGGTAGCAAGTTATCACCAAGGTTTATCAGACCATTTCTGATTATTTAGAGGATTAGCGAGGTGGCATACCACTTGGAACTACCACCATGGTTGGAGTGGGTGCACGACGTTTTCCATGTATCCTAGCTGAGGAGATATGTGCATGACCCTTCTCAATTCATCGACCATGGCAACTGGATTTATGCAATGGGGAGACGTTTACAGAGGTTTCAGTAGAGATTGAGGATTGACAGGAGCAGGTACTTCATTGGAGGTCGATACCTCTAGTGTGCATTCACTGGTAGCATGGGAACCTCTAAGAGAGCACATAGGGGAGGGAGGCTAATATCTGTGCTCAGTACCCCCATTTGTTTCCTTAGTCTATGTTGTGGCTTTCGGGTATGTAAAGTCCTAATGTAGGGATAATGTAATGTCTCATAAATTCAGTACAATTTTTTTTAATTATATGGAATTATTTTGAGACCAAAAAATCTAACGTCGCGCGATTCTGAGGCCCGGAGTTCTCGAAATGATCCGTCGAAGTTTTGTTAAGCTTTAATTAGCATGCGTAATAAGTTTTCCTAAAAAAGTGGAATAAATCTTAAATGGTTACTCGGATCAGAAATATGAGGGCACCATTGTGCTCAGGATGGCAGGTTTACCCTAGGTGTGACTTAAGTTTAGTTGGCGTGGGCATCCTGTGAGAAAACCTGAAAATGGCATAACCGTAAATAAAATAATTAAATAAAATTATTATTTTTTTCAAATTCTTATAACTCACGAATGGTAACTCGGATTAAAAATCTAAGACCACCACTAAACTCATGAGGGTATTCTCTCTTTAGGCAGATACTAACATTGGCTGGTGTGGGCCACCAGTGAAAGTTAGTTTTTGGTTGTAAATAAAATAATTAAGTGGAAATTATTTTATTGTAAAATCCATAACTTTTAAACGGAAACTTGGATTAGAAATTTGAGAGTATGGTTGGTTTTTTTTTGGGGAGTTCTCTCCTTATTCATATCCTAAATTTGACCAGCGTGGGTCTAGGGTGAACGTTATTAATTTATTAAACTTTTTTAAGGTATGTTCAGTAAACGCACGAGTAATGTTTTCTAACTTTTGAACCGGTGCTCGGATTAAAAATCTGAAGGCACCGTTGAACTCGTAGTGTCAGGATTCTCTTAAGGGAGGTTTAACCTCGACTACAGTGGGTCGAGGGAAGAAGTTGGTTTTTTCATTTTTTGTGGAGTATTAAATAAAATAAATATATTTTATTTTAAATATTCTCCCACCTCTCCTTTTAATTTTTGGTGGAGGGGACCACAAGAGGGTGGTTGGGCATTTAAATGTAGGGCATTAAATGGCCATTTACACAAAAATTGTAACCACAAATCCCTTTAATTAATAGGATTCATTAATTCTAAATAAATGAATCACCTCTTAAACTAAGAGTTATATTAACTCTTCCTTGGGGTTGGGTGTTGTTTTCGGTTGGCGAAAGGGGGATCAGGATCTTGAGGCTCTTGACGAATAACGAATCTCATAATCGAGAACTGAAGATCTTCGTTCGAGCAGCGTCGTTAGAAGCTTGTTTTGGGAATTACAAACACCGAACCACCTTCAATATTTAATGTTCTCCAATGGATTTATGAGGTAGGGGTCTATTTTGAAGTATGATAAATATCTATTTATTGATTCCTCTTGTTCTTGATTCTCAACAACGATGGTCAAACAAACACGGCCATAGATCTACAAATATACCACGATCTTTTCTATTTCATTCTTCATGCATTCTTCATGTGTTCTTCATCGCCAAATAATTAAGCACACTAAAAACAAAATGTTTCGTTGAGTGCAATATAGGGGCACAGAGATCTCAGCTCGAGGATCGTGAATCTGTGATTGTCACATTTTTCGATCTTAGAACAAAGATGCAGCGGCTTGTGGAAGGGGCGATGTGGCGGCCCTATTCTGGAATATCTTCGGGTCGTGGCTCCAGGCATGATAGGTGGTTCGACGTACTTCTACGGTCCATGTGGAGCAGCCGGGTGAGTCATCCGGTGCTGCAGGATTCAACACATCAGGGTTTTTTGGCGCGACTAGGCGATGCGGAGGGGGCAGGTCGAGGCGGCTTCGACGGTTCGGCGAGGGCGTGATAGTGGAGGAGGGTCAGCTGAGTAACAGCATTCCAATGAGGCAACTAGGAGTCCTGAGTGGGATCGGAGTGGTGGATTCGTCTTGGTCTGACAAGTGGGTTTGGTAGGTTTATGTTAGGGTTTCATAAGAAGAATCGATATTAAGATGGGTATCTTGGAAGAAGAGGAAGATTGGAGAGAGAATGTAATTGAAAGGAAATAAAAATTAAAAGAGAAATAAATGATAAAGAAGTGAATTGGGGGTTGTGCGCTAGGAATTGAACATGGGTTTTATGATGGAGGGAAAAAATGTTTAAATAAAAATAATAATATAATAATAATGTTATTATTATTTTCATTGGGAAAATTGTGTTTCATCCGTAACTTGTCTGTGCGACCTCGGTTTCATGAACTATCATCAGCAGTGCGATCCTGACTTCGAGACAGGAATTATGAGTCCAATATTGGATGCGTTTTTTGGGTTTTCGGATTGGGTACCTGAAGTACTTGGAAAATAATAGATTTAATATTATTATTAAATATTTGACCCGTCATAACTCCTGCGTGCGACATCCGATTGACTTGTCGTCAGTGGCGATGTGATCCTGTTATTAACACAGTCGATTCAAGTCTAATGTTGGATTCTAAATTCTGGTTTGTGGCCTAGGTCCACAAAACACCCATTATTATTATTATTATTATTATTATTATTATTATTATTATTATTATTATTATTATTATTATTATTATTATTATTATGGGATCTTGTATCCGACATATCTCCCTCATACGGTGTCAGAATGACGAACCGTCTGTGACGTTGAAACCCTAAAATTAAGAAGGATGTTTCAAGACCAATTTTGGGTATTTAAGTTGAGGTTGAGGCATGATCCCCATGAGGCCCGGTTTGCGTGTGTTGCTGTGAAATGCAACTTTTTCACTAGGTATCTGTTTTGGACAAATGGATAGTCCATCTCGTGTGATTTTCCATGTGCATTGCAATGGTGTGACCTGTTGGGTTATCCAGTGTTGTTTAAACTATGGATGGGTTTGATTGAACACGAATCCAACTAGGCCATCAGTACTAAAATGTCTATAACTTACAGATTGGGCATCCGGTTGATGCGACATCTATTACGTTGGAACCCTTACGACATGGTGGTCCTTTGAGTTACTCCTTTGTGGAGCTTAGTGGCAGTCGAGGTACGACCGATATCTCGAGGGCAGATTCTACGAAGCTCAAGTGCACCAGGTGCGAGGAATCCTGTGGCTCGCTATAACGTGAAGAAAGAACATCGATCCTGTGTGGGTCAGCGCTCAGTGATCCTGTGTGGGTCATCACATGCCAATCCTATGTGGGTCAGATACTGTGTGGGTCAGCGCTCAGCGATCCTGTGTGGGTCAATACATACCAATCCTATGTGGGTCAGAGGGGGTTAGTTACCTATCGATCCTATGTGGGTCAAAAGCAATGCTACTTAACATAATAATATGATTTAGCCATATGAATAATCATCTTTACTTATGTACTTAAGTTATACCTGATTGTGAGCTGAGTCACTTCTATCATCATGGTGTTACCTATATGGTACTTCTATCTTTGTGGTGTTACCTATGTGGTACTTCTACCTTTTTGGTGTTTTCTTTGTGGTGTTACATGTGTGTTACTTCTATGTCAGTGGTGTTACCTGTTTGGTACTTCTATCTCAGTGGTTTTACCTGTGTGGTATCTCTACCTTTGTGGTGTTACCTTTGTGGTGTTATTCTCTCATGAATGAGATGGTTATATCTTGATAACTTAGGTATATGTATGGGAATATACCTAAGTAGAAATGAAGTCTTTCTTTGTGTAATTTCCTTTGTGGAACTCTAGGAGACCTACGGGGTCTTGGGGTCCCTACTGAGTATCTTTATACTCACCCTTGTATGGGCTATGCACACACCTTATAATGTCTTATGCAGACGACAGAAAGCATTGATCGAGGCTAAGGGAGCCAGGACTAGATGGTACTCAGAGGTGGACTATTTGGTGTGACGTGACACAGAGACTACTGATCATGATCTGTACCTACCCTTCAGGTAGGATCCTTGGTGGATGATACAGGAGTTGTTTTCCCCCTTCTTAGTTGTATTTGTACCTTTTTGTTGTACTTGTACTTTTAGCTGGGCATGTATTCCAACCCCCTTTAATTTCATCACTCTTTTACTATAGTAGATTACTTTGTGGTTTCATCTTGTTGCATACTATTATGTGTGTTTGTACAGGTTTAAAGGCAATGTCTTCCCATTATAGGGATACACCTTTTTGGTGCTAGTCACCAGCCTCTAGCCTATTGAAGGTGGGCTTGGGGTAGTCACAGCATGTGCCCCGAGGGGCGGGTCATGACACATCGAGCATGGCAGCAACGAAAAGCAGTGGAGCAAGGGTCTCTGAGGGGGCATAAAAATTAGGCAGGACAGTGCCGTTTGATTTAAAAATGAATAGTTCCAAAGGATTTTTTTCCTGCATAAAAACTGAAATACGAGGAGTCCCTTATTTATAAATAAATACATGACATTTACTCAACAATGAAGCTGAACAGGGGTTAAAGGAGCCTCACCTCTATCATGGACTACACCGTCCCGGTGATCTACTCATCTTATCGCTATGTGGGCTGACGACCATGTGTCGGTGCACTTGGGCTTCATCCCATCAATGCTCGGCCATAGGCCCCTCCCCATGCAGCTTCTTCCTCAACCATAGGGTAAGCCCTTCCTCAGGTTCGGATTGGCCGGCCATCCCACATGGTCTAGCTAAGTGGCTTGTGGTTCCCTTGAGGTATAAGTCTTTCCTTGTGGGCTAGTTTTTTACCTAAAAATATGTTAAAAAATTATAATAAAAAATCTAAAAAAATATTCTTAATTATAATAAATCATTAAAAACCACATTTAAATATATTTTAGTTATTTATTTCAATTTTTCTATTTTGTCATAAAACAATACATTCCATGGAATTATTCATTAAAAACCTTTATATATTCCTTATATTATGTTTAAAAGATATGTCTGTTTCATGTCTCATGCACTCGTGTGATTATATTGGAGGTATATCATCCTCCATAAGTCATATTAGTTGTATATCATCCACCCAATTTGTGTATTGGTGGTTTATCATCCATCCTGAGTTGTATAGGTGGTGCCTCGTGTGATAAATCAAGTATTTTTAACAATATATTTGTTTTGTGTTATGAATTTATATTTATTAATTAAATTTTTATTTTAAAACAAATATATAATTATTTCATGTCATAATGGATTATAAATGATAAATTATATACTTGTTATATATCTAAAATTACTATGTTTACTTCATGACATAAAAGCTACTTTATTTAAATGTTAAATGTAATTTCTTAACATAATTTCTTATTTTGATCTGTTTAGAGAATTATTTAATTATTATATATTTTATAAATGGATATTTTTGATGATTATATAGATTTATATTAATATTTATTATAATTATACCCTTATAAATAATTTTATCAAGGCATGAGACAAGAATATAGTTTTTCTGTGAAAAAAAATATTCATTGTTTGAAAAAATAAATTCTTTCAATATATAATAATTTTTTATTTTAAAAGTTATTAATTAATAATTTTAGATTCATTTTAAAATATATAAATATTTTTAATCTTCATGTCATAATTAGGTGGAAGGTATTCAGTTAGAAAAGTTATAAATAATAAGGCGTGATAGTAAATAGTAAATGATATTTTAACTATTTGTTAAAAAAATATGGTAAAAGATTATAATTGATATTTTTATTTAAATTTATGTTTTCTAATATTTTAAAAGGATATACATTTAAATTAATTATTTAAATTCAATGTTCTTATAAGTTGAGTGATATATTTGAATTCAAATTCCTTTTAAAATTAGAGTTCAAATTCAAGTGAAATCTAACTTATTATTATTATATTTTTATCTAAAATGATATAGAACATTATAGAAACCTATGAAATGTGTATTTAATGGTATTATACTCAATATATCATAAAAAATTTATTAATATTTTATAAATTAATTTTTTACTTCAATATAAATATGAAAACATATATTGGTGATTATGTAGTCCTTGCACGACATAGAAAAATTCAAAATCGATGGATTAAGTGATATGAATAGGAACAGATATGATTATTCTCAAATTTAATAAATAAATGTGATGAAAAATTCAGAATTTATATATATTCATGAATTTTAAAATTTATAAGAATTCAATTATCCAAATGCTTACTCTGCTTCTTTGAGATAAGAAAAGTCAAAAAATTTATTTAAAAATGTTATCATGATATAAATGGGAATAAATATTTTTAAAAATAGTTTTAAATTATTATAATTATTAATAATAAAATATATTTTATATTATTAATTTATTTTTAAAATTAAATTATATAATAATTATCCAAAACGCATACGCAGTGTCGACGCAGTGCCTGTGCAAGCAGGAGAAAAGTAAAAAATGACAGTTTTAAAATATTTAAAGTGATAAAGTTTATCTAAATTATGGTTTTTAGGGTTTTTTTAAAAAATTAATATTTAATAAATTATTTAAATATTTAAATTTTAATTCCATAGTTATCTAGATACTTCAAAAGTCAAATTACAAGATTAACCCTAAAAATGACTTTAAATTGTATTTATTGTTAAAAATGATTTATAAATTAATAAAAAAACCTTATATTGACACATATATATAGATGATATATGGTTTATATTATATTATATTTCCCATTTATTATCTTTTTACCATATAAAAATGACATTTTTAACCATTAAAGATTGAATATTTTCAAAATGTCATTAAACCTTTCCTATAAAAGGGGACTCATTATGGCCTTTTTAAAACACATATAAATTTACATTTTATCTCAATATTATGCCCAAATTCCTATATAAAATTACATTTACTCATTTATAAGGCTTTTTCTTACCAAAAGTTCCTCATTTGAAGGCTTTAGACTCAATCCAAAGGAGACGACACAAACTGCAAGGTAAGGGTTCCCAACTCAATATTTTATTTCTTATATAAGATTGTTTTGCTTTAAACCTATTTTAAATATATTATTTATTTTTTATAAAATGATTTAATTCTCATGTTATAAACACCTTTTTGATCCATTATTTATGCGATGTCATTCATTCCCTTTATGTTTAACCTTTTTCATAAGTTTTTCTTATGTTGAATAATGGATTTCAAATTTTATATCTTTTCTTTTATATTCTCTCCACTTAGCATTTTAAAAATATGGGTTACCATTAATATTAATATTAAAAGTCTAATATAATTATATTCAAAAAAATTTATGAAGCTCAAACATTTATTAGTCTTTATCATCTTTTAAAATATTTTAGAAAACATTGTTCACCTGTGGTGATACTATGCTACCCAAGTGAATGGTGGTGATTTATTAAGAAATTAATTATTTCATTAATATTCACAAAATTTAATTTTTATGATAAACCATAACATTAAAAATAAAATAATTTATTATTTATGATTATATAATAATAAAATATTTAAGAAATTATTGATATTAAAAGTAAACAATTGAAGTCAGATTTAAGAGTCTAAAACATGCTTACTGAGGATGATTTTTATAATTATAACTATATAAAAATAAATTGAACTAATTTTCTTATAGAATCACATAAAAAATATACCTTGAAACTTATGGAAATTATAGAACCATTGGATAAGTATCTTTAACCATTATTATTATGCCGAATTTTTTTTGGAATTATGAACCGAACAACCCAAAAACGTTTGATTCAAGAAAAAATATTCCAATAAATGGATAATACATGAAAATAAATTTATAAAAGGAATAATAATTATTAAAATAAGAATGGAAAAAAAATTAAGTAAATAAATAATTAATATAATTTCATTATTTAAGAATTTAGAGGATGTACGAAGTGAGCTATTACTCAAAGTAATGTGATTCTTAACTCAATTTCCTTTCAACAAGTTACATCCTTTCTTATTTTAAGAGGTTATTATATTATTGTGTATATTCTTCCATTTTTTTATATGGTATATCCTCTTTTTTTATGAGGATTTACATTTCTATCACACAATATCTTCCTTGATATATTCTTACTTCACATGTTAAAATCTTTTTAATGGATTTTCTTTAAGAACTTTACTCTAAATATTTAAAGTTATTCTCTCATATTTATATATAATATTTTATAATAATTTTCTTAATCATCATCTTATTGATATTTATCAATATTCTATACTTATCTTTCATTTTTACTCTCAACAGGGAATTGGTTAACCCATTATTATAAATTCATTATCTTTTCATGGGTTAAATTTGATGCTTATGTTAATGATTTGAAAATGAAATATTTTATGTATTTTATTCATTTTATGGTTATTAGAAATTATATATGATTATGTTTTATAATTTTATATATAAATTTCAATGTATTGGGTAATGATTTATTCTCCAGAGAAATTATGTTGAAACTAACTGGTTAATTTATTCCATTATGTGTCACTATAATTAATTTGTGAATTTATCCCATTATAAGGATGATTATGAATATATTTTTCCAAAAATCCTTCATGAATATTATATTTCTATTATTCTTTCTTACATGATTATTTTATGATATTATTTGAGTAGATAATTTGTACTCATGAGTGGATGTGAGTTTATTCATGCTTAAAGTTTATTATTTAAAAGAATAAAGTTTTCATGCTTTTTTATGAATTTCAATGCACTAATGGGGTTTATTTATTTTTATACCCTTTATTTAGATTTATATTCCCATACCAAATTTTCAAATGATTTTTTAGGGTTTAAGGATGACTAGGAACAATAACAAAGTTTAAGTTCATGTTATAGAGATTTTTCATGAATGAGGTAAGTGTATCATTTAAAGATCTTGCACTTGATGAAAAATATGCACTAAGTTAAGTGTGGGTTTTGTTATATAACAGGTTTCATAATCATATAATTTTATAACCTAAATGTCTTGACAATGTAATTTTTTTATTGTTTTTTATAAGGAATGTACTTATTAAGTGGTTGTTGAGAAACAACATGAACTTCAAACACTAGAAGTTCATCCATTGATAGATCAAGAAGAATAAATAGATCACTAATATGGATTCTCTAGAAGTTTAGTACACCATAAATTTGAAGTATTTATAAACCTATATCACATAAATAAATTCATCACACACACACACAAGCATACAAGCTAAGGAAAAATTCACAATGGAAAAACACCAGTTTTATGTGGTTAATATTTTCATCCTATGTCCACAGAAGAAAATAGTAAGATTTTATTTCACTGTAATTTTAAAGTTTATAATTGGTGACTTTTATTTCATTTGAATCAAATAGTACAAGTGAAACTTTATTATTTGATGTACCTCAGAAAATTAAACCTACCCCTTTTATATAGAGGGTCCCAACCAGTCAACTAATTGTACTGAATTCCTATATTTGAAGTTAACCACCCACTATATTGTGAAACTACTAATATCATATGTCATTCCTTTACTTTACCACATATCACTGATAATTGAGAAATGTTTTTACACCTCACCCTTTTATATTATCTTCAACTGAAAGATGATTCAAACAAAGACATTGATCTTCTATCGTTGACTCAACTGTCTGAACTTATGGTAACCCATCTACCTGAAATTTTGTTAGTCTAACTACATATTGAGAAAATTTCAAAATTATTCCTTTGATGACATGATTCGTGAAATTTAGGTAAAAAAATATTAAATCCTTGTAGAGAATTCACAACCATAATGATCTCTCATTTGAAGACTCCTTCAATAATCACTAGAAATCATACATACCTTCTAGTCAATGAATTTTTCTCCACCATAATTATTTTTCATTAACTCTAACCACACTTAGGTATATTGTTACCTTAAGATTTCTTGGAATAACACTTTGGTGAAAATATTCACTAGGTTTTCAATTCCAACAATATTTTCTATCTTCATCTCCTCGTATTCTAGAAAATTTCAGATATAATGGTACTTAAGGTCAATTTGTTTAGTCTTCACTAGAAAAACTAGAATCTTAAACAAGTGAATAACACTTTGACTACTACATTTAAGTGTATCACTTACTTATCCCTTACCAAGTTCTTTAATCAGATTCCTCAACCACACCATTTATTTTCCTTTTTCCATTGATGAAATATATTCAACTCCCATTGATGAGAGAGTAACAACGAGTTGTAATCTCGATGTCCAGATGATAGTCATTCCACCATAAGTAAAGACATTACTAGAAGTACTCTTATAAGTATCAAAGTATAGCCTAAAATTAGAATCAACATACCCATGTAGTATTTTTTTTAGACCAAAGAAAAAGGATGTTTCTGACATTCCTTAGAGATACTAAATAATCAACTTCATGACCTCCCAATGTTATTTTCCTATATTTTCCAATAACCAGTTAAAAAATACCACTAGATTATTAATATTTGGATGAGTGTACACCATGTAATACATCAAAAATTCAATGGAAGATGCGTATAAAATTTTATCCATGTGTTTTTCCTCATCATTAGTTTTAGGTACATAATTTTTAGATAATTTGAAGTGTGATACAAGTGGAGTATCAATGAATTTACATCCAATCATCCCAAAACATTTAATTCCTTCCAAATGTACTTGTTCTAGGAGAGTTACAAGCTTATATAAATTCAATCTCTTTTAATCTACATTCCCAAGATCTTCTTAGCAACAACAATATCTTTTACTTAAAATCTACCTAGTAAGTCTTTCTTTAACCTCTGATTCCATTGATAATTCAGCCCAACCAAAATCATATCATCCATATACAAGAGAATAATAATGAAATATCCACCCTTAAACTCTTTTTTATAACAACAATGATCTATTTTACTCTACATGAAACCTTACTTTAACATAAAAGCATTAAACTTCCAATTTCATTGCCTTAGTGCTTTCTTCAACCCATAAAGACTCCTTTTAAGTTTACATGCCAACTAATGATTCTATTTTTCAATAAAACCATCAAGGTTCTTTATGTATATCACCAATTTTAGATCCCCATAAAGAAATTTCTTCTTTACACCCATTTGTTCAAGACAGAGATTACTATTAGCAGCTATACTTAACACAACCCTAATAGTAGTATTCTTAAAAATTGGTGAAAATATTTGTAAAGAGTAAATGCATTTATTTTGTTAGAAACCTTTTACCGCCTTTCTATCCTTATACCCCAAACTTTCATTGGATTTATCCTTTAATTGATAGATCTATTTATTTTCTATATCCCACTTTCTGCATAGAATTTTATATAAATCCTAGGTGTTATTCATATATAAGAAATCCAACTCCTTCTTCACAACAAGACCCCATTTATCATAATCATTGAGACTATCTACCTCTTCTGTATATTTAGGTTCCCTACCATCTATTAACAAGAAGAAGTGAATATCAACTCTATAATTTTCTACTGGCTATCTAATCCTATAATATATTCTCAGTTCAACTTGAAACTCGGGTCTTTCTTATCTTGGTATTTTTAGTAATTCATCTACAGATGCTCTACCTCAAGCTTCACCAATTTCTAATCTCTCTAATATATCAAATATTGATCTACTATCTGAACTTTTGGATATATTTCCTATAATTTTCACTAGAATTTATAAATTTATGATAGACTTAGTACCACCAAAACATTCTAGAAGTTGAATTATTCCAGAACATTCTCCCAAGTAAACTTGGACTTGAGGTGATTCTTTGTTTTCTTCTTCCATGATCACCAAGTTATGATCCTTCTAAAGAACCTAACCATTGGAGAGTATATTTTTAATTATGATAAATTTTTTCTTATTATCATCCTAAATATGAAATTCAAATTCTTAATTTTTATACCCCATTAAGAAACATATGTGAGACATTACATCAATTTTATCTTGATCTTTACTGTCCACATGAACATAGGAAATGCAGTCAAAGATTAATAGGTGATAAATTTATTGTGTTTTATTGGAACACCATGATTTTAGTAATTATATACCTACTACAGAATAGGAACTCAAGTTAATCAAATACATATTATTAAACACATATTTTTAGGTGAACTTATCTTTAAATACAAAAAAAATACATCATTTTAGATGAATATTCATTATATGTCATTAAATTTCATACTAAAATCGTAAAGGTTTAGTGTCATTAGAAGATTTGATACATAAAAATTGTTACATAAAATATATACCTCATCTCTCACTTATTTCTTCATAACTATCACCCTTCTTATACATATCATACTTAAAAATTTTATTTATATCCTAAAAAAATGTAAATATAAGAAAGTTTGATCTCAAATGCTTGGTAAGAGTAAACATGAAAATTTCAATTATAATAGAGAATAAGATAATAATAAGGGTTTAATAACGTAATAAAGTGCATGTTCTCAATATAAAAGATTCATACCCAAAAAAAATTAGATCATAAAATCCAAAATCAATTTGTATCTAGAAGCATGATTAATAAGGTTTTCAAAGTAGTAATCTTCATTCAAGAGTCATAACAAAGGCATGCGGAATCTTAAACAAAGTAAATCATAATCTTGTGAACATAGCTATTTTCAATATTTTCCATAAATAATTTTGTGATTATATCTATAAGAAATCATACTCACACATAAAAATTTGAACATATCCATTCTCAATCATTTCCACGCATAATCTTATAAGCATAGAAATATTCAATTGTACTCATGCATAAATATGTGAACATAGCTTTTCACAATTATTTACTGCTTATCATCATCATCTCGTGAAATATCAATTAATTAGAGGATATAACATACCCGACCATTGCATAATCCTAATCTATCCATATTTATGTCAAAATATAATGAAAACATTTATCATTCCATCATAGTTTAACACATGGAAAAGAAAATGGGCTTCATAAAAATTTCATTATCATGATCAATAATCCTTTAGAGAAAGAATAAGGATGGTATCATTATATCATATCCCTGGTTAAACATAAGTAACATCAAATTATGTTGTTATAGATTAAAATACCTTTAAAATATCACTATAACATTTCTTGATAAAAATAACCTTTTCATTTTGAAATCAATTATTTAAAATCTAAAAAATTCCAGAATATTAGGTAAAAAATTATTTGAAAATAACCATGGAATATTGTAAAGGAATGTTCAAATAAATGAGTAGTCATGATGGTAAAAAAATTGTGGTATAATTTATAACAAATATTTATATCACACCTTTGTTGTAAATTCCTCATTCAAAAATAAAAATAAGATTCATTTTAAACCATTTTATTGAAAATAATATATGGGTAAATATTATTTTAATAAATATATAATAGTAAAAAAATATTGAAAGCATTTTATTATATATATATATTATATAACCATATTCATATATAATTTACTATGTATAGTTATTTTATAATTTTTAATTATCCTTTTATTAAAAATTCTTCCTTAAAATGGGCATTCAGGTGAAAACTGGTATATTTTCCATGCATGTTTTGGCTCAATGGTTTTGATTATTACACCTTGGTCGTGGATTTTTAATATAAATAAGATTAATCATGAAATAATTATAATATTTATTCATTATATACAATTTTATGACAATTCATATAAAATGGTGATGAAAAATAAATTACATCACTTTGTGGAGACAGTAATTTGTACGTACAGACAAGTGATGTTTCCATTTTTCAATGGATGAAAAAAATAAAGTAAAATAATAATTCACCTTTATAAAATAATTATATTATTATAAATATAATATATATTCATTAAAAATATCCTTATTACCATCCATTTAAATCATAAATGAAAAACAAATCACATTGCTTCGGGGAGGTCGTAGTCCACACGTACGCCCAAGAAACGTTATCGTTTCATAGAGGATTGGAAGGTAAGAAGGTAGATAAGATATTATAATTGAATAATCATAATTATTTCATAAATATTATATATAAACATTAAATACATCATAATAACCAACCATGAAATATTGTGATGGAAAATGAATCATATCGTTATGTGGAGGCGATAGTTCATACATAAGCATGAGTGATACTTTCATTTACCATTTAATATAAATAAGGTGGACGTAGTTGTAAAATTATCATAATAACATATAATTATATTTATGATACTATATTTATAATTTTATGATAAATAAAATAGCTTTATAGGAGGTGTAATAAGAAATAAAATTGAAATTACTCACTTAAGAGTTATACCTTTTCGTTGAAAAACCTCCTTTGTCTTACACGTTAATCTATGACAGGATGGAATTTTGATCAATAAAATACATATAGTTCATGTTTAGTTATGTCAATAAAGTATTTTGGTGGGTATTTTTTTATATAATATTCTTTTTAAGTGTGGATAATATAGTATATGTGTTTTCCTTTTATAGTGATGGAAAGGACACACTTGGAATTACTTAACAATTTTAAATATAATAAATTATTTTTCCTATTAAAGTTGAACCAAATGGAGAAAATATATAAGATAAGATATTTTAAGGTTTAAATAACTTTAACCAATAATATGTTTACATTTTTATATGGTGTTTTAAACCTTATCTTTTGTTCAACCCCTTCGTTAAACAATTTTAACCTTAATCGTGGTAACTTAACTATTTACCATGATAACTTAATAATATAAACAAGAATAAAATGGGAATTATAACCAAATTTAAAAATTATGATTAAAAAATTAGAATATATTTTATCATATTCAATTTCTATAGGTTTCATAAATTACTTTTAATATAAAAACACAAAATGTGTGAACAATAGTTTTTAGGAAAATGCGTGATTTAAGCATAAAAATCATTTGACATTGAAATTAAGTAAAAAGTTTAGTTTGCATGAATTATTTTAGTTATTTAATAAAAAATTATGGTTTTTATATTTTAGGTCTATTAAAAAACTAAATGTAATATTTCAACCATACCATTAAATGAAAATACCCAAAAATAGTTTTAAATTTGAATAAAATATAACTTATCATCACAAAAGTCAAGCTTGGGTTCCCGAATACAAAATAATGTTTTAAAATAAATTATTTAACTCCTTAAACATATATTTGGTCAAACAATACTCATAAAATAGTATAAATAAAATTTAAAGATATATTTTAATGTTTTACCCCATAGTTTTAACTATGCTTTACTAGTTTTACCCTTATTGAGGTGACAAATCTTTACCATGGTTACTATTTATAATGACCAAAAATTAAGTTGACCCTATTAAATTATATTAATTATTTAAATTAAAAATATGGAATAAATTTTTTAGTATTCAATTTATATAATTGGAAAAATTCAATTTTAATACGAATGCTTAAAAAGTAATGAAAATCGGATTTTATATAATTGTGTTTTTAAACAAAAAAATGAAATTATACCAAAATAAAATATAATTTTGATTCCAATGAAATTATTTAGATTATCTTAATTAAAATGGATCTTATGTTACTTTAAAATCAAACCTAAAACAAAATAGTAATTTTAAATTAATTATTTAAAGAAAATAAATGACGGTTTTACGAAAATTGGTGTTTTTCACTATTCACTGAAAAGTAATTATTTTTAAAAAAAATACTAAAAAATACACCCTAAGATAATATTTACATACTGATTACAATAAAATATATTCATTATATCAAATAAAATATATATAAAATGTTAGAAATTAATTATAATTTCTACACACAAAATACAATAAAAACCATTTTGGAAGAAAATATATTTTTGAAGAAATAAAATGACATTACTAAAAATTTTATGCTTATTTATTATGAATTGAATTATATAAAATTTTTAGAAATAATTTTTATAATGTTTTTATTCTTATTTATATCTTTAATTTAGTGTATGGGTTTTAACTGTCACATTTAAATAATAATATTTTTATAGTATATCGCAGTTTGCCTAAAGCTCAGTGTTGCATGTTAAGAAAACTATCAAAGAAATAAAATTTATTTAAAGATAAATATATCATAAAATCTCAGAGTATCACATTCTCTATCCCCTCTTGAATAAATTACATCCTCTTAATTTTTACCTTGTTAATCAAGGGTTCAATATTATAAAATGCCTTTTTTGAAAACCCACATCGTACAAAGAGACGATAAAATTTCCATTGAAAACGTCAAGTGGGAAACATAAAAGTTACCTAAAATAACACATAATAGGGTTCTCAAATATAGATAAATTTATAGGTAAGTGAAAATATTTACAAATATGAGAAATATAATTCCAAAATAAAAATAGAGAGTGATAGAGAACATGGTCATGAGAAAGTTAATAACCACAAAACCATAAATCAGTAAGGGATAAATAAGATCATAAATTCATTGGAAATGAAGGTAAAAGAATAAAATTTTCATTTCAATATGTTCTTCCTATAGTTAAGGAATTATTTTTCTATCAATATAGATAACATGAGAAAATATACTTTCTTGATTTATTTCTATTTAATAATCAAAATTTCACCCTTTGGTTATGCTTCGATAAATTTCTGCATCATATCTTACCCTATTAAATGAATATTCAAGATGAATTTTTCATGATTGAAGCACAAAAATTAGTTTTTAATGGATTATAATATACATAAAATAATTAAAATTCATTCCTCTTATCTCTATATATTTACTAAAACCAAAATGTTTAGCATAGGTTATCTAATGTGGAGAAATTTTCATATGATGAAATAATGCATTAATCTCTAAAAACATAACAATAACACCCAAAGTTAAACTTAAACCATTACATAAATAGTTAACCTTAAGACTCATCCAAAATAATGATGTTCTTACATAGTATTTTTTTTGTATTTTTTATCAATATGTTAATGAGTGATGTCAACATGTATTTAAGAACAAGAACAGATTGGAAGAGTATTATTGCAGTTAAAGTGGAGTTCTCAATCCAATCATCGATATATGTGTATTGAATTGTGATATATTGTGTGAAGATTTAATAATCTTATAATCTGTCTAAGTAATATTATTAAAGATCAATTTATAATAATTTTAATTTTTTTTGTGAAGTTCCATCCATGGAAGTTCAAAGATCACATGTTGCATTTTTGAATGAAGTGAATTTAAAGGTGATGATTGATGAAATGGTTTTAATTTTTCAAGAATGCATGTTATTGGATTGTGTATTTTTTATAACACTTGAATAAAGTTTTAATAAGTATTGAAGAGTAGAGAGTTCATGAAAAAAAATATTAATATATTTTTTTCATGAGGGATTTCTTGTTTTGTATTGGCATTTTCATAATTTGTAATTACCAAGTATATTTTGAGCATTAAATCAAAAAAAACCAAAAAATATGGATAGGAAAGGCTAGATAAATCCCACTCATGTGGGAGAAGGCCCAACCACGTGGGAGAGTTATCCATGTTAGACATCCATAGAGGCAAGTAGTAGGCTTTCATAGCACCTATAGGGAGAATATTGGAAAGTTCATATCATTAACACAAGAAACACAGGTGAGTTCCCAGGGGACTGTGCAATGGTGTGGCATAGCCCATGAGGGGTGTGTGTGTGGTGTATCTTGGTGATGACCCTGTTGGACCCCGGGACACCCTGATAGGGGAGGGGTTAATTAGGGTGTCAAATTTTTCTCTTAATATGATGGATCTTGTCCCCACGTTGGTAGGAACTTGTAAAACCTGTATGATGAATATGGTCAGCAATCAAACATTCACATGTAATGAGTCGACACAACACTTTTACTTGGTTCACCACTAATGGCTATGTCCAAGGAGCATATGTCGACAGGTTGTCAGTCGTACCTAATTCCACTATTCTTCACTAGTTGTGGATTACAATGGTTTGGGAATAGTCACTATGTCCTAGGCTCACTACCTTTACAAATGTTTAGGGATAGCTCACTGCATCCCTCGGGTCACTCTCGTTGACTCCCCCTGGCTCATTGCCTTTGGAGAAGTCCTAGTCAGTTTATATACGTGAGGGTCTCTTCAATAGATTCACATTGAAGTCTTTGTCTCCTATTCAGTATGAGACAATGCTTACATCAGAGTCCTGAGTTGATGCTCTTTTGTATTCAATCTTCTACTTTAATTCAATAACTGAATGCACTAAATCTTCTTCTTCTCTTCCTATAATTCCCAATACCGACACCAGAGTGTATCATTATACTTCCCTCTTTCTGTGCAGATCAGAGTTTAGTTGCACGAATCGTTTTTCTTCTCTTTGTAAAGCACAACGAGGGTGTTAAACACCAGTCATGTGTGTGTGGTACTAATTCTCTTCGTAAAACCAAATGGTTCACTATTCTTCCGTCTTCGAAAAGCATATTTGAGAGTGATAACCACCTGTCAAAGGCCTGCGGGACCCCCAAATTTTTTTCACACCCTTCCCAGTGGCTTGCGCGTAAAATTCAAACCTTTCACGTAAAAATACCTTTTGGCGCGAAAAAGGCTTTTCACGCAACTCTTCTTTTTCGCGCAAAACATCCCTTTTTCATGCAACCACTCTATACCTAAATTTTTTCGCACGCCAGAGCTTAGGATTTGTCTAAGTGTCAAGACACGCCACATGAGAGGGTTTCGCCTCATATTTATCAGCGTTTTTTATCATGCGCGTAAAACCTCGTCATGCGCGTAAAATTGTCTCTCAGTTCTTTGAATTACGCGCACCTTCCTTTTATTCTCGTGCACCACCTTGGTTTTTCACGCATCTCATGACTTCTCCATTTTTCATCATTCTGAACATGAATCCTCTCTTGCGCGTAAAACTTCAAACCTATATTTTTTCTCACAGCCAATTTTTCGTGCAGACATTTGATTTTCTGCACACATGGCATGAACATCTCAGATTTTTCATGCGCCTCTTTCCTTTACTGATTTTTAGTGTTTCTGATATGAGACACGGCTTGCACAAAAAACTAACCCAGTTATTTCGCACACAACATTTTTCCGCACACTGCTCTGGCTTTTTTGCGCAGCCCATGCATTTTCCATTTTTTGACGTTCTGACTCTGAAACACCTCTTGTCTGAAAAACCTTACTCCGTTATTTCACGCACCCCGATGTTTTTCGTGCTCGCTGCTATTTTTTGTGCAAACCCGCTGTTTTTCGTGCAACACTTGATTTTTTGTGCACGCATCCTGATATTTTGTACACCACTTCCTCTTTGCGTGCACTTCATTTTTCCAACAACCTGTGTCTTCATTTTATGATTTTGAGGCCCAAAAATTTTTCAAACACTGGGAAACAGTGCCACCTTCATTATATGCTTCATCTGTAACCTTCATGCTTCTTTTTTGTGATTTTCCTTCTTCAAAAAATCTTCTTCTTCAACTTTCACTCTCTACTTCATTCAAAACATATGATTCAATTCTTCAAGTAGGCTCTTGCATAATTCTCATGCAATCATGGAGAATTTCATGGTCTTCATCAAATCCTAATTCTTCTTCAATCAACCTTATATGGATTATACCTCACCATTATCCACTGTTGTAAATAATGTTTCACCTTTGACACAAGTTATTTCAATTTATGATCAGTACAACAATCATCTGAATTTCCATTCCTCCATTTCATTGGAGTACTTATTGATCTCCATCATTTTGATCGTCATTGACAACTATTGAAAAAAAATACAACCTTATACACAAAGTGGTCCCAACAATATCCCCCTTTGTATTTTGTTTTCAATACCTTACATATCTTCTGAAATGAATTTTTCAATGTCAAAATGTGAATCTTCTCTTCAATCAACTTTTCTTTTCAAACATTCATTTCACTTTCTCTCCCACTTATTGACAAGAAATACAAATTTCATGGTAAATAGGGTATCAATCTATGCTTAAGAAATGTGTCATCAATCATTTCACTCTAAGTATACTTAAGCAATGCTCGATGTAGAAAACAAGAGGAGTTGATTTAGACAACAAGGTTGTCCATTATTCACTGGTCATGATACCACATGAGATGAGAACTCATGTACTTTGTCTTCAAGGGTTTTCCACTTTCATTTTGGGCTAAAGAAATTAAATGTGATAGGGAATAATCAACCTAAAACTCATGCACTCACATCAGCAAACAGATCAAAAACATTCAAGTTCAATTGGCAGGATAAGTGGCCTTGGGGCACTTCCATTCTTTTTATATCACTGATCAATTCAGTTACTCCCACTTTGTATAATGATCTTTGTTCTTAGTAACCAAGGGTGAGAGATTGAGAGATGACATACCTTCTCCAATGACATGTTCTTCAAGAAATTTACAGAGTAATTTCATTTAATACCAGCTGGTGTTGATACTGATTGAAATAATGATTTTGGAAGCTTCTTCAATTTTCTCCCCCTCAAGGGAAACACTCCTCATCATCTTCATCAAGAGTGATCCTTCATCATCTTAATCTTTGAATATCAATTGAAGAATCTTCCAAGGATGGAAACTTATTCATCTCAGCTATCAAGAGTTGACAGCATTCACTACTTATCAGGTTCTCCCCTTGAGATCATGATTCACCTTCAATTCCCTGTATTATTAGCACAAATAAAATACATAAATGATTAATGGAATAAGGTGGTTCCTCCTTGATTCAACAATATGAGATGCATGGTTGAGCTATTTTTATCAACCAAGTTCCTCCATTTACTCCAATATTCATGCTTTCACATTTGAACATATGTTCTGATCTGTGTTGATTTGGCATGGCTCTTTTCACATTCTCTTCTTCTTTGTGTGGAGAATTGTTCTTCTTAACAGGCATCATTAATGATACATTTTTACTTCTTTTAAGGAATGCTTCTTGCTATGGTATCTAGGTTAGACAACCATTTTCAATGTGAATGGATCTCATACATCTCTCACACAGAACATCATTAACACATGTTTTTGTTTTTATTTTCACTCTCTCTTGCTTTTTATCTTCATCATGTGAAATTTTTTCTTTTCCTTTGTCACCAGCCTTGGTCTTTTCATCTTCAAGTTTCCTCATTCTTTTCAAATCTTTTGGCCAGATGACCAATATGTCATTTGGAACTGTTGTAGCTGGTTTGGATCTTCCACATGGGTTCATCTAAGTTTCATCCCACTTAGTTTTTCTTTTGGATGAATGACCCTTCAATTTCATGGATCTAAAATCCCGAGTCTTCTCAGATTCCATACTTGAGATCTTCTTGGGGAAATGTGTGTTCACAATATTCTTCTGATTTATTCCCATAGTACTTGCTTCATACTTAGCCGGTATAGGATGTATTCTTTTATTATCAGTAGTGAAAGAGTGTTGAGATGGGCATGTGCCTACCTTGTGAGCACTTCCGTTGTATACATCACAGATGTTATCAATCATTCCAAATATGTTTGCTGTAAACAGATGCTTCTGGACCTGCAGATGTTTCTTCTTCTTCTCTGGATTTCTTCCCTTTGATATGGGCTTTCTTTGTGCTTTTTTATTTAAGGGATTGTACCAACAATCCAGTGCACAATGCCTAAATCTATTGCAGCACCAACATTGACCCACAAATCTTTTCTTCTTTATATATTCTGTATGAGGTTGTTGGGCCTTCTTCTTAATTTTTTGTGCCCTATTTGAGGAACCATCTTCCTCCATTTTCTTCCCATCCAACCTATAAATAGTGGTAAGTTTATTATCCTCATATTTCCTCATCTATACTTGCTTATAATTTTTCTTCCAACCTGCACTTTTTGAAGGAACATATTTAGAAACAATAGTACAGGTTTGTATGGACGGTACCTTCACATTCTTAGCTGCTTGTGATAGATCAGTGATTGAAGTCATGATCTTCTTATCACATGTTGTAGGTCTTTTGATAGTAGAATCCTCCAATGAGAACTGAGTACAAGCAACAACTGATTCTTGAGATGGATAATCGAGAGTTGTCATAATCTTCTTGTCACATGTTAGAGTTATTTTAGCTTTAGAATCCTCCAATGAACATTGAGTACAAGCATCACCTATTTTATTCTTTTTTGAAGTCTTAATATGTGTCTTCTAAAGATTTGTCATTTGGGATTCCAATTTTTGACCTTCAATATTGAGGATGATCTTCTAATCTTCAATCATGATCATCTTCTCTTCACAAGTCTTCTTCAATATTTCAACCTCATCTTCATGCATCTTAAATTTGTTTTGTAACAAAGAGTCAAGTTCCCTGAATCTCTTGGAAGTTTTTTCCAAATAAAAACTCTCGACTTCAGTGATCTTCTTCATCTCAAATTCAAGCGCATGGATCTTTTTTTTAGAGTCTTATTGACTCTCTCTTTTTCTTCAAAGACTTTAATCTATTTGGTGAGCTTTAATCATTCAAGAACTTTTACTTCCAAGCCCTTTTCCATAGTATTAGATTCTCTTTCCAATTGGTTGATCTCAACCTACCTATATTGAAATATTCTAAAAATAGGAGAAACTCTTTATTCAGGAATATCACGCAGATAGCTTATTAATTTCTCTTGATCACTTGCGATAGAAGTGTCTTCCATTCCTATGGTAGAATCCTGATCCACCTACTCAATACTTTCCAAGACTGATATTTCTTCATTATTGGAAGGACATAGAGAATAATACATTGTATCTTCTTTGGACATGAGGGACTTCTTCAACTGCTTCTTCTCTTTCTTTGTCCTGTTTTTCATGGTCTTTATAGATGTAGGCTTCTGCTCAGAAATGACTAAATCTTTATCAAGACTGCACTTCCTTGTTGACTTTAGGAAAGATACTCAAATACTCTTCTGAATAGAATTATTTTAGAGTATCCAACATACGTGAACCTCCCTCTGATACCACTTGTTGGACCCTAGGACACCCTAAGAGGGGAGGGGTGAATTAGGGAGTCAACTTTTTCTCTTAATGTGATGGATCTTGTCTCCATGTTGGTAGAACTTGTAAAACTTGTATGATGGATATGGTCAGCAATCAAACATTCACATGCAATGAGTCGACACAACACTTTTACTTGGTTCACCACTAAGGGCTATGTCCATGGAGCATACGCCGACAGGTTTTTGGTTGTACCTAATTCCACTATTCTTCACTAGTTGTGGATTACAATGGTTCGGAAATAGTCACACTGTCTCAGGTGCACTGCCTTTACAAATTTTTAGGGATATCCCACTATATCCCTTGGGTCACTCCCATTGACTCCCCCTAGCTGACTACCTTTGGATAAGTCCCAGTCAGTTTATAGACATGAGGGTCTCTTCAATAGATTCTCATTGAAGTCTTTGTATCCTATTCAAAATGAGACAATTATTGCATCAGAGTCCTGAGTTGATGCTCTTTTGTATCCAATCTTCTACATTAATGAAATAACTGAATGCACTAAATCTTCTTCTTCTCTTCCTATAATTCCCAATTCCGACACCTAAGTGTATCGTTATACTTCTCTCTTTCTGTGCAGATCTGATTTTAGTTGCATGAATCGTTCTTCTTCTCTTCGCAAAGCACAACGAGGGTGTTAAAAACCAGTCATGTGTGTGCGGTACTAATTCTCTTTGTAAAACCAAATGGTTCATTGTTCTTCCGTCTTTGTAAAGAATATTTGAGAGTGCTAAGCACCTATCAAAGGCTTGTGGGACCCCCAAATTTTTCGCGCACCCTTCCCGGTGTCTTGCGCGTAAAATCCAAACCTTGCGCATAAAAATACATTTTGGTGCGAAAAAGGATTTTCACGCAACCACTATATACCTCAATTTTTCCATGCTCCAGAGCTCGGGATTTGTCTAAGTGTCGAGTCGCGCCATATGAGAGGGGTTAACCTCATATTTATAGGCATTTTTTATCTTGTGCATAAAACCCCTTCATGCACGTAAAAATGTCTCTCAGTTCTTTGAATTACGCGCACCTTCCTTTTATTCTCGCACACCACCTTGGTTTTTCACGCATCTCATGACTTCACCATTTTTCATCATTCTGAACATGAATTATCTCTTGTGCGTAAAACTTCAAACCCAAATTTTTCTCACATCCAATTTTCCGTGCATACGTTTTATTTTCCACGCACATGGCATGAACATCTCAGATTTTTCGCGTGCCTCTTGCCTTTGCTGATTTTCAGTGTTTCTAATCCGAGACACGGCTTGCATGAAAAACTTACCCAGTTATTTCACACACAACATTTTTCCACGCACTGCTCAAGCTTTTTCACGCAGCCCATGCCTTTTCCATTTTTCGACATTCTGACTCTGAAACACCTCTTGCGCGAAAAACCTTGCTCCGCTATTTCACGCACCTAGCTATTTTTCACACACACCGCTGTTTTTCGCACAAACCTGCTGTTTTTCACGTAGAACTTGATTTTTCACGCACGCCTCCCGATATTTTATACACCACTTCCTCTTTGCGCGCACTTTCTTTTTTCCAACAACCTATGTCTTCATTTTTTGATTTTGAGGCCCAAAAATTTGGCAAACACTAGGAAACAGTGCCACCTTCAATATATGCTTCGGTCGTAACCTCCATGCTTCTTTTCTGGGATTTTCCTTCTTTAACAACTCTTCTTCTTCAACCATCATTCTCTACTTCATGCAAAACATATGATTCAATTCTTCAAGTAGGCTCTTGCATGATTCTCATGCAATCATGGGGAATTGCATGGTCTTCATCAAATCCTCATTCTTCTTCAATCTACTTTATATGGATTATACCTCACCATTCTCCATTGTTGTAAACAATGTTTCACCTTTGACACAAGTTCTTTCAATTTATGATCAGTACAATAATCATCTGAATTTCCATTCCTCCATTTCATTGGAGTACTTCTTGATCTCCTTCATTTTGATCATCATTGACAACTATTGACAAAAAATACAACCTTATACACAAAGTGGTCCCAACATACCCTAGTGTTATCTCGAATATCTAAAGATACGATGAGTATTATTAAGAGGTCGAAGCATAAATAGACCTTTAATGTGGGTTCTGGAGGTACAAATATTGTTCCTATATATTAAAAACATACACATATATCATTGGTCATCCAATCATGTGAATATATATTTTTAAATAAAAACTTCAATCAACTTAAACCTTCAATATTTGAAGGATCAGCATGTGAGATTGAGACAATCAACATCATCATTCCAATATTCAACGTGCATTAGTCCATCCATCTCCAGTGATCATGTCAAGAGAATGAGTCATGCTCGATCATTCTGAATCCATGTATGAAATATTTTTATTGAATTCATGTGGTATTTCAAAGCATATGATTCTATCAAATCATGTTTTACAGTCACACATGAGTTTGGGTTCAAAATAAAGAAGGATCGGGCATAAAATGAATAGTCTTGATTGCATGAATCCATCTCCCATCTTTATGACATCTCATGAAAAATAAAATATGTGTAAAAATTACTTCATAGAAATCATCAATCATGTGATCATGTGTTTTTTGATATGTTATATTAAAAGGTAGATCAAGTGAATCTTTGATTCTGCATGAGTTTGAATAAGATAAGAGTTTTAGCATTTGAAATCTTTGATATGTGTCAATATATTTGGGAATTTAAGGAAGACATGACTCATCATGAAATCCATAGGATAGGTGATGGATCCCTACCTATATATATAGATTTAGGTACAAGGTTTGGAATTTTTATATTCTTGATAGTACTCTCATTTCATAAAAAAATAACACCTTTGTGTATCATGTTGCATAAAGAAGAAGAAAAATTATGTGTGAAACCTTAACCTAAATGAAGATCATTCACATGATACCCTAGTCACATGAAATGAGGATCTCATATGATCCTTACATGTATTTCATTTAAAATCGGGAATATCCTATGCACTTTTTTCATGAGAAGGAGAAGGATCTCATGAACCTTACCTAGTCATGTGAAGGATTGTTGGTTAATACACATAGTCCTTGAGAGGTAGTGTATTTCATGAAGAAAAAGAATAACCAACACTTGTATGTAATCACTTTCATGCATAAAATATAGAAAGTTATCCACCTATGGTTTTATAAAGACTCATAAGGAAATATGATTTTGAGATATATTGTTCATGTAGATTTTAAGGGTTTTCTAAATCTAAAGTGAAGAAATTGTGAATATGATTATAATATATAAATTTTTCATATATATAAAATACCAATTTCTTGTAAAGATTAATTGAGTTATGTAAGGCCATTCTTGCATAAAATAATATTTAAATTGTAATGATATTCAATTTCACAAATATTTGCTTCACTAAGAAGAATATAGAAGAGCCAGTATAATTAAAAAATTTGATATTATGTATCAAGTAAAGAGAAAATGATATTGCTACTCTATTGCATATTTTTACATTGGATATTAAAAGATAAAAAATAATTGGTGATAAATTTGATATCTAATTATTGTCATTCGGTTGAAGAAGAACTCTAAGATTTTCAGTCCACTTCATATTCATATTACTATGACTGAAGATTTGAGAGGGCCCATTGAATGTTTTATTTGAGACATCTCTTGTGATTGTTTTAATTTTAGTCAGTAAATTAGAAATATTTAATTCTAACAAATATGACTTGTGCTACACTATTGGTCACTTTATAATTTATAGGTCGATTACCTATAATATTTTACTTCAAAGTTAAAGATTTCATTATACCTAGTCGGTGCTGGGAAAATAGTTCAAGTCAATCCCTTTTCCCATGATTTCTTTGATAATAAAAAAAATCATTGTGTGTGTGGGATAATAACCAATGTACACTAAGTAAATAGTCATACACATTGGATTCAACCCTCATTAAAAATATTGGCTTTACATTCTCTTTATTGTTTTTTGTGCATGTTTATTGACCATAGGTGAAAAAGATATCAGAACCATTCACTGAATAAGGGATAGAGGTATAAAAAGGGGATAAAAGTTTTAAAGTGATAAAAAGTAATCCCACACTAATTCACCCCCCCCCCCCCCCATCATTGTGGTCATCCTTAAGTGATCTAAATAATTGGTATCAGATCTAGGTCACACATTTGATTGGATTCTAAAATTTTAAGCTTACTGAAGATTTGATAAATCTGTTCTCAAGTCATAATATAGTCCAAACTTAGGGGAGTTGTATCTACTGAAGATTATAACTCCATCTCATCCAATACCTTGAAGAAAAAAAATAAGAAAGAATTTAAAAAGATAAAGAAGGCATCCCTCTTGTGAAAATAGGATGATGAATCAATATCCCAATTCATTATTTAGGAGCAAGAGAAGTCATGAAAGGGGTTCAAAGATCTGGTAGTTTATTCTACTACCAAAGAGAATGGAAATAGTTATAACTAATGTAGTTTTCTATCCCTATATGAAGAATAGGAAAAAACACTTTCCAAAATTATCCTTAGAAATATCTAAGTATTAGTGGAAATTATCATATATCTAAGAAGCTTAATAATGAATTATTTTCTACTTTAAAGTATATTTTGTGTAAAAATCCTAAATAAATAGTCACTTTTAGTTGTGGCCCATTCAAAATAATTAAGGAATAGAACACTAGGATTGAAAAAAAAATTAAAAACTTAGATAAATATTTTAAAGAAATAATGTGATCCAATATTATGCTCTCCAATAAAATTGGAGGTAAAGAAGTTGATATTGTTTAACTTGAAGAAAGATGCTCCAATTTTGAATATTGGTGGCTAAATAAAATTTAAGAAAAAGAGGATAAAACTGATAAATTTGAAAATAAGTACCATGAATTATAATAAAAATAAAAATCCATCATATATTTCATGAATTCTCAACTTCAGATCAAAGTAAACAAGATCAATGTGCTTGACACCTTACTAAAGAAGAAACATAAAATGCCTGATAATTAAATTGAAAGGATCAAGAAATAATTTAAAGTGTTGGAACCATTTTTTTAATGATTAAAAAATCATGTTTATTATTTTTTTTAAATGAGTTTTATGTTTTATGATATCATTTTATACTATAATAAATTTTGGGAAAAATTGGCTAAGTACAAAAAAGACTCACCATTGAAGATAATTCACCACCCGGAAAGACCCACCATCAGAGTTGATTCACCATTGGGATAGAAATTTGGAAAAGTGTTAAAGGGTTGTACTGCCATAAAGGAGTCACAATTGAGGATGACTCACCGCCAGACTTTACCCATCACCATGAAATTTGGAAAAGTGTTGAAAAGACCTACTACAAGAAAAGAATCACCATTGAGTATAAGTCATCTCTAGACTTCACTTACCAATGAGAATGTCTCGCTATCATACTTGACCTACCATCAGATTACCTACCACTAGAGATGAGTCTCCATTGATATTATTCACCACTAAGATGAGTCACCATTGAGCATGGCCTACCACCAGATGATCCACCATCAGGTTGACTCACTTTTGGCTTGACTCACCACTAGCTTAACTCATCACCAGGATGAGTCACCACAAGATTTTTCACACCTCTAGAATATTCACCGTCATTTTTCTACTTATTTTGAGCTAAATACATCTAATGGATATATTATCAAATTTAATACTAAGGATTATTTTAATGATTATTCTTAAACTATTTCATGGAGTATTAAAGGTTATTTCAGAGTATATTATGTGGATGCAAGATACTTAAATGATTTTTCCTTGAAAGGACTCTCTATCCTGTAGCACTATATATTCAAATAATACACCCTCGTTCATGGGTGTAATGCATGTTGTTTGAGTAAAAATGCATGATCAAGTGTGCCACCTACTAAGAGACTTACACAAAGTATTCTTTCCTACAACCGACTATGGAAAAATTGGATCTTATAGAACATACAGACCCATTATTATAGATAGAACAAGAGAGCTTATGAAACTCTATTTTACTACATTTTTAAGAGAAATTAATCAATCTCCTCTCCAAGATACATCTAAGGAGACTCAATCTTTCTAAGCATAACAAATCAAGCAACACTACATTCTATATATCTTTATACCTTCTTTTTTTATTTATTATATTTAATTTTTAGTAGGGTATGATTTACTCTATTTATTAAATTCACACTATCTCATGTACTATAACTAGAATATACATGATATCTTCTTAACTATTATTATATTTTTTACTCATAGTGTTGTGGAAGAGGTCCTTATGTGGCATGTGTTTGTTTTATTCCAATGGTTATTATGGAAGAGGTACATATGTGTCATGGATAGCTAGTTACCTATTGTGTATACCTGATCTAGATTTTGGATTAAGATTATTTTATATAATATACTTGCCCGTGGGTGATTTGCAAGTGGAGAGGATTATGTCTCATATTGAGATTGAACCTCTTGTTTTAATTCTATTGTGTTCTTTGTATTGTTTCATTTAAAGAATTACTCCAAATTTATTTTAACTATAAAAAAATAATTTCTTTGATAATTAATCTTAACTAGAGTTTATATAAGTATTTTATTAATTAAATTTATTTCAAAAGTTATAATAGTTTACATATTATTTTAACTAAGACTTATTCATTATTTGAGATATATTTTAAAATATTATAACTTATATTGATCTACTATTTTGATTAACTGAGTTGTTTTGTTTTAAATTGGGAGATTTTATTTAAACTTGTTTTAATATAAATTTTTATTAGGTACTCAATTAATCCCCCTCTTGAGATACTCACTCTGACCAATATTCGGTATCAATGGTTTTTTAAAATCTTTTCAATTGGGATTTTAGTTGTGTTTTAATGATCTTAAATTTTTGTTAGTTCTAAATTTATCTATTTAAATGGATACTAAGTAATAAGGTTCTTCTACCAATATAAATCCTTTATTTAATGTAAATAACTATGATCAATGGAAAATAAAAATGAAAATTCACATTTAAAGAATGAGTTTTGAAATATGGACTGCTATAGAGGATAAATATGAATTACCTACAACTATAATTATTACATTGGATGATACTATCAAAACTACTTATAATAATAATTAAAAATCCATGAATTCTATTTATTGTGATCCAGGTGATGAATAATTTAATAGGATATCTTCTTGTAAAACTGCATATGAAATTTGGGATACATTAACTATTTCTCATGAAAAAATATCTAATGTAAAAGAAATGATATTGAATACGTATACAATTAACTATGATACATTAAATATTAAACCTAATGATATTATTTATGACATGTAACTTAGGTTTAATTAGATAGTGAACATAATTATTTCCTTGGGAATCTTATTTTAGACAAAATCAAATCATGCGACTGTTAAGATGTCTTCTAGAGAGATGGAGAGGAACATTAGTTTCAATAATAGAATCGTGTTAAATCAATAAACTACCTTTCAAGTAATTTATTGGGAATTTAATGATGTTTGAGAAAGAGATTAAGGTTAACAAATAATTGGATTATGAACCAAAGAGGAAATTGGTTTCCTTTAAGACTACTACATTAAAATAGAAAGAAAAGGAAAAAGTACAATCTAATATCTCTAGTGATGAGGAATCACTATCCAATAGTGATGAGGAATCACTAGCCGATAGTGATGAGAAAATGGAACATATATCTAGAAGGTTTAAGAAATTATATAAGAAGAGATTCTTTATAAAACCAATATATAAGATAAATTATGATAATATAGGGAATTGGAAGAATGACAGGAAAAGGGATGATAATTCAAATGAGAATACCTATTATGAGTCTAAAACAAAAGTACATATTAAATCTTACTATTCCAATATAAAGTAAAAAAAATAAGTATGATTATGAGGATATAAAGTATAAGAAATCCCTGAAACCCACTCAGATTGCCTCTGAGGATAGCTCCAGTTACTCTGTCTTGACTCATGAAGAAAATTCTGATAGAGAAAATATGTACTTTATGAAAAAAAAAATTTGAGGTACCTATTATCGGTTCTATACATAATTATGATCATTCTAGAGATGAAAAAAATATGATGATATGAATAAAGAGGAAATGTTTGAATATTTAAATATTCTTGAAGATACCTTTAATGATCTTAAAGACAAATACAAAATTCTAAAGAAACAACATTATGTATCTACTAATACTAAATATTATCTTACTATAGAAAAAAACAATGATCAATTTTTGAAAGAGAGTACAAAACTGAAATTTTCAAATAAGAAATTAAAGAAATACTTAGTGAGATTTACTAATGGTATATAAACTCTCACTCAAATACTAGAAAAAAAATTGCTCCTAAATATATTATTGGTCTAGGTTACCAACCTTGGAAGATAATAATTTTTTATAACACTTTTATTCCTAAATATAATTATAGAAGTTCTAATGAAAGTTTTTATTCAAGTGGACCTAAAAAAGTTTTTATTTAAAAGAGTTAAAATATTCTTATAGGAAACCCATTAAGATTATGTGGGTTCTTAAATGCCTAATTACTAATATATCTAGACCCAAGAAAATTTGGGTACCAAAATAATTCTTGATAAAAAATTGTAGGGAACCTTCTTGAAAAGCTTATGTAGATGTCTATCATACCTAGATAGTTGATATTCCAGACATATTATAGGATATTAATCAATCTTCTAGAACCTTATAATGGTTGATAATGGTCATGTCACCTATGGTGGAAACACTAAAGGAAAAATAATTATCCTTGGACAAATCGGTAACTCTAACTCGGTTTTAATTTCTAAATTACTTTTTTATGGTTTAAAATGAAATCTTATTAGCATCTCACAGCTATGTGATGATGGTTTTCATGTGAAATTTGAAAAAAATGCATGCAATGTTTTTTATTCTAAAAAACTTTAGTGTTTACTTCTTTGAGAAATGAAAATGTATATCATGTTAATATTGATTCTTTAATTTCACAAAATGTTTATTGCTTAAGTTCCTTTCATAGAGAATATTGGATTTGGAATAGGATACTAGGCCACTATAATATCTACTCAATTATAAATATTACTAGGAAAGGGTTATTCAGGGATATACCCAAACTTGAATTCCTAAATAAAAAATTTTGTAACCCCTATCAAAAATGGAAACATAACAAAATATATTTTAAATTAATGAAAGAATTTTCAGATTCTCAACCTCTTGATTTGGTTCACATGGACTTGTTTGGACCATCTAGGGTATCTAGTTTAAATGGGAAGCACTATGTCTATATACTTATATATGACTTTTCTATGTATACAGGGGTATTATTTCTAGTTCACAAAAGTAAATCCTGCTCTCACTTTACCAAGTATGAAAAATATATAGAAAACCTAAGTGAACTTATAATTAAGACCATAAGAAGTGACCATGGCAATGAGTTTGAAAATCAATACTTTCAATACTTTTTATCAAAAAATGACTATAACCATAACTTATATGATCCTATGAACCACCATAAAAATGGATTTATAGAAATAATAAATATAAAACTTAAAGAGATGATCTGGACAATACTTAATGAATATGACTTACTTGTATAATTTTGGGTAGAGGATGTGAACACAGCCTAATATATAATTAATAGAGTTTTAATTAGACCTATTTGAAAGAAAAAAATTTATAAACTTTAGAATAATAGAAATCATATGGTTAATTACTTTAGATATTTTGGATACAAAGTCTTTATTCTTAATATTATGGATAGTCATAACAAGTTTTACTCTAAAAGTGATGAAGGAATATTCTTTTGTTATTCAACATTAATTAAATCCTATATAATTTTTAATAAAAGAACCAAGATTGTGGAAGAGTTTTTTTAAGTCAGGTTTGATTAGGCATATCCATATAAACCTAAATATCCTTTATAAAACCTTGAGGGTGATTTATTTGCATTGAACATAAATGAAAAACCTTCTGACACTATTGTAAAACATATAGAAAAATAATCTATTTTTGAGGAACTTCCATAACTTGAACCAGAACCTATAAAATACCATGAGGTGACCAACCCTTATTTTTCTAGATCCATTAAGAATCTTAAATTCCACTCTCTAGATGTTGTATTTGGATACTTAGATAGAGGTACACAAACTAGAGCTTCTCTAATAAATTAGGTTGAACATAAATCTTTTTTGTCACAGATTGAACCTAAGAAACTCACTGATGCAATTAATGATGAATTTTGGGTAATGGATATACAATAAGAACTTAATAAATTTTAAATAAATAAAGTTTGGGAACTTATTGATAGACCCAAATACACTTTTATTATAAGAAATAAATGGATTTTTAGAAATAAGTTTGATGAATCTAGCATAATAGTAAGGAATAAGGATAGACTAGTTGCACAAGTGTACAGTTAAGAAAAAGGTATAGACTATGAGGAAACATTTTCACCTTTATCCGGACTTGAATCCATAAGAACACTACTTTCCTATACAGCACATCGATATTTTAAACTATATCAAATGGAAATCAAAAGTTCATTCTTTAATGAGTATATATTTGAGGATTTTTTTTGTTGAAAACCACCCTAGATTTCAAAACCCTCATTTTACAAATCATGTTTTTAATATAAAAAAATATTTATATGGTTTAAAATAATATCCTAAATATTAGTATGATATGATCAACTCTTTTATTATTTAAAAAGGATTTTCAAAAGGTATAGTTGATCCTAACCTTTTTATAAAAATAATTTCAATATATGTTTTAGTTATTCAAATATATGTAGATATTATTTTATTTAGATATTCTAAAAATTCTTTATGTACTGGGTTTTCAAAAATTATTCAAAATGAATTTGAAATGAGTCTAATGGGTGAACTGAATTTCTTTCTTGGTTTTAAGATTTTCCAAAATAAAGAAGTAATTATTTTAAATCAAAGTAAATATAATAAATACCTTTTAAATGTTTTTATTTGGATAGAACTAAAAGTAGTGACACTTCTATAAGTACCACCTATAAGTTGGATATTGATGAAGCTGGAAAATCAATGAATAAAACTAGTTACAGAAGTATGATTTGAAGTCGTCTATACCTAACTGCTAATTGACATGACATTATGTTTAGTGTGTGTCTGTGTGTTTTCTTGTAAGATAACCCAAAAGAGTCACACTTACTTTTTGTTAAAATAATTTTCAAATTCCTCAAGTATACAACCAATTTAGGATTTTCTTTACCTAGAGGAAAAGAGTTTGACCTAGTTAGTTATTCAAAAACTGATTTTGGTGTTTTTAAATTAGATAGAGAAATCACCTCTAGAAAATGTCATCTTTTGGGAAAGTCTATAGTTTCTTGGTGTAGTAAGAAACAAAATTTTGTTTCACTGTCTACTATTGGAGCTGAATACATAGCTACATGCATCTATTCTTCTCAAATTTTGTGGAAGAAACACACTTTTCTAGACTATGGATATCAATTTTGACATGTACCCATAAATTGTGACAACACAAGTGTTATAATAATTTTTAAGAACCATGTATCTCACTCTATATCAAAACACACTATTGGAAAATGAGCCTATACCCATGGTTTTGGATAAAACCATGGGTATAGGTCACCCCTATACCCATAGTTTTCCAAAAACCATGGGTATAGGGATTGGTTTAGAACCTATACCCATGGTTTTTGAAAATTATGGGTATAGATTGAAAATTCCAACATACACCAGTAGTTTTTCAAAAACCATGGGTATAGGTTTTGGTTAAAAACCCATACCCACGGTTCTTAAAAACTGTGGGTATAGGGTTTACCTATACCCATGTTTTTTGAGAACTGTGAATATAGCTTTCTTGTGTAAGCGTGGGAAAAAATTTGTAGGAATACAAATATTTATTATTTAAAACATATACCCATGATTTTCTACCTATAGACATGGTATAAAAATATATATAAGTAAATATATATTTATATACACGTAAGTATGTGTGGGGTAGTGGTTAAGTGTTTTGATTATAAAGAGGGGGTCCAGGGTTTAAATATAATAGTAGGACTTTTTTTAAATCCTATAGACATGTTTTGAGAGCTATGGGTATAAGGTTATTAATATAGTGTAAAATATCCCATACACCTATTCACATGGTTCATAACCATGGGTATATAATTTTTCAAACCATGGGTATAGCTCATAGCTATACCGACACCTTAAGATCATGTGATTCTCTAAATCGTGGGTATAGCCTATACCCATGGTTTTGTGGGGTATACCCACGGTTCCAAACTATGGGCATAGGTTCATTTTTTAGTAGTGACACAATGATGTAAGACATCAATTCTTGAGAGATCATTTTCAAAAGGGTGATATAACTCTTGAATACATTAGTATTGAACATTAGATTTCTATTATATTTACTAAGCCATTGAATTTTGAGATAATAAACTACATCAAACATGAATTCGGAATGATTAATTTTGGTTAGACTTTATTTTATGGGGACCCACCATTGGAGTTTACCCATGGTTAGATTTTACCCACCATTGGATTTTACCCACCATTGGATCTTTACCCACCGTTGGAACAACCCACCATCGGTAATAACCCGCCATTGGTTTTAAGTTGTTGTTACTAATTTTATTCAGGTTATTTTTTATTATATTTTAATTTAAGTATTTAATTTATTTCCAATTTAAATATATTATTTTAATTTTCTATTTTTAGATCCCTAAATGATATAAATTATACACTTATTCTAATTTTGACACTCACTCTTCCTCACACCCTAAATTTCTCTATGGCCCTTTATATCCTGACCTTTAGCCTCCCCTCAACCTCGTTTGAACCTTCCAAACTATTAGAAATGGTTTGAATGATGTGAGTAGTATAGTCATCTCCAAACAAGTCGCATACTTCAAATAAAAAAATAACAATTGAGCAGAGATGCAATCGAGCTGCTAAACTCGAGACTTGCAAGTCGAATAATGGTACTTGAAAAGGAAGTTTGTGTTGAGTGGTTGATGTCAAGAAAGTTTTTGGTTCATATAGTAATGAAATATAAGGGATGGTTATAGTAGTTCTTAGATATTGAGAGGACATTCCATCCTAGGTAAGTCAATTAATTCTATCAGAATTTGGAGTTTTTCTTTGGGGAAGATAAAGACTAGGTTCGAAGAAGGATAAATGGGCAGAAGGTTTTTTTCTCTTCAAGTTAATGGGAAATATATATGAAATTACCTAAAAAAGGTGTCTCAAATGACTATCAAGGATCTATTTAAAGTGACAAGTATAATTTAGTGTATTATGATGCTTTAGAAGATATTACTGGGGATGAAATTGTAAGATGACAAGCTACAACTGAGTTAGATGTTGAGGGTTGTATGAGTTCAAATTTATTCAGCATATGTTGTTCCTGAGGAAAGGTGATTTTAGCATAATAAGGTATCAATATGTACATCTATTATGTCTTATTAAGAGAGGAGAAAAGATTAATTTGTGTAGATATTTTATGATTCATATGATGGAGATGTTCAAGACATCTTCCAGATAAAACTTCCTTATCTACCCTAAATTTATTTTGGCAATTCTTGAGTCCAAGGGATTGGTAGATGAAGATGAAGAAGTTGAAGTAAAATATGGAGGATTTTTTCTTACAATATTCATTTTTAATAGAATAAAGATAATTTGGAACCCCTGGAAGAGGTAATGGGTTTTGATGGTGAAAATATTTATGAGGATTTCAATCTTGTTGATCACCCAACAAGGAAAAAAAATCTTTTGGATCCTGGATTGGATCCGAGTGAAGTGGTAGAGTATTCTAATGAGTAACAGGAAGAAGAAGAGGAGTATGGTGATTCATGAAATGAGGAGGAAGTATTTTTATTTTATTAGGGTAGTGACCCAGATATTCCCAAGATTCCTTCAGCTATCTCATTTGGATCACCTGGTCCTCCTAGATCTTTCCTTGTTAGAGAGACTCTTTTATCTGAAGGAAGTGAATAGGATGAAATTTAGGTTTCTGAAGAAGTTGTTGAGTTATCTAATGATGAAATGGTAGTGATGATGAAAATGGTTAGAATGGTAATGTTGATGAATATGATGAAGAAGAAAATAATAAATATGAGGGAAATGTTGATGGATATAGCAGTGATGTTGGTTCAGATAATGATGGTATTGATGGACATATTGGTGTTAAAGATGTTGAGCTAACCTAGGTACTTATTTATTATCTAGTATTTTTAGTTTTTTCTAGGTACGAGGAGAGACTGAGCTTAGTTCAAGATATTAATAGAGCTAGCATCTGTTGAGGGAGATGAATTCTCAATCCTTATTAGTCACTATATTGAACCTAATGATAGAGATATTCCTCAGAATTCCAATGGTGAATTTTTTAAGTAGATAGATAATGTGAAAACATTTGATGACAATATGGGTGTTGAGCCTACAGTTTCTAAGCCTATAGTTGTTGAGACTTCTAGTGTGTCTTCTATCAGGTTGGGGGGCCTAGATTTTGAGGAATGGGATAAGTATCTTGGGTATGTGAGGCTAGACCTAGACTAATCTGATTCTGATGATGATAGAAGTCCACCAAATCATGGTGAACCTTCTATTCAAGTTTTAATGGAGATAAATCATAAGGGATCAATGTTATAACAAATAGATGCTACCAGAGTTCTATAAGGTTTTTCTTTAGATATTCCTATTAGACATATTCCTATAGAGGATTCTTCCATTGAGAGAGATTTTGTACCCTTGCCTACTCATGTTATTGCCTCTGGACCTATAGATGCGGTTACCAGAGATGGCTTATATTCTTTTAGGGAATGGATTCTCATTGGTTTTGGTATGTTATTGAAAAATAAAGCACCTCATGTCACTAAGATTAGTAAGAAATATGCAATATATTTGTTTGATATTTTGATACATCATAGTCATCCCAAGATGATACATCATATTCAAGAAGTGGAAATGGAGAAAAGAATACTTTCTTGTTATATAGATTCTTTAATATTAGTGATGGATTAAATGAAGACTTCTTTTACTACTATTATGGATGCCTTAATGGAGAGGTTGGTTCCATTTCCTTATTTACCTTATACTTACATTGCTCCACCTCCCACTCCTTCCTTGGATATTGATTTGATATAGTCAGTGGTTAGGGAGGAACTTCCAGCTATTTCTAAAGAAGTTCCAGATATCACTCATGATAGTTTGAGGCAGATTAGGCATAATAGTGACCATGTTTATAAGATGGTTAGGGAATTTCTAAATGAGGTCAGAGCTGATAAAGAAACAATTAACAATGTAGTAAATTATTACCTTTTCAGAATTTATACTAATCATGAGCTCAACTCTCATTTCAATTATCTTTCTGAGAACCTCAGAATGCCTCCAGTTACTCAATCCTTCAAAGAACAGGTCAATTAGCTGAAAGTGATGAGCCCAATGCTCAAGTTTTTTATAGAGGAGAAAAAATACTTTTTCAGTTACATATAAAAAAGAAGAAAATATTATCATGGAATTCATCAATCTGATGAATCCCACTCAAGATAATATTCTAGTGACTACTCATTTAAATCCTCCAGTCACTACTCCAGATATGTTCATAGAATTTGTTACCCAAGATAACCATGCACCTTTACCTATTTGGTTTCATCCTTTTGTCCTAAATACCAGAGAATATTTCCAGTATCTCAGGCTAATTATTATTAAAGATCCTCCTTCTCTACCTATTTTCCTTATATCTTCCACTACATTTGCCTCAACTTTTACAACAATGTCCTATACCTCTTACAAGGGTAAGGTAAAGGCACCTATTATTCCAACTACCTGGTTTGAGAAGCATTGAGACTAGAATTTAAGTATTTGATAGGTATTTTTTATTCATTTTTTTGTATCTATTTTATAATATACTTCTATTCTTTTTTTCTTAATGGAATTTATCATCTCATTTTTCTTTTGTCTCTTTGCATTTCCTGTTTTTATTTTAATTTTTTCTAATCCTAAAAGGGGGAGAATGAATATGGAATTTATTTCTTGATTTTACAATGATGTTGTCCTTTGGTACCATCATTAATTTTTTTCTTGATACCATACCCTTAATGCCATATCTATTTAATTTATTCCTTTAATATAATCTTAATTAATAATGATTATTTACTTTTATGATTATTTTATCCTTTGATACCTACTTCAGTTTGATATCATTTTTTATTTAATATTTTTTATACTATTTTAATTATATTATATTCTATTTTAAAAGTGTTAAATTTTATGATCAAACTTTCACTATATCCATTTAAAGTGTTAAGATGATCTATTTTAAACCAAATCTTATTCTACATGGTTTATAAAATCCCATGATTTATAATCATTAAAAAATAGATTTTGTTGGCACCCTTTTTTTAATGATCAAAAAATCATGTTTATTATGTTTTTAATAATTTTTATGTTTTATTATATCATTTTATACTATAATTCATTTTGGAGAAACTTTGGCTAAGTATAGAAAAGACTCGTCATTGAAGATAAGTCACCACTATGAAATACCTGCCATCAGAGTTAAGTCACCATCAGGATGGAAATTTGGAAAAGTGTTAAAGGGGTCTACTATCAGAAAGGAGTCACTTTTGAGGATAGATCATCTCTAGACTTTATCCACCACCAATAAATTTTTAAAACTATGGAAAAGACCTACCACTAGAAAACACTCATGATTGAGGATGATTCACTTCCATAATTCACCTACCACTGAGAATGTATCACCATCATAACTAACCTACCATCAGATTTCCTTCCTCTGAAGAAAATTCACCATGGAGATGAGTCACCACTAAGATGAGTCACCATTGAGTATAACCTAACACCAGATTAACTGATGTTAACCTAACTCTCCATTGTCCTGACTCACTACCAGCTTAAGTCACCTCTAGGATGAGTCACCACCAAAGTTGTCTCACCACCAAAATAGTCACTGTCATTATTTTTATTATTTTAAATTAAATAATTTCATGAGATATATTATCAAATTTAATTCTAAGTATTATTTTAATTATTATTCTTAAAATATTACATGGAATATTAAAGGTTATTCCAGAGTGTAGTATGAGGATGCAGGATACCCTAATGATTATTCCTTGAAAGGTCTCTCCATTCTAAAGCACTATATATTCAAATAAGTCACCCTTATACATGGGTGGAAGGCATGTTGGCTGAGTAAAAATACATGGTCAAGTATAACACTTACTAATATCCTTACACGATGCATTATTACCTACAACCGACTGTAGAAAAATTAGATCTTACAGAACATCCTAACCCTTTCTTACATATAGAACAAAAGAGCTTATGATGCTTTGTTTTACTACATTTTTTTTGAGAAATGACTCAAGATCCTATCACAGCTACACCTAAGGATAATTTATCTTTTTTATCATAATAGATCAAGAAACAATTCATTATCTACATCTTTATACCTCCTTTTTCTATTTGTTTCATTTAATTTCAAACAATGCATGATTTAATTTGTTTATTAAATACACACTATCTCATGTTCTGTAACTAGAAGATACATGATATATTCTTAAATATATTTATATTTTTTACCCATGGTGTTTTGTAAAATATCCTTGTGTGTTCTGTGTTTGTTTTATTCCCATGGTTATTGTGGAAGAGGCCCTTGTGTGGCCCGGACAGCTGGTTTGATATTGTGTATACCCGATCCAGGTTATGGATCAAGATTATTTTTTATAATTTTCTTATAAGTGTTTGATTACCAATTGTAGGGGATTATGTCTCATCTTGAGTCTAAAACTCTTGATTTAATTCCTCTATGTGTTTTTTTTGTTTCATTTCAAACCATTAATCTAAAAAAAATTAACTATAAACAAAATCACTACTTTATAGTTAGTCTTAACTAGTGTTTATATAAGTATTTGATTAAGTAAATTGATTTGAAAATTTATAATATTTTACATATTATTTTAACTGAGACTTAATAACTCTTTGAGAAATATTTTAAAATAACAGAACTTATATCAATCTTCTATATTGGTTAACTAGGTTTTTTTATTTTGAATTGGGGAATTTTATTTAAACTTGTTTTAATAGATATTTTTATTCGGTACTAAATTCACCACCCTTATGAGATACTCATTTTGACCGACATGAAGGCATATTGAAATTAGTGTAGGATGATAAATTCATCCTAAATATGATATTTCTTGAACATGGAGTTAAAATGGTGAATATTGAAAAATTTTAATTTGTGTCTTCACGACAAACTAAAATAAGAGTTATTTATACTAGATTTGCATCCAATCAAACTTATAAGGAGAAAACTTGTCCTAAAATACCTCTATATGATGGAAATAATATATTTAGATCACCCAATTTTCAATCTCAATTATTCACTAAGAAAAAGTTACCATCTACATCAAATAATAATATTTTTTCTAATTCTTGTTTTATATATAGTGCAGGTGAAAAATTAAATCATGTGTAAAAGTGTATGAAGAAAAATGATGAAGATACCACCACTATATTTTTGGTGAATAAATATAAGTGTAAAAAAATTGATCCCCTAAATAATCCCATCAAAATAATAAAAATAAATAGAAACAAAAAGCATGTCAATCAGTCCAAACTGTTACTCAAAAGAAAATATCAATATTTGTTAGATACTATTGGTTTTGTGATAGATTCAGGAACATGTCATATGATTACTGGTAAAATATTCCAGTACATAAAAATCAAATAGATCCTACATCAAGGGGTATAAAATAACTGAACAATAAAAATCCATAGATAGAAAGGAATAATCTAACTATTATAAATATATGTTAAAGATTAAATAAACCTTGTGATATTTGTAATGTAAGTAGTAATGATGAAGAGGTATGAAAGTATAAATCACTCAATCATACCACAAAAAATCAGAATAAAAGACCACAAAAGCTAAAGACTTTAGATAAGACTACCTTGGGAAATAATCAAGATAAAATCATTACAAAGAACATTCCCAATAAGTTTAGAAAGAAGAAAGGTAAGTCATATTTGGGTGAAAATCCAAACAATATTGATGCTTAACACAAACCCAATATGAAAAAATGGGTGTTTCACCTAAGAGAATTTGATTCTTCTTTTTTGGAATAATAGGTCACACCATGGATCATATTATGTAGGTTGTGGGCATCAAAATGAATGGATTAAATCTTAATAAACAAAAGGAGAAACAAGACTAAGAGAAAAATAAAAGGACTATGATGGTAAAGAGAACTCTTGAGAATACATGTGAAATAACCAATCATGTTGTGTGTATTCCAAATGATATAATTGTAATTTTTTTAACTAGTTTGGAGATAGGAAATAAAATGGAAGGAATAAGGATAAAGGTATATGTTAAAGGTAAGAAGAAGATTTCACATGAAAAAATAAAATATCACGAGAGGTTGTCAATAAATTATGACTAGAAAATCTTAGAAGTTGTGTGTGGAAGGTGAAATAAGGTTTGACACATCTCATATGAATGTTTTTTTATAACTCCGTCTCAAGAAAAGATATATAAAAATATCCAAAAATCACCAAGTGATGAATGTTCCTTAATGTCTAGTGTTAATAAGAAAATTCCACCCAAATTTACTACTTAAAAAAGTAAAAATTCCATGTTTTCCAAGACTATTTAGAAATCTAGTAGAGTCGACATGAAGAGATAGATCATAAAATAAAGGAGTTTCAAGGTTGATAATTAATTCTCATCTTTGTTTCTCTTACTGATAAAGAAAGAAGATCTACCTTATTCCCATATACTTTGTGTTGGTTCATTACTTGTATAGAATTGAAGGTGATACACATATTCAGGGGGAAACTAAAATAATGAGTATATTGGTATATTTGTGAGCTATAATATTTATTCCAAGATTAATGGAATACGCTATCCTAGTTTGATCTATCTATAGTTATCTTGAAAATTATTTATTGAAAAAGATAAAAGATTAACCTTGATAAAGATGATCAAGCTACCATAGAAGATCAAAAAAATTGAAGTCACTATCATGGATAAGATTACAATAAATATTATTCACATTAATTGTAATTAAGAAGAACAACTAATGAAAGGATATATCTTTATGAAGTGAAATTAGAGATTATCCATTGAGGGAGGTATCTAAATAAATTCTCATAGCATTATATTTCATTTAAAACTAATATCTTTAGAAGTTACTTGTTTAAGAACTCATTTATGAGGTATGCGGTCATAATCTTATATCCTTATTCAAAAAAATGAAATGAATTTTGTTCTTAATAGGGGGAACATAAATGAATCGATGAAATGAAAAAAATAATCCTGAAAAGGTTATAATACTAGTTTCATGAACATTAATTGCCTATTATAATTGAATATTTTTAATATATGTATTTATATGAGCATATGAATTTCACATTGAATGCATCTTGAGTATTTTCTTTACAATTGGTATTATAAGTTTTATTTTAATTATATTAATTATAATTGGTTAATTACTCTCAACCATAAAAATAGTTTAATAGGCACTGATGAAGGACACAAGTTATGTTATATCAGTTGGTATCGTATTCTTAATTGAGAATGGACAGAATTGATGACTAAATGAGACCCTATTTTTTATAAACATGCATATTTAAAGTAGAATTAGAGTGTAATAATTGGTGGAACATTTCTCAAGAAAGAAATAATATCATCTGATCTTGGGTACTTTTTATTTTTACCAATAATGGGGGAGAAGAAAACACAAATTGAAAGGGAGGAGAGAATAAATGAAGAGAATATATTATCATCCCATTTTATATCTTGGTATTTAAAACAAATACAAAGGGTTATACTGATTTTCCTAATTTTTTTATTTTACTTTCAATTAATAAGTTAGTGAGTAATTTAAGCATGTATTTAAGAATAAGAACAGCTTAAAAGCATGTTATTGAAGTTAAAGTGGAGTTCCCAAGACAAAAATTAATCTGTGTATTGAATTGTGATATATTGTGTGAATATTGAATAATATTGGAAGTTTTATAAGGGATGTTCTTAAAGATCAATTTATAATAAGTTGAAGTTTCTTTGTGAATTTCTATCCATGGAAGTTCAAAGGTCACATGTTGCATTTTTGTATAAAGTGCATTAAAAGGTGATGATTAATGAACTGATATTCATTATTCAAGAAAATTTTTTAGTGGATTACAAGTTATTTACAATAATTGAATAAAGTTTGAATAAATATTGAATAATAGAGATACCATGAAAAAATATGTTGATATATTTTTTTCAGGAAGGATTTTTTATGTTGGATTGTAATTTTAATACTTGGTAATTAATATGTATATGTTTGGATTTAACTCAAAAATATTGTCCAACCAAGATGTATAAGCAAGGATATCTTGATCCCACTCATGTGGGAGTGGGATCAACCACGTGTAAGATCTCTCTAGGCCATCCAACCATAGAGGTAAGTAGAGGGCATGCATAGCACCCACAAGGAGCACAAGGGGAACTGCATAGCATGCACATAGGGTTCACAGGTGAGTACTTGGGGGACCATGCAATGGTGTGTCATAACCTATGAGGGGTGTGTGTGTAGTATATATGGGTAATGGCCCCGATGTTGACTCAAGTGGTTGAAGATGTTAGGAGTATTATTAAGGGGTCCAATCATAAATAGAGTTTCTATGTGGGATCATGTGGTTCATGTATTATTCCTCAATCTTAAAAAAATTGCATATATCATTGTTCATCTGGTCATGTGAATCTACATCATATGATGAAAACTTAGATCATATTAAACCATTAACCTTTTAAGGATTGGTGTGTGAGCTCGAGGGAATCAATGTATTCATTCCAGTGTTCGATGCACATCAGTTTGGCCATCTCCAGTGGTCATGTTAAGAGAATAAGTCATGCTAGATCATTATAAATCTATTAATATAATCATATTCTTTTATGGATGTGATAATTAGATGCATATGATACTATTGAAGCATGATACAGTGTTTCTCATGAGTTCAAGTTCAAATTGGATAAAGATAGAGTGTTTCATGAACAATCTTGATCACATAAATCCATCATATATCTTCATGGAATCATATAAAAATAGTATATTTCTAAAAAAACATCATGGATATCCTCTATCACATGATCGTGTGTCCATAGAATCATCTCTTGAATAATCAAATCAAGCAATACTTTGAAATCGCATGAGTTTTAATAATCTACGAGTTTCATCATTTGAAATCTTTAAGATATGATTAGATCATTGGGAATTTAAGGAATACTTGACTTGTCTTAGAATCTAGAGTAGAGGTGGTGGATTCTATACTATATATACAGAGGCAGAGATGAGGTTTGTATTTACTTCCATTCTTGAGAGAGATCTCATTTCTGAAAAATAGAGCACCTTCATGTATCGTGTTACATGAAGAAGAACAAAGTTCTTGTGTGATCCCTTCACATGAAGGAAGAGAATATATGGGATTCCATAGTCTTGTGAAGGAGTATCCCTTGTGATACTTACTTTTATTTCAGGAAGAAGTAGGAAGATCCCACATGCTTTGCTCATGTGAAGGACAAGAATCTCACAAAACTTACCTATTCATATAAAAGAGTTTTGTTTACTACACATAGCGCTTATGAGAAAGTGGATTTCTTTAAAAAAAGAAAAAACAACTCTTGTATATGATGACTTGCATGCATTAAATATAGTAAATAATACACCTCAGGTTTTATAAACACTTTATAAGAAAATATGAGTTTAAGATATATATTTTATGTTAAATTGTACGGTTTTTGTGAAAGTAATGGAAATGTGAGTATTCTTGCAATATTCAAAGTTTTCATGCACATGAAATAACAATTGAATGTGAAGTTTCCTTGAGTTTTACAAGGTCATTATTTCATAAAATAATATTGAAATTTTAGTGTTATTCAGTTGCACAAATATTTGATGCACCAATAATAGTGGAGTAGAACTGATACAATTACAATTACGTATATTGTGTATCGAGGAAAGATATTTCTTCCACATTTTTGGTAAGTCAAAGATTCCTTCCACATTTTTGGTAAAAATTCAAAAGTAACTTATTATGAAAATGATAATAATATTCATCCTAAACCATTTTTTAAAAAGTAAAATGTCAGGACCCGACCCATCGGGGCCTACCTGGCCTATGGAAGGCTAAGACGCAACTACCCTAATCCTACCTCCATAGGCCATGGTTTGGAAAAAAGTTCCAAAATTAGTAACTAAAATGGAAGGCATTTCCCTATTGTACCTATCTGCACATATCCAACCATATTTATATAGAAGTGAAAGGGAATAATAATAAAATACAATAACATATAGAGTAGAATTCGTGCATATAATAACCTTTAGGGAATATAAAAGAGTACAATAGTGTAATCTGAAAAGTAAATGGAAATATACATGTCCAACTATAAAATATGTCCCAACATGAAAACAATTGGAAAAGAAATTTTGAGAGAGCCCGTCTCCAGATCTCCAATCCCTGACCATCATACGTAGTCAAAAGCACCCAAGTATCCCTATTCTCCTCTGAAATCATCTACAACATATCTGTCATTTGTATAAGACACTAAAGTTTTGTGAAAATCCCATATAGGGGTGAGTATATACATACCAAGTAGGAAATCCTGAAGATTGAAGAGGGAGCGATAGAAGACATGATAGAAGTAGTCAGCTCATCATAATAAAGGTATTTCAATCAGTGTATGAGATAAAAACCATAATGAAAAACCCATATATGCTCAAAAAGAAGCCCAAATGAGAGTGAAAGGGTATATCCATATCCATATCCCAACTAAGAACAATTAGTCTTCATGTTGGTCTAAAAACGGTTCATCTCTGATGCTCATCGTCTCTTGTGTCTATCTAAAGAAGAATCCATGTCTAGCCACACCTCACTGCTATATTGCACAATTTAGGGGACACGATCTCTAAGTATAGGACCCATGCCTTGATATAAAAGGAGGGTTTAGATCAATAGATAGAGGGATTATGCCATGATACCATTGGAGGGTTCTACTTAGAAGGTAGATAGAGGACCCATGCAAAGTCCCAGTAGGAGGGTGTCACTCTAATGGTCGAACACCCATGCCCTGACTCTATAGGAGGGTGCCAAACTAATGGTTGATAGATAACCCATTACTTATCCCAACAAGAGGGTTTTACTCTAATGGTGAAGGACCCATGCCCTGAATCCATAGGAGGGTGTCACTTTGATAGTCGATAGAAGACTTGTGCCATGTCTCAGTAGAAGGATGCCACTCTAACGATTAATAGAGGATCCATGCCCTATCCCAGCAAAAGGGTGACACTCTAATGATTGAGAAACCATGCCCTAAATATACAGGAGGGTGCAAATCTGATAGTTTATAGAGGATCCATGCCTTTTCCCAGTAGGAAGGTTCCACTCTAATGGTCGATAGAGGACCCATACCCTGTCCCAATAGGAGGGTGTCACTCTAATCATTGAGAACCCATGCCCTGAATCTGCAGAAGTGTGCCACTCTAATAGTTGATATAGAACTCATGCCTTGTCCTAATAAGAGGGTTCCACTCTAATGGTTGATAGAGTACCTATTCTATGTCCTAATAAGAGGGTTCCACTCTAATGCTAGATAAAGGACTAATTCCCTGTCCCAGCATGATAGTGTCACTCTAATCTCTCTGATGATCCCGCTTGATCATTTCCATCATCAATCATTTCCTAAATAATCATAATAAATATCTCACATTTTATCTCAAAAGACGCTATGAATTCCACCATTGCGTTCTACATGGGAAAACACTAAGTATAGGCTACTCTCATCCCAAAATCTATGTTAAGATAAAGAATATACGAGAGGTAGAAGTTTCATAAAGAAGTTCATGATATGTGATGGTCCCTCATGGTGTGTGGTCCTACTCCTCTATATGGATATGTCCCTGATATCACATGGATTACAGGTCATGTAGTATTGTACAGCGTGTAAGGTTACTACAGGATGTGTCTCATCCAAAATCTTGATGAATTCATGAGTTTTATCATCAGTTTGATGAGATAAAACATAAAACCACTAATATTTCACGAAAAATGGTCATGTATGTCCAAATGGATCATGTCGTTTTGATATTCATGGAAAAACACTTGGGAAAGGCTATTTTCTTTCCCAAATCAGACATTCGGTGATAAAGAAACATTTCATCGTATAACACATGAACAGTACTTCATGGGCCCCACCCACAGGTCCAAATTAAACACTCAATATTGGTCTCAAAATGTCCGCCTCAGTATCAGAGTCACAATGTCATAGACGGTTTGTTAATCCAACACCGAATAAAGAAGACACATCAGATACAAGATATCATAACAGTAATAATAATAATATAATAATATTATTGGGTGCTTCATGGACCCAAGACATGAGGCTAATAAAGTTATCCAACATTGGTCTTAAAATGAATTTATCAATGTTAGGGTTGTGCTTCCTCTAACGGTGTGTCAATCTAACATCATGTGAAGAAGTTTCGACTATATTAAAATTTTAAGAACAAAAATAATTATTAATAATATTTTATTATTATTTATTATCGTTTTTTATCCTTATTTAAAGGGAGAAATGTGCCTCATCCTTCTCATGCATTTTACATGCTCGGTCTCCCCCTTCAAGGTGTGTGATTTGTTTCTTCCTATTTTTTACCATTTTAATTATCATCATTAATATTTATTCTAAAATAAAGGGAGTTGAGCCACGCCTAACTCTCCAAGGTCTCACACCCAGGCCATGGAGCCTCCCCAAAACCCCCTTAATTAATTTAAAACCATTTGATTTTTCTTATTAACCAAAAACATATTTTTTAATGTTATTATTATTATTAAAAATAATAATAACATACGTCGTGTTGATCATATCTGAAAATAATCATGTCCATGATGAGAAGCTTCTACCATGAGACCCCATTAATGGACTCTACTCGGAACCAGTCTTATTGAACTGCATGTCAGTATTGCGCATCAACTGGAAAAAATAGAGATTATCGCCCTGATCTTGAACCACCTCTGGTCACCCACCGTTCTCATCGCAACCTCGATTGTGAACCTACACTCATTGTACCCATCCAATTCATTAACAAAACACCATCCTACTTTTTAATAAATCTATCCAAAAAATGTCGATATGTGTGTTTTTCATGATACTGTAATGAATTCAGGGGTTCGACCATGCTTGAACCCTCCCCAAAAAAGTTGAATCATGGCCTTGTAGTACAACGGTAAAGAACATGATGAACGAAGAGGGGGGAAGCACAAGAACAAAGTGAACCATCATTGGACAAGCGTTCTTGGCCAACAATTATATAAATGGTGCAATAACATGTGTTAGAAGGGAAGAATTATTCCAAATCAATATAATCAATAAATATTATGGGGCTCATGTGAAGAATAATTATCGCAAATTAAAAGTAGACAAAATCTATGCTCAATATTTTAATAAAAAGGGGTGGAAAATATAATTGACAAGTCCTGCACTAATTATGGATTGATCATTGGTGAAGAATTCATCTTCTAGTAATAAATGTGATGACCCTGTTGCATTCATCATTAGTCTCATGATTATCCTCGATCCGATTATCATTCATCATTTGATATCAATCCTCCAATAAAGAACTCTCTCCTCATCCTCTTAGATCTAGAAAGGGTTATGTAGCTAAACCTTGAAAACCATTATAATAGGGTATTTATAGAGTATTTAATTAGTTTGTTTAATAAAAAAATATTTATTTATTTTATTTAATTAAACCTACCTTCCAATGGTTGGCTCATCTGAACAACCTGTGCTGACCAACTTTTTGTCACTCCTACGGTAAAATCCACATTCTAGATTCAACCATGGTCTCATATTTGTGATCCAAGAATTCATTTGAGATATATTACACTTTTTTAGGAACACTATATATGAGTGATATAAAATATATTTAATATTTTAATAGAATTAATTTTAGGCTTACTGGGCCATGGAATCACGCACCTTCTCAGCATTTAGCTCTAAAAATATTCCTATGAATGTTCCAAATTCTTACATAGAAACACTAAAGTCTCTATATTATTCCATTATTTAAAGCTTCTCATCCTCAAAAATCATAAACTAAGTAGAAATGTGGGGATACTAATCCATCATCTATCCCTCCCACTCATAAGAGCTCCCCCAATGGATTCATGTGCTGCCAATAAACATACACCCAAGAAAAATACTTTCCTATGAAGGGTCTTTCTCAGTTGGTTATCAATGCCACCGGATCCTTGAAAAAGAAAAATCCACTCTAATATTCTAGCTTACCTAGGTCATTATTATACAATTATTCATTAAAATAACTCCTAAATTGTGGCATGTGGATAATACCAAGTACCCGGTCTAACTGCAAATAGGTCAACTACTCTATCACATCGCTTGACAGTAGTGGACAGAAAACCTCATTGTGACTATCTTCAACCACAGACATGCCCTAAGTAAACCTTAATATCACACCACCTCAACCTATGTAGGGTCCACTATCACTCCCATTTCTAAGAAAACATATCCCAAGAAGTGGACCTTAAAATCTAGGGCTAACTCCACAAGATCTTCCAAACAAATATCACTCTTGGAGAATGTTTAGAACCATCCTTCTATGTATCACATACTCCAACTCTGATGAAAAGGAAATTAGGGTACCATCATATAATATTACCATAAACAGACCCAAAAATAGTTAAATATTTGACTCATAAGGATTGTGAACTCTACTAGGTATTCAACATGTTAAAGGGTATCACCAAGAATTCAAAGAAACTACAGTGGATCTAGGAATCCATGCTTAGTACATCCGCTTCTCGAATTTGGATCTGGTGATAACCCATCCTAAGGTCAAACTCTAAGATCAAATTCACCTCCATCCACTGGGTGAAGAGTTCATTGATTCTCAAGGGAGGATAATACTTTCAAATAGACACCTAACTCAGGTGATGACAATCCATACCTGACCACAATCTCTGATATTCCTTTTAGTAAAATAACATAGGGATGACCAGGAAAACACATTGGGTATTCTGAAGCCCCCTCTCGTCATACTTCTACAAATGCACCTCCAACTCTCACAGAGATACAATGTATTCTGATATACTAGTGAAAATATAGGGTTATCCCAAGTGAAATACCATGCAGAAAGTAAACTCTTGATGGTGAGGTAAACCAGGAACATTTTCAAGAAGGATGCCTTCATAATCCTCCACTATCATAGGAAAATGAAATCTCATAGCATCCATTTCTCCAAGGGTAATACTATTTAACTGATAAGGAATTGGTTTTAACCTTCTATGAATGATCTCATGCTTCCCTACTCAGGGATCATTCCTTATCCAAGGAGGAAAAATTCATCCTAACAAACTGAAATCATTATTATCTCAAAGGTAGAAATCATATTAGCATGGACGGTAAACAACTAGACTATACTAATAAAAACATCATAGGGTCCCACTATCACTATGGTAAGATTTCATGTGAGTCTCTCTCTCTCCTTACAAAGTCAAGTCACTCCATCGACAGAAATAGGTGATCATTGATCCTATCTGCATGAGCTTCCAGAACAACGGTTAAGAAAAAAGGCCACCACTAGTATCACTAGGTATTGAATAGGGGATACATCCAGTGAAATGTGGTTTATGACTATATGTTATAACTACAGCTAGAGTAGTGAAGACACATGTCATACCCTAAACCACACATGAAGCCACTGAGCCACAAGATCTTATCGCATAAATATTTCCATTCCCTCACCCATAATCTCACCGCAACTAGGTATTTCTCCAATTTAGGTCATTTGAATCATTTTTATATTAAAATTAGATATAAAAACTTATTGAACTTTTGAACGTCTCTTTTACCCGCATTCTTACCACATCTATGGGATTCATGTTAAAATTAATTTATCCATATTTATGAATTGAATTTATAGAAATGGGAATACATGATTGTAATAAGTATGAAATTTTTGGTATAATAATATCAACTTAATTTTTGGTGAATAGTAACTTTAGAATTTTATTTACCATAATTAAGGGTAAATCAGGTAATTAAAGGTAAAAAATATATTATAATCTTATAAAATTATGCTGAAACTTGTCCTAATTTAATTGGATAAGTAGTTTTAGACCAAAATAAGACTTAGGAATAAATTATGATCATTTTTAAGCCACTTTTATAAGATTATGATATTTATTATATTTTATTTAAAGAAGAGTTAAAAATGTCATACTCAAATTTTAATAACTATATCATTTTTAATATATGGTTATACATAAGATAAATTAGATTATAAATATTAATTTTAAATATAATAAATTTATCTTCATAATGATAATTAATTTTTAATTTTTAGATAAGAAATAATTTAATTAAAGGATTGAATAATAATGATACATTAATTGTTTAATTAATGAAAATATCAAATAAAAGATATTAAAAATATTAAAATAAATATAATTTGACATAATTAATTATATACATGAATTTTATAGATAACATAGACATGTTAGTGATATATTATAAGTTTTAATTATAATTTATCATATTTTTATAATATTTTCAAAAAGAAAACTAATGAATAGTATCAAAATTGATATAAATGATACTTAAAAAAAATAACATTTTATTAAATGATATAAAATTAATAAAAATATATATTTCTTCAAAATTACTATAATAATGTTAAATATTTAATCAATTGTCCATTTGTGTTTTTTTGGCATTTTATAGAAACTATATGAACCCTTAAGTAATAAAAACACATGTTTCCACGGTAATAGTTAAAAGAAATTAATTTGGCATTAATGCCAAAAGATAAGGGTACAAATATGTCCTAAACCTGTCTAAAAATTATTATTTTATATGATTTTGACCGATAATCATACTATCTTATAAATAACTCACTTTTAAGATATTTAAAATCAAAAATAAATTTATATTAATTTAATTTTTTAAGGGATTCCAAGAGTGCCCATCCCCTCTCTTAAAAAGAGGCCCCTCCTCCCTCACTTCCTCACACCACTTTGAGCCTTATTTATAGAAAAAAACCTACCCATTTCCATTATAAACTTCCCTATAAACATCATAAAAAATATTTTATTCTCAAAATACTAACCCTGGTATCCTTAATAGGAGATCCAAAGGAGGTTCTCTAAAGAAGAGGTAACTGTCATCACTGAATCCTTCAAAATTATTTCTTTTTCTAATTTCTATTCACAAATTTTTAACATTATAAAATAATAAATCCAGTATCATATATATTATGAGATGTTATTATTATTATGGGATAACTATATTTCTCTTTTTATTCATCCTATGAAAAACAATATCATCACACGTGCATACGTACGGCTTACCGTCTCCATGTTGTGCTGTAATTTTTTTCATCAGCACTTTATTTGTATTGGTATAATTATGAATATAATAGATATAAATAATGAATATAAAATGATATTGATTATTTATAATTAATAAAACATCCAATTCCTTATCACTTACCATTAAGGGAATAATGTCATCGTCCGTGCGTACGTACGGCCTACCGTCTCCACAACATAATGAGATTAATTCTCAATGTTAACCGTTCAAGAATGATTATAAAAATGTATATTATGAGTGAATATAATATTTATTAACCTAATATAATTATGTATATGAATAAAATATATCCTATTCATAATAAACAAGACTTACATGACAAAAAAATAAGGAAATGAAGTAGTTAACACTCGAAACAATGGTAATAACAAAATATTATTAACAAAACTATATAATAGGATCATATATGATATCATAAAAATGGATATAGTTCTATTATAATTTAATAACATTATTTAACCATTATACAAGAGGTTAAATCACTCTCAACTAAATGAAAGTACAAGGTAATGGTTAATTTTGCAATATCATTTTTATTCGGGATTGTTTATACGTAAGTATTTACTAGGACATATTTATCATCCATGTACATGTTTCTTAAAAAACATTCCAAAATATTATTACTATTATTGTAAAAAAAATTAAAGTAATTTTTATCCACATTTGTTTTTTTATAAAATATTTTTAAATGAATATTTTTTCATTTTCTAAATGAGGTACTTTATGACTTTTTCAACAGAAAGAATGATTTTGTTAACTTATGTGGCATGAGAAGATTTTTCCACCATCATGATGCCTTAACATTTTAAAGATCCCCTTACAAGATTATAAGGTTATTTTCAAAGGAAATGTTTTCTTTTATAATTGTGTGGTTTTTAAAATAACTTAAAGTAAAAAAGGGTGATTTCTATCAAGAAATTTATAATGATTTTATTAGATTATTTTAATCTATGTTGTTATCCTTTATTAGATTGTATGCTTATTTGAGGATGATTTCTTATGATATAGTCTGCCATATTGTATTGAAGGGTTTATGATATTTTGACTATGGATGTTCTATTTTTATACCATTCATTATTTTTGTTAATGTATTAACATTTCATATACTATTTTTAATATGAATGTTTAAGTTGGATATGTTTCACCCTTTCCATATGAGGAATGCATTGGACTTAGTAAGTGACGGGTGGGGCCCATTATAGCCCCTAGATGTATCGGTAGGTCTCATGAGAAAAACTAGTTGAATTTTTACCTTTTTATCTATGATTTATTAGTTGAATCCTTGAAGGTATGATTATGATGTCTGGTATTATGTATTCTCTTATTATGAGATTAGTTATTGATATTTCATGTGATTATTTGACTAGTATAATATCCATGTGAATGTTTATATAGAATTATTTGATTTATTATTTCTATATTATGATCAATATTATTATTAAAAGTATTTTTTTTCAGTTATATATTATTCCTTAAAAGTTTATACTTATTTATGATATATTTTGTTGTATTATTTACCCAAATTGAGCATCTGAGCTCTCCCCTTTCTAATGTTTCATTTTTTCCAGGATGTGAAGATGTATATTATGAATGATATGTAGGTTTAAGATAGGATAATCATGATTTTCAAATTATTATCTTTGTTATAGTTTAGATTTGTGAATTGTAATATAAAAATCATGTATGTAATTTATTTCTCAAAAATGCTAAACTGATTGGTTCTTTGGGATTAAACACTTGTATTTATGTCAATGTAATAAAATAATGAACCAGATCTGGGCTTCTATGTTCGGATCATTACCGTTGGTATTAGAGGTATTTTAGTAGAAACCATGGAAATTAGATTTAGAAAACATATATTAGAGAACATAACCCTAAGATAGAATTTGAGGATATGTATAAAATAACATCCTAAAATTTTGGTAAGGTAGGTATTATTTTTGTATTTCTATAAATACATCCCTGTATGGACACTAAAAGTGGATGTGGTTCTAGAATAGATGTACCTAGGGGTAACAAATCTGATAAGGTTTCCCAGGCCTGACTCTGGGTAACCTAGTACATGACAATGGACCTTACTGCTCACCTGGTTTGATACTCCCAGGGTATATGCTTAAGATAATTCACATTTTCTCTACAAACCATTATAAAGGATTTAAAAGTAAATATATACTAAAAGAAACCATGTTTATGGTTATTATATATGATATGCATAAATTTTTCAATTTATGTTTAGTATTTTGAAATTATGAATTATGATTCATAACCTAATCTAGTGTATTCCGTTGTTTAAAAATGGTACCTAGTGGAAGGGATGGAAATTGTATCAACACACATAATACATGTATGGATTTCCCTCCTATGAAAGATAATTATGTTATAGATAGAGCTACAACAGGTTTTGGACAACTTATAACTATATTGGGATAGCTGACTCTGGTTATGAACAATAACCTTACCCATATAGAGCATCCAAATCCATAGTGTGGAGTAACAATGTTAGATCACTTCATGAGACAACAACTACCAACATTCAATGGTACTAAAAATCCATTTATAGTTGAACAATGGAGAAGTTATTTAGATAAGATATTTCTTAATTTTGGAAGCAACAAAAGAGAGAAGTTTGTCATGGAATTTTATCATCTCTCAAGAGATACGGATAAATGGTGGTCATTGATTAAAAATATGAAGGAAGAGGAAGAAATTGAAAACATGTAATGGAATGATTTTAAGGAAATTTTCTTGGTAAAATATTTCCCTCATGAACAACAAGTAGATATGGAGAGAAAATTCTTGAATTTGAGGAAAATAGAGGATGAGAATATTGAAAATTACGAATCTAACTTTATAAGGATAGAAAGGAATGCTATAGAATATGTATGTAATCCAAAGAGAAAGATTGATTAATTCTTTGATGGGTTAAAACCATTCCTTCGATAGGAACTGGTCTCCCAAAATTTCTCATCCTACAAAGATATAGTCTCATATAATATCAAGATAGAAAAATAATTCTCTATGTCTTATGAATTTAAAGTAAAAAAAGAGAATAATAAGGATTCTAAACACTCTGAAAAATGAAATAATGAAAAGAGTAATAAGAGAAGAGTTGGAATTCCATCCTATAATAATTATGGGAAGAAACACCCTAGTACTTACCTGAAGGAAATGGGAGTTTGTTACAAGTGTGGAGAAAAAGTAAACCAAGCCCATGATTAAAAGGGAAGAAAATAATCTACCAATGTTCAATTCTATAATTGTAAATAAATAGGACATTATGTGAATGATTGTCCTAAGCATCAAGGAAATGTTCTCCATAGAAGGCCAAGGGAGCAAGGCCAAGATTATGTGATCACAAATTCTAAGGTTTAAGTTTCTAATGATGTGGTGGTAGGTACTTTAATTATCTCCTTGAAATTTTCCAATACTTTATTTGATTCTGGATCATCACATTCTTTTATATCTTCTCATATTTCTAGGAAAATTAGGCATTTTACTTTTGATTTAATAAAGGATTTTTCCATAAAAAATTCTATGGGAAGTCTCATTACAATAAAGATATGTCTCGAAATCCCCTTTACAATATATAAACATACTTTAATTGCTAAAATTTTAATCATACATATGATTTACTTTGATATAATCCTTTTTATGGATTGGATTTCAAAATATAATGTGAAAATTTATTACAAAAAGAAGGAAATTATGATTTGTAAGGAAGAAGAAGAATCCATTATCTTTAAAGAAGAAACTTTATCACCTGATTCTTATCTAAATCCACCCCCTTTAGATTTACTGAATGAAATTATTGGTGAAGAATAGAAAAAAAAACATCTATGGATGAAGAAAATAATCATCAAATTGAGGAATTACCCATTGTAAAGGAATACATTGATATATTTTTTGAGGAATTATCGGGACACCCCCCAGAGCATAAAGTTGAGTTTTCTAATTATTTAATCTCTGATGCAAGACCAATATCAAAGAATCCCTATAGAATTTATACCATGGAATTAGTGGAGTTGAATGAAAAAATTAAAGATTTGGGTAAAATAGATTTATTCATCATAGTGTTTCTCTATAGGGATCCCTTATTCTATTTTTCAAGAAGAAAGATGGATCTATGAGGTTGTATATTTATTATAGGGGGGAAATGATATTAAAATAAATAAACAGTATCCTATACCTCGTATCGATGATTTATTTGGTCAAATTCATAGAGCTCAATTATTTTCAAATACTGGCCATAATTCTAGATATCATCAATAGCAATTGTAGAAGGAATGCATTCTAAAGATAGCTTTTCGGATGAGGTGTGAACATTATGAGTTTACAGTAATTCCATTTGGATTGACTAATACACTATTTATTTTTATGGATATAATGAAAAGAGTATTCAAGGAATATATTGTTGATTTTTTTGTGGTATTCATTGACTATATTCTAGTGGACTCTAAATGTTACAAAGATTATGAGAATCACTTGTGGATCATCCTTGAGACTCTCAGAAGGGAAGAGTTATATGGTAAATTTATAAAGTGTAAATTATGTCTTTAGGAAATTTCTTTTCTTGGATATATTGTCTCCAAGTATGGAATATTTTTTGATATTGCAAAGACAAAGGCATTCCAAGAATGTCCTGCATAAACGAGCATAATTGAGGTATATAGTTGCATTGGTTTAGTAGGTTACTATCGGCATTTTGTTCATAATGTTTCTCAATTTAATAACCCATTAACCAAGATAACACGTAAAGGGGTTAAATTAATATGGAAAAAATAATGTGAGGATTTTTTTTGAAAAATTGAAGAGAAGATTAGTCAATGATCGTATCTTGAATTTACCATCTGGAAATGATGGATTTGTGATTTATAGAAATGAGTTAAAGAAAGGACTTGGTTGTGTCCTTATGAAAAATGATAGAGTTATTGTATATGTATCAAGGTAGTTAAAAACTCATGAAAAGAACAATACAACTCATGATCTTGAGTTAGCAGTAGTAATATTTGATCTAAAGATATGAAGACATTATCTCTATAGTAAAATATGTGAGATATATACAGAACACAAGAGTTTGAAATATATCTTCTCATAGAAATAACTATAAATGAGTCAAAGTATATGGCTCAAGATACTCAAGGATTATGATTTCTCAATACACTACCATTTAGGGAAGGAAAATAATGTAGCATATGCATTGAGTATAAAGGATAATGGAGTTTTGACCCAAATTAGGATTTAGAGGGATATAATTTTCATGGACCTAGTAAAGATGTATATGGGAATTTAAAAGGCAGGTGATACATTAATAAACTTTAAAATGATTGCAAAATCATTTTTATTAGAGAATATAAATAATTATCAATCTGATGATGAGGAATTTTATAAGAAGATTAAAATTGTGAATGAAGGAAATTTATAATACTTTGTTTGTGAAGATGGTGTTCTAAAATTTGGAAAGAGGCTATGTGTTCCATATATACCTAAGATAAAAAAAATTTAGATGATGCTTATATCTCAAATTTATCTATACACCTTGGTAGCATAAATATGTATAGGTACTTGAAGGAAAATTTTTTGGGGGATAACATAAAGTGTGAAATTGTTGATTATGTGTCCAGATTTTTGACTTGTCAAAAAGTGAAAGTTTTGAGGAAGCATCCTAAAGGATTCAAATAAACTCTTCCTATTACTATGTGGAAATAGGATGAAATTACTATATACATTATCATGGGACTACCAAAGACTCTTAGGAACAATGATGCAGTGTGGGTTATCGTTGATCGCCTAACCAAATATACACATTTCCTTTATATAAGATAAGACCTGTCTCTTGAGAACCTCTCAAGGATCTATATTAATGAATTTGTAAGACTTCATGGTGCACCTATATCAATTATTTCTGATCGAAATCCATGATTTATATCAAAATTGTGGAAAACTATTTAGAAGGATCTAGACAATGATATTCATTTGATTACTACCTACCCTCCTCAAACTGATGGATAGTTTGAAAGAATAATTCAAATAATGGAATACATGTTGAGGTATTTCTCACTCGAATTTCAAGGTATGTGGTATCAGTACTTAACTTTGGTATATTTTTCCTACATTAATAGTTTCCATTCAAGTATTCAAATAGAGTCGTATGAAGCATTATATGGCAAGATATTTCATACTCCAACTTGTTGGGATGAAGTTGGTGAAATGAAACTCGTAGGCCCAGAAATTTTTGAATAAACAGCAGCAAAGTTAAAGTCTATTCAAGCTCGCATTAAAGTAGTTCAAAGTAGGCAGAAGATTTATAATGATAATCAGAGGAAATATATAGTGTTCCAAGTGGGAGATCATGTTTTATTAAAATTATCTCCAAAGAAGGGTGTTATAAAGTTTAGTAATAAAGTGAAACTGTGTCCAAGGTACATCAGACCCTTTGAAATTCTTGAAAGGGTTGGATTTGTTTCTTACCGTTTAGTAATGCCGCCAAATCTCTCAAAAGTGCATGATGTGTTTCATATATATCTACTTAGTAATTACATGACAGACCCAACTCATGCTCACACATCTAATAAAATAGACTTGGAACTTGGACTTTCTTACTGTAACAAACCTATTCAAATTATTTATACTAGAGAAAAAGTATTGAGAAATCGAATGACTCAAATGGTAAATGTATTCTTGTGAAATCACAAAATAGAAGAAGTAACATGGGAACCAGAGGATTTTATGAAGGAGAACTACCCACATATTTTTTAGAAGTTAAAACCTCCAAAATTTTATAGATGAAATTTTTGTATTAGGGAAGAATGTATCACCCCAATACTTTTCCATATTTTCCTTTTAGAGTAAATTTAATTTTTGTTGATAACTTACAATGCATGCAACACTGAGTTTGAGCGCACCATGATCTATTAACCTATCCATTTAAATGGAATTTATGAATAGTATTAACCCTATTATGAAATTTATTTATATTTTATATAATTCTTTTTATACAATTATATAAGAATAAATCTGATTTTTACACCTAAAAACTACATTTTTTTAAAGAAAATTTTACCACCTTTTAATGACGCGCCTATTTTAAAAATAAATTTTGGAAATTTTATAAATATTATTTTTTAAAATTAACTTTATTTTTGAAATCAAAATATAAAAATTATCACATGGTGAATTTTTTATATTTTTCTACGGGGTTTCATTTTTTTGATGAATAGTGAAAAATATAGCATTATAGTTAAAAAATAATTTTTCATTTAAATTTATTTTAAATTGATTTTTAAAGTCAAAATAGATCTAAAATACATATATTAATAAAATTTAGTTCATTGAAATATTTTTTGTATTAAAATTATATATAAAAACTTATTGAACTTTTGAACATCGCTTTTACCCGCATTCTAGCCACATCTTCAGAATTAGTGTTAAACTTAATTTAGTTATTTCTATGAATTTAATTTTGATAAATGTAAATACATGGTTGTAATAAGTATAAATTTTTTTTCTAATAGGATCAAATTAATTTTTTGTTAATAGTAACTTTAGTATTTTATTTACCACGGTTAAGGATAAATTGGGTGATTAAAGGTAAAAATAATATTATAATCTTATAAAATTAACCTAACACTTGTCCTAATTTCATTGGATAAGAATTTTTAGACCAAAACCAACCTTAAGAAAAAATTGATCTTTTTTAAGCCACTTGTGTTAGATTGTGACATTTATTATATTTTATTTAAAGAAGAGTTAAAGATGTTATACTCAAATTTTAATAACTATATCATTTTTAATATAGGGTTACACATAATATAAATTAAATTATAAATATTAATTTTAAATATAATAAATTTATATTCATCGTTATAATTTATTTTGAATTTTTAGAGAAGAAATAATTTAATTAAAGGCTTGAATAATAATGATGGAGTGATTTTTTAATTAATGGAAATATCAAATAAATGATATAAAGAATATTAAAATAAATATAATTTGACATAATTAATGAAATACATTAATTTTAAAGATAAATTAGACATTTTAGTGATATATTAGAACTATTTATTTAAATTTATTTTATTTTTATGATATTTTCACAAAGAAAAATATTAAATAGTATCAAAATTGACATAAATGATACTTTAAAATAAATAATATTTTATTAAATGATATAAAATTAATAAAAATATAAATTTCTGACAAATAACTATAATAATGTTAAATATTTTATCAATAATCCATTTGTGGTTCTTTTTTCATTTTATAGTAACTATATTAACCCTTAAGTAATAAAAACACATGTTGTCATGATAAGAGTTAAAGGAATTAATTTAGGGTTAATGCCAAAAGATAAGTGTGAAAATATATCATAAACCTATCTAAAAATTATTGGTTGATATTATTTTGACCCATAATAATATTATATTCTAAATAACTCACTTTTGAGGTATTTTATATTGAAGATCAATTTGTATTAATTTAATATTTTAAGGGATTCCAAGAGTGGCATCCCCTCTCTTATAAAAAGGCACCTCCTCCCTCACTTCCTTACACCACATTTAGCCTTATTTCTCAAAAAAACATATATATTTATCTTCTAAACTTAATTATACACATACTAGAGGTTATGGTCTTCTCAAAATACCAAAACTATTATCCATGATAGGAGATCCAAAGGAGGTTTTCTAAATAAGAAGTAATCCTCTTTACCGACTCCTTCCAAATTATTATTTTTTCTACTTCCTATTTACATGATGTTTATATTATAAAATAATAAATATAGTATCATCTATATTATGATATTTTATTATTGTTATGGGACAACCATATTTATCTTTTTATCCATCCTACGAAAAATAATATCATCATGCGTGCATACGTATGGCTTATCATCTCCATGTTGTGGTGTAATTTGTTTTTCATCACCAATTTATTTGGATGTGTATAATGATGTATATAGTGGATATAAATAAAAAAATATAACATTATATTTATTCTTTATAATTAATATACCATCCAATTCCTTACCAATTTATCATTAATGGAATGATATCGTCACTCGTGTGTACGTATGGCCTACCGTCTCCATGACACAATGAGATTCATTCTCCGCGTTAACCATTTAATAATGATTATAAAAACGTATATGATGAGTGAATATAATATTTATGAACCTGATGTAATTATTTATATGAATAAAATATATCTTATTCATAAGAAATAATACTTATACGACAAAAAAAACATAAAAAAATGAAGTAGTTAACACCTAAAACAATGGTAATAAAGCAATATTATTAACAAAACGATATAAGAGGATTGTATATGATATCATAAAAATGGATAAAGTTATGGTATAATTAATAACATTATTTAAACATTATACAGGATGTTAACTCACCCTCAACTAAAGGAAAGTACAAGGTGAGGGTTAATTTCACAATCTCATTTTTATTCGGGATTGTTTATACATAAGTATTTTCTAGGATATATTTGTCATCCAAGTCCATGTTTCTTAAAAATGTATTTCAAAATATTATTAATATTCTTCTAAAAAATTTTAAAGTAATTTTTACCCACATTTTAGTTTTTATAAAACATTATTAAAGGAATTGTTTTTCATTTTCCAAACGAGCTACTTTATGACTTTTTCGATGAAAAAAATATTTTTGTTAACTTATGTGGTGTGAGCAGTTTTTTTCACCATCATGATGCCTTAATATTTTAAAGCCTCCCTTACAATATTACAAGTTTATTTTCAAAGGAAATTTTTTCTTTTATAATTCCATGTATTTTAAATGATTTCAAAATAAAAATGGTAATTTCTCTCAAGAAATTTATAATGATTTTATTATATTTTTTTCATCTATGTTAATATCCTTTGTTAGATTTTATACTTATTTGAGGTTTATTTACTATGATATAGTCTACCATATTTTATTGGAGGGTTTATGATATTTTTTACTATGGATGTTCTATTTTGATACTATTCATGGCTTATGGCTTATGTATTAACATTTCGTATGCTAGTTTTAATATGAATGTTTATGTTGGATATGTGTTTCTCTTTTCATATGAGGAATGCATTGGACTTAGTAAGTGATGGTTAGGAACTTCTATAGCCCCTTGATGCATTAGTAGGTATCATGAGACAAACTAGTTGGGTTTTCACCCATTTATTATGATGTCTTGGACGAATCCTTTATGGTATGATTATGATTCCTGACATTATTCATTACCTCATTATGAGATTAGTTATTGATATTAAATGTGATTATTCAACTAGTAGAATATCCATATGAATGTTTATATAGAATTTTTTGTTTTATTCATGCCATATTATGCTCAAGATTATTATTAAAAGGCTTGTGTTTTAGTTATATACCAGGCCTTAAAATTTTATGTTTATTTATGATAGATTTCACTATATTATTTACCCTTTATGAGAATTTGATCTCACCCTTTTTTTATGTTTCATTTTTTCCAAGATGAAAAGATGTATATTATGAATTATATGTAAGGTTAATCTAGGATAATCATGATGTGCAAAGGATTATCTATGTTATAGTTTAGATATTTTAATTATAATTTAAGGATCATGCATGTAATCTATTTTTCGAAACTGCTAAATTGATTAGTACTTTGGAATTCAACACATGTATTTATGACAATGTAATAAATAATGCATAAGCTTTGGGCTTCTAGGGTTGGGTAATTACACCTCAAGTTTATCTCTCCATATGTAAGAGGTTACCAACTAACATCAAGAGTCTAATGTTGTATGGTGGGGAGACTATAACCTCATGACCAGAGTAATGAAAGAGTACAATCACATCAATCAATAGTGGAAGCATAACATAAATTATTAGAAATAATAAATAAATACCCATACAATAGGAGTAATAAACTTACAAAAGACTATAATAATAAATAATCCAAAATAAGTGTCATGTATAATATGATGATCATTTCATGTCTCTATACAAAATGGTTTTCAATACATGGAAATAGAAATCCAGTACAATACATGTATCAAAATTACAAAAAGAGCAATAAGAAAATATCTCAAGTTAGAATCACGCGTATAGCTTGGTCCTTTTCTCCCTTGCTCCTAAGAAACAATAATAATCAATCATCATAAAGAATGAGTTTTCCCCAATCCCTAACTGAATCCATGAAGTTTTTTCAGGAACCAAATGGAGGCCCAAACAGGGTGTGAGATAATACTCAGTTTTCCACCGCCAACGGTGTCTATAACATGTCCAGTCTATGTATAAACAATGAAGTAGTTTGTAGTATATCATAGGTATAATAAATGAATAATAATAATTAAATTTTCCTTCCAACCAATTGTGATCAAACCATCATACTATATATATCTATAAATCATAATAAATATACACTATTACCTATACTGAGTAACCCAATTTCAAACCCCAAGGGCCAAATACAAGGTATAAAGACCAAGTAATCATCATCGTGTCAGGCCTATATGGTCTGGATCCAAGTTATAGATGACCAAGGCATCCCCTCGAGTCCTAGGAGTGTCTCTATAGAAAATAGGTAACATCATGGGAGGAGCCTAAGGAGTATTTCCACAGAGCTTGTCCAAGGTGGTCCAAGAAAGTTAGATCCAAGGAGTAGCAATGTCCTTGGTATCCAATGTAAACTGGATCCATGGAGTATAAATGTTTATGGAATCCTATGGAATCATAATACCAGGAGTATAAAATTCTAAGTATTCCACTACCATAATCTAGATTCATGGAGCAGAAATTTCCATGGAATCCAATGGAATCAAGATCCTAGGAGTATAAATGTTCAAGGAATCCACTACCATTATAAATTTATCATCTCATTTCATATTCCATATCATAATCATTTATAATCCATTTTATAATTAAAAACAAGTTATTTTTTCTATCAAACCCATTAAAAAATTTTCATATAATCCATTTAATCATTTAAATCATTCCATAACATGTCATCACATGGAAAGGAGGCATAGACCTTCTCTTACAATTTTTTCAATTCTCATTAAGGATCCCACTAAAATTAAAGTGCCCACACATACTCAACAGATGGTATAACATATAGAAGATGCATGAACACACCCCATGGGTGGTCTGATTTGAGGTGAATGACCTCTTACCATACAATGGTAAGAGTGGGAAATCTAAAAAGATCCCAAAAAATTTAATCAATACAATCATTTAATTTTAAGGGCAACATCATAAATTTTTGGCATGTGACATAACAGGAACAAGATATATAAAACACCAAAATTTGAAGGAAAGGTATAGACCACCTAGCGTATAACTGTGGTAGAACACTCATCCAGTATCCACTCCTAAATAGAATTAGATTGGAATAAATTGAAAGAACATATGATTAATATGAAAATAGGGCATATTATCTTGCACGAAAATAACTCAATCAATAAAAATAAAAATGAATAAAGGATAAAGATAAATGAAGAACTCACTAGTGTGGATCCAAAGAGACAAACGATGTTTGAATCGTATATCGTATGGAAGAATACAATAAAATCCTATGAGAAAGGCTTAAGAAGCTCTCAAAATAGTGGAGTTTATCCAAGGGAGTGATAAGGAAATCAAAATTTGGTTATAAGAACTTTTTAGGGAAAATTGGTAATTTCACCCAAAAACACTGGGTCACACAGTTTGACTACATGGTTGGAAAAACTGTGCACCAATCGTGCACTCCTCACTACCTCAATAGGGATCATGCCTGGTTCATTCACACAGTTTGTGAAACCATGTACAAATCATGTTACACACCTCTACTAAAAACTATAGAGTTTCATGCATGAGATTGCAGCCTTGGGTGAACAATTAGGGAAAACCATGCACCCTTTTCTACTCTTTGTCCAACCTTGCATGGTTTACTTAAACCATGTGGCATGGGTCACACGATTTATACTAATGGTGTAGACCAGCTACCTTTTCCAAAAACTTGGGCTTCGATCTCCAAACCAACCTCAAACACCACCCGAAACTCTCGTGACCTCAATATCCATTCACATTAGGTCAAAACTAATGAATTAAACTGAAATTAAAAGGATTCATACCTCAAATAAAAATCCAAGATCTTACAATATTTCCCCCTTAAAGAAATTAGTCTTCAAATTTCTCTTCAAATGGTGGTCAAGCATTTTCTGAGAATAACTCTGGCCACTAAGCACCTATATCGGCCTCTCACTCCCAAGTCTTATCCTATAAATGATTGTGATACCATAGAACCTATATTATAGGAACTAATCATCCTTATAGATACTTCATGATTCTACCAATAATTTTTATAGGATACTCATTAAAAGACACATTTACCTATATCACAACCTCATCTAGATGAAGAGTATGAGATGGGTTTGAGTGGTAATGAAATAGATGAGATACATGGAATATTTCATGTATGGCTCGGTACCTCTGAGGTAACTACAACTGATAGGCTACCATCTTGAATCTCTCTATAATCTTGAATGGACCCATATATCACGGTGAAATCTTACCATGTATCCTAATCTATCTGTGTCCCAACCTTGGTTAGATATATAAAAAATACCTAATCCCTGACCTCAATCTCTAGAGTTCATTGATGGTGATCTCCATAGGACTTCTATCTAGACTATGTAGTAGACATATGATTTCTGATCAGTTGGACCTACTCTGAAGTCTCCTGCTTGAGATGAGGTTTGGGTAACACTACCTCTCCTACCTCTAACTAGTATGGAGATTATAGTGATGGAATAATGTACAAATACTTATAAGGTTCCATCTATATATTCTCTTAATAGATATTATTGTAGGAAAACTTAACTAGGGGTACATGCCACTCTCAAGAATCCCTAAAATTAAGGACTCATTCTCTACGCATGTCCTCTAGAACCTGTATTGTGCACTCTAATTGAACATCAGTCTGATTGTGGTATTCCATTCTCAAAAGCACATTTATACCTAATTCCCTTAGTAATCCTTGAAAAAATGAGATGTAAATTGGGTGTTCCTATATTATACAAAGGTATAAGGAACCCCATAAAGTCACAAAATCTCACAGGTATAAATTCTCCCAAGCTCATCCACTAAAAAGGTCTCCCTAATCTACAATAAATGAGAGACCATCATGATCATATCTTCAACAACCTATACATCATCACTACCTCGAGCTAACCTTGGAAAACCTATCATGAAATTCATCACAACATCATCCCATTTCCACTCAGGGATTGGTAACTGATGTAAAATACCAATTTTTCTCTAGTGTTCCGTCTTCACCTGCTAATAGGTGGAACACCTTGGGAAAAAACAAGCTACCTATAATTTCATCCCTAGCCACCAATAATGAAGACACGAGTCTTGATACATCTTGGTAATTCTAGAATATACTGCTCAAACTAAGGCATGAAATTCATGCATTAGCTCCTCACATATATATGTTGGAACCCAAACATGACCATGAATATCTATAATTTATCCTTTCCCACAGTCCAACCAGAAGGTAGGTCCTCACCTACCACATTTTCCCATAGGACTAGTCCCTCAACATTAGATAATTGTCCCATCCTCACTCTATACAAAATAGTGGATTTCACTACTAAGGATGAGAGAAAAGTCTACCCTTGTCCATCTTTCACCTCCAAGATCATCTTCGAAAACAAGGCCATAAGTTTAACTCACTACTGGCCTCTTGAACTACCTATCTCTAAGTCCTATTGCTTAGTGCATTAGAAATGGCATTTCCCTTTCTAGGCATGTAGTCAAGCTCAAATTCAAAATATCATAGGTTCGCAAACCACCTTCATTGCCTCAAACTCAATTCATTCTATGTAAATATATACTTGAGAATTTTGTGGTCTATTTACACCATAAAATTCTCTCCTAATAAATAATTTCTTCAATAGTGAATGACATTTATAACAGCAACTAACTCGAGATCATGCATCGGTTAGTTCTTCTCATGTGATCTCAACTAATCAGGCTCGTATTCCAGGACTCGTTACTCATGCATCAGAAATGATTCTAACATGATACCAGATGTGTCAAAATTCACAGTTTATCTCATGCCTGGCTCTAGAATAATCAAAATTAGTGATGAATTCAGACACCCTTTTAACTTCAAAAAGGATATCTCATAGGTATCTGACCATAAAAACTTAACAACCTTTTTAGTTAATCTTGTAATAGGTGATTATAATCAGGATAATTCCTATATGAAATTCCTGTAATAATTGGATAGCCTCAAGAAACTATGTATTTCAAATAAATTATTGGGATTCTCCTAGGAAACTATATCTATCGCATTCTTTAGGTCTACTGACACTCTTGTTTCTAAAATAATATGATCCAATAAATGAATATTATCCTTCCATAAGTGGAACTTTGTGAGCTTAGAATATAATTGGTGCTCTTTCAGTGTATCCAAAACAATATTAAGATGTTTTAAAAGGTCTTGTTGAGTTTTTGAATACATCAAGATATCATACATTAATACCACCACAAATGAATCCAGATATGGATAGAAAACTTGGTTCATCTATGCCATGAAAACTATTGGTGAGTTCGTGATACTAAACAGAAAAACTAGATACTCATATAGACCATACCTTCTATGAAATGGTGTAAGATTTATGTCTAAAGGTAAAACACATACCTAGTGATAACCAGACCTCAAATAAATCTTCGATAAAACCTAATATCCATGGATTTTCTCAAAGAGATCATATATCTGTAATAAGGGATACTGATTCTTAACTGTCAATTAGTTAAATTTTCAATAATCCATTCATAAATTAATGGTTTTATTTTCCTTTTTCACAAAAATGATTGGAGAACCCCATGTAGAAGTACTGGGTTAGATAAAAGCATTTATTTTAAAGTCCTCTAGCTATCTCTTTAACTCTTTCAACTTTGTAATAGCCATCCTATAAAGAGGAATCGATATTGGTGTAGCCCCTTCTACTAACTCAATGGAAAAATCTACCTCTCTCTCAAAAGGTAAACTTGAAAATTCATACATGAAAATGTCCCTAAAATGATCAACCACTGGAGGGAAGTCCTATAGATTCATTCTCTAATCATCCATATACAAACTAGTAATATGGGATTTCATTTTGACTAGTCTAAGTTTATCTGGTCGAGCTCTACCTGCCTAGACATCCCATTCACCCTTGTGAATAAAAACCCCACCCTATGATGATGTGAAATTCTCCCTCCAATTATATAAATCAATATGGTCATGGTAAGAAACTATCCATTCCATCCTAAGTATAAAATTAAACCCTATCATCTTGAAGAAGATGAGATCCTATATGAAGTGACACTTACCTAACATAATGGGGAACTCCCTATACTAGAATACACCCTCTATTATGATCCCCAATAGAGTATCAAAAGTCATAATTCCATCATAAAACTAAACAATGATCCCAAGGACCTCCACAACATGTACAGATATGAAGCTATAAGAAGAACCTATATCGAAAAGAGAAGATACTAGAGTAGAGGATTATAAGATCATACATCTCACCATAGATGTCTCAACGCTCTTCCCCTCAGGTGTAGTCTATACTAAGTATATCTAACCTAAACCTCATCCCTAAGAAACAACCTCACTACCCGAATTAGGATCACTCTACTGTTGTGGTACAACTAGTGCTTGGTTGCCTCATCCATGACTACCACCTTGTCTCGAATGACCAACACTACCCCATATCCTAGCCTGATGTGGATATGTGAATATTGCTCCTGAAACTAGAGTCAAATTTGATCCCCTTACACTGAATGTTGGAGGGAATTTCCTACAAAATAGTTTTACATGTCATATCCTTTCACATGATCAGCACTCAACTAGGTCTCTATCACACTAAATCCTCATATGTCCCTATCTCCCATAATAAAAACTAAAGATAAAAGTAACAATACCCACACTCTGTCATGTATTCCCTTCATGAGAAGCCTCAAAATGGTGATTTCTATTAGTTAACATTTAACCACTAGATTGACAGGATGAACTTCCCTACTATATACCCCCAGATTCCCTCAGGTTTTATTCAGTGATAAGCACCTGATTCACTATCTCTATAATGGTAGTCAATCAAAAAATTTTGAACTGTGATCAAATGAAATTCTTGATACCTTCCTCTAAGAATATCTCCCTTGATGTCTCATCAACAAGTTAATTTTGTGAAAATGCTAAAGATATTTGAAACATACCAAATACTACATAATGTCCATCGCACCCTACTTCAAATGCATAAAATCCCTGGCCTGCTCAGCCCATAAAGTCTCAAGAAAGAAATAATCATAAAACCAATATTGGAAATACCTCCAAACCATATCCTAAAGTGTATCATCCTAGTTCAAAAACATCCCACCAGCACTTATCTTCTCCCTAAATTATATATGTCACGAGATTCACTCTCCTTTTAGGAGATGTCTCTAGATGCTTGAATATCGATAAAGTAGTATCAATCCATATCTAAGCAGCTTGTGGACTACCATCCCCCTAAAATGTGGGTGGATTCTACTATTGGAGAACACACGTCAACTCTTCCATAGATGAGGTATGATGAAGGTATCCCTAAATGGTCTGTATAAATCTTAATAAACCTTTGCAGAGCTATGAATCGACACTCATATCTAGTACAATAGGTAATGCTACAAGAGGCAGTACTAGAGGTTCATCTGGTGTCTCATGACTAACCACCTCCAAAGCATGATCATTTCCACCCTACTAGAGCATGACTAGAGGACGTTTTTTTGGAATTCCTATACAATTCCAATAACACACCTTGGAAAAATTTTGGTAAAGTCCAGATTGGAGATAAAAGCATAGGACAGGTTGAGGTATTCCTATAAAAAATTCACACCCTCTATTTTCTCTTAAATACAAGACATGGAAAAAGGAATTGTCATAAAAATAAATAGAGACACTACCTACTACCTACTCTAAATTCGGGTATGGGTCATGCTCTCTATTTCATGTCATGGGTCTCAATATATAGACTATATAGTTTAATTGAAAAATTCATTTATTGATGGCCTTTCCATTTTATAATTTTAATTTCATTTAAATTCAAATTTTTTTATAATTGTTTTTAAATAGTTGAACCAAATGGATCACAACTTTCAATCTATAAGGAACCATATATCTTATAAACTAAAGTGTGGAATCTATTTAATCCCAACCATAATAAATTTCAGTCTATGTGAATAATGGCACATGACTCAACATGCCATGATTGAATGATTAGGGTGTATGTTGTAACATATGCAGGAAAACACTATTTAGGTTATGGTAAGCACTCAAAGTACCAATTATGTTTCTTAATTTCTTGTAATAACATTAGTCGATAAAAATTTTATAACAAAAGTCACACATCATAAATGTCATTCAATCAAGCAATGCATCCTATATGGCATGTCATATTCATGGCATGTGAATCCTATAATGTTCCTAAAATGATGAATGATCTATACTTACTTACCATATCAGACCAAGGATAAAATAAAATTCCTAAATCATAGTAATAATAACATAAAAAATCATATGCATCACCCAATGGTGGAATCAAATCTGTATGTGGGCTAGCTACTCTCAGGCACAACTCATTACCAAATTCCACTTCATTCCTAATATCCTATCTATTATATCAAAATATTAAATCCATAAAAAACCCTATGATACTACTTTGTAATGTCCAAACCCAGGAGACAATTGAATAGTGCCTCGAGCCGGTGGGTCACATGTCCTCAAGTGCGCCTCCTAGTATTCCAGAGTCTACCGAATAGAAGTGAGGGTCTAAGGTGGTACGTTGGGGAGAATACACCCTTATGATCAGAGTAATGAAGTGGTACAATAAAATAAATCAATAAAAAAGGCATAATATAAATTAGTATCAGTGGTAAATAAATACCCAGATAATAGAAATAATAAACATATAGAAGACTGTAGCAGTATTGTAGTGGTACTATAGCAGTGGAGGAACTGTAAAAATAGTAGGCACTATAGTAGCGGCAGAGACTGTAGCGGTGGAGGTTACTATACAGTTCTATAGCAGGCAGGATACTGTAGCATTACTATTCACATAATGGGCCTTAGACCAAAAATGCGGGCCTACGTGCCATGTAATGGGCTACATGCCCACTGGGCCTTCAGGCTATGTAATGGGTCTCCCTCTACCTAGTCAAAAGTAGTATTTTCTTTTCTTTAATAATAAATTGAGACTTTGACCCCAACCTTTTAAAAAAAATAAGACAAAACCAATGTCATGTACAATATGATGATCATGTCATGTCTCTATAAAAAATGGAAGGAAATACATATAAATAGGAATCTATTATAATACATGTATAAAAAGTACAAAATGACCAAAAAGAAACTATCTTAAGGTAGAATCATGGTTATAGATTGGTCTTGTGCTCCCCTATTCCTAATAAATGATCATAATCAAGCATCATAAATTGGGAGTTTTCCTCGGTTCCTACCTGTATCCATGAATTTTGTTTGGGTACCCAATGGTGGACCAAATAGAGTGTGAGATAACACTCAGTATTCCACCACCAATGGTTTCTATAACATGTTTGTTCTATGTATAAACAATTAAGTAGTGTTCAATATATCACAAGTATAATAAATGAATAAGCAGAAGTAAAATGCCCAGCCAAAAAACTATGATCAAACACCCATATCAGGTCTATCTGTAAATAATTATAAACATACACTACAGCCTATACTGATTAATCTAGTGTTATACCCCAAGGGTTAGATCCAAGGTATAAAGACGAAGGCATTCTCATCATGTCAAACCTATATAAGCTGGATCCAAGGTATTAACAACCAAGGAATCCTATTGATTACTAGGATCATATCCATAGAAACTTGTTAATGACTTGGGAGGAACCCAAGAAGCATGTCCAAAAAGCATATCCAATGTTTTATAAGAAACTCAGATCCAAGAAGTAGAAATTTCTTTGGCATCTAATGTAAACTGGATCCATAGAGTATAAATAGACATGGAATCCTATAGAATGAAGATCCAAGTAGTAGAAATTTCCAAGGAATACACTACCATAATCAGGATCTATGGAGTATAATTTTTTTTGGAATCTAATGGAATCAGGATCCTAGGAGTAGAAATGTCCGAGTAATCCACATATAATAAACATTTACATTCCATTTCATAATTATAAACAATCTATGAATTCATCCAACCCATTAAAATATATATATATATAATCCATTTAATCATTTAAATAATTTCATAACATGTCATTACATGGAAAGGGGACATAAAAATTCTACTACAATTAATTCAATTTTTATTAAGGCTCCCATTAAAATTGGTAAAATCAGACACACCCAACGAGTGGTATAACATATGAAATATACATGAAAACACCCCATGGGTGGTCCAGGTTGAGGTGAATGGCCTCTAACTATAAAATGGTACTAGTGAGAAACGTAGATAGGTCCCAAAAAAATTAATCAAGACAATCATTTAATTTTAGGGGGAACACTGGAAATCCCATCATGTAGCATAGGGGAAACAAGGCATATGAAACACCAAAATTTGAGGGAAAGTTATAGACCACCTACCATATATCCATGGTAGAACACTCATCTAGTATCATATCCTAACTTGATCCAAATTTGAAGAAATTATAAGAAAGGGATATTACCCAATAAATGGGTCATATTAGCTTGCACTAAAATAACTCTATTGATATGAAGACAAATGAAGAAAGTTGCAAGATGAATGAATAACTCATTAGTGTGGATATAATGAGATTAATGGTGTTTGAATCGATCATAGTATGGAATAATCGAATAAAATCCTATGATAAAGTCTTAATAAGCTCTAAAAATAGTCAAGGAGTATATCTACAAGAATGAGGAGGGAATATAAATTAGGTTATAATAATTTTTAAGGGAAAACTGGTAATTTCACCCAAAAACACTTGGATCGCATGGTTTGGATGCACAGTTCGCCAAAATATGCACCAATTATGCACCCCTCACTACCTCAACAGGGATATTTCATGGTTTATGGTAATGGTTTGGGAAATTGTGTGAAAACCATGATGCACACATATGTTAAAAACTACAGAGCTTCCCACATGGGCGTATGGCCCTAGGAAAACATTTAGGGAAAACTGTGTAACCTTTTCTCCTCTCTATCCAAACTCATATAGTTTACTCAAACCATTCATCTTGGGTAATATGATTTTTAGTAACCATGCATCCCATATTCCTTTTCCAAAAACCTAAGCTTTGGGCTCTGAATAAGCCTCATACACCCCCCCCCCCCCCCCCGAAACTTTCATGAACTCAATAGAAATTCAAATTAGGTAAAAACAAGAAATTAAATTGAAATTAAAAAGATATATACCTTAAAGAAAAATCAAGGATATTAATAATTCAATACCACCTAAGAAGGGGTATAACTCACCATGAAACCTAGGTCATCTATATCTCTAAAACCTGTGTTGTGTACTCAACTCAGGGGAATCATCTATCAGTACCTCCGAAGCCAAAAGCTGCTCCACAGAGAAGGATGGTCTCCAACACAACCATTTGATCAGTCAGGGTATACACAAGCTACAAAATATGAACCACTACCTTGAGTCAAACCTCTACTACCAGAGGGTCTATCTCATCATGGAACCTTAGTGGTCTCTATCGTTGGAACTTGTGTAATGTGATAAGCCTATGTATACCATCACCTTTCCCTTCTAGAGATATCAATAGATAAACATGTGGATGATCATATTCCAAATCTAAAAAAGGATCCATTTGATACTCAATAGGTGGTATAACTACTTAGTTCCCTCCTAGAGAAAACACCTCGTGGGTGAGTCCCTAAAATGAGGCCTCATCTCTCAACCAGTCATTTTCATGGAACTGTCTCAAAATCCTAGCTAGATTTCATCGTGAAGTCATATTAAAAGTTATAAATACATACCATAGTCAAAGAGAATATTTGGGTATCTGACTCAAGAAGTAAAATAAAAGGACTCAATCCTATATGATGCATATACCATTGATCCCTGCAACTAATGTCTTGGTATGCTGAGTCGACAAGCAGGTAGTTAGAGTCCTAGTGTATGGATATGTCAGTGCTGCACCAACATTGGGTTCCATGACCTGAAATCTACACTCAAAACACTTTGAAATTATTAACCTAAGTCCCAACCAAATCCTCATCATGGGTATAACTTCAAACACCAACCCAAGGATGAACCTAAACCTCAAACCTAGGTAGTTTCATAAGACTTCAAACTGGGTATTCCCTCTAATACCAATCTGTCATGATCCAACCCACTAGGGAATGCCTGGACAATTGAAGGCCAATCCACAACTACCCCAATATCACCTCCATAATCTAGGGGCTTATGACAAGTTCTTAAATGCATAACTAAAATGGTAAGTCTTTTCCTAATGTATATGTATGCACACGCCCAACTGCCTCCAAATAGAAGTGTAAGGAAATTATAATAAAATGCGGTAACATCTAGCATAAAATTCATATATGTAATAACCTATAGGGAATAAAAAAGTGTATGATAGTGTAATATGAAAAATAAATTTGAAAAATACATGGTCAACTAGAAAATATATCCCAAAATGATAACAATTGCAAAATAAATATTGAGAGAGATCGGCTCCAGATCTCCAAGCCCTGACCACCATATATAGTCAAATACACCCAAGTATCCCTATGATACTCTAAAATCATCTCCAACCTATCTTTCGTCTTCATGAGACACAACATGTGTGGGAAAATCCCATATATATGTGATTATATACATACCTAGTAGGAATCCCCAAAAACTTAAGAGGGAGCGATATAAGACATGATATAAGTAGTCATATTATCACAATGAAGGTATGTCAATAAGTATATGAGAAAAAAACATAATGAAAAACCCATATTTTCTCAATAAGAATCCAAAATGAGAGATAAAGGTGATCTTAATCTCCATAGCCCAACTAAGAATAATTATTTTGCCTGCAGCACTAAAAAGAGACCATTTCTGATGCTCAGTATCTTGTGCATCCATCCGAAAAAACATCAATGTCGAGCCACACCTTTCCACTATGTTGCATAGTAAAGGGGATATAGTCTCTAGATAGAGGACTCATTACCTAATACAATAGTAGGGTTTCACTCAATAGATAGAGGAATCATGCCCTGATACCATGGGAGGGGGCCACTCAGAAGGTAGATAGAGAACCCATGACCTATCCTAATTGAAGTGTGTCACTCTAATGGTCAAGGAACCATTCTATGACTCTATAGGAGGGTGCCACTCTGATGGTCTCTAGATAACCCATTACATGCCCCAGTAGGAGGGTTTCACTCTAATGATCAAGGACCTACCCCTGAATTCATATAAGGGTGCCACTCTGATAGTCGATAGAGGACTCATGTCATCCTAGCAAGAGGGTTCCACTTTATTGGTCGATAGAAGACTCATGCCTTATCTCAATGGGAGGGTTAAAATCTAATGGTCAAGGACTCATTCCATAACTCCACAGGAGGGTGCCACTATGATATTCAATATAATACCCATTCCCTATCCTAGAAGGAGGATGCCACTCTAATGGTCGATAGAGGACTCATGCTCTATCCCAGAAGGAGGGTGCCACTCTAATGGTCGAGGACTCATGCCCTAATTCTGTATGAGGGTTTCAATTTAATAGTTAATAAAGGAACCATACACTACCCCAATAGGAGAGTTCTACTCTAATGGTTGATAGAGGACCCATTCCTTTTCCCGGTAGGAGGGTTTCATTATACTGGTAGATAGAGAATTCATATCCTTTCCCATTAGGAGGGTTCCACTCTAATCTCTCTAATTATTCTCCTTAATCTTTTCCATCATCGAGCATCGTTTAAAGAAGCATTACGCCAGTAAAATCTCACATCATATCTCAAAATCCACTATTAAGTCCACCGCCGCATTCTACGTGGAAAAAAACTTAGGCTGGGCTACTCACGGCCTAAAATATGAGTTAAGATAAAGAATATATAAGAGGTATAAGTTTCATAAAAAGCACATAGAATGAGAGGGACCCACACAGCATGTGTCCCCACTCCTCTACCTAGTCATGTCCCCTCTAGCACATGGATTTATGACCATGTAGTTCTACACAGCATAGGGTACCACAGGACATATCTCAGCCAAAAGCTTTATAAACACGCAAGCCTCATCATCAGTCTGATGAGATAAAATTTAAAACCACTTATATATTACCACAAATGTCCATAGATGGATAAATTAATTACACCATTGAAATTCTCATGTAAAAACACATTGGATGGGCTATTTACTTGCCCAAATTAGACACTCAATGAGAAAGACTCATTTCATTATATAACACACGAACAGTGTTTCATGGACCCTACCCATGAGTTAGAATTAAATTGTCAATATTGGTCTTAAAATGATTTTCTCAATGTTAGGTTCACTCTTCTACTGACAGAACATAAATCTGACATTTTATGAAGAAGTTACAGCTGGATTAAGGTTTTAAGAACAAAAATAAATAGTCATAATATTTTTTTTATTTTTTTATCCTTATTCAAAGGGAGAGATGTGCATCCCCCTCCTCATGTGTTATATGCACTCAATCTCACCATTTAAGGTGCCTACTTTGTTTCTTCTTCTTTTTATCATTTTTATTATTATCGTTAATATTTATTCAAAATCAAAGGAGTAAATCTACACCTTCATCTCCAAGGTCCCACATCCCAACTACGGAGGCTCCTCCAAACCCCCATAATTAATTTAAAACCATTTAATTTTTATTATAAACCACACATACATTTTTTAATGTTATTATTGTTATTAAAAATAATAATAACATTCACCATGTTGATAGCATCTGACCACCATCACACCCACGTTGAGCAGCCTCCATCATGACACCTCACACATGGCCTCTTCTCAGAATCAATCTCGCCGCACTGCTTGTTATCATCATGCATAAACCATGAAAAAACAAGGATTATCGACCTGATCCTGAACCACCTTTGGTCACTCGTTGTTCTCTTCACACCTTGATCGTATCCTCTATCCCAAACCCACACCTACAGTACCAATCTGGTTCATTCACAAAACCTCATTTTACCTGTTCATAAATACATCCACAAATTGTTGATCTACATGTCATATGTGCTACTGAAATGTATCCATGGGTTCAATCATGCTTAAACCTTCCTCGGAAAAGTTGAATTGTGTCCATGTAGCCCAACAGTGAAGAACACAATGAATGGAGAGGGGAAAGGCACAAGAACAAATTGAATCATCATTGTCCAAGAATTATTAGAAAAAAAATTATATAATTGAGGTAATAACATGTAAAACAAGGTAATAATTATACCGAATCAATATAATCAATAAATATTATAGGGGTCATGCAAAGAATAATTATTGCAGATCAAAAGTAGATAAAATCCATGCTCAATATTTTAATCAAAAGGGTTAGAAACCACAATTGATGATTACTACCTCGATTATGGATCGGACATTGGTGAAGAATACATTTTTTAGAAATGAATGTGATTATCCCACTATTATTTTCATTTATATCACTATTATCCTCAATTTGATCATCGTTTTCATTTGATGTCAATCCACCAATGAAGAATGCTCTCCTCCTCCTATTAGATATATAAAGGGATATATGGATAACCCTTGACAAACTATAATAAGAGGGTATTTATATAATATTTAATTATTTCATTTAATAAAAAAATATTTAATTATTTTAATTAATCGTACTTGCCAATGATTTCCTCATCTGAATGTCTTGCGCCAACCAACTTTTTGACGCACCTAGGATAAACCTCATGTTCCAGATTCAACTGTGGTCTCATATTTCAAATAAAAGACTCCATTAGAGATATATTTCAGTTTTTCATTAAAACTATGGGCACTCTATATAAAAAATATTGAATATTTTTATACAATTAATTCTGGGCTCATCAGGCCATGAAATCACACACTATCTCAACACCTGGATTTGAAAATATTTCTAGGAATATTCAAAATCCTTATATAGAAAAACCATATTCTCTATATAATACATGGGTAAAAGTTAATCTAAACAAAAATAGGAGAATATTAAAAAAATTGAAAATATTTTAAAGAAAACATGGATATGGAAGAAAAATGTTCTTGACTAAAGAGGAAATAAAATCTGTTTTTCTTAAAACCATTTTCTTAATCATTTTAAGTACTGAAGAGAAGAAAATTGTATTATTATATGAAAATTGAATTAATATAAATATTAAAAGAAAATAAATGAGATTAATTATAGGTATATCATGAAATTTCATCATCATAAACTTAATCAAAAATAATACTGATAAATAATGATATTGTCACATAAATCTCTTTCTAATTTAATAACTTTCAAATAAAAATCTCATAAAAGAGATAATATTATATGGATATATAAATAACCATAATTTTCATGATAAGGATCATGAAATAAATTCATGTGAATTATATTCACCACATAAAAGAAACAAGTGGTGAATATGGAATGTGTCTCACAAAAAAATTTAGACAAAAATCTCTTTCCTAAAATTTTAATTTCTTTGAAAACACTCTAACATCATGTATAATAAATTTAAATTTATTATAATTATATAAAATAATAATTTACATGATTATAATGTTGGGCGGAGAAAAAAAGGAGTGATGGCAAGAGGGGGGTGAATTGCCTTTTAAAAATTAATTAACAAATTAAAAATCAAAGTGAAAGTGCATCGGAAATAAAGAGGCAAGACACAAGAATTGATAACGGAGTTCGGCCTAAAACCCGGCCTACGTCTCTGCTCCCAACTCAACCGTTGAGAGATTTACTACCGCTTGCTTTTCAATGGTTGTAGCAAGAAACCCACTAGCCTTTTTACAGGTGAAGGCTAGCTCACCTATTACAGCTTGCTTTTTAATGGTTTGAGCAAGAAACCCAGTAGCCTTTTTACGGGTGAAGGCTAGCTCACCTTTGACTCAAGCCTTTTAAAAGTAAAGTCTTGACTAACCTCTTCACACCTTAAAGGTGGTGTGAAAACCCAAATGAAAAGAGGAATGAAAGAGATGGGGGTTTGTAGGCACAAACCCAATTTGATGCTCAAAATGAATAAAACTAGAAAAACCGTAATTGTGGAGAACCCTTGGGCGCCAATGGATGATTGGAGTTGAAGACGTGCACTCCCAAGCTTCTATGGTGGTTCTCCTTGGATGTGGAATTGGATTGGAGCAGTTGGAGTTCCTTGGAAGAATCCGTCGGAGGTTCGCCAAATGATGGAAAATATGTCCCGTGGGCTTCCGTACATGTGTCTTTTGTTCCGGGGCTTCAAGGTCCTTTATTTATAGAGGGGGAACCCTTATATGGCCGTTGGAGGCCTTTGGAGCCGTTGGAGAGGCTTTCGGAGCCGTTGGAGGCCAAGTGGACAGGTTGGTCAAAAGCCCAACGGCTAGTTTGACTGGCTCCACCGGCTGACCGGTGCTGAGCCACCGGTTGGCCTGTGTGTGCAAAATGGAGGAGGGCTTCTGTCCAGGCACCACCGGCTGGCCGGTGAGGAAGCCACCGGTTGGCCAGTGCTGAGGCAGTAGCAACTACTGTGCTGGCTGGGTGCCACCGGCTGACCGGTGCTGAGTCCACCGGTTGGCCGGTGCTGAGGCAGTGGCTACCTCTTCTGTCTGGACTCCACCGGCTGGCCGGTGCTGAAGCACCGGTTGGCCGGTGCTCTGGATAGTGAGGAGACTCTCTGCCCAGGCACTACCGGCTGGCCGGTGCTGAGCCACCGGTCGGCCGGTGCACATGAAAACAGTGCACTTTGCTCCTTTCTTGGCTTCAGCTTGCTTGGCCCAATTCCTTGATAACCTGAAATGATTCCTATCATCCAAAAACATTTGAAAGAGGATTAGATAAATAAGTGAGTGATTGTGATCATGAAAATCAAACCACGAGGGGTACGAGAGGTACAACAATCTCCCCCTATTTTGATGATCACAATCACTAAAACAAACAATGTAGAAAATGAAATGAAAAGCTTGAATTGAATATTTCGAAATGAAAATTTTGATACCAAGTGTTGAAATTGAAAGTTTGAATTGAAAGAATTGAATAAGAATTTGAATACACAAAAAGGCTTAAGCGATCCTAACTCCCCCTAAATAAAAACAACAAATCACCGGGGAGAGGTATTTGAAACCGAGACAGATTTTGGTCCGGTGAGACTAGCTAAAAGGGATTTTTCAATCCATACTTGTCTTGTGGCGGGTCTTCTACTATAAAATTCATCATTGAAGAAAATAGTTTTGGGTCTACCATACCGGGAATTTTTGCAATTGCACTCATAAATTAAGTGCCCAGATTTTTTAAATAATTGCAAAATTTAAATTGAGAGCTCCCCCTTACAAAAATAGTGGGTGCATGGGAAGAGGAAGCTTGCTTGGAATAGCCAAGCCCTTGGGTGGTCCTAGATATGCGTTGGGAACCTAGCAAATTGTTCAAATTTTGTTCCCCTTGGGTGAACTTGGCTAGAGTCTCCCTTAGATCTTTGATGGTTGATTCCATGGAATCAACATCGGGAAGGTTTTGGATTTTGAGGGTCAACTCTTCCTTCTCTTTGAGAATTTGTTCTTTTTCGGAAGAGACTTTTTTGAAATTCTTTTTTAAAGCAACAAATTTGGAAGAAAGTTCGTGAAAACCTTCCTCCAATTGATCTCTTGCATGTTGGAGATCCTCATAGGATAAATGATTAAAAGAATTTGAAGAACAAGAGGAAGAGGAGTCGGAAGATGTTACCTCATGAAATGCCATTAGGCACTTGTTACCATTGTTGCTTGAGGAGGAGGAGGAGGATGATGTGGAGCTATCACTCCATGTGGCCTTGAAAGCCTTCTTCTTTTCCTTTTGCTTGGCCTTCTTCTTTTTGAGTGGACAATCGGGCTTGTAATGGCCTTTCTCGCCGCACCTGTAACATGTTACCTTGGGCTCGGATTTTTCGTTGGATTGAGCCTTGCGGGATTTCTTCTTCTTGTGCTTCTTCATGAACTTGTGCATCTTGCGGGAAAGATTCTCCATTTCGGAATCGCCGCTTGAAGAGGAAGACGATGAGGAGGATGAGCTTTCTTCTTGTTGAACTTTGAAGGCGATGTTCTTTGGAACTTTGATCGGTTTGCCTTCTTTTTCAGCTTGCCTCCTCATGGTGATCTCATAAGTCATGAGGGATCCAATGAGCTCTTCAACCGGCATATTCTTTATTTCCTTTGCTTCTTGGATTGCTGTTACTTTTGGAGCCCATGAGCTTGGTAGGATCCAAAGGATCTTCTTGACCATCGTTTCTGCAGAAATATTATCTCCAAGATACTTTCTACCATTGCAAACGTCAGTAAATCGAGTAAACATATCAGAAATAGATTCATGTGGGTGCATAGAAAATGACTCAAAATCTTGATGATACATGTCTAATCGAGTATCCTTGACTTTGTTAGTCCCCTCATGGGTAACTTCCAAAAGTTTCCAGATTTCGTGTGAGGAGGTGCATGTGGAAACTCGATTGAACTCATTACGGTCAAGGCCGCAATGTAGAGCATTCATGGCTTTGCCGTCAAGCTCGAAATTTTTAATATCGGCTTGGGTCCATTTGGATTCATCGGGGGAAGAGAGAGTGTAACCTTGCATAACAATTTTATAAATGGGATAACCTATGCTTCTAAGAAAAGTGGTCATGCGGGTTTTCCAATAGTTATAGTCGGTTCCATCAAAAAATGGAGCACGACCCAAAGAATAGCCTTTGGGGGCGAAAGACGTTGAAGCCATCACAAAGGATCTTAAATTTGAAACCGGTGAAGGTATTACTCAAATTTTTCCTCTGATACCAATTGTTGGGCGGAGAAAAAAAGGAGTGATGGCAAGAGGGGGGGTGAATTTCCTTTTAAAAATTAATTAACAAATTAAAAATCAAAGTGAAAGTGCAGCGGAAATAAAGAGGCAAGACACAAGAATTGATAACGGAGTTCGGCCTAAAACCCGGCCTACGTCTCCGCTCCCAACTCAACCGTTGAGAGATTTACTACCGCTTACTTTTCAATGGTTGTAGCAAGAAACCCACTAGCCTTTTTACAGGTGAAGGCTAGCTCACCTATTACAGCTTGATTTTTAATGGTTTGAGCAAGAAACCCACTAGCCTTTTTACGGGTGAAGGCCAGCTCACCTTTGACTCAAGCCTTTTAAAAGGAAAGGCTTGACTAACCTCTTCACACCTTAAAGGTGGTGTGAAAACCCAAATGAAGAGAGGAATGAAAGAGATGGGGGTTTGTAGGCACAAACCCAATTTGATGCTCAAAATGAATAAAACTAGAAAAACCGTAATTGGGGAGAAGCCTTGGGCGCCAATGGATGATTGGAGTTGAAGACGTGCACTCCCAAGCTTCTATGGTGGTTCTCCTTGGATGTGGAATTGGATTGGAGCAGTTGGAGTTCCTTGGAAGAATCCGCCGGAGGTTCTCCAAATGATGGAAAATATGTCCCGTGGGCTTCCGTACATGTGTCTTTTGTTCCGGGGCTTCAAGGTCCTTTATTTATAGAGGGGGAACCCTCATATGGCCGTTGGAGGCCTTTGGAGCCATTGGAGAGGCTTTCGGAGTCGTTGGAGTCCAAGTGGACAGGCTGGTCAAAAGCCCAACGGCTAGTTTGACTGGCTCCACCGGCTGACCGGTGCTGAGCCACCGGTTGGCCGGTGTGTGCAAAATGGAGGAGGGCTTCTGTCCAGGCACCACCGGCTGGCCGGTGAGGAGGCCACCGGTTGGCCGGTGCTGAGGCAGTAGCAACTACTGTGCTGGCTGGGTGCCACCGGCTGATCGGTGCTGAGTCCACCGGTTGGCCGGTGCTGAGGCAGTGGCTACCTCTTCTGTCTGGACTCCACCGGCTGGCCGGTGCTGAAGCACCGGTTGGCCGGTGCTCTGGATAGTGAGGAGACTCTCTGCCCAGGCACTACCGGCTGGCCGGTGCTGAGCCACCGGTCGGCCGGTGCACATGAAAACAGTGCACTTTGCTCCTTTCTTGGCTTCAGCTTTCTTGGCCCAATTCCTTGGTAACCTGAAATGATTCATATCATCCAAAAACACTTGAAAGAGGATTAGATAAATAAGTGAGTGATTGTGATCATGAAAATCAAACCATGAGGGGTATGAGAGGTACAACATATAATATCATATATGATCCTATTATAACATTTAAATAACCATTTATTAATATTTATTTATTAAAATCATCATTTCTGAGTACTAATTGTTTCGTTTTTCTTTAGAGTTTCAGTTCAACGGTTCTAGTCCATGTAATTTTATCATTGTTCCATAATCTATATAATATTATTAATAATATAAATATAATATGTATTAATTATATATATATGGTTTTATCCATTAAAAGTTGGATATAGAAAAATTATTTACATTGTTCATGGATATGGTAGGCTGTACATACTCATGAACGTTGTTTTCACTTCTCGAATAACGGAGTAAAATAAAGGTAAATAATAATTTTCCTATAAATAATCATTATTTTATCATATATATTCATTAAATATATCCTTTTTACAATATTTTTAAATCATAAATGAAAAACAAATCATATCTCTTTATTGAGGTGATAGTTCACACGTACACACAAGTGACATTGTTGTTTTCCAACGGATGAAAAGGTAAGAAGGTAGATATGATATTATAATTAAAGAACAACAAATATATCATAAATATAATATATAAAAATTAAATGAGTCAAAATAACCATCCATGAAATATGGTTATGGAAAATTAATTGTACTACTATATGGAGGCGGTAGTCCACAAATACGCATGGGTGATATTTTCACTTCCCATTTGATGGAAAAAGAGTGATTAATGGTGGTTAAATAATCATAATAAAATTTTAATATATTTAGTATACTTAATTTTTTATTATATTATGAATACATATTTATAATAGGTATAAGATAAAATAAATTGAAAGAGGTTGGGTAGGATAATTACCTCTCCTTCAGTAGGCCTCCTTTAGATCCCATTTTAATGACCCTGGGAGTAGTTTTTTTTAAGAAAAATTCACCTGATCCATGTATAGTGAATTTTATAATATAATTTGGTAGGGATTGGTTATTATAAATGGCATAAAGTGGGTTAAAGAAGATAAATGATAAGTTCCCTTTTATAATTGGGGTAGGGTACACACATGAAATTTCTTAAAAGATTAAAATATAAGAAATTCATTCTCATGAAAAATGATTCCAAATAGGTATGGCTTGGAATTTATGATAGGATGAGGTATAAATGTGTAAATATGATAGGATTTATAAAATTTTAATTGTAAAAATTACCCCTATCTATTTTTTACCCCTAGTAAACTCGTTTTGACCTTAACTATAGTAATGACTTTTTCAATCATAATGGATTATAATTTTACTTATAAGGTAAAAAATGGATCATAAATGGAAAAGAGATGAAATTTTTTACCATTTATAATCTTACTTGAAACCTTCCTATATTTTTATGTTTTTTGAATAATTTAATTAAATATTATTTTTCATAAAATGTCATTTTTTTCATTTTTGACACAATTCTTTTAATTTGACTTTAAAGCCATCAAGATAAAAAATTAATTTTAATATAAAATATTTAACCATAAATTAAAAAAAAAGTATTAACTATAAAATTCATGTTATTCTATAATAAATCCAAAAAATAATACTTTTTATGTTTTTAAAATCATTTACTTTGACTTTTCTACTGCTTGCACAAACACTGTGGCAGTGTTGTGTAAGCATTTTAGGTAATTATATCCTTAATAAAGATTAAAAAATAAATTACCATCATAAAAAAATGAAGTTTAAAATAAACTTTTTTATTATTTTATAACATATTATTATCTCTATGTGAACATATAAAATAAATTTAAATTAAGAGAGTTATATATTGTAATTTTCTTTAGTTAAAATAATATATATGTCATTATAAAGGAAAAATGACACCAAAATTCCATATATTCAAATCTCAGATGAATATGGTTAGATAAATCTAATAAAATTAAATAAATTAAAGTTTTTGGTTGATTTTGAGACCCTATATCAAGGTTTTAACTCTATTTTACACATTTTACCCTTACAAAGATGACAAATATTTACCATGGTTACTATTTATAATGACCAAAAATAAAAGGGACCTATTTAAAAATTTCAAATCTATTGGTTCAAAATATTGTATCCATTTTTTAATATTAAATCTCTATAATTTTTAGAAATAAATTTTATTATAAATGTGTAAAACATGATGAAAAACGGTTTCTAGACAAATTTATTTTTAAGCATAAAAATTAACTTATAACAAAACCATGAATATTGATAATTAAAATTGAATTAATTAGATTGATATAAATAAAATGGATCATATTCCACTTTAATACTAAATGAAAAATATAATGGTTCTTTAAAATTACTTTATTTAATGAAAAGAAATGAGTGTTTGAAAAAATGGTATATTTTACTATTCATTGAAAAATCAATCATTTTAGAAAAATCTCAAAATTTCAATCTAAGTTAGTTTTGATAATATGATTTCAAAAAATATTTTAATTTTATAAAATATAATTTCTAAAAGTGTCAGAAATTAATGATAATTTCTACATACAAAACTCAATAAAAACACTTTTGAAGAAAATGCATTTTTAAAGCATAAAATGACTTCACAAAAAAATTAGCACTTATTTATTAAGAATTAATAAATAATTTTGTATTGAGTATGAAAATTATACATTTATTTCATAATGTTTTTATTCATATTAATACCTTCCAATTCAATGGCTAGGTTATAACGGTCACATTTAAATAATAATATTTTTATAATATATCTCAACTTGTTTAAAGCTCAGTGTTGCATGTTAAGAAAGATATCGAGATTATTATTATTTTAAACTAAATTTTTGGGTTTTTACATTCTCCCCACTCCCCTATTTAAGTAAATTTTACCATCGTAATTTTATCTCGGTCATTAAAGGTTCAATATTTGAAAATACCATTATTGAAAAACTACATCGTTCAAAGAGATAATAAAACTTCCATTAAAAAGGGGAAGTTTGAAACATAAAGGTTAATGCATAATCAAGTTCCCAGATAAGGATAAAATTATATAGGATTTAAAATATATACATAAATTATAAAACTACCATCTAAGGACTAATATAGAGTGATATAAAACATGGTCGTGAGAAAGTTAATGACCACAAAACCATAAACAAAAGGGGTAAATAGTCTATCAATTCATCATAAATAATGGTAAAAGGATAAACTTTTTATTTCAATATATTTTTATAAATTTAAAGTATTAATTTAATATCAATATAGATAAGAAGATAAAATATAATTACTTGATTTATTTCCATTTCATAAGCACAATTTCATCCTTTGGTTTTGATTCTATCAATTATCAATTTATCTCTTACTCCAAGAAATGAATATTCAAGATAAAAATTCCATACCTAAAGCACTAAAATTAAATTTTAACAGATCATAATATCCATAAAATAATGACAAGTCATTCCTTTTATCTTAAAATATTTACCAAAATCAAAAATGGTTAGTATAAGTTATCCAATATGGATAAATAACACTTAAAGTTAAACTTAATCTATTTAATAAATGTTTAACCTTAAAATATTACAAAATATGTCTATATAAATACAAAATACAAAAAAAAAATTGAAATAAGGTCACTAAATTTCTGAAATCAAATTAACATTAATCCCCTAAATAAGATAAAGTATCTCTTAATGTCACATTCCAAATATGTGAATACACTGATGATTTATTCTCCTAAAAATGGTAATAACCTAAATCACCATAAAACATCAATGAAAACATACATGATTACAAAAATTAACTATCTCCTTATTCCTTAAATAAAATCATATATTATCATATAGATTTTATAAATCCAAAAATATAGTAAACTCCATCAAAAATAACATAAACCACTTTGTCATCAAATCACTAATTTGTTCCAAGGTCACCAACACTATACCATTTGCTTTATCAATATCAATCATCTATTTATATTAACTAAAAATTATTATCACAATATCGGGCACATATTAAAGTTTATCTTTCCCTTAATCGTGTGTTCCCAAAAAAATATCACCATACCACTAAATCGCTTTTCTTAGTAATGGGTACTATTCAACATATTCTTTAAAATCCTTAAAAACTATTGTGGAATAATCATTAGATGTTTCGTGATTCTTATAAACATAATATAATTAATATAACACTTCTAAAAAATAATTCTTGAATCCTAATACATAAACACTTTAATATTTTCACTTCAATGATTGAAATATCTTAAGTCCTTTATCTGGGAGTTAACCCTTGGATTAGGGAATTGACTCAGATAATTACCATGTTCTCCACATATAATACAAAGAACTATAAATGGTTCCTTAGGATGAAATTCATATACCTGTATTGAAATTTTCATTTTTCTTTATTAATTATTTGTTTTATGACCTTATTTTATATACATAAAAAAACTTCTTGTTCCTCTGAGACATTCCCTGAGTGATTCTTCCCATATAAATGACATGTAGTAAACACAATCTTATAACCTATATGGTCTTCATGAAACTCTATTTTTCTATTATTAGGTGTGTTGGGAATATCACCAAAGTTGAGATTGTTAATAATATAATTAGATATCTGATTGGGCATGATCATAAGGTTTCACATTCCATCTCATATTTCACTTGGTTTTTCATGAGGAAAATAATAAAATTGTCCTTCACATTTAGTGTTATCAAAATTACTCCTAGTTTTAGCCATTGAATAAAACCAAAAATCATAGTGTGAGTAATAATATTCATAGTGATAAATCATGAAAAATCATTCATAGGATGTCTAAATAATTACACCTTATTTTCACTCTACAAAACCCTAGGTTTAACCTAAATTATCCATGATTTTAATTTATTCAAATACTTATTAATGATTCATAAATAAAATGTGAATTAACCAAATAATATCCCTAGGGAGTACCTATCTAGGTGTGTAGTCTTAGGCCCACTCATCATGAATCAGTGATGATCGAGTTAATACCCAATCTATCCATTCATAGTTGTTAACCCTACGTGTATCTATTTCATATCCTCATCAACTTTCTAATATAAAAATAGGGATGTATTTTTAGGAAAACCACATAATCTATACCTTACAAAAAACTTCAGGATTTTATCCGTTACTTATACTTATCCCTGGGGTTTCCATAAAATTTCTCTAATACTAATATCCAAATATTGACCAAACCTTCCTCTAATCCCAACTATTGAAACCCATAATTTTCATACATAGATATTATATCTTAATAGATAAATATTCAATATAGTTTACTAATACATTCCTGATGACTATAAAGGTTTAGTGTCTTTGGAGACTGGATAAATAATATTCTTATTTAATGAAATATATTAAACATATTCTAAAAATATCTTCCCATATAGAACTCTTCTTAGGCATAACCTACTTAAAACCTTTCTTAAAAACCTGAGGAAAGGAAACATAAGAAATGGTTAGCTTATATGCTCATTAAGGGTGAAAAGGGAGATATCAATGATCACTTAATCATAAAATTAGCATAAGGGTATGAAAACATGATCTTAAGATTTGAAAATCCATACTCATTATATCATAGATCATAATCTTGAATCATGGAATAAATTTTTTCATTTAATAATTCATGAATCATAAATTAATCAAATAAAATGATCCATGAGAGTATAATATTAGAATAAGACATAAGTTTGTGGCATACACATAAGCATATAAAATAATTTCCTTAGGAAAGGAACATTTCCAAGACTCATAATTTTAACAACCCCAACTCTAGTAAACTAGATCCAGAGTCTACATTATTACATTGACATAGATAAAAGGGATATAATCCTGAAGTAATGATAAGTTTAGTAGTCTTAGAGAATTGGATACATACATGATACCCATTTTACATTGGGAATATAATATAAAACATAACATGAGAAAAAAAAATTATCCTTGAAACTCATTCAATGATTTCATTTTCATATACTGGGGAAAAGAAAAAAAATTATAGTGAGATAAAATTCTTAGTAAGGGTGCGTAAAATAGAATTTATTATGGGTAAATAAGGTATAATCAATATGTCAAGGTAAATAACTAGAAACACTTTCCATTTAATCAATAACTTGAGCACAAAATGCATCCATGGATAATATCAAAGCAATAATATCATGGATAATAATAATTGAATTCTCAATGAAGTAAATTCATAATATTAGAAATTAGGATCTTAGACATCGTGATATCTTTAACATCAAATCCTTGTGTGAGGATAGTTTAATTGATGGGTAGGTATATACCAAAAACTCATATAATTCGTCCAACTGATTTGATAATGAGACATATCGATGTATCAGGGGACATATAATACTTGGACCCACTCATCACTGCATGTATAATGCATTACTCGTATATTGAATGGAAAATTTAATTCATAAAAAATATTTCATATAAATAAATTTCTATATTGACTAAAGAATGTGAAATATCAATATTTCTTTATTCAATCAAATAAATTTCAAATTAAAACATCATATGTAGTATTGGTGTATGGTTTAAGAAATAATAATATCCATGATATAAAAAAATATATATTTATGATAAATGATCATAATAATGTGAATATTTCAAGAGAAATTTTATAACCAAAAATTAATAAAATATAAAATATGAACATCAATTCATCAGAAATATAGGTTTTATAATAAATTCATGTATTTTTTATAATAAAATAAAATGTAAGTCAAAATTTAAAATAAGTTTTCATTAAATAGATTTTATTTTTAAAATCATATAAAACTTGTATATGAAGCTAAATATCATAAAATGGTTATAGTAGTGGGAAATACCATTAGTTCCATACAAGTTAAAAAGAAATACTCATTTTGAATTTTTGTATAGAATGTCAAAAATGAAACTTTAAAAAACATTAGAAATATTCCTTGAAAACCTTGTAAATATTAAAGTATAATAAAAAATTTAATTGAAAAATCATTTGATTAAATAAAAAGGAATTTTTTCAAACAATTTTAAAAAATATGGACATGGAAGAAAAATATACCCAGTCAAAAGAGAAATAAGATCAAATTTTATATTAGAAAAATAATTGATTGATTCAAGTGTAAAAGAGGGGAAATTTATAAGAAAATATGTAAAATCCTTAAACTTATAGATGATTTGAAAATATATTTAGTTTAAGAATTAAAGATTATAAGATTACTTTAGTGAAAATAAGCGCAATCCCAAAAAAACAAGATTTTAAAATTAATTCCTACCTCTTTGGTGACTTTTTAATTAGTTAACCTTGAAAGAGTAAACATGAATTGAAATTGTTAATAATCATTAATGGATATATATTCATGTTAAATACATCAAATAGTAATCATATACACAATATAAAATTTAATAGGTCCATAATTCTAAATATATCTCAATAGAGTGGAAATTGAGATGAAATCTATTACCTCACACTTAACTTTATTTAAACATGAATTAAACTCATATATAATAGTTTTAAACATGTTATTAATTTATACCAGAACCTTATTAATATTTATAATATCATATATGATCCTCTTATAACATCTTATCACCTGTTTGTTAATAATATTTCATTATTACCATTATTTCGAGTGTTAACTACTTCATTTTCTCATGATGTTTTGTCATGGAATTTTTGGTTCTTATGAATAGGATATAGTTACATAATATAAAAATTATATTAATGTTATAAATATCATATTTAATCATTGGATACATTTTTATAATCATTACTAAAAATTGTCCATGGAAAATGAATCACATCGCTTCGTAGAGACGGTTGGTCATATGTACGCACGAGCGACATTATCATTTACTTAATGGATGAAATGGTAAGTAATTAGATGATATATTAAATTTATAGAATAATTATTATTTCATAAGTATCATATATATTCATTGGTTACATCTTTACTACTATATATGTGATTCAGTGATAGAAAAAATCACATTGGTTCGTGAGATGGTAGTCTGTCGTACACATGAGTGGTAGTTTTATTTTCAATTTGATAGAGAAGGGGATGGATAAATATTATTATATATAACATTATAACATATAATTATATAGGAGGTATTTTTGTTATAATATTTTAATTTTTATGACATAATTTAAAGTGGTAAAAGAAGGCATAAAAAAAGAAAGAGCTTGGTGAAGATGACTACCTTCACATAGGAAAAAACCTCCTTTGGATATCTTATTAAGAAAACTAGGGTTGGTATTGTGGGATTAACAGTAGATCTAAAACTTGTATAAGGATTTTGGGTAGTGATATGTTATTTTTTGGTCAAGATAAATGTCTTAATATCTGTGAGTAAGTGAGGGGAGAAGATGCCCTTTTATAATTGAGGTGAGCGGCACACTTGTAATTTTTCAAAGTTCTAAAATAATTTCAAGTTAATTTCTTGAAAAAATGGATCCAAAATGGAAAATATTATAAGGTTATAATTTTAAGTTATAAATACAACCAACCAATTGGGTTTAATAAAGTTTTTAGGTCATTTTAACCCTTATCTTTTTAAGTTAACCCCTCATTAAACACGTTTTAACCTTAACCATGGTGACAAATTTTTGTTGTTTTTACTATTAATTATGGAAAAAAATGAAAGTGGGGTTATTAAAAAAATTACATGATGATTGAAAAAATTAATCCATTTTACCAAATTCAATTCATAGAATGTTCACAATTTAATTTAAAAATAATATCGTAAAATGTGTCGAAAAATGGTTTTTTAAGAAACAAATTTCTCAAGTATAAGATGATATTAAATTAACTATATTACTAGTAATAATAATTATATGGATTTAAATTCATATATTTAGATATATATAATATATACATTTCATTTAAATTATTTATCATTAAATATTATTTTAATTAATTAAAATGGAAATACATTATGTTTCTTTAACAGTTTTCTAAAAAATATCCCTTCTTACGTCCAAATGATCTTATCTTTATATTAATAAAATTGATATTAAATACTTGGTTAATTATAAATATTATAAAATATTATTATAAGTAAAATGAGGAATAGTTAAATACTACATTTTAAATTATTCATAAAAACTTATTTCTAAGGGAAAATTTCAAAAACTCATTCTAGGATTATTTTGACCAAGTAAGTTTAAAATTGATATTCATCCTATAAAATTAGAATTTTTGTGCTATAAAATACTAAAATATGAATTTCATTATAGTTTTATTAAAATTTAATTTTCACTTACTATAATTTTAGCTTGTTTGTTACATTCTTCCCTCATATAAAAATTTCATCCTTAAAGTTTTCATGGGTATTAATTTCTAAAAAATGAGGGTGGTTCTTATTCATAACATATTATGGTTCCCACATTACTTCATCCATTTTATGATTTCTCTAAAGTAACTTTACTAGTGGATTTATCTTATTCCCTAATACTTTCTCTCTAGTGTCAAGAATATAGATGGGCACTTCATTGTAAGATAAATCATGTTATAATTCTATTTCTTTATAGGTGATCATGATCTCAACATATCTTTTAATGTTTTAATAGTCCTTTTGGACTATCCATCAGTCTGAGGATGATAGGTAGTTTTCAAATGAATCTCAGTATCATGATACTTATGAATAATTTTCCAAAATTTTGATCTAAATCATGGATCATGATCTGATACTGTTGAAATAGGTGTTCTATGAAGTTATAAAACTTCATTAATATATATTGGTACTGAGATATCAATAGGTAAACCATCTCCTATAGTAATTAAATGTGTAGATTTGGTAAGGCGATCAACAATAACCCATATTGTATTATTGTTTATAGGATTATTTAGTAATCCAGTGACAAAGTCCATAGTAATTTCATCTCATTTCCACATAGGAATAGGTATAGATTACATGACTCCTATATGATATTGTATCACTGACTTAACCTATTGATAAACGAAACATATTTATACATAATCAGTAATTTATATCTTTATATTATCCCTCCAAAAATGTTCCCTCAAATACTTATACATTTTAGTTCTACTAGGGTGTATAGAGAAATTCAATATATATAAGAATCATCCAATAATTCTATTTTAATCTTAGGTATACATGGAACACATAGCCTATTTCCAAATTTCAAAACACCATATTCATATATAAATTCTTCCAATTTCCCATCATTCATAGCTTTAATTTTCTTTTGAAAATTATCATCATAATGTTTATAAGTTTTTATCATTCTCAATAATGATAGTTTGGTAATCATTTGAAAAATTAGTGATGTCTCCCCTTCCTTAATAATTCACATGTTTATATTTATTATATCAATGAAAAAGGATCCCTTTTCAATCCTCATTTCAGTCATAACTCTATGATCTTTCTTTCTCAGTGCATCTGCTACCTTATTTTCCTTCCCTAGGTAGTAGTGTGTTGAGAAATCATAATCCTTGAGTAGATCAATCCATCATGTTTGCCTCATATTGAGATTTTTTTTGTGAAAATATGTATTTTAACCTCTTATGATCTATGTATATCTCACATTTTTCACCATAGAGATAATTTCTCCATATATTAAAATATAATATTATAGTTATCAACTCAAGATCATGGGTTGTGTAGTTTTGTTCATGAGTATTTAACTACCTAGATGCATATGTAATAACTATATCATTCTACATAAGGAAACACCCAAGTCTCTTCTTTTATACATCACTATATATCACAAATCTATCATTTCATGATGGTAGATTCATAATTGGATAATTGACCAATATTATCTTCAATTATTCAACACATTCTTCACATTCCATTATCCATATAAACTTAACCTCTTTATGTGTGATTTTGATTAACGGGTTTGACAATCAGGAAAAATTTTGAACAAATCATTGATAGTAACCTGTCAAACCAATGACACTACATACCTTGATTATGTTCATTGGTGTAGTTAATTCTTTAAATACCTTTTTATTTACAGGATCAATTGAGATTCCATCCTTAGAGACAATATGGACAATAAAATTAACTTTATGAATCCATAATTCACACCTGATAAATTTCCCATATAACTCTTTTCTTCTAATAGTATTAGGAATGGTCCACAAGTGATTCTAATAGTCATCATAACTTTTATAATGCAATAAGATATCATCAATAAATACTAAAAAATCATTAAGATATTCCTTAAATACTCTGTTCATTATATATATAAAATAAAGGGTGCATCGGTCAATCCAAATTATATTAATGTAAAATCATAATGTTTGTACCTTATTTGAAATATTGTCTTAAGAATATCTTCCTTATTTACTCGCAATTGATGATACTCATAATGAATTTCAATCTTTTAAAAATATTTAGATCCATGAATTTGATCAAATAATTCATCAATGTGAGGTAGAGGATACTTGTTAGTTATGATAATAGAATTGATTTCCCTATAATCAATGCATAGCCTTATAGATCCAAATTTTTTCTTAATAAAAAGAACAGGGGCTCCCCAAAGTGAAACACTAGAGTGTATAAATCCCTTATTACACAACTCATCTAGTTGTTTCTTTAATTCTACGAATTATACTATGTAAATTCTATAAGTAGTATTTGATATTAGTCTTGAATGAGGGATTAAACCAATGGAAAACTCAACATCACACTCCGATGAATGTTCGGGTAATTCCTCAGAAAATACATCAATGTATTCTTGTAAAATAATTATATCCTCAATTTGAATATTACCTTTTATATCTGTAGGTTGTATCCTCTCTTCTTACCCAATAATATCATTCAGAAAATATACTATAGTGGGATTTAGACATGACTCAGATGATAAAATCTCTCCTCTAAAGATAAGTAATTCCACATCTTCATCATGAGTCTTTTTTTATAAAGTTGGGGTTGGATCCTCTTTTTATTATGAAAAAAAAGACCTCTTTCTATATGGGTGGAGGGAGACACATTATATAACTCATGGTATTAAGGTAGAGTAGACCAAGAACATGGAATGAAGGCTCGATACAGTGTCATGCCTACATCATCTTACCTACATCGTGTATGTGTCATAGAATTTCTGCATCATTCTTATATCACCACCTACCTACGTCATGCTTGTGTCACTACTTGTAATGTAAATCATCCAATGGAATTTCTAGGATTTGAACCCTAGTATTTTGCATCATATTTTGAAATATATTTTAGTCCAAGAATTATATAAAAGGTAACCATGTTTATAGTAATAAATTCTAAAAGTAGGGAACATTTATGTGTCGTAATGGGAATTACATGACACATACTCCTTATAGTGAGATTTCCACTATGAGTTTTGAACAACAACTCCCTTCTTAAGGTGATAGAGAAATATCTAATTTTCTTAGAAAACATGGAAGATATCAAAGTATATGAGGATCCATAATCAAATAAAGCATTATATAAATTTTAATATATGATTAAAGTACCTTCCAACACATCTTTATAAACTTCAACCTCATATGTAGTGATATCATAAGCTAGACCTTATCCCCTTAGCCACTTCTATGGTATATTCACTTGATTCTTGGGACATTAGTTTAAATAATTTCCCATTTATTTATAGTTAAATCACATGATAATAGTGGTATCTTTCTTTCACTTATATTCATTCACTATATGACCCTTATCTTTTTACTTTTAATAAACTCTCATGACCTTCATGTATTTTCTAAGATATTTCTTTCCATAATTTTTACATGATGGGAATTGATTCATTTTCTTATTTTTCTTTAATGTGTTCCCTTTTTAATGGTGTTAATTAATTATCTTCTTATCTTCATTTCCCTTGGATATATAGGATATAAAAACTCCTTCTTTGTTTTGATGGTGTATAAAAATATTTCATCTATGGTGAAGAAGTTTGAGAAACCAATTCCCATTGAAGACTTGGATTAATCTTTTTAAGAATGTTCAATCATCAATTTTTTATTGTGTATGTAATGTGTAGAATACCTAGATAGAATTTTAAAGGTAGAATCATAATTTAAACACTCTATTCTTCCTTTTACTTTAATTTGAGGAACTTCCACTTCATTTCAGTCCATTTCTCATGAGGGAAATATTTTTTAAATAATATTACTTTAAAAGATATCAATTACATGTGTTCTATTTCTTCTTCCTCCCTAGTCTTCTAGATCAATGACCACCATTTATTATAATATCATTTGATATAATATATTTTAAGTATAACCTTTTTCCTTTCATCTCATCCTAAGCATAGAAATATCATTTAGAGGGACTTAATCCATTGCTTAAATACCATTGGATTAGTAGTTCCACTAAATTATGAGGGATTTTGTCACATAAAATGATCCAATATAGTTGTATTATGTCATTAAACATCATGTTGCTCTATATGTGCAAGTTTATTAGTTATAACCTAGGTCAGAATCCCTAATATGGTCATGATTTATTTAGATCCAACACTCGTTGTATTGGATTTCTCAATAAGGAAATTAATCCATTGGCCACGAGTATCGGTACCATTGTTTTTGTTAGGCTCTATTTCTAAATAATGGAATATATTAAATTAGTTCATAAAATTTTTAATTTTAAATCATAATATATAATTCTAAATTAGGTATAACACTTAACATAAATTAAAAATTTATGCATTTTTAATAGTAGAATCATAAACTTGATTTCTTTGGGGATATCTTTAAATAATAAAAATATTTTAAAATATTATATATTGGTTTATAAATAAAATGTGTATTAGCCCAAGCATATACCCTGAGAGTGTCAAACAAGGTGTGTAGTAAGGGCACACTCACCATGCACCAGAATGATGTTCAAGATATACTTGATTAACTCTGTTCAAGGTTATTACCCCTAGATGCATCTATGCCAAAACCATATCCACTTGTAGTATTCATACAAGGATGTATTGCTAGTAAAACCACATAATCTCTACTTTACCAATACTTTTATGATTTTATCCTACAATTATACATATCCTCAAAGTATTTCATAGGGTTATGTTCCATAATATATGTTTTGCTAAATCTCATTCTCAAGGTTTCTACTAATCTTCCTTTGATACCAACTATAACAAACATAACTCTAGTAATCTAGAGCTGGTTTCTACTTTATTACATTAGAATAGATACAAGGGATCTAATACTGAAGTACCTTCATATCCTAGGGAAAGAAAACAAAATAAGGCTGATTTAAAAAATTTAGTAAGGGTGAGTAAAATGAAATATATTATGGTTAAATAATTCATAATCAATATAGAAAGGTAAATAGCTAAAAACACGTGTCATTTAATCGATAACTTGGTCACAAAATGAATTCATGGATAATATAAATGAAATGACCACATAAATAATAATAATAATTAAATTCTCAATGATGTAAATTCATAATATTGGATATCATAATATCTTTACCATGAAATCCTTGTTCCAAGATAGTTTAATCAATTGGTAGTTATACGCCGAAACCTCATATAATTTGGCTAATTGATTTTTCTCATGGGATATTTCAATGAAACGAGGGACTATATAATATTGGGCCCCACTTTTCACTACATTTCCAATTAATTCATCATATATTGAATAAAAAATTTCTATTCATAAACAATATTCCTTATCAATAAATGTTTGTATTGAATAAATAATATAGAATATCAATATTTCCATAGTCAATCAAATAAATTTCAAAGTAAAACATTGTATGTAGGAATGATATATGATTTAGGAAATAATCATATACATGATATAAATAATATATGTATTTAATATAAATTATCAAAATAAATTGAATGTTTCAAGAGAATTTTTATGATAAAAAATTAATAAAAGATAAAATATGACCATCAATTCGTCAAAAATATAGGTTTTGTAATAAATTAATGTCTTTTGGAAAATAAAAGAAAAAGGTAGTAAAACTTTAAAATAAGTTTTTATTAAATAGTTTTTATTTAAAAAAACATTTAAAACGTATTTAAGAATCTTAATATCATAAAACTGTTATGGACATGGTAGAAAAATATGGACATGGTAGAAAAAAATACCTGATTAAAAGAGAAATAAGATCAAATCTTATTTTAGAAGTTTCATTCCTTGATTTAAGTGTAAAAGATGGTAAAAGTTTGAATAAAGTATAGAAACTCCTTAAATATTCACATGTTTAGAAAATACATGTATTTTAAGAGGGATATATTATAAAATTTCATTAATGAAAATAAGATCAAACCCAACAAAATGAGATTATAAAATAAATTATTACTTCTTTGGTAACTTTTCAATTATTACCAATTGAAAGACTAAACTTGAATTTAAATTATTATTAATAATTAATAAATAGATATTAATTTTAAAAACATAAAATAGGTATTATATACTCCATATAAAATTAAATAGGTTCATAATCCCAAATATGTCTCAATGGAGTGGAAATTGAGATGAAATCTCTTACCTCATGCTTCCCTTTAGTTGAATGTGATTTAAACTCATTTATAATTTTTTAAACATGTTATAAATTGCTTCTAGAACCATATTCATATTTATAATATCATATATAATCCTCTTATAACATCTTATAACTTGTTTTTTAATAATATTTCATTATTACCATTATTTCGAGTGTTAACTGCTTCATTTTCTCATGCATGTTTTTTCATGGAAGTTATGGTTCTCATAAATAGGATATATTTCAATCAAATATAGAATTATATTAATGTTATAAATATCATATTTATTCATTATATATATTTTTAAAATCATTCTTGAAATTTGGACATGAAAAATGAATCACATCACTTCATGGAGACGGTAGGTCGTACTTACGCATGAGCGACATTATCATTTCCTTAATGTTCAAAAGGGTAAGGAATTATATGATATATTAAATTTAAGGAATAAATATTATTTCATTATTATCATTTATATTCATTTTTTCCATCTTTATGACTATCCATATGATTTGGTGATGGGAAACAAATTAAATCGGTTCGTGAGGCGGTAGTCCGTCATACACACGAATGATGGTTTCATTTCCCATTTGATAGAGAAGAGGATGGATAATATTATTACATAAACATAATAAAATATAATTATATATTATATGCTTTTTTATTATTTTAGTTTTTATGAAATGATTTAAGATGGTAAAATAAGTAGTAAAAAGAAAGATCTCAATGAAGATGATTGCCTTCGCTTAGAAAAAACTTCCATGGTATCCCTTATTAAGAACCATAGGATTGGTATTTTAGGAATAAAAACATATATAAAATGTGTATAATGATATTGGGGAGAAATTTTTTCATTTTTTGGTTAAGATAAATTATTTAAGAGTTTTGAGTAAGTGAGGGGAGGAGGTGCCCTTTTATAATTGAGGAGTGGAACACTTGTAATTTTTCAAAGTTTTAAAATAATGTCAAGTCGATTTCTTGGAAAATAGATCTAAAATGTCTCATATTATAATTTTATAAGGTTAAGGTATAAATCCAACCAACTAATTGGTTTAAGTAAATATTTTGTTCATTTTAACCCTTATCTTTTTAGCCCCCCCCCCCCCCCCGTAAACCCGTTTTAACTATAATTGTGGTGAAAAAAAATTACACTTTTTACTATTTATTATGAAAAAAATGAAAGTGAACTTATTAAAAAAATTCATACTGATTTCAAATATAGAATCCATTTTATCAAATTAAATTCATATAATAGTCATAATTTAATTTAAAAATAAACCCGCAAAACATGTTGAGAAATGATTTTTCAAGAAATGCACTTTTCAAGCATAAGATGGTCTTACGTTAACTATATAAATTGTAATAATAATTATATGGATGTAAATTAGTATATTTAGATATATAATTTTTACATTTAATTTAAATCATTCATAATTAAATATTATTTTAATTAATTAAAATGGAAAGACATTATGCATTTAAAAAAATAGTTTTCTAAAAAAATATCTCATTTACCTCAAAATGATCTTATATTTATTTCTATCAAATTGATAGTAAATACATGGTTAATTATAAAAATTATTATAAATAAAAGTAATAATAGTTAAATACTTTATTTTTAATTTTTCATAAAATCTTATTTCAAAGATAAAATGTCAAAAACTCGTTCTAGGATTATTTTGACATGTAAGTTTTAAGTTGATATTCATTCTATCAAATTAGAATTTTTATGCCAGAAAATATTAAAATGTGAATTTTATTATATTTTTATTAAAATATAATTTTCATTTACTATAATTTTATCTTAGGGTGTTACAATAGTGGATTGGGTTTACTCCTCATTCCATTATATCCTTATTCAAGGTTCACTCCCAAAACTATCATAGTGGACAAAGTCCCTCACTGAACTGAGTTCACTGCCCATTCTAATTCTTATTATCTCATTAGATATCCATATTTAATAATTAATTAGAGTAAACCATAATTGTTTCCCACCTATAATATATTTATAATCCATTCATATGTGTGCCACAAGATTATAAAACATTCATCATATATCATAACTCATATAAAATAAGCATGTTTTATAAACATTTAAATAATTAATTATAGAATAACCCATGTAAAATAAATGGGTTTCATAAAAATCTCATCATCATTATAATAAACTATCTATATAAATAGTAAGTATAGTATCCTTGGATCATATCCATAATAAAAAATAAATAACATCAAATGATGTTATCATAAATGATAATTCCTTTAAAATATCACTTGGAATGTTTCTTCAGGAAAATACCCTTTTCATTTTGGAATCACTTATTTAAAATATAAAAAATTATAAAAATATTAAGGAAAAAAATTCTTTTAAAATAAGCAGGGAAACTTGTAAAGGAAGATTCAAATATTTGAGTAGTTATGAAGTTAGGAAATTTTGTTCATGTTTTGTATGTTGAAACAAAGATTACTTTTACATTTTTAGTAAAAAGTAAAAAATAATAATTCAGAAAATGAAAATAATATTCCTTTTAAATAATTTTTAGAAATTAAAACATGTTTAAAAATAACTTTAAAAAATCATATGAGAATATTTTAATTAAATCATGGACATGGAAGAAAAATATTCTCAACTAAAGAGAAAATAAAGACTATTTTTATTAATAATATTGTCTCAATCATTTTAAGTACCAAAGAGATAAAATGGTATTATTACTTGAAAATTACATGAATTTATAGATAATAATAAAATTAATGATATTATGTAGGGTTATATCGTAAAATTTTATCATTGAAAACTCAATCACAAATAATCATGGTAAACAATGACATTGTGACATAAAACCCTTACCACTTTGGTAACTTCCAAATAAAAACATCATAAAAGAGAGAACCTTGTATTCATGGTTAAATCCATATAATTTTTAGTATAATCACCATAAAATAAATTAATGGGAAGTATATACACCACATAAAATAAACAATTGGTGAATATGGCATGTATCTCATAGAAATAAAAGTGATATGAAAATCTCTTACCTTGAGTTTGACTTGCTTCAAAAAAAACTCTAAACTCCTACATAATAAATTTATATTTATTATAATTATATAAAAAAATAATTTAAATGATTATAATATCATATATGATCCTATTATAAAATTTCAACACCCATTTATTAATAATTACTTTTTTAAATTGTTTTTTATGTGTGTGAATTGTTTTGTTTTTCATGAGAGTTTCAGTTATGAAGTTCTAGTCCTTGTACTTTGATCATGGTTCTATAATCTAAAAAAATTTATTCATGATATAAATATAATATATATTCATTATATATATATATAGTCATTCATAAAAATGTATATATATAAAAATGATTTACATCGTTCATGGAGACAGTAAGACGTACGTACACATGAACGTTGTTTTCACTTTTTGATAGATGGAACAAAAGAAAGGTAAATAATAATTTACCTTTAAATAATAGTTATTATATTATATATATTAATTAAACATATAATTATTAGCATCCGTGTAAATTGGAAATGAAAAATTAATCGCAGCGCTTTATGGAGGTGGTTGTCCACACGTATGCACGAGCGATGTTATCATTTTCCAACAGATCGGAAGGTAAGAAGATAGATATAATATTATGATTATATAAGAATAATTATATCATAAATATAATATATAAACATTAATCTCATCATAATAACCATCCATTAAATAGAGTGATGTAAAATAAATTGTACCACTACGTGAAGGTGGTAGTCCACACGTACGCATGAGGGGTACTTTCACTTCCCATCTAATGGGAAAGAGGTTGAATAATGGTGATTCTATAATAATAATAAAAAAAATTAGTATATTTATGATACTTAATTTATTATTTTATGTTTAATACCATATATTTATATGATTTTTAAGAATAAATGAATTGAAAGAGGTTAGGTAGGATGATTTCTTCTTCTTCAGTAGGCTTCCTTTAGATCCCTTCTTAAGGACCCTTGTAATAGTCTTTTAAGAATACCCACACCGATAATTCATGGATATGGAAGTTTATAAGATAATTTTTAAAAAAAATTAGATATAAATTGATAAAAGTGGTGTAAATAATAGAAACTTTATAATTGATCCAAAAAACAATACTTTTGATGTTTTTAGAATCATTTACTTTGATATTTCTACTACTTACACAAGCATTGTTAAGACATTGTGTAAGTATTTAAGGTAATTATACCATTATTAAAAATTTTATAAAAATAACATAATAAAAATAAATTAATAATTTTAAAATTAAACTTATATATTCATTTAAAAAATATTCTTATCCCTATATGAACAAATAAAATAAATCTCATAAAATGAAATAAAGGAAATAAAGGAAAAATGGCACCAAAATAATATAAATGTCGTTATTAAGGAAAAATGGCACCAAAATACCATATATTTAAATTTTATATGTATATAGTAGAATTAATCTCATAAAATGAAATAAAGGAAATTTTTGGGTTGATTTTGAGACCTTATATCATGGTTTTAACCCTATTTTATCCATTTACCCTTACTATGGTGACAAATATTTACCACGATCACCATTCATAATGACAAAAAATAAAAGGAAAATATTTACCAAGTTTTAACCTCCTGATTAAAAATATGGTATCCATTTTTCAATATTTAATCTCTATAATTGGAAGAAATCAATTTTAATATAAATGTATAAAATTAAATAAAAAATAGTTTTTAGAAAAATAAGTTTTTAAGCATAAAAATTGACTTATATCAAAATCATGAATATTACTGGTTAAAATATAATTAATTATATTAATATAGATAAAATTGATTATATTTCACTTTAATACCAAATCCAAAATATAATGATACTTTTAAATTACATTATTTAATGAAAATAAATGAGAGTATTTGAAAAAAAATCACTATTCACTGAAAAATCAATCATTTCAGAAAAATCCCAAAATTTCACCCTAAGTTAATTTTGATATTATTATTTAAAAAATTATTTTAATTTTATAAAATATAATTTCTAAAAGTCTCATAAATTATTTATAATTTTCACACTCAAAATGATTTAAAATCAATTTTAAATAAAATGAATATTTGAAGCATAAATGACTTCACAAAAAAAATGAGTGCTTATTTATTAATTATTAATAAATAATTTTTTATTAATTATGACCATTATGAATTTATTTCATAATTTTTTTACTCATATTAATACCCATTAATTCAATGGCTAGGTTATAACGGTCACATTTAAATAATAATATTTTTATAATATATCTCAATTTGCTTAAAACTTGGTATTTCATGTCAAGTAAGTTATCAAGATTATTATTATTTTAAACTAAATTTTAAGGGTGTAATATTTTGAAAATAATATGTGGATTAATCTGACCATATCCCTCATAAGTTTCTAGTTAGGTGTGCAGTCTTAGGCCCACTTATCGTGCACTGGTGACAATCAAGTAAATGCCCAATATTCTCTATTCAGAGTTGTTACTATAACAACCTAAAAATTCTTTATTTGATTAATAAAATAAATATTGTTTGTTGTAATTTCAACTTTATTATATTTCACAATAGAAGTACATAGAAAAAATATTACAAAAATAATATTACATGTTAAGTAATAACACCTATTACTGCAACTAGGATTGGTACAGGGATATAAAAACCAAAGAATAGTGACCATGTGATGTTATACTCCATAGGATTGAACTCTACCAAGAAGATTAAACATACCATGAAAACTGTTAAAATAAAAAAGAAATTTTAGTATTATAATTGACATTATCAAATGAATTGTAAAAACCTTCAGGAATGAAGCAGTAAATGTTGATGAATGGTAGATTATATATAGGGTATAAAGGGAAAAGTGATTGTTGGGATCCAAACATTACCTAACTATTGGTCAATATGAACACTATTCATTATGACCATTTTTCAATATAACAATTGGGTACTATGACTATGGGAAATAATGTTACCTTTAGAATTAGTTATTATAAAGGGTAATGAAAAATGATAATTGATGTAGAAAGAAGAAAAAATGATATCAACTAGTATAGTCATGCCTTTTAAAGCCCACTTTTCAGAACTTGGGAGTGAGGTAGCATCATTGGGGTTCTCCCTTGACCAATCCCAAGCATATCTTCAATAAGTAAGTCTTGAACAAAATTTCATATGGGAGAAGTTCAAATTAATGGATATCACCACTAGGTCAATGTTAGCTGAGCCACCCCGTGAAACTACTTCCATTGCACACCTTACCCTTATGGAATATGCTGATGTAATAAGGGGTTATGTATCTAAACCTTTATATCATAAAAGTGTAATTTAATTTTTATAAATGAAATAGTTATTTCTTCAATCCAATTTTCAGTGTTATTTTATTTAATAAAATATATATGAATTTGATAAATTGATTTTTGGATACAAATAAAACATAATTATATTTTTATAAAATATGTACACTTTTATAATAAACTCAAGTATTCTAAAAAAAATATTTTTAGGAAATACTCTTTTAAAAGACTATTTATTTAAATACAAATGATAGTATAATTTTATAATATCCTAGGAAATTTTTATAAGTGTCAGAAAGTTGACTACATCATAAAAACTATTATTTTTAAATGAATAAGGATTTTTTATTTAAAATTTAAAATTATCGTATTTAGATAATTATTTTTATAAAATAAAAATTATATTCTAAATCTGGATTTTTAAATTAAGTTAGAGTGAAATTTTGAAAAAATTCTAAAATACATTATTTTTTAGTGAACAGTAAAAATATAGTTTTGTGTTTTTTGGTATGTTTTATGACTTAATATATGTGTAATAATGAAATAATAATTAAATAAACAAAATTCATGACCAAAAATATGTTATTTTATTAATATTATGTATTTTAATGGATTTAAATCAATTTCTAATCATATAAATGACTTTCCAAACCCTAAAATAGAAATTATGATTTTAAAAACTATATTTTGTCAAAAATTTACTTTTCCATGACCAAATTAATATTAAAAAATGTATTTCGAATCTAATTGTAACACCACAAGGTTTTAAAAAATAAATTGAAAATCATGAAAAAAAAATTTAAGTAGATATTTATAACTATCCTTTATACATAATTTTGTAGCTTCTATGTTTTTAATTTCAAAAAATGGATATCTACAATTGTTATCGGTAAATTATTTAGAGTATAATGGAACCAAAATGATTTTTTGGTGAATAGTAACCTACCCTTATGAATAGTAATATGAATAGTAATATGACCCTAATGAATAGTAAATTGTATTATTATTTTATTTTCTTAAGGTTATAAGATAATGAGATGTTGATTTATTTTTTTCAAGGTGTTAAAAAATGAGTTATAGATTTAAAATTGTTATTTTTGAATAAATTGTTATTTTATTTAAAAATTAAATTAATAATATTTAGAAAATTATTTTCAAAAAATAGAGATTATTTTTGAACTCTACACCTTGAAAAATGGTTAGGGTGAATTTTTGGGTTTTTTCTAAAATAGTTGATTTTTCGGTGAATATTAAAAATACAGTTTTGAGTTTTCAGTAAGTTTAATGACATCATTAATATGTAATAATAATTTAATAATTATGTTATACTTTTGTATAGTAAAATAATATATGTGGTGTCCCAAGTGTCTGATACCATGGGAAAATACCATGGGCAACCCCATGGTTTTGCAAATACCACTAATGAGGTGTCCCATGGAAATTAATAAAATATTCCCTCACTTTTGCTATAAATACCAACCTATTCCTTCATTACATTCATTAAAAAAATTTATTAAAATAATATCTGGTATTCTTACCTCACTATTAGTCCTCCCAAGGTTTCCTGAAGCCCCCAAGGTCCCAACCTTTAAGTCTTAGGAGTTACTCTGCAAGGTAAGAGAATTCTCAACTTCTTTCTTTTCTAATTCAAGTTCTCTTTTATGTGGTATAACTTTCAAGTTTCCATACCATGTTCTTATTTACATTTTATTCTATATCTATACTGTATTATGATTCATTTATGGATGGTTTACCCCTATCCCTTCTCTTTTTAATGTTTTTTAGAACCATGTTGCATAGCTATTAGGCTGCCGAATTTTCGTAAGGGATTTCTCAACTATTCTTTTATTTCGAGTTCCTTAATTATATTATTATTTCCTCATATACTATTACCCAAGAGGAATGAATGATCCAATATCTTACATATTATATATTTAATAACTTTTGTAGAAGATTCACCATCATTCTTCTTCTCCTCTCCCGCTTATTCAAGAAATTAAAACATCGTCTGTGATGTATCGATTTATCGACATCGTAGAAAATGTGATTTAAATTTCTTTTACTTCCTTAAAAACCATTCATGAAACCATTTTTATGGTTGAACCAGATTATAATTTATGTATTATATCTTATATAATGTTATGGAATCATTTTTTACACATTTGATTAATTTATAAAACAAAATGAGTTCATTACGATCAAAGCATTGTCAAAATGACCTAAACAAATATCAATAATGTTTTAACTTATTAATCATCCTCATGTAAGAATTAAAAATGATAAATGGTATAATTTATGGTTCTGGAAATCTGTAAATATCATTCCATTCCAATTCTGAAGTTTCACTTCCAATCGACAATAATATCCATCATGAACCGATCATGGAAACCATGTAAAGAACACACTCGAAACAATGTAAATAACAAAATATTATTAATAAATGTGTCAAATGATGTTGTAAAATGATCATATAAGGTGTTATAAAGATTAATATGTTTCATTAAGATATTAATAACACTCTTTTAACCATTATACATGAGGTTTAAACACTTTTTAAGTAAGAAGAACCCGAGGTAAGAGAATTATTAACCCAATTTACGTTCTTTGGGTTAACCTTCTACTTTATCCATTATGTGGTATTAAGATTATGGGTGTGATGAATTTTTTTTATATTATGTTTTATTATGTGTATTTATATTGTATACACATTTCTATTACATTCTATTAATTCTCACTCTAGTTATATTTTTAAGGTACTTTCCTTTTAAAATACTTTTAAAAGTCTCTTTAATAAACTTCAAAGGGATTGTCTTTTTATATGTATATGAAATGAGTGGTTTCTCTTGATTTCAATATAATTTATTACCATGATGTGTTCCTTATAAATTATTTATGTTGGTTTTATCCCATTATAGCTCAATATATGTTGGGTTGAGCCCATTATAGCTCAAGATTTGTTGGGTTAAGCCCATTATAGCTCAAGATATGACAGGTGAGCCCCATTATAGCTCTCCAATGCATTGGGTACTTCGGAGGTGGAATTGGGTCAAATGGTTATTCCATATTTAAGTGTGATTATAAGAGTGATATGGTAAATATTTCCCAAGGAAACTGCATGATTTTTTCATGCATATGAGTTTTTATGATTATGGGTTTTATTAGTTTTTATGTTATCACTTGACTAATGATTTCTTTCTTTATATACATTACTGAGTTCTATACTCATCCCAAGTTTTTAAAATGTTTTTTATAGGATATAATTATGGGTAATAGAAATAAGGGAGTCATGATTTTTGATATCGAGTGTTGTCAAATAAATCATGTTTTAAGTTTTAATGTTTTATATTTTGAAAAAAAATGGATACTGTTTTTAATAGTATCCTCTTTGTATGAATGTGGTGTGTTTTGTATGTAATATATCCTAATTATTTAAAACTCTAAACCCAAAAATATCCTCAATGTGTAATAATGTATATTCTTGTCTATTACTCAGGATTATTTAATGTTTTAAGGTGGGGTCCTTATAGTTGGTATCAAAGGATGGTTTAGATAACTTTAAGGGTTAGGATGTTGTTAAAAGAATACCATAATTGATTTTTACTATATAGTAATTTGAAATGTTATAATATTTAAAGAGTAACATTTTTCGTCATATAATTTATGTCTATTCATAATGGTTTTCTGTAGAATAAATAGGGAAGCTGAATTAGGAAGGCACCAAGAGGCTGATGTCTGTACGAATCTACAGCCCGAAATAGTGGGAATTGGAACCAAGAAGTTTGTGACAGAAATGGATCAATTGACTCAATAAATAAATTGGGGTGGTATCCATGGTAGATAGTAACATGATCAGCCACAAAGAAACATGTCTTTGTGGAGTATTTTATGAGGCAACATCCTCTAGCATTTAGTGGAACCATAAATCCAGTGATAGTCGAAGGATAGATCAATGCTCTAGAAAAGATATTTGATGTCATGGGATGTTCAAAAAGTAAAAAGGTAATACTAGACATTTATAGTTTGGAAGGTGAATTCTATCAATGGTGGTCTCTAGTTAAGAATATAAGAGAAAGAGATGATCTTGACAGTTTGAAATTGGATGATTTTAAGAGTCTTTTTCTAGAAAAAATATTTTTCCAAAACTGTTTAACTTAGAATGGACAATCAATTCTTAGAACTAAAGTAGAATGATGATGATTCTATGACATCATATAAAGACAATTTTACAAGAATTTCCAGGTACATACTGGATTTTACTTGGGATTTTGATAGTAAAATTAATAGATTTCACTCTGGTTTGAAACCATTTTTACAAAGAGCTTTGGCTTAACTAGAGTTTAAAAGATATGATAAACTTGTAAGTTGTTTTGAAAAAGTGGAGATAGAGTTTACTGACATGTATGTGCCTCATGATGAAAATAATAAGAAGAGTTCAGGTTGGCGGGCTTTGGGTAAGAATTCGTCAAAGAAATATGGAGGTAAGAAAATCTATTTCCCTTCTTGTGAAAAGTGTGGTAAAAGGAATCCTGGTGAATGTCTTGTAAATTTTGGGAAATGCTACTGATGTGGAAAGTTTGGACACATGTCTTGTGAGTGCAAGAAAAATGATCTGAAAATTAATTAGAAGTCGATGTTGAGATGCTTTATCTATAAGGAATTGGGTTATTTTGCTTATGTTTGTCTGAATCTAGTCACTCAAGCAGGGAATCGTCAAGATTGGAAGAAAAAGGGTTTGGTATAATTATTTTCAACCACTTTAGAAAATGTTGAGCCATCAAATGAGGTTGTATCAGGTACATTTCTTATTTCTACATATTTCACAAATGTGTTGTTTGATTCATGGTCTACACATTTTTTTATTTCTGAGAAATTTTCTGAAATATTGGGAATTCAACCTCATGAAATGAAACCAGATCTCATGGTAAAAACACCTAGAGGAAATATTGTGGAAAAAGAAATTATAAGAATCTCCATATCCTTGTTTCTGTAAATAATTTACCTATAAACCTTGTTTTTTTCTCTAGTAGAGTTTGATGTTATTCAACGTATGGACTGGATTTCTTTTTATCATGCTAAGATAGATTACATAGAAAAAGAAGTTTTTTTTTAGAAATAATTTCAGTTTGTGTATAAGAATTAACCCATACCATTGATAACATATCAGGAAGCTAAGAAACTAATAAAGTATTGAAATGAAATTTATCTTTCTCATATTTTTGAAGATAAGGGAACTATCCATATTAATGATGTAATAGTGGTAAATGAATACCTGGATTTTTTTCCTGATTATTTTCCCGATGTTATTCCTAATCGAGAGGTTGCATTAATCGTTGACTTTATTCCTGATGCTAATCCAATTTATAAACCCCCTTATCGAATGGCCCAAATAGAAATTCTGTACTTAAAAAGTAGTTGTAGGAATTATTAGATAAAGGCTTCATCTGACCTTTCACTTTACCATGGGGTGCTCCTATCTTGTTTATTAAGAAGAAAAATGGTTCAATGAAACTTTGCATTGATTATAGAGCCTTGAATAACATTACTGTTAAAAAAAGTATCCTTTTCCTCGTATCGATGATTTGTTTGATCATCTCCAGGGAGAAAAGTATTTTTCGAAGTTTGACCTAAGGTTAGGGTACAATCAGTTGAAAGTAATGGATGAAGACATCCCGAAGTCTATGTTCCATACTAGATGTGGTCATTATGAATTTGTAGTTATGACTTTTGGGTTAACTAATGCACCTAATGTATTCATGGATATTATGAATAGAATATTCCATGAGTTATTGTATAAGTTTGTGTTTGTGTTTATTGATGACATTCTGGTATATTTTAGAAGTAAAGAGGAGCATGAAAAACATCTAAGGGTTGTTTTGAAAACCTTAAAAGAAAAGAAACTGTATATAAAATTTAAAAAGTGTTATTTTTTGTTGTAAAAAATTTATTTTCTTGGGAACATTGTAAATAAGGATGGAATAATAGTTTATCCTGCCAAAAAAAAGTGGTTGGTGAATGGCCAAGACCTAAAAATGTTACAAATATTCGTAGTTTTCTTAGATCAGTAGGTTATTATTGACAGTTTGTTAAAAAAGATTCATGGTTATCTAGCCCGCTAACTAAGTTAACATGAAAATGGGTTAAATTTATTTGGATAGAAGAATATGATGTTTGTTTTCAAGAATTGAAGATTATATTGGTGAATGCTCCAGTTTTGTCCTTAAATTCCTAAAATGGTGAGTTTGTCATCTACAATGATACTTCATTGAAAGGACTTAGTTGTGTTCTGATGCAGAATAATTAGATAATTTCTTATGCTTCAATACAACTAAAACCTCATGAGTTAAATTATCCCACACATGATTTGTAATTTGTAGCTGTGGTTTTTGCTTCAAAAATTTGTAGGCACCATTTATACGGAGCCAAATGTCAAATATATACTAACCATAAAAGTTTGAAGTATATATTCACTCAGAAGGAATTAAACATAAAGTAGAGAATATGGATTTAACTGATAAAGGATTATGATTTCATGGTCAATTACTATCTAGGAAAAGAAAACAAAGTGGTGGATGCCTTGAGTCGAAACCATCATGCATCATTAACTATGTTATATTTGGAACATGATCCCTTGATTAATGATTTGATGAATTTTTTATTAAAATTTATTAGTGTAGGAAATACATCTGTTTTGTTTCAAGTTTCAGTGCAGTCATCGTTATCAGATAGAATTAAGAAAACATAGAAGGAATATTTTGAGATACATAAAAAGGTAGAATTGGTTAAAATGGGTAAGTTTCCAAAATTTAACCTTGATGAATATTGTGTTTTAAGATTTGGTAAAACGTTGTGTGTGTCTTGTTATTTCTAATTGAAGAAATATTTTTTGTGTGAAACTCATAGTTCTACATTTTCAGTTCATCCTAGAATCACTACGATGTATAGAGACCTTTGGGAGTATTACTGGTGGGATGGAATAAAAAGGGATATTGCAGATTTTACTGTGAAATGTTTGACATGTCAACAGGTTAAAGCAGAGTGGTGGTTACCAAAGGGGATGCTTTAACCTTTTCTAGTTCCAGAGTGTAAATGGGAGAATATATTCATGGACTTCGTGGTAGGACTACCTAAAAATTCTCTAGGTAATAATGTGATTTGGGTTATTATTGATTGGCTGAAAAAATCTTCATATTTTCTTTCTATTCAAGATACAATGTCGTTGGATTATATTTGTTGACTATACCTCAAAGATATTGTCAGGTTACATGGAGTTCCTATTTCCATTGTATCTGATCGGGATTCCATGTTCATTTCCAATTTTTTTAAGGGCCTTCAGAAGTCATTAGGCACAGAATTAAATTTCAGTACATCTTTTCATCCTCAATCATATAGGCAGTCAGAACGAATGATTCAGACTTTGAATGATATTCTTCGATCTTTTTCAATGGACTACCAGGAAAGTTGGGATCAGTATCTTTCTTAGTTTATTTTTCTTATAATAACATTTTTCACCCCAGTATACAGATGGAACCTTTTGAGGTATTTTATGGGAAGCGGTGTTGAGCTCTAGCTTTTGGGAATGAAGTTGGGGAAAGGAAGTTGATGGAACCAGAGTTAGTAGAGGAAGTGGCTGAAGAAGTGAATATGATCCAACAACACATGAGGACAACTTAGAGCAGGTAGAAAAGTTATACAGACAATAGGAGGAAAGACTTTTCTTTTGAGGTAGGTGGTCATATTTTTCTTAGAATCTCATCATTGAAAAGTTTTGTGTATTTTGGTAAGAAAGGAAAGTTAAGTCCATGGTTCATTAGAACTTATGAAATCCTAGAGAAGGTTCGACCAGTTTCCTACTGAGTAGCTTTACCTACAAGTTTATCTTAGGTACACAATGTTTTTTATGTTTCGATGTTGATAAAGTATGCTCCAGATTCATCTCATGTCTTGATCCTAGAAGCAATTAAGTTGGAATAGAACCTTTCTTATGAAGATAAAACATTTTGAATTCTTGATCGAAGGGAAAAGGTATTGGAGAATAAGGTAATCCACCAGTTAAAGGTTTTATGGAGAAACCACATGGTTGAATAAGTAACATGGGAATTTGAAAATTATATGAGGGAAAGGTACACTCACTTGTTTAATCATTAAATAAAATTGCGAGGATGCAATTTCTAAAAGGTGGAGATAATGTAACACCCCAAGGTTTTAAAAAATAAACTGAAATGTATGAAACTTTGTTTTAAGTAGATATTTATAACACCCTTTAAACATAGTTTTTCATCTTCTACATTTTTAATTTCAAAAAACAGCTATCTACAATTGTGATCAGTAAGTTATTTGGAGTATAATGAAACCAACTTGATTTTTTGGTGAATAGTAACCTACCCTTATGAATGGTAATTTTAAGTACTCAAGTTTTTTAGAACAGGTCAAAATCCCAACCCTATTTGATTTTTGACTTGTTTCTGAGAAAATAAGGATAATATGGGAAGTTTTGGAAATTTCCAGACTACACGCCGTGTACACTAAAGTACACACCGTGTATCGGTTAGGTGTGTATCGACCGTGTGCTCGCCCGAGTACATGCCATGTGATGACCGTGTAGGAATTTCCTACTACAATGCATGTAGTGTTGCTCGACATGCCGTGTACCCTTGACCGTGTAGAGGCCATACATGGCGTGTAGGCCTGTTGGCTCAGTAGAATTTTTTTAGCAAGTACACGTCGTGTACTATTTGTACACGCTGTATAGAGGGGTCGTGTATGGGGATATACATGGCGTGTTGGGGATCACATTTGGGTAGAGAAGTACATGTCATGTACCTCAAGGTATACGTCGTGTAGTCAGTCGGTAGGTCCTCAGCAAAATATCATCCATGATATGAACAGTAAAATGATACACGGTGTGTGGTCATAAGTACATGCCATGTGTTTTCATTTTTTCTATAAAATGTGTAGTATCCTCATTTTGAGGTGGAAACCCAAACCCTCGATGGGTTTGAGCAGGGAGAGCCGGCCGAAGATTATTTTTTCTCCCGGTCGTCCGTCTGAACTCTGTTTCGATCATCGTCAGATGCGTTAGAACCCCCTCGGTAAGGCCTTGATTCATATTGAGTCGTTCTTCTTGATTTCTATTCTAATATGAGTTATAGGGGTTTGAAATGTTTTGATTATTTTATAGATCTTCCACATTTTAGACCAAATTGGAGGCTTTTATCGGAGGAGTATCATCGTACAAGTCTTGGGTAGGTGGTGCATACCTCTTTTTGTGTTTTTGCAGACTTTTGGGTGGCGTGGCCTTTGGCGCGTTCTCAGGTATTTTAGAGATGGACCCATTTTATCTGCTATTACATATTGAATTAATTGTTATACCCATGGGATGACTTTGGCCATGACCTATTGCCTATATTTCTAGAGCAAGCCTAGGCGAGAGGTCGACGCTCATTGGGACATTTTTTCCGGGGGTGCCAAAATGGTTATAATTGGTCTTCTTTGTTTAAAACTAGCATTTTTAATCTAGTAAAGCACGATTACGTTGTTTAAAGGAATTCAAAACCTCAGTGTTGTTGTGTGATAACTGTTGGGTTAGTTAAATTCAACTATTTAGATTGTTTTTCCTATTTATGTGACTTGTTTAGAAGTGTTATATATGTAATTGTTGAATTGCATATGTTGGAACCCTTTGGGTTGTGTTGTACATGGCTCGGATATTTCTGGAGTGATGCTGATCACAGGTTGGGCTTGGCCCAGGTTACTTTGGGTGGTTCTGACCATAGGATTGGGCATCATGGACGTCGTCTTGAGGTAGTGTGACTGTCAAGTTGGGCATGTCCTGGGTTACTTGGATGGAAAGGCTATCGGACTTGAGCGTCATGGTCATAGGGGCACAAGCTATCAGAGAGGTTGTGGCTTGGGTACCATTTTGGTGATTACAGCTCACCCAGAACTTTGAGTAGTGTGCACACAGAGAGACTCTATGATGAGGTGGTTTTGACAACTCTTTTGGGTAGAGGCCCCCATTAGTTGAGGTTTAGGTACTTTTGGTTTGGGGGTGCTTGTCATAGGAAGCCACATGGAAGGTGAGGAGCCTTTATGGGATAGCATTGAGACTATCGGGTTGGGGGCAGAGGCTCACTGTTTTTTGAGGGAAGACACCGTTGTCCCTCAGAATAATTTATTTGAGGGCAGACATTGATATTCCTCTAGTGATTTTATTTGAGTTCAGACATCGTTATTCCTCCGATTAATTTATTTGAGGGCAGAAATTGTTGTCCATCTAGTTATTTATTTGAGGAAAGGCATTTCTGTTCCTCTGAGTTACTATTTCCTAGGTGTACCTTTGGGACTTCAGTACTTGAGACACGCGATGACAGGTGGAACATGGTGTCGGGTTACATGATAGAGATTTCGGCATTGGCCGAAGCAGATGACACTCCATGGTGGTTTCTAATCACCAGTGGAGTTTGTGTTTGGTTGTGTGCATCATACTATTTACTATTTTTCTTATAAATTCATGCCTTCTTAAACACTTATATTAGGTACGCACTGTTGGGTAGTATCCTATGGATATTCATCTCACACCCTGCATGGTCCCTTCAGGATGCATGCAGACTTTATGGATTTACGTGCAGAAAAGAGGTCAGCTTCAAGAGCTGGGATGTATTGGCTATTTCATGGAGATGGTATGGACCTTGAGGTCTTTCCTAGCTAGAGTTTACTTTGTTTTTCTTTATTTCATATATCATCATGCTTAGTTGTTTTGTAGCTACAGTTGTTTAGCCATTGGAGCCTTTACATATGGATATGTATGGCCTCTTTTGGATGTATGTTTGTTGTTCAGTAGTAGTTAAAAGTGATCAGCATGCGGTTGTGTTTACTTTATTCTATTGATGTTTATATTTATTACCTCAGCTATTTATCGATATTGAATGTGCTTCCGCTCTACGGGTCTGGTTCGAGTCTACTAATTCGTTTATTCTGTTGCATCTTTATTTTTATACTCATACTAGTATCGTTATTATCCTCTGAGAGAGTATAGCCTCCCCATTATACCTATAATACCCTCTCTGCTAGTCGGAAACCTTTGTCGTTTGGGGAGGTGCGCCTAAGGTAGTAACACCCGACCTATTTAGCACTGTTCGGGTGGTTTTCCGGGTCCAGGTTGTTACAAAATGGTATCAGATCAGTTCTTGACATGGATTTAGAAGTAGTGCTTTGCTGGCTACTAATGAGATTGATACCTCACTTTTTATTTCTACTGGTTTTACTATTTGATATATGGTAGACTGAAGATAGGTTGTTACTGGAACTGGGTTTCTAGCTTGTGCTTGGGTGCCTATAGCCCCAGGTACAAGGGATGGACCAAGTTTCCATGGGTGGGAATTGTTGTTTCTTTTTTTCTTAGATTACAGTTTATATGATTTTCAGTTCGGTGTCTCACTTGGTGTGTGATGTTATTGATTTTGATATATAACCCTTAACTTGGTGCGGTAAGGGAGAATTGGACCTTATCCCGGTATGGCAAGGCTTATTTTCTTGGATTTTGATAGGCACATTTTAGGGTATTTCAATTTCATAACTACATGTATGCTTTGTGATGTGATAATACCATGTGAAAAATGTCAATTGTCGTGCTTTGTATGCATTGAAATGTGAATAGGTCAAATTCCTGATAGAATTTATTGTTAATTTCAATGTGTTATGCCATGATTTATATATTTTTAGAATTTCATGTGGCAGGGTATTGGGGCCTAGCTCTTGTACGAGCAAGCAGGTACTATGGTTGAGGTGATTTTGATCACCAGTATTGGTCAACTCGGTCATCAGTTTGAGGCAATGTTGGTTGTTAGGAAGGGAATGGCCCAAGGTACTTTTGATACTTGTCTCTGTTGAGGGGTGGGTAAGGATGCCATGAGGCCAGGATGCCATGGGCATGGGTTGTAGTGGGGGAGAGTATGGGTAGTAGTTATGTGATGAATTGTACTGCTTTTCCTATCTGTGTGAATATATTGTTATATATATATATATGGGTTGTCTAACCATCTATGGTATTCAGCGGGTTCTTTTTAGATGACTCAGATGGAGCATCAGGCGGGAGATGGTACAGTGCTGCAGGAGCAGGATCTGGTTCAGGATCTGGTGCAGGCAGAGCGTGAGCTGTAGTTACAGGCTCAGGGATAGGATCAGGTTCAGGATCTAGTGCAGGCAAGATAGCATTCGGGTTTGGAAGAATTTGGACCATGGCTCGACGGGCAGCTCCAAGCTATCATGGTACGTGTCTTGCAGGGGATTGACAAAGGTGTGTAGGGTACAAATTCATCTATGGTGTATCTGAAGCAGGAGTTCCAGTCATAGAACCCATTTCTTTTTCAGGGTGAGGGTGGTCTGTAGGCGGCTAAGAACTAGATAGAGAGAATGAAGATGATCTTTGAGCATCTCGAGACACTTCTAGGGAGGAGGGTCAAGCTGGAGACGTATATGTTATGAGGATCGGCAAAGCGCTGGTGGGATGTGCAGGTTCAGGCTCTCAGGCACAAGGGACTAGCATAGAAAGACTTTGAGGACGGGTTTTTTGATCACTTCTACCCAGAGACACTGAGGGAAGAGAGAGCTCAGGAGTTCTTGAGCCTTCAGCAGGGAGACATGTCCATCATGGACTATGCATCTAATTTCACTGAGTTGTCTCGTTTTTCACCTGGTATGGTATGTGATGACTCGGTAAGGGTGAGGTTCTTTGAGGATGGCTTATGACACATCATTCAGATCTAGGTAAATATCTTCAGGTTGGGTTTGTTCTCAGATGAGGTAAATTAGGTGCTCATAGCGGAGGGCAACCATAGAGATAAGCCCCAGGTTGGCCAGGCGGCAGCTTCAGGTGATGGTTTGGATAGTAAAAAGCAAGGACAAGATGAGTTCCAGCAGGGCAATCAGGCCAAGGACTCAACTAGACCACCTTGTATCAGTTCTTCAGTGGTTTTCTTTTAGTGTGGATAGCCAGGACATGTTCGGGCTCAGTGTGATAGGACTCCAAAGAAGTGCTAGGCATGTGGACAGGTCGAGCATCTTGAGATGTTCTTCAGGCAGCCTTCTCAAACAGCTGGTAGGCAGAGACCAGGACAGACGGTGGCATCTGGAGTTGTTTTGGGTTCGATACCAGGAGAGGGTAGTTGAGTTTCAACTACACGTGGAGGATGTGACAGAGATAGCGGGACCCAGCTGAGGGTTCGGTGGCCGGTTACTGGAGTAGCACCGCCGGGAGGTCAGACATCAGGCATTCGTACTTCAGGCTAGGTGCACGCCATGGAGCTACTAGGGGATGAGCAGGCTGGTGAGCCGGTGATAGTTAGAGGTACACCGCGAGTGTGGTCGTGACTTTTTTGCTTTCTTTTGGCATGACCTGTTGAGTCATGTCTTTTTTGAGTGCATGAGGTGCACAAGATTTATGTGGACTGACTAGATGATGGTTAGTGGGATTGGTTCCATATCGGGTGTGTGATATATTTATATATATGTATGAGATGTGTGGCATCGGGGCATCGAGGATGCGGGTTACTTGATGTGCCATGGGTATCGGGGCATCAAGGATGTGGGTTACTTGATATGTTGTGGCATCAGGGCATTGAGGATGCAGGTTACTTGAGGTGCTAGGCACTAGGTTTATTTTGAGCATCCATAGGATGCAAGACCTCATGGAGGCGGACACCAATGCGGTTCGGGATACATTGGGTGTTGGAAATGACACAGAAGCACTAATGAGGTGTAGGAGTGACAATGCGTCAGTAGAGGACCATGAGTTCAGAAACATGTTAGTCAACCCTTGCTTTGTTGATTTTTGTAGGGTTGAGACCAATTTAGGCAATTCCTAAGGTGGGGATCCCTTGAGTAATTTAGCCAGAACCTTGAGACCGGGAGAGTCCAGGTTACTTTGATCCGGGTGGTATGTTCAATGCCATCTATGGGTTTCGTTTTATAGCTTGGGGATGAGCTATGTTAAAGTGGAGAGATTGTAAGAACCCAGGTTTTTTAGAACGGGTCAAAATCCTGACCCTATTTGAATTTTGACTTGTTTCTGAGAAAATAGGAAAATCTGGGAAGTTTTAGAAATTTCTAGACTACACGCCATGTACACTAAAGTACACGTCGTGTATCGGTTAGGCATGTACCGGCTGTGTGCTCATCGAGTACATGATGTGTGATGGCCGTGTAGGAATTTCCTACTACACGGTGTGTAGTATTTCTCAACACACCGTGTACCCTTGACCGTGTGGAGGCCATACATGGCGTATAGTCCAGTTGGCTTGGTAGAATTTTTTTAGCAAGTACATGTCATGTACTATTTACACACGCCGTATAGAGGGGTCGTGTATGGGGATATACATGGCATGTTAGGGATGATGGTTGGGTAGATAAGTACACGTCAGGTACCTATAGTTACACTATGTGAAGTAATTCGGTAGGTCCTCAGTGAAATATCAACGGTTATATGAATATTAAAATGATACATGGCGTGTGGTCATAAGTACACATCGTGTATTTTCTTTTTTTCTCTAAAATGGGCAGTAGCCTTGTTTTGAGGTGGAAACACAAACCCTCGATAGGTTTGAGCAGGGAGAGCCAGCTGGAGATTATTTTTTCTCCCAAACATCCATCCAAACTTTGTTTCAATCTTCGTTGGATGCGTTAGAACCCCCTCGGTAAGTCCATGATTCCTCTTGAGTCGTTCTTCTTGATTTTTGTTCTAAGACGAGTTATAGGGGTTTGAGCGGTTTTGATTATTTTGTAGATCTGCAGCATTTTAGACCTAATTGGAGGCTGTTATTGGAGGAGTATCATCCTATGAGTCTCAAGTAGGTGGTGTATACCTATTTTTGTGTTTTCGCAGACTTTTGGGTGGCGCGGCCTTTGGCGTGTTCTCGGGTATTTTAGAGAGGGACCCATTTTATCTTCTATTACATGTTGAATTAATTTTTAGACCCATGGGATACCTTTGGGTATGCCCTATTGCCTATATTTCTCAAGAAAGGCCAGGAGAGAGGTCGATGCTCATTGGGAAATTTTGGCTCGGGGTTCCAAAATGGTTATAATTGGTCTACTTTGTTTAAAACTGGTGTGTTTAATATGGTAAAGCGTGATTACATTGTTTAGAGGAATTCAAGACCACAGTGATATTGTGTGATAACCATTGGGTTACTACAATTCAACTATTTAGATTGTTTTTCCTATTTATGTTACTTGTTTAGAAGGTTTATATATGTAATTTCTAAATTGCATATGCTAGAACCCTTTGGGTTGTGTTGGGCATGGCCTGGATATTTCTTGAGTGATGGTAATCACAGGTTGGAATTAGCCTGGGTTACTTTGGGTGGTTCTGACCATGGGATTGGGTGTCATGGATGTCGGCTTGAGGTAGTGTGATTGTCAAGTTGGGCATGGCTCGGGTTACTTGGATGGCAAGGCCGTCGTACTTGAGCTGCATGGTCGCAGGGGCATGAGGTGTCAGAGATGTTGTGGCTTGGGTACTATTTTGGTGATTACCTCTCACCCAAAACTTTGAGTGGTGTGCACACAAAGAGACTCCGTGATGAGGTGGTTTTGACCACTCGTGTGGGTAGAGGCCCCTGTTAGTTGCGGTTTAGGTACTTTTGGTTTGGGGGTGCTTGTCGTAGGAAGCCATGTGGAAGGTGAGGAGCCTTCAGGGGAAAGCATTTAGACTAACGGTTTGGGGGTAGAGGCTCGCCATTATTTGAGGGTAGACATCGTTGTCCCTCCAAATACTTTATTTTAGGGAAAACATCATTGTTCCTCTTGTGATTTTATTTGAGGGAATACATCATTGTTCCTACAATTACTTTATTTGAGGGTAGACATTGTTGTCCCTCGGGTTATTTATTTGAGGATAGGCATCATTGTTCCTCTAAGTTACTATTTCTTAGGTGTGCCTTTGGGAAGTCGGTACTTGAGACACATAGTGATAGAGGCACATGGTGCCGGGTTACATGATAGAGATTTCGGCATTGGCCGAAGCAGGTGACACTCCATGGTGGCTGCTGAGCACTAGTGGAGTTTGTGTTTGGTTTTGTGCATCGTACTATTTACTGTTTTTCTTATAAATGCATGTCTTCTTAAACACTTATATTAGGTATTCACTGTTGGGTGGTATTCTACTGAGATTTGTCTCACACCCTGCACGGGACCTTCAGGATGTGTGAAGACTTTATGGATTTATGTGTAGGAAAGAGGTCAACTTCAGGGGCTGGGCTACATTAGCTATTTCATGGATATGGTATAGACCTTGAGGTCTTGCCTAGCTGGAGTTTACTTTGTTTTGCTTTATTTCCTGTATCAGCATGATTACTTATTTTGTAGATATAGTTTTTTATCCATTTGTGCCTTTACATATGGATATTTATGACCTTATTTGGATATATGTTTGTTGTTCAGTAGTAGTTACAAGTGATCATCATGTTGTGGTGTTTACTTTCCACTGTTGTTATTTATATTTATTGCTTCAGCTGATTATTGATATTGAATGTGCTTCCTTTATGCGGGTCTAGTTCAAGTTTGCTGAGTCATTTATTCCACTGTATATTTGTTTTTATAATCAGACTATTGCCATTATTATCCTCTGAGAGGGTATAGTCTCCCCACTATTCCTATAAGACCCTCACTGCTAGTCGGCAGCCTTTGGCATTCAGGGAGGTGCGCCTAAGGTAGTAACACCTGACCCATTAAGCACTGTCCGGGTGGTTGTTCGGGTCTAATTCATTACAATAATATTAATAGTAAAATGACCCTAATTAAAAGTAAATTTTATTATTATTTAATTTTGTTAAGGTTATAATATAATGAGATGTCGATTGATTTTTTTCAAGGTGTTAAAAATGAGTTATAGAATTAAAATTGTTATTTTTGAATAAATTATGATTTTATTTAAAAATTAAATTAATAATATTTAGAAAATTATTTTCAAAAAATTGAGTTCATTTTTGAATTCTACACATTGAAAAATGGTTAGGGTGAAGTTTTGGGTTTTTTATGAAACAGTTGATTTTTCAGTGAATAGTAAAAATACAGTTTTGAGTTTTCGTTAAGTTTAATGACATCATTAAAGATGTAATAATTATGGTAGACTTGTGTGCAGTAAAATAAGATATGAGGTGTCCCAAGTGGCTAATACCATGGGAAAATACCATGTTCAATCCCATTGTTTTTCAAATATCACTAATGAGGTGTCCCTTGGAAATTAATAAAATATTCCCTCACTTTTACTATAAATACCAACTCATTCCTTAATTATATTCATTAGAAATTTATCCTCAATAAATATTTGGTATTATTACCTCCATATTAGTCCTCCCAAGATTTCCTCAATCCACCAAGGTCCTAACCTTCAAGTCTTAGGAGTTACTCTACAAGGTAAGAGAATTCTCAACTTCTTTCTTTTTCCATTCAAGTTCTCTTTTATGTGGTATAACTTTAAAGTTTTCATAACATGTTCTTATTTCCATTTTATTATATCTCTATACTATATTATTATTAATTTATGTATGTTTTAACCTTGTACCCTCTCTTTTTAATGTTTTCTAAAACCATGTTGTATAGTCATTAGGCTGTCGAATTTGCATAAGGGGTTTCTCAAATATTCTTTTATTTCGGGTTCCTTTATTTTCTTATTATTTCCTCATATACCCTTATCCAAGAGGCATTAATGATCCAGTATCTTAAATATTATTTATTTTATAATTTTTATATAATATTCACCATTATACTTTTTCTCCTCACCCACTTATTCAAGAAATTAAAACATTGTCTGTGATGTGTCGATTTACTGACATCGTGGATGATGTGATTTAGATTTCTTTTACTTCCTTCAAGACTGGTCATGAAACCATTTATATGGTTGAACCAGATTATAATTTATTTATTATATATTATATAATGTTCTGTAATAATTTTTTACACATGTGATTAATTTATAAAACAAAATGATTTCATTACAATCGAAGAATTGCCAAAATGACCTAAACAAATATCAATAATGTTCTAACTTATGAATCATCATCATGTCAGAATTCAAAATAATAAATGGTATAATTTATGGTTATAGAAATATTTAAATACCATTCCATTCCAATTCTATATTTTCACTTCCAATCGACAAGAATATCCATCATGAACCGATCATGGAAACCATGTAAAGAACACACTTGAAACAATGTAAATAACAAAATATTACTAATAAATGTGTCTAATGATGTTGTAAAATGATCATATAATGTGTTATAAACATTAATATGTTTCATTAAGATATTAATAACAATATTTTAACCATTATACAGTAGTTTTAAATACTTTTTAAGTAAGAAGAACCCAAGGTAAGGGAATTCTTAACCCAAATTCCATTCTTTGGGTTAACCTTCTAATTTATCCATTATGTGCTATTAAGATTATGTATGTGATGAATTTTTGTTAATATTATGTGTATTTAAAGTTTATAAACATTTCCATTACATTCTATTAATTCTCACTCCAATTATATTTTTAAGGGACTTTCCTTTTAAAATCCTTTTAAAAGTCTCTAATAAATTTCAAAGGGATTTTCTTTTTATATGTATATGAAATGAGTGGTTTCTCCTGATTTCAAGATACTTTATTACCATTATATGTTCCTTGGATATTATTTTTGTTGGTTTGATCCCATTATATCTCAATATATGTTGGGTTCATCCCATTATAGCTCAATATATGTTGGGTTGATCCCATTATAGCTCAAGATATAACGGGTGAGCCCCATTATAGCTCTCCAATGCATTGGGTACTCCAGAAGTGTAATTGGACCAAATGGTTATTCCATGTGTAAGTTTGATTGTAAGAGTTGTATTTTAAATATTTACCAAGGAAACTAAATGATTTTTTCATGCATGTGAGTTTTTATGATTATGGATTTTATTGGTTTTTATGTTATCACTTGACTAAAAATTTCTTTCTTTATATCCCTTACTGAGTTTTATACTCACCCCAAGTTTTTTAAATGTTTTTCACAGGATATAAGTATGGGTAAGAGAAATAAGGAAGACATGATGTTTAATATGTATTGTTGTCAAATAAATCATGTTTTAAGTTTTAATGTTTTATATTTTGAAAAACAAATGGATACTATTTTTATTAGTATCCTCTTTGTATGAATGTGGTATGTTTTGTATGTAAGATATACCAATTCTTTAAAACTCTAAACTTTAAAATATCCTTAATGTGTAATAATGTATGTTCATGTCTATTACTCAGGATTATGTAATGTTTTAAGGTCGGGTCCTTATACTAATAGATTAAAATATTATAAAACATGAATTAAATGTCTAAAAGCATGAGCAAAAACCATGGGCAATCCAGTGGTTTTTCATTTTCCACAACCTATAATTCCAAGACCTATATTTATAAATTATTAAATAATTCCTCCAATTTTACTATAAATACTCACTCATTCACTCCATACATATACACTACAAATCCCCTAACCACAAAATTTTTCTCATTTCCCCTCTCTAAAATCTCTCCAAGATATCTACAAGGTCCTAAGGTTTCCCTCTACAAGCTTTAGGAAGTTACTTCCCAAGGTATGGTAACACCCATATTCTTTTTTTTATTCAAGTACTTATTTTGTGTTTTGTCTTATAAATGTTGAATTACATTATTTTCATGTACTTTTTATAATATCATTACTTCCAAAATATTTTGTTAGTAATTGGAGACCTTCATTCCCTCCCATTATTCCCTTTTATTAATCAAAATTTTATACCCATCGTATTATCAAATTCATTTCATGGATTTTTTTCTCTTTTTCATGAAATATGATTATATTTTGATTAATCAAACCATTTATCTATTCATGGGTAATTTTCTAGATGTAACCATGATTTATTGATTGGGGACTTCCAAATATTAAACCTCCATTCCTTTATCATGGGTTAAAAGTGATGTAATGCTCATGTATTTAAGTATTTATTAATTTAATGAATTTTACATGAAACCCATTAATTTTTTCACATATGTTATCAATGAAATATTTTCTTATGAGCTATTTGAAACATGTGAATTTAGACATATAAAAAGTTAACCCTGATAGAGTTATAATTCATAGGGTAAAGAATTAATCTCTAGAGATGATATGTTTTACAATATCATGGTGAATAACCTTGGTAATTATGTTTTATGAAACCTTGGTGATAAAACTAAAAAAATATGAATGCATAATTTTTATGTTATATCCATATTTATAAGTTATAATCCATGGTCATTATATTATGATATTCCTCATGTTCTTATGATCATGTCATATTTTTATTCCTCGTGATCACATGCTAAATATTTCTTTTTTTATTCCCTTACTGGGATCTATGCTCACCCATTTTTTAATGTATGTCCCCAAGATATGAGATGCACTAAAAGTAACCTAGTATGAATATATGAATAATACTTTCAAGTGTATTAGAATAAAGTTTATGTTTTTCATGAACTGTGTTTCTGATTTCCAAAAAACTAAACTTCAAAAGATAATATTTGTTATTAAATGTTGTACCATGCACTGAAAGTTTTGTGTATTTAAAAAAGGAATGATTCCATATTTGGTACCAGAGTTAGGTTTAGTTTTTTGTGGAAATTAGTACTATAAAACATTATTAATAACCCTTGAGATAGGTCTAAATATAGAAAAACATCCTGAAATTTTTATTGAAGTATAAATTGATTGGTTTCCAAGCAATGAAATCTCTTTCTAGATACTACAAGTGGATGTGGCTCTATAATAGTTTTACCTAGGGGTAATAATCCCAAAAAATAATTTATTTAGTTTTAACTCAATTTTCACATATTTCATGATAAATAGGCCTTGTTTTACACCTATTTTTATACTCCTAGGGGATATGTTATAGTGAATAGCATGATTTTTATAAACTATTATGAAGGATATATAGATAATGTAAAAAAATTTAAGATTCAAGTATAACATACTATAATAATGAAATTATAAAATTTTAAGATTAATATTTCATTTATAATTATTATAATATTTCTAATATTATCAAATTTCTTATTTACTTTTTCTTATTCTAGAAAAAAATGGCAAGAAATAGAAGGAATCATGTAAATAACAGATGCAGCGGACAATGTGATGGTGGTAGTTTCAATATGGGGGGATATGGAGTTGAAAAATTCATGATGATGATGAATTGTTTAACCCGTGTAATTAATAACAACACAAACCATGTGGAGTATCTAACTTCACCAAGGAAGGAACAACTAGCAGTTGAATCCTTCATACGTTAATGACCATCTGTTTTTAGTGGAACCTTTGATCCAATGATCATAAAAAAATGGATCAACACTATAGAAAATATATTTTTTTGCTCTATTATTCTAATAAAGATAAAGTTATGTTGAAATTATATACCTTAAAGGTAGAATTTTATCAGTGTTGTACACTAATCAAGAACATAAATCCAAGGAATAAGGTGGAATTCATGGAATGTTAAGGATTCAAAAAATTCTTTTTAAATAGGTATTTTATTAATACCCTCTAAACTAAGATGAATATTGAATTAATTAAGTTTAAAATAATAGAAAATTAAGCAGTGGGTAATTATGAGATGAACTTTACAAGGATTTCACAATACGCTTCAGGCTCTATCATCGATTCTAACGGGAAGACAGATCAATTCTTTGAAGAACTGAGACCCCATATATATAAAGCATTAAAATTATGAGAATTTGGGAGTTATAAAGAGATATTATTATGTTTAATAAAATTTTAAATGGATTTCATAGGTACCTAGTGTACTCATGGATAAAATTATAAGAATATAATTATGGATTAAGATTTTGGAAGAATCTGGACAGGAAGAAATTAAAACATCCCATGTGCAACAAACATGAGAAAAATCAATCGGGGAATTGTATGTAAGGAAGTGTAAAGTGATACAAGAATATAATAGATTTATATATATCTTAAAATTTTCATGTATATGTTAATCCTCAACATCTAAATTCCAATGAAAAAGGGAAGATGGTGCAAGCATAACCTGTCGTACAATTATTCAAGTGTGGGGATCATGGACCTTTGCTAATCAATGTCCAAAGATATTATAATGGAGAGAAACCGCCCTAAATTATATCAGAGGATATGGGATCAAGTTTATAATTTTTAAATCACAATTGATAAAGTTTTAACACCCTATGTTTTTAAAAAGGAAAACTATTCTTGATAGTGTATGTGGCACGCAACGTCGAGCTTAAACGAGCAGTGATTATTTAGGATCATTATAACCTAGAAATTAAATTGGTGGGTATTAATATTATTAAATAATTTATTAAATATATATTGATTTTAAAATTTATATAAATATATTGATAAATTCTTATGAAATAAGCACTCAATTTTTAATAAATACATTTTATTCTTTAAAGAAATATGTTTCCTTCAAAAAATGATTTTTATTTATTTTTATCATCAAATATTATAATTAATTTATTGAACCTTTAGAAATTTTATTTTATTAAATATACATAATTTTTTAAATCATCATATAAAAATTAAATTAGGTTTAAATTTTTATATTTTTCTAAAATATTTGATTTTTTAACGAATATTGAGAATTATCAATTTTTCAAATATGGTCATTTCTTTTCAATAAATAAAGTAATGTAAAAGTTTAATTGTATTTTTGATTTGGTACTAAATTTAAATATTAACCATTTTATTTATAATAATATAATTAATTTCATTTCAATTGTAAATTTTCATGATTTTGGTAAAATATTATTTTTATGCCTAAAACACGGTTTTCTACAAATTGTTTTTAAGTAAATAAAGTATATCCATTTTAATTAATTAAAACAACAACTATTAAGGAAATATTTAAATGAGATTTATATTATATATATATATATATTAATTTAAATTCATATAATTATTATTACTAGTCATATAATTAATGTAAGATCATTTTATGCTTACAAAATACATTTCTTGAAAAATTGTTTTTCGACACGTTTTTTGGGTTTAATTTTAAATTAAATTTTGAAAATTATGTGAATTTAATTTGATAAAATATATTAAATATTTTTAATCATCGTAATTAATATTATATAATAAATTTATCTTTATTTGTTTTATAATGAATAGTAAAATTAGTAAAAATTTGTTATCACAGTTAATGTTAAAACCAGTTTATTGAGGGGTTAAACTAAAGAGGTAAAGGGAGTAACATGTTTAAAAAAATATTTATTTTAGAATTTTTGAGGTTTTGATAAACCATATCACACTTAAACTCTATTATTTATCAATTTTGGATGCATTTATCTTGATAGTGACTTCACATTATTGAATAGTTTTGGGTATTTACAAAAATACCACTCCCTCTCACTTATAAAAGAGAGCCTCATATCCTATCCTTTAAACAGTTAAAAACTATTTTATTCATCCAAATACTAAAAAACATATCTTAATTATTTAAATCCCCATATAATATAGGTCTTGGTTTGATTATAAATCCAATCTAGGTAGGATTTAGGTATAATCCTAAAGAGGTGGTCTGAGGAAGAGGTATCATTCTTAACCGAGCATCTTTTTTTATTTATTATTAAAAATGATTAAAATATTACTAAATCATGGTTATATAATTACATAATTATCTCCCATATACTAATATTTTATTATTTTAGTGTAATAACCTAAATCCATCACCACTTCCATCAAATGGAAAACAAAACCATCATTCGTGTGTACGGCGGACTACCGCCTCATGAACTGATGTAATTTGTTTTCCATAATCACCTCTCAAGGATGTTAATGATGATGTATTTAATGTTTATATATAATATTAATTACATATTCATCATTATTTAAAAAATTTATATCATATATCTTCTTATCTTTCCCTCCATTGAAAAATGATAACATTGTTGGTGTACGGCAGACTATCATCTCGTGAAGCGATGTGATTTGTTTTTTATTACCATGTCACATGGATGGAATATGTAAGTGTATTTAAAAAAATAATATTATATTTATGATATTATTATAATTATTTAAAGTTAAAATGACACTTACCTTCTTTCCATCATGAACGTTGAAAAATGGAAATGTTACTCATGCATACGTATGACCTACCGTCTCCATGATTATAACGTGGTTCATTTTTCATAACCATCCTTCATGATTGATTTTAAAAGTATAATTAGTGTATAAAAATGATAATTATTTCATTATTATTATTATATATATGATAAAATAATGATCTCTTTGACCTTATTCAACTTTTTAAAGTGATTTTGGATGTATGAGTTGAACATCGTCAAAATGTCTGACTTGAACCTAAATGATTAAGTAATTAAATATAAAATGATAATAAATAAAATAAAAGGAATAATAAACTTGAAAAAATTTCTTAATCAAGTAAATAATCAATATACATTTATTATTCAGGATGATAAATAACACATGTGATGAATCTATCATGGGGTAAGGAACCTCTCTAAACCACCCTTTCCTTTGGGTTATGAACATTCTCACTCTAAATAACTTTATATATATCTTTAATGTTGTGAAATTATTATAAATTTTGTATATATGTATATAAAATATATAAATATCTTATTATACCTTCCTTTTATGGGTTAATACATTCCTTATGCTCATTTATCAAATGCCTTCATTATGAAATTTACTTTGATTGTGGTATGAGGCAAGATTATGAGACCCATTTTCTTTCCATGAGTAATTATTATGTTATTACTTATGATTGAATTAATTTATTTTGAATACATAAATCATTAACATTCTATGATGGGTGCACCTAGATAGTTCTTCAATGCATTGGGTAAAGCTTTAATCTCATGTGTCATTATGTATGGGATTAGGAAGAAAACCTAATCCATTATAGGGCTTTGTCCACCATAAGATATTGCCTAGGTAGTTAGGCTTGACTCATGTTTATGTAATGTTATATGTTTTGGCAATATTTCATATATAACTATGATTTTATGATACCATGTTTTTTATTTTATGCTTCCATGTGATTACTCATGAGCCTTCTCTTTTATGATATCAAATTGTAACTTTGACTCAAACGTTATGTTTCATTATCATGTTTATTCCCTTATTGGGGTTTTTACCTCACTCCTTTCATTGATGTATTCCCCAGGTTATAATATGAATTTTTAGAATCTAAAATGGAATTAGGATCTCAATATAGAGAATAAAATTAGGATGTCATGTTTTAGTTTCTTTTCTATGTATTATGAACCTAGTATTTCAAATACATTGGGCCTCACGATCTTTAGGTTGTAATTAATGGATTTTTATGTTCAAAATAATGTAATAATATGTGTAAAATGCATGGATTTATATAATTGGTATCATAGGGATGTTTAGTTACCCTTTTGAAACTAGGATGATAAAACTTTAGTGAGAACCATAAGGATAAGTCTAAGTATAGGAAAATATCCTAGAATTTTGGTAAAGGATAGAGTGAGTGGTTTTCAAGGAATTACATCTCTATCAGAATACTAAAAGTGGATGTGGATATAGCATAGTTGTACCTATGGATAATAATTTCAAAAAGGGTGCATTTATATGGACTCTATCATCACTCGGTGCATAAAAATGGGCCTTACTGCAAACCTATTTTGACACTCTCAAGGGATGTGATTTGGAAATTCACACTCTTTGTAAATCATTATGAAGGACTTGAACAAGTTGTTAGGTTAGAAAAAATTATAGAAAAAATTATAATGGAAAAACTATATTGAAACCTAGATAATCATAATTTGGAATATACTTATCAGTTATAAGTTATCCTTTCAGTTTTTATAAGTTTCTTTTTTGTGTGTTAATGCATTATCATCTTGTTTTTTAATTTTTAGTTAATAGATAGAAATAGTAAAATTCATGCCAAAAAACAACATGATAGGAAATGTGATGATTTCCCTAATGATATGTCTAACCTTATGGTATTAGGATATAATAACTTCATAGAAGTACTTGTTCAACTATCTCAAGTTATTAATAATAATTTGAATCATTCATAACACACTCTTAATCCTAATAAAGACAAAGTTACAGTTGAGTATTTTATGAGACAAAGGCCTCCTACCTTTAGTGGATATTATGATACCCTAATAACAGAAAAATGGATTAACTCCATTGATAAGATATTATCTATTCACCAATTATCATAGAAATAGAATATTATGTTGGCCATTTATCACATTGAGGGAGAAGCCAATCAATGGTGGAAACTGATCAAGAACACAAAGTTCAAAGAGGATATTGATTCCATGGAATGGGTAGACTTAATGAAAATATTATTTAATAAATATTTTCCCTAAAATCTCTATTTTAAGATAGATATGGAGTTACTTAGTCTTAAGAAAAAGTAATATGAGTATATCAGGGTGTATGAGGTAAAATTCACAAAGAATTAACGGTACGCTTATAGTTTTTTCATCAACACTGAAATTAAGGTGAACCATTTATTTAGTGGTTTAAAGCTAATTATATGAAAATAATTAGTGATTCAATACTTTTATAGATATGAAGAGATTTTTCATTGTGCCCTCAAAGTTGATATGGATATCAGTGACTCCTAGTATTCTTGTGGGATTGGAGAAAAATATATATATAATGGAGTTTTATTCAGGAGAATCAACAGATAAATCCCATGGATGAAAGAAAACCCAAAATCCCACTTGTAAAAAGTGTGGTAATGTGAATCTAGGAAACTATCTAATAGGAACCAAGAGATTATTAAAATGTAGAAAAGAGGGGAATCAGGGTAATTAGTGCCAAATGGAAATGAAGAAACCCACTAATATGTAAGAATAAATTAAAGTTCAAATTAACACTCATCTCATGGTGCAATTTTTCAACTTCAAGGAACATGTACATTATGCAAGCCAATTCCCTAAGCTAAGGGTTTTCAGAGACGATCAATAACAACAACCTCCAAGACTTAGAGAGAAAGAAAGAGAATATGTTATCACTACTACTAAGATGGATTCTAACAATGATGTGGTGATATGTATTCTAGTTATTCATTCAAGAATAGAAAATATACTATTTGATTATGTTTCTATGCATTGTTTCATATCTTGAAAGTTTAGTATAACTATTCAAACACCACCTCTAAATTTGGGGGTTGAGCTATCTGTGAGAATAGAAAATGGAGAGATGTTTGCATACTAAGTATATAAATCCTTCCCAGTTAATGTTTGTGTAATAAATCTTCCATAAAATCTCATATTACTTTCTTTAGTGGGGTTTGATGTTATATTATTCATGTATTGGATATCCTTATATAAATCCAACATAAACTATTAGGTGAGGGGGATCAACCTTCATGTCTCAAGTTATCCTCTCATTCTATACAAGTGTAATAAGGAGGATGAATCTTATTTTTAATCTTATATTCAAGAATGGATATTATTTTCTTATGATAAAGAATATATAGAACAAATTATTGATACAAAAGAGATAATAATGCTTTATTAATGCCAATTGTGAGGGATTATAATGATGTATTCCTCAAATAGTTTCTTGGTATTCCTCCTAACTAGGAGGTTGAATTATCAATAGAACTTATACCTAGATATTTTCCCATATCAAATACTCCTTATATAATATCCACCATTGAGTTTAAAGAGTTGAAGAAGTAGTTACAAGAAAATCTATAAAAGGGTTTCATATGCCTGAGTGTTTCATCGTAGGGTGCGTCGGTCCTATTATTTAAGAATAAGGATGGGTAAATATGCCTCTTTATTGATTATCATGAACTCAAAAAATGTGATAAAGAACAAATACCACTTACCATGGATAGATGACTTATTAAATCAACTACATGGAGCCTATTATTTCTCTAAGGTGGACATTCAATTGGGATATCACCAATTAAAGGTGAGGAAGGAAGATATTTCCAAAAATTCCTTTCAAACAAGTTATGGACACTTTGAGTTTATAGTGATGAATTTTGGACTCAATAATTCCACAAAAATATTTATGGACTTGATAAATATAGTCTTTAGAGATTTCCTCAACAAATCTATTATATTCTTTATAGATGATATTCTAATTTACTCCAAAATCAAGGAGGATCATGAAGAGCATTTTAATACTATGTTAAAGGTCATGAAAAAGGAGAAGATTTATGAAAATTATAATAGATATAAATTATGGATAAAGGAATTATCATTATTAGGTATATTATCACTAGAAAGGGATTATTAGTAGACACTTCTAAGACAAAGTCAATTGAAGATTATCCTAGACCAGGATCTGTAATAGATATTTGTAGTTTCCTGGTACTAGATGGGTATTACCAATTATTTGTGAGAAAATTATCACAATTTTAAAACCCACTAACCAAGATAACACGAAAAGGAGTGATGTTTATATAGACCAATAAATATGTAAAGAGCTTTAAAGAGTTGAAAAAGAGTCTTGTCACTTCACTATCCCTCATGTTTCCCTCAAGTGTTGAACTTTTTGTGATATACAATGATTCTTCAAGGAAATTATTTGGATATTTATTGATGTAGAATGATAAAGTGATATAATATCCATCAAGGTAGTTGAAATTTCATGAGAAGAACGATCTCATGCATGATCTAGAGTCGTCCACAGTGATCTTTGATTTGAAAATATACCGACATTATCTGTTTAGGGAGAAGTGTGAAATATATATGGATAATAAGAGCCTAAAATATATATTAACATGGAAGTATCTTAATATGAATCAGATAAGATAGTTATATCTTATCAAGGACTATTACTACACAATTTATTATTATCTTGGGGAAGCAAACAAGGTGGTATATGCTCTAAGTAGAAAGAATCTAGAAATATTATCACTAATGATAATTGAGAAGGATTCAATCTTCTTATACATTAAAATGATAGACATGGAAATCATGAAGGAAGTAACATCATCATTTATTTCTTAAATTATTGCTCAATCATTTCTTCTTAAGATAAAAAAAGTATACTCAAAGAGATGATGTGAAAATTCAGAAGAAGGTGGAAGTTATAAGAAAAGGTAAATCCTTGGAGTTCAAAATTGATGAATAAGGATTTGTAAGATTTGGTTCATGACTATGTGTACCATCAAATACTAAGATAAAGAAAGAAATTTTGAATGATTCGCATAGATCAACCTTCTCCATCCACCCAGGGAGAATAAAGATGTATCAAAATCTCTGAGAGCACCATTAGTGGTAAAATATAAAGAAGTAGATCATTGAATATATGTCAAAGTGTTTGGTATGTCAATAAGTGAAGGATGAAAGGAAAAAAATCTAAGGGGATGATGTAACCATTACCCATACCTACATATAAATGGGAAAAACACCATGGAATTTATCACTGGCCTTCAAAAGAAATCATGGGTAAACAATTCCATATGGGTTGCAATGGATCATCTTATAAAGACTTCTCACTTAATTTTAATTCAATAGGAATTATCACTTGATCAAATTTCAAGGATAGACATCAAATAGGTGGAGATTCTTTATAGAATACCACTATCGATTGTATCTTATTGATATTTGAGATTTACCTCCAAGTTTTAAAAGATTTTCCAACATGCTCTAAATACTCATTTGAAATACAATACAACTTATCACCCACAAACTAATGGTAAATCTGATTGGACTATTAAAACATTGGAAAACATGTTTAAATCATGTTTTATAGACTTAAAATGGGGATGATATAAATATCTTCTTATGGTTGAGTTCTTGTATAACAATAGTTTCTACTCAAGTATCCAAATGGATCCTTATGAAGCCCTTTATAGAAAGAGATATAGCACACTTGTGTGTTGGGATGAAGTCAGTGAATGCAAGCTGTTGGGACATAAAATAGTTTAGTAGATAGTAGAAAATGTCAAGACTATTCAACATCACATCAAAACCTATTAGAATCGATAGAAGAGTTATGTTAATAATCATCAACAAGGACTGGAGTTTGAGGTTGAGGATAAAGTCACTACTAAAAAAACGGGCAAGGGAAGTGCCACCTTATATCAGCACTAAGAAAAAACTACTGATAAAGAAACCCTTTATCAGCGCTGAAATTTTAGCACTGATAAAGGGTAACCTTTATCAGCACTAAAAAAGCACTGATAAAAAGACCCTTTATCAGTGATAGAAAAGAACTAATAAAGAATCCCTTTATCAGTGCTAAAATGTTAGCGCTGATATAGGAAGGATTTATCAGCGCTTTTTTAGCGCTGATAAAGAGGACCATTATCAGTGCTAAAAAAAATGCTGATAAAGGTAGTCTTTATCAGCGCTTTGTTAGCGCTGATAAAACCGTAGTCCATTTTTTTATAAATTTGGTCACACGGTGCCCTCATTTCATCACGACCTAAATCTCTCGCGGTACTGGAACCCTGTGACTCCCCTTCTTTTCCCACTAAGCTTTAAGTTTTCGGACCTCCACCGCCCTCGAGCTTCTCGTTGTCGAACCTCCACTGCCTGCTGAGCTTCCTGTTGTTGTACCTCTGCCGCCCTCGATATTTTCTTTGTCGGACCTCTACCACCCGCTGAGCTTTGCATTGTTGGACCTCCGCCGCCCTCAAGATTCGCGTTGCCGGTCCTCCGCCGCCCACTGAGCTTCACGTGCCGGACCTCCGCCTCCCTTCGATCTTTGATTTGCACGGTCTGAAAAATATATGAACCCCCTTATAGTGTCTTATCATAGAATGAATGTTTTATTTGGCCCAATGACATGATTTTTCCTAACAATGATACAACCGTGAACACTCCCCCAAAACCACTAAAATTTCTCAAAATTCACTCAAAACATCTTTAGATAATCTCCAAATATAAGGAGACCAAAACAAGGTTCTAGATATACTTGAAATAAGTTAATGATATGTTTAAAGCATGTTTTCCAAATCATTTTTGGATTTTTGGATTTTACTATTGATGATTGTGATGAATACTTTGCTTTATGTTTGGTAGTTAGTACATGTGAGACCTTAGATCTGTGAGTAATCAAATGGGTTATACTCTAGTTAGACTTGGGGTGAACACTTGAGTCTATTTTTGATGTCCCCAAGAGGCCTCATTTATATTGATTGTCTAGTCACATAACCAGGTGGTGTTCCATGAGTGAGTCAATTTCCATTAGAACCTATAGGTCAGATATCATCATATGTTTCTCCAATTAAAATTAGTTTCTTTCCCATAATTATTTTAATGGATTATTTTTTTATTATGAGTTACTCCCATTGATTACCTTTATTATTTACTTTTTATATAGTTTATTTTTTATCTAACCTTGATTATTTATTTTTTCTTTTATCATTACTCCATTATTCTAGGATTTTCTATTAGTATAGTTTTTTTACTGTAAATCAAAATGTGGAATCTTTGGGGAATGTTTGAAATGGGTTGATTTTATTTAAAATGGACTTCTTAATATGTGTTTTGTTATTTTTAAAAAAGTAGATTAAATTAGGAAAATATAATTCCTTGTAAATTTTTTCATTTATAAAAAATGAAATATATATTTTAAAAAATGGTTAACCACAATTTTTTGTTTTTTTAATAGATTGAATGCAATTTTTTAATATATGGAGTGCATCCGTGAGTGAGAGAAAAACTTGTTTTCATTGATGTAGGTGTTGAGGTAGTTCAATGAGTGAGTTGAGCCAATGATATATAATTTTTTAGTCTCTTGATATCCCATGATATTAAATGGGAATCAATCCTTATTTAGTTCTTCAACATGGTGCGGTAAGTGATCGACATCAGAAAGAGGGAGCCCTCTCATTTGATGGACAAATTCATTTCAAATTTTTATATCATACAATAGGGACATGAACCATGTTTCTTAACTTCATGCAATGATAAAATTGGACACACATTTTAATATCTTGTGATTAGGATTATGATAATGTATTTTAAGGTTGAATATATTTTACCAAAATGTCACACGGTTTCATATCATGCAACTAGAACATATAATGAGGGTGAGGTAAATTTTCCATCCATAGAGTCCCTACACCATGTGAAATATGGGTAGAGGATGGAAAAGGTTTAAGTTCATGATTCATGGACCAAAGGGGGTGTGTCCCAGAATTTTTGGTGTGTCATGCAAGAATAACGACCTAATGTGAGAAGGGGTTTGTGTCGGTTCAACACCACACGAAACAACATATAACTAGGATGTTGGATTTTTAGTTCAAATCCATATATCTCAGACTAAAGGGATGGTTTATTCATGTAAAATATCTCTTGATAAACCTATTATTGGTGGAAATATTAATATGCTTATCATTAATGGCGATCAATGAGTTTACACTATCATAGTGAAGTTTATGAAAAATTTAAGGTCCTTCACACTTGGATTCCAGTTTCACTAGGTTCCTCCTAGGTATTATAGATTCCCTTAGATTCAACACCATGTCACCATAAATTAAGGAATGAAGGATAACCTTTTTTTAAGGACAACACCACCCAGTTCTGATGCATTTCTAGGTCATCCAATGCTTGAACCCTATTTTCTTTGAGGGGTTCCGCCCTTCTTTCCTTCATGTTATCTAAGTGACTTTGTCTGGAAGTGAACTTGTATGGCATGATGCCCAAACCACCAAGATTTCTAGCCTTGCCACCCCTACCACCATCTCTGTCCTTCTCCCTCACTGAGGTTACTGACTGCTTCTCTGTAGTGGTCAGGCCCCTTCCTAGCAGTGTTTGTTTTGTCTCCCTTGGCTCTGAGCCTGTCATCCAGCTCCAAATACTTATTGATCCAGAGAGAACTCCCTCACTAGCCCCCAAGTTTCATTACCCATCCTTCCCCTGCCCCTTTGGATCCTCATCTCCCATTCATATTTGATATGTCACGGAATAGATCGGAGTTATAAATGTTGGAATAAACACGGAGAAAAAGCTAATGTAGCTACTGGATGGGATAAAACTGCATTTTATAGATCATCAGATATGAATACAAATATGGATAATGAAGAAGATTGTATGGAGGATATGATTACAGATGTCAATGATGATAAAGATCGTATTGAGGAAATGTCAAAGACAATTGAAGATGAACTTCGTGATTTCCCAAAATTGTTTGAGAAGTTAAAGAGTTGTACAAAGATACCATTGTATGTTGGTTGCACTAAGTATACAACATTGTCAGCTGTACTGAAGTTATATAAATTGAAAGTAGGCAACGAATGGAGGGATGTCAGTTTTACGGAACTACTTGCTCTCTTGAATGACATGATCCTGGAAGATAATGAGCTCCCAAGCTGGGCATATGAAGCTACACAAATGTTATGCTCGATGGGTATGATTTTTGAAAGAATACATGCCTACCTGAAAGACTGTATATTGTTTTTCATGGAGAAAAAATCACTTACAGAATGCCCAAAGTGTGGTTCTTCTCGATACAAGAAAGATAAATCCAATCCTACGAAAGTTGTATGGTACTTTCCAATCATTCCAAGGTTTAGGCGTCTATATGGAAGTGAAGAAACTCCAAGACAATTGTCGTGGCATGCAGATAAAATAAATAAAGATGGGAAATTACGTCATTTGGCTGACTCTCCTCAATAGAAGAAAATTGGTCATGAGTATCCTGAATTTGGAAAAGATCTGAGAAACCTTCATCTTGCATTATCTACAGATGGAGTGAATCCTTTTGGTTTTCAAACCAGCACTCATAGTATATGTCTTGTTATGTTGGTAAATTATAAATTTCCACCCTGGTTATGCATGAAGCAGAAATTAATCATGTTATCTATGCTTATATTAGGACCAAAACAACCAAGTAACGATATTGATGTTTATCTGGATCCTTTGATCGAGGATTTGAAGTTATTGTGGGATTCAGGTGTTATGTTGTATGATGATTATAAAAGTGAATACTTCATGTTGAGAGCGATGTTGTATGAGATAGTAAATGATTTCCCTACTTATGGAAATTTGTTAGGCTATAGAATTAAAGGAACTCAAGGGTGTCCCATGTGCGAATAAGATACATAATCAATTATTTTGAAACATTCATTAAAATCTGTGTTTCTAGGACATCATAGATTTCTACCTCATCGGAATAAGTATCGATCTTGGAAGACATCATTTAATGGAATTTCAGAACAATGCACAGCACCGTCTCCACTAAAAGGTGATTAGCTATTTGAGAAAGTAAAATATCTGAACACTGTTTTTGGTAAACCATTTTCGTAAAACCTTATGAAAATCAGTTGGAAAAAGCGATCAGTTTTTTTTTAATTACCATACTGGAATTGTTTGTACTCAGACATTTTCTTGATGTGATGAATGTGGAAAAAAATGTATGTGATAGTGTTATCGGAACATTGCTAAATGCCCCTGGAAAAACAAAAGATAAAATTAAGGCAAGGTTGGACATGGTTGATATGGGAATATGAGAAGAGTTGGCTCCCGTGAAGGGTGAAAATTGAATGTTTCTTCCTCTAGCTACTTATACTCTTTCTAGGGAGGAGAGATATCAGTTTTGAAACTTCTTCAATGATGCAAAGGTTCCATAGGGGTATTCATCAAATATCAAGAACATTTTTTCAATGAATGTTTTGAAATTAAAAGGTTTTAAATCACATGATTTCCATGTTTTGATGCAAGATCTAATTCCTATAGCTTTACATTGCATTTTTTCCAAGAATGTTCATCATACGTTAACCAAACTTTGTTTCTTTTTCAAAGCTATATGTAACAAAGTTTTAGACCCAGTGAAATTTCCATCTATGGAAAAAGAAATTGTTGTCATATTATGTGAATTAGAAATGTTCTTCCCACCAACATTCTTTGATATGATGGTTCATTTGATGATTCACTTGGTGAGAGAGATTCAACTTTGTGGTCCTGTGCACTATAGATGGATGTATCCTGTTGAACAATATATGAAGATTTTGAAAGGGTATGTCAAAAATAGAAGTCATCCAGAGGGTTGTATAGTAGAGAGATATATTGTTGAGGAAGCAATTGAATTTTGTACCTAATACCTATATGATGTAGAAAGAATTGGTCTCCCAAAATCTCATCACACTGGACACATTGAGGGTGAGGGAATTTTTGGAATAGAAGTTGTGACAATCAGTATTACAGATCGGGAGCAGTCTCATCTTTATGTTTTGCATAACAGTTGGGAGGTTTCTCTATATATTGAAACTCACAAAGAAATTCTTAGGCAGTTGAATCCATTAAGGGCTGAAAAATGGTTATCAAATACACATAATCACCAGCTTATAGGATGGTTTCAGGACCATAGTTTTAAGCAGTTGGATGAAAATATGAATTCAATTTCATAACGACTTTGATGGCTAACCACTAGACCAAGTGTGTATGTATTATCCTATAGTGGTTATGTAATTAATGGTTATACATTATATACAGATGAACATGATGAAGAAAGTACCATGAAAAATAGTGTAGTTACACTAGTGGATGAATCGATGCATGTTTTTGGTAGTAAGGACCGAAATCTAATTTATGCAAATATGTCATACTTTGGCATTATCAAACTAATATGGTAGTTGAATTATATGAAATTCCAATTGCCTATTTTTCAATGAAAATGTTTTGATAACAATAGTGGTGTTAAAATAGATGAATGGGGATTTGTGAAAGTTCATTTTAGTAAAGAAGGTTACAAAGACGAATAGTTTATAATAGCATCACAAGCGGTACAAGTTTTTTATGTTCTAGATCCCACAAACCGAAAGTGGTATATTGTTCTGTTATCGTCCAAAACTACTGAAGGTTCTAATGAAAATTCAGTTGAGGACGATCCTGTCAGTGGTATGTCACAATCATTTCAGAGTAGTCCCAATGTAGATGATGTTTTATATGTTAGAGGAGACCACAATGAAGGGATTTGGATAATCGATAGAGGTTTCAAATCCCTTCAACCTTTGAAAAAAGGAAAGAGAGTTCAATAAACAGGTTATATTTTGTTTCTAATATAGATCATGTTATCTCATGTTATTATCTAATCATTACTGAATTTATGTAATCTAAATTAATTGTTCAACCACTTTTGTAGATAATGACTTCTGCACATTCTGGGTCTTCTAACCTTGAGGCTGAACAAGTCTCTCAAGCTGTTGCTGCTGTGGCTACTGCTGCTCCTGCAGCTACTACTGCTCCTGCTACTGCTCCTGCTACGGCTCTTGTTGCTCCTGCTGCTCCTCCTGCTACTCCTACTGCTCCTGCTACAGCTTCTGCTACTCCTGCTATTGCGGCTCCTACTGCTCCTAGTGTTGAGGTCCAACAACCATCATCACATGCCGTTGATACTATTTCATATGAACATATAGATGATATTGATATCGATGAAATGGTTAGGAATGAAGGATCGATGGCATAGAAAACACAGGTGCGTCGTAGTTTGACGGTGTTAGCCAAAGTTCTTAAGGCGAAAATCAAAGGCATCAAATTTGAAGTCGGATGGAATGCATGAGGCCAACATGTGAATCCCAACAAGGCTATGTTTAGCAGCTACATTGGAGTTTTCACTCATCAATGTGTGCCGATTGACATAGATTCATGGCACCATGTTGTGTCTGGGCTGAAGGATGTGATCTGGGAAGAAATTACGGTAACATTATGAATTTATTTCTTTACTTTACTAGCAAATAAAAGAATGAAACAATGTCTTAATCTTCTCAATCTCTTGTAGAGTACATTTATAGTAGATGATTCACACAAGGATTATGTACTAAGGCTTGCAGGAAGGATTTATTGAGGTTTTTGCATTATTTTAACAAGATTTCACCTAAAATATTCCAAAGGTAAAATAAACCCGCACCCACCCATTGTTTATGCTCACCTAATATCCCAAGAATCATGGGATGCATTTATTGTCCGTCGTGGGGATGAGAAGTTTCAGGTACATTGTGGGTGATAATACGTTGTTTGAGGATACCTGTATTTATCAATTTGATTGTCAATATTTCATTTATCAAACAGAAACTCTGTACTGAAAATAAGGAACGTGCATCAAAAAAAATATACCCATATCGTAAAGTAAGGATGGGGTATGCTTCATTAGAAAAGAAAATGGTATGTATTTTAAATTTACAGTAATATTGTTAGGTTCCAATAAACAACATCATAATTATCTTTCTATGTTTAAATGTAGATTGATGAGTCTAAAACCAAATACACTTCCATACCACGTCTTGTGCTATGGAAGGAGGCACGTGTGAATAAGGAAGGAAAGTTAGTACATGAGAACACACAAAAAGTGTGGGAAATATGTGTAGGTATGACATGATGATAAAAAATACTTATTTTAAATTTATATTACATAAAAATAATTAGTTATTTTCCTATATCCGACAGTCACAGGAATCAGCTACTCCTGTAGCGGATACAGACCTATTATCGATGGCTTTGAAGCAGCCAGAAAAATACGATCGTGTTAGAGGTGTGGGGTTTGGGGTGACACCCCGAGTATATTTTGAGAATAAGAAGAAAACGGATGATACAAATGAAAAATTGGAACAAATGAGAGAAAAAATAGCAACCCTTGAAGAACGATTGTAATGGCAGGGAGAGTTGCTAGCAACTTTTATGGGTGGGAAGCAAAGGGAAGACACAACTCAAGAACAACCAGTGCGTGAACATCCAGCCCCACCCCCCACCAGCTTTGAGGCGAGCCATTCCCCTCAAAGAACTGTCTTAGCCGTGGTAATCAATATTCTAATAATTGTTCCCATGAAATGTGAATCAGACAAACACTGATAATTTTTCTGTACTGATCTTATATAGGGTGATAATGATTGTGATTTATATCTATCAACACCCACCTATCACCTTGTAGAGAGGGCTATAGTGTTCAATATCCCAGATGTCACGCTGCATAATAGACCACTTCTGAAAGATCATCTGAAAGTGACGATTATTGTAGCTCATGAGCCAAATGCAGAGCTACCTATTTTACTTGATGACGATGATATTCATACGGTCGAAAAGGATATTGGGACATTAATTGCATGGTCATCACAACTTGTAAGAGTACATGAAGACAAATAGGTATTTATTTCCTTTTTTTCAAGATAAACCTTTAACAATTAATGAAAAAAGGGTCTAAACCAATGATTGTTGTTATAGACAGAGAAAGGGAAGGGGGTGACAAATGTCGACTCAAACCATCTAAAGTATCAACCAACCGATCCCAAGGATCTACTAAAAGCACAATAACACCATGTGTTCTCTATCCACATTTACTAACATTAAAGACTCTTGTGGATACGAAGCTAAAAGATGGTAATATTCATATAGTGGTTTTTGAAGATAATATATACAGAGAGGAAAGTCAAGATTTCATTGCTGCTGAAAATGTAAATGAGATCCTTGAAAATGGTTGGCTAGGCATCACAGTTGTAAATGTATATATGAGGTATGTTTCCATGAATTTATTTTCTAAAAGCTGATCTAATGTGAAAATTATGAATAAATTCATTTTATATTGTTGACAGACACATTTATGAAAAACAGTTGAAGGAATTTTCCCATGATCTAAGATTTGGACTCATTATTCCTCATACCACATCAACACACCTAACAAAATTAGATCCATCAAAAAGGGATGAAATAGTGAATAGCTTGCTGAAAACATTTGAAAGAAATATTATAGATGACAGACTCTTCCTAATACCAACCATGCAGGGGTAAAACTCTACGATTAAAGCATATCAATTATATTTTCACTTCTTTTATTACTTATTCATTTTTGTGTTTTTAGGCAACATTGGTTGATAATTTTGGTGAACTTGGATACTCCAAAGATTTATTTTCTAGATTCAAAGCAAGGATATCCATCAAACCGACCACACATGATGGAGTCTCTGAATCTGTAAGACACTACATCTTACGTTTTAGGTCTAAACATCAAGTAATATAATTTATATTATATTTTACTGAGGAGTATGTTATGATAGGGAATTGTATCATTATCTTCTAAAAAATGAATGAGGATAGGGGCTAAGCATAAGGAGGTGAGCAAGTACTACGTCTGGACAAATATCAGGGTATATATAATAAAATTTCATTATCCAAACACATCTCAACACAAGTTACTTATTCTCCTAATGATCAATTTTTTTGCAGTGTCCAAAACAAACAAAAGATAATGATTGCGGTTATTATGTTTTTAAATTTATGAAAGAGATCATTTTTCATCAATAAACTAGCATCCCTAAAGAGGTATTTTCAAAAACAACTACTAGTTTGTTTAATTTATTTATTAATTATTTATTTTCATATTTTGCAGTACTACTCTGACTGCCGAAAATCCTCATACTCACAAGACGATATAGATGTGTTCATAAACGAGTGTTCTGTATACCTGATGGAAGATTGTACACAAATAAAATGAAGATCTGACTTGGGGACATGTACAATTGGTGGTCATTTTTGAGAGGGTTTAAGGGGATCAAAAGATGAAACATTGTTGTATGTAAATGTTCGTAAGAAAATTGTAATTGTTATTAAATAAAACATCCTTTATCCAATGATTCATTTTTCTATTTTAACATATTATATACACCAGCAACATGCAAGAATGTTGAACCACTCAAAGGGTCTCTCTTTTGTTTAAAATGGACACAATTTTAAGTGAAAACAACAACTGACGTACTAAAATCTGACCAAATGCATTCATATAGTGTTAATCCTTTAGGAGAATGATCCACAGGTCCTTTTTGGTGTGTACAAGTCATCCCCACCTCAATCTGAGCCACGGTGTGACTGTTATCACTCAAAGAGTCTCTCTTTTGTTTAAAATGGACATAATTTTAATTGAAAACAATAAGTGACCTATGAAAATCTGACCAAATGCATTAGGATTGTCTTGATATTTTATAATAACGATCCATGGGTCCTTTTTGACATTTATGAGTCATCCCTGCCTCAATCTGAGGCACGGTGTGGCCGGTACCACTCAATGGGTCTCTCTTTTGTTTAAAATGGACAGAATTTTAAGTGAAAACAACAACTGACCTACATAAATCCAACCAAATGCATTATTATTGTGTTTATACTTTAGTAGAAAGATCCATGGGTCATTTTGAAATGTACGAGTCATCCCCACCTCAATCTGAGTCACGGTGTGTCCACTATCACTCAAAGGGTCTCTCTTTGGTTTAAAATGGACACAATTTTAAGTGAAAACAACAAATAACCTACGGAAATCTGACCAAACGCATTCATATTGTCTTGATCTTTTATAATAACTATCCATGGGTCATTTTTGACGTTTAAGAGTCAACCCCACCTCAATAAGAGGCACGGTATGGCCGGTACCACTCAAAGGTTCTCTCTTTTGTTTAAAATGGACACAATTTTAAGTGAACACAAAAACTAACCTATAGAAATATGACCAAACCCATTATGATTGTGTTGATCCTTTAGGATAACGATCCACAGGTCATTTGTGATGTGTATGAGTAATCCCTGCCTCAGTCTGAGGCACGGTGTGGCCGGTATCACTCAAAGGGTCTCTCTTTTGTTTAAAATGGACACAATTTCAATTGAAAACAACAATTGGCCTATGAAAATCTGACCAAACGCATTCATATTGCCTTTATCTTTTATAAGAACAATAAAAGGGTCCTTGGTGATATGTATGAGTCAACCCCGCCTCAATATGAGTCATGGTGTGGCCAGTATCACTCAAAGTGTCTCTATTTTGTTTAAAATGGACACAATTTTAAGTGAAAACAACAACTGACCTACGGAAATACGACCAAACACATTAGGATTGTGTTTATCCTTTAGTATAATGATCCACGGGTCCTTGGTGATGTGTAAGAGTCAACCCCACCTCAATCCAAGGCACTTTGTGGCCAGTATCACTCAAAGGGTCTTTATTTTGTTTAAAATGGACACAATTTTAAGTGAAAACAACAACTGACCTACGGAAATCTGACCAAATGCATTTGTATTGTGTTGATCCTTTATTAGAATGATCCAAAGGTCCTTTGTGACATGTAAAAGTCAACCTCGTATCAATATGAGGTACGGTGTGATCGCTATCACTCAAAGGGTCTCTCTTTTGTTTAAAATGGACACAATTTTAATTGAAAACAACAACTGACCTATGAAAATATGACCAAACGCATTCGGATTGCCTTTATATTTTATAATAATGATCCAAGGGTCCTTTTTTATGTGTAAGAGTCAACTCTGCCTCAATATGAGTCACGGTGTGGCCGGTACCACTCAAAGGGTCTCTCTTTTGTTTAAAATGGACACAATTTTAAGTAAAAACAACAAGTGAATTACGGAAATTCAACCAAACGCATTCAAATTGTGTTGATCCTTTAGTAGAATGATCCAAGGGTCCTTTTTGATGTGTAAAAGTCATCCCTGCCTCAATATGAGGCACGGTGTGGCTGATATAACTCAAAGGGTCTCTCTTTTGTTTAAAATGGACACAATTTTAATTGAAAACAACAAATGACCTATGAAATTATGACCAAATGCATTCGTATTGTCTTGATCTTTTATAATAACTATCCATGGGTCCTTTTTGACGTTTACGAGTCATCCTCGCCTCAATCCAAGGCACTTTGTGGCCGGTACCACTCAAAAGGTCTCTCTTTTGTTTAAAATGGACACAATTTTAAGTGAAAACAACAACTGACCTACGGAAATCCAACCAAACGCATTAGGATTGTGTTTATACTTTAGGATAATGATTAATGGGTCCTTTTTTATGTGTATGAGTCATATCCTCCTCAATATGAGGCACGGTTTGGCCGGTAGCACTCAAAGGGTCTCTCTTTGCTTTAAAATGGACTCAATTTTAAGTGAAAACAACAACTGACCTACGGAAATCCGACCAACGCATTCGGATTGTCTTGATCTTTTATAATAATGATACATGGGTCCTTTGTGACATTTAGGAGTCAACCCTGCCTCAATCCGAGGCATGGTGTGGCCGATACCACTCAAAGGGTCTCTCTTTTGTTTAAAATGGACACAATTTTAAGTGAAAACAACAACTGACCTACGGAAATCTGAACAAACACATTAGGATTGTATTTATCCTTTATGAGAACGATTCAAGGGTCTTTCTTGACGTTTAAGAGTCATCCCTGCCTCAATCTGAGGCATGGTGTGGCCGGTATCACTCAAAGGGTCTCTCTTTGGTTTAAAATGGACACAATTCTAAGTGAAAACAACAACTGACCTATGGAAATCTGACCAAACACATTCATATTGTCTTGATCTTTTATAATAATGATCCATGGGTCCTTTTTGATGTGTATGATTTAACCCTGACTCAATCCGAGGAACGGTGTGGTCGGTACCACTCAAAGGGTATCTCTTTTGTTTAAAATGGACACAATTTTAAGTGAAAACAACAACTGACCTATAAAATCCAACCAAACGCATTAGTATTGTGTTTATCCTTTAGGATAACAATACATGGGTCCTTTTTTATGTTTATGAGTCATCCCCACCTCAATATGAGGCACGGTGTGGCCGCTATCACTCAAAGGGTCTCTCTTTGGTTTAAAATGGACACAATTTTAAGTGAAAACAACAACTAACCTATGGAAATCAAACCAAATGCATTCGGGTTGTCTTGATCTTTTATAAGAACGATCCATGGGTCCTTTGTGATGTTTAAGAGTCAACCTCGACTCAATCTGAGGCATGGTGTGGCCGGTAACACTCAAAGGGTTTCTCTTTTGTTTAAAATGGACACAATTTTAAGTGAAAACAACAACTGACTTATATAAATATGACCAAGCCCATTATTATTATGTTGATCCTTTAGTATAACGATCCAAGGGTCCTTTTTGATGTGTACGATCCATCCCCGCCTCAATCTGAGGCATGGTGTGGCCGGTAGCACTCAAAGGGTCTCTCTTTTGCTTAAAATGGACACAATTTTAATTGAAAACAACAACTGACCTATGAAAATATGACCAAATGCATTTTAATTGCCTTTATCTTTTATAAGAATGATCCAAGTTTCCTCAGTGACGTTTATGAGTCAACCCCGCCTCAATCCAAGTCACAGTGTGGCCGGTACCACTCAAAGGGTCTCTATTTTGTTTAAAATGGACACAATTTTAAGTGAAAACAACAATTGACTTACAGAAATTAGACCAAACACATTCGGATTGGGTTGATCCTTTAGTAGAATGATCCATGGGTCCTTTGTGATGTGTAAGATTTATCCTCTCCTCAATCCGAGGCACGGTGTGGCCGCTATCACTCCAAGGGTCTTTCTTTTGTTTAAAATGGACACAATTTTAATTGAAAACAACAACTGACCTATGAAAATCTGACCAAACGCATTCATATTACCTTGATCTTTTATAAGAACTATCCAAGGGTCCTTTTTGACTTTTAAGAGTCAATCCCACCTCAATCTGAGGCACGTTGTGGCTGGTACCACTCAAAGGGTCTCTATTTTGTTTAAAATGGACACAATTTTAAGTGAAAACAACAAATGACTTACGGAAATTTGACCAAACACATTATTATTGTGTTAAACCTTTAGGATAATGATCCACGGGTCATTTTTGACATATAATAGTCATCCCCACCTCAATCTGAGGCATGGTGTGTCCGCTATCACTCAAAGGGTCTCTCTTTGGTTAAAAATGGACACAATTTTAAGTGAAAACAAAAACTGACCTACGGAAATCCAACCAAACGCATTTGGATTGTATTGATATTTTATAAGAACAATACATGGGTCCTTTTTGAGTTTTACGAGTCAAACTCGCCTCAATCCAAGGCACAGTATGGCCGGTACCACTCAAAAGGTCTCTCTTTTTTTTAAAATGGACACAATTTTAAGTGAAAACAACAACTGACCTATGGAAATCTGACCAAACGCATTTGGATTGTGTTGATCCTTTAGTGTAACGATACAAGGGTCCTTAATGACATGTATGAGTCAATCCTGCCTCAATCCAAGGCATGGTGTTTTCGGTATCACTCAAAGGGTCTCTATTTTGTTTAAAATGGACACAATTTTAAGTGAAAACAACAAATGACCTACGTAAATCCAACCAAACGCATTCAGATTGTGTTGATAATTTATGAGAACAATACAAGGGTCTTTTTTGATGTTAAAAGTCAACCTCACCTCAATTTGAGGCACGGTATGACCGTTATCACTCAAAGTTTCTCTCTTTTGTTTAAAATGGACACAATTTTAATTGAAAACAACAACTGACCTATGAAAATCCAAACAAATGCATTTGTATTGCCTTGATATTTTATAAGAATGATCCAAGGATCCTTGGTGAGGTGTAAGAGTCAACCTCGCCTCAATCCTAGGCATGGTGTGGCCGGTACTACTCAAAGGGTCTCTATTTTGTTTAAAATAGACACAATTTTAAGTGAAAACAACAACTGACTTACGGAAATTCAACCAAATGCATTCAGGTTGTGTTTATCCTTTAGTAGAAAGATCCACGGGTCCTTTGTGACGTGTAAGAGTCATACCTACCTCAATCTAAGGCACGTTGTGGCCTCTATCACTCAAAGGGTCTCTCTTTGGTTTAAAATGGACACAATTTTAATTAAAAACAACAATTGACCTATGAAAATATGACCAAACGCATTCGGATTGTCTTGATCTTTTATAAAAACTATCCATGGATCTTTTTTGATGTGTAAGAGTCATCCCCTCCTCAATATGAGGAACGGTGTGGCCAGTACCACTCAAAGGGTCTCTCTTTTGTTTAAAATGGACACAATTTTAAGTGAAAACAACAACTGACCTACAGAAATCCAACCAAACGCGTTAGGATTGTGTTGATCCTTTAGGAGAACAATACACGGGTCCTTTTTGATGTGTAAGAGTCATCTCTGCCTCAATCTAAGGCATGTTGTGGCTGGTATCACTCAAAGGGTCTCTCTTTGGTTTAAAATGGACACAATTTTTAGTGAAAACAAAAACTGACCTACGGAAATCTGACCAAACGCATTAGGATTGTCTTGATCTTTTATAAGAATGATCCATGGGTCCTTTATGAAGTGTAAAAGTCAACCTCACCTCAATCTGACGTACGGTGTGTTTGGTACCACTCAAAGGGTCTCTCTTTTGTTTAAAATGGACACAATTTTAAGTGAAAACAACAACTGACCTACGGAAATCTGACCAAAAACATTTGAATTGTATTGATACTTTAGGGAAATGATACACGGATCCTTTTTGATGCGTATGAGTCATCCCCACCTCAATCTAATGCACGGTGTGACCGGTAGCACTCAAAGGGTCTCTCTTTGGTTTAAAATGGACACAATTTTAAGTGAAAACAACAACTGACCTACGAAAATCCGAACAAACACATTCGAATTATCTTTATATTTTATAAGAACGATCCATGGGTCCTTTGTGATGTGTACGAGTCAACCCCACCTCAATATGAGGAATGGTGTGGCTGGTACCACTCAAAGGGTCTCTCTTTTGTTTAAAATTGACACAATTTTAAGTGAAAACAACAACTGACCTACGGAAATCTGACCAAACACATTTGGATTGTGTTGATCTTTTAATAGAATGATCCACAGGTCCTTTGTGATTTGTATGAGTCATATTTGCCTTAATATGAGGCATGGTTTGGCCAGTATCACTCAAAGGGTCTCTCTTTGGTTTAAAATGGGCACAATTTTTAGTGAAAACTATAACTGACCTATGGAAATCTAACCAAACGCATTCGAATTGTGTTGATATTTTATAAGAACGATCCATGGGTCCTTTGTGATGTGTATGAGTCAACCCCACCAACCCCCTGGACCACCACCCACCCCCCTGGACACCAACCCACCCCCTGGACACCCCCCACCCCTCTAGACACCCCCCACCCCCTGTAAAGCCCCCCCGACACCCTGGACACCAGCCCACCCCCCTGGAAAGACCCCCTGGACACCCCCATCCCCCCGGAAACCCCCTACCCCCCCCCCCCTTGGATATCCACCCCAAACCCTTGAACAGCCCCCCAACCCCCTGAATTCTGAATTGAATTTTGTATGTACTTAATTAACTTATGAATTATGTGTTAATGGTGTACGGGTATACTTGTTGTATGGGTATACTTGGTCTAATTAGCTTATGATTTATGTGTTAATTTTTTTTTGGTATACTTTCTATAATTATCTTATTGAGATGATGAATTTTTTTGCAGGTGTTCAGGTGTGATGTTGCAGATTTTTTCGTAGCAGTAGAGAGGGCATTTATCAGTGCTTTTTTAGCGCTGATAAAACACGAATTTATCAGCGCTCTTTTAGTGATAATAAAGGGTTGTTTTATCAGCGCTTTTTTAGCATTGATAAAGTCCACCTTTATCATTGCATTTTTAGCACTGATAAAGGGTACCCCCCCCCTTTCAGCACCGAGCTTTACAGCGCTTTTTTAGCACTGATAAAGCTCGTTTTGAGCACTGATAAAGACCATTTTTGTAGTAGTGAGTGTTTCTCTACATATTTTCATGGAATTGATTCATGAGATTTTAGAAGAAGGAAAATATAATCCCTAGGTACATCATCCCCTTTGAGGTTCTCAATCACATATGAGTTGTGGTTTATCGAATATCACTCCCACCAACTATTTCTCAAGTATACGTCATATTCCATGTATCCCTCATAAATAAGTACATACCAAATACCATACATATATTAAATTTAGAGTTGGTATAGTTAGAAAATTATATCTCTTATGAGGACCATCTAGTGAAGATCATGAACTATAGAGATAAAGTTCTATGTAACAAGACTACTCACCTGATCGAAGTGTTATGGCAGAACCATAAATATGAAGAGGAAACCTAGGAACCGAAGGAAGCCATAAAGCTGAGATACCCTCACTTATTTTCACCATAGTATGTAATATGATATTTCAATTGAAAATTTATTTAATGGGGAAGAATTTAACACCCTTAATTTTTAAAAAGGAAATCTATTCTTGATAGTGTATGCGACACACAACACCAAGCCTAAATGAACCATGATTATTTATGATCATTATAACCTAGATGTTAAATTGGAGGATATGAATAGTATTAAATAATTTATAAAATATATATATATATCCAAATTGATATAAATTTATTTACAAATTCTTAGTAAATAAGCACTCAATTTTTAATAAATACATTTTATTCTTCAAAAAGATATGTTTCCTTCAAATTTGATTTTTATTGATTTTTTCTAGAAAATATTATAATTAATTTATGAATATTTTAGAAATTTTATTTTATTAAATGGAAATAATTTTTCAAATCATTATATCAAAATTAACTTAGGGTAAAAATTTTAGATTTTTCTAAAATGTTTTATTTTTCAGTGAATAATAAAAATTACTGATTTTTCAAATACGGACATTTATTTTCATTAAATAAATTAATTTAAAAGTTCAATTATATTTTGAATTTGGTATTAAATTTAAATATTAAACATTTTTATTTATAATAATCTAATTAATTTCATTTTAATCATTTATTTTCATGATTTTGGTAAAAGATTATTTTTATACTTAAAAACGTTGTTTTCTGCAAACTATTTTTAAGTGCAAAAAGTCTATACATTTTAATTGATTTAAAAAACCCTAGTAAGTAAATATTTAAATGAAATTTATAGATTATATATATATTTATATTAATTTAAATTCATAAAATTACTATTACAATTCATATAGTTAATGTAAGATCATCTTATACTTGAAAAATACATTTCTTGAAATACCTTTTTTTGACACTTTTTTTTATTTTAATTTTAAATTAAATTTTGAAACTTCTATGAATTTAATTTGATAAAATGTATTCAATATTTGGAGTCATAATAATTAAAATTATATGATGATTTCAACTTAATTTTTTTTCATAATGAATGGTAAAAATAGTAAACATATGCTATCACGGTTAATGTTAAAACTAGTTTTCCAGGGGGTTAAACTAAAGAGGTAAAGGGAGTAATATTTTTAAAAAATGCTTATTTTTTAATTTTGGAGGTTTTTATAGACCATATCACCCCTTTAATCTATTATTTATCAATTTTGGAGGCACTTGGATTGTGAGTGGATTCCCATTATTGAATAGTTTCAGGTATTTATAAAAATGTCACTCCCTCTCACTTATAAAAGGTAACCTCCTCTCCTCTCCTCTCATTTATGAACTTCAAAATCCCTTTTACTCATCCAATAACTACCCAAATACCTTAATTAATTATCTCCCCATATACTAGAGGTATTTTTTTATCATAAATCTAATATAGGGAGGCTTTAGGTATAATCCTAATGAGGTGGTTTGAAGAAGAGGTATCATTCTTAACCAAGAATCATTGTTTTATTTTTTATTTCAACTACTTAAAATCTAACTCAATCATGATAATAAAATAAAATCAATATATTGCACATAATAATATTTTATTATGTTAATTTTATAACCTAAATCCATCTCTACTTCTATCAAATGGGAAACGAAACCATTATTCATGTGTACGAAGGACTACCACCTCACGAACGATGTAATTCATTTTCCATAATCACCTATCACAACTATTCATGATGATGGATTTAATATTTATATATTATATTCATGAAATATTTATCATTATATAAAATTAATATATCATATATCTTCTTACCTTAACCTCCATTGAAAAATGATAGTGTCGTTCATGTGTACGGTGGAATACCATCTCGCAAAGCGATGTGATTCATTTTTTATTACCACATCATATAGATGGTATATGTAAGTGTATTTAAATAAATAATATTATATTTATGATATAATTATTATTATATAAATTCAAAATAACACTTACCTTCTTTCCATCATGAACATTGAAAAATGGAAACGTTGCTCATGTGTTTGTAGACCTACCGTCTCCGTGATTGTAATGTATTTCATTTTTCATAACCATACTTCATGATTTATTTTAAAAGTATAATTGGTGTATAAAAATTATAATTATTTATTTATTATTATTCTTTATATGATTAAACAATAATCTCTTTGACCTTAGTCAACTTTCCAAGGTAATTTTGGACGTATGAGTTGAACATTGTCAAAACATCCAACTTGAACCTAAATGATTAAGTAATTAAATAAATGATATTAAATAAAATAAAAGTAATAATAAAATTGAAAAAGGTTTTTAAGACAGTAAATCATTAACATATTTTTATTATTCGGAATGATAAAGAACACACATGATGAATTGGGCTCATGGTAAGTGATCTTTCGAAACCACTATTTCCTTTGGGTTATGAACATTCTCTCTATAACTCACGTTACCTCTCTATTTAATGTTATGAAATGATTATAAATTATGTATATATGTCTCTAAAATATATACCTATCTTATTATACCTTTCTTTTATGGGTTAATACATTCCTTATGCTCATTTATCAAATGACATCATTATGAAATTTCCTTTGATTATGGTATGAGGCACAATTATGCAACCCATTTTATTTCCATGGGTAATTATTATGTTATAACTTGTGATTTAATTACTTAATATGTAATATATAAATCATGAACATGTTATGATGTTTGTTCCTAGATATCTCTACAATTAATTAGGTAAAGCTTTAGTATCATGAGGCATCATGTATGAGATTAGGGAGTAGACCTAATCCATTATGGGACTTTTTACACCTTGTGATATTGTCTAGTAAGTTATCATTGACTCACGTTTATGTCATGTTATATTTTTTATTCACTTTTACTATGTTACCATGATCTTATGATACCATTTTCTTTATGTTATGATTCCATGTGATTACTCATGAGCCTTCTCTTTTATGATATCATGTTATACCTTTGACTCACATGTTATGTTTCCTTATCATGTTTATTTCCTTACTAGGTTGTTTAGCTCACCCATTTCTTTGATTTATTCCCCAAGTTATTCTATACAGTTTTAAAATATAAAATGGAATTGGGAGCTAATTATGAAGAATAAAATGAGGATGTCATGTTTTATTTTCCTTTCAATATATTATAAACCTAGTCTTCCAAATACACTAGGAATCATGATATTTGGGTTGTAATTAATGGTTGTTTAAGTTAAAAATAATGTGATAATATTTGTAAAAGGAAGGGTTAACTATAGAATTTGAAGATCCAAATGATGTTTTTCTAGGTACTCTCATCATACATTCAATTTGATTCTTGTTTTATGCATTCTTTTATTTCATTGAAGTTTGAAAATAACATCATGTTAATACCTAAATTTCTAGTGGTATAGTTTTCAGTTAATTACTCCTAGATGAACTATTCAAGCATAAAAGAAATATAGGGATTACCATATTAAATTTGGTGACTACAATCTTTATGCAAACCTGGTGGTTATTTCAATGGTGTAATTTGACATAATACTTGGGATGGATTAGATGTCAAAGTATAATTCCATGATCAAATATAGAAGGATGGAGATTTCTTTCATCTTGAATGGGTAACACATATTTATCTTTAAAGGAGAGATATACATGAACAAATCTCAATAAGAACCACCTCTTATTGCCTTATTTATGTAAATGATTGGTGAAGAAGGGGAAGAAATAGAATGTATACAGATTGAAGATGTACCCATTTTTCAAGAATGCATTGATGTATTTATTGAAGAGTTTCCTAGACCTCCCCCAAAAGGTGTAGTTATAAATTATACTCATAGATAGATCCAAGATAATATTGAATACCTCGTATATAATAGTGTATGTGGGGTTATAGTAATTAAAGAAACAAGATATTTTAGAGAAGGTTTTTATTCAACTAAGTGTGTCTCCTTATGGAGAACCTATTCTCTTTGTGAAAAATAAAGATGGATCGATGTGTCTATGAATTGACTATAAATAGCTTAATGAGATTGTAGTAAAGAAAAAATACCCTCTCCATAGGATTGATGGTTTGTTCTACCAACTTTGAGTGGATCAATTATTCTCCAAGATTGACCACTGATCATAGTATCATTAGTTGAGGGTGAATAAAGAAGATATCCTAAATAATACCTTTTGAATAAGTTATGGGCATTTAAATTTTTTTGTTATGCCCTTTGGATTGACTAATTATCCTACCATATTTATGGATTTGATGACTAGAGACTTTATGGACTACCTTGATAAATTTTTGGTGGTCATTATTGATGATATTCTGATATATTATAAAATTTATGAGAAGAATGAGGATCATTTAAGGGTCATATTACAAACTCTAAGGAATGATAATCTATTTGGTAAATTTAGTAAATGTGTCTTATGGTTAAAAAAAGTTTCATTATTGGGAAATATTGTAACTAGTGAAGGAATATTAGTTGATCCTACCAAGATAATGGTTATAGAGGAGTGTCTTTATCCTATAATAGTAACTGAGATTCATAGTTTCCTTAGTTTAGTGGGATATCATAGATAGTTTGTGAAAAAAGTTTCATGACTTTGTAATCCACTAACCAAGTTAACTTGAAAAGGAGTTAAGTTTATCTGGATAATGGAGTGTGAATAAAGTTACCAATAAGTGAAGAATAGGTTGGTTAGTGCACCTGTGCTAACTCTTCCCTCTGTTGGAGAAGGATTTTTTATCTATAGTGATGCATCTATGAAAGGGATTGGATTTTTTATCATGAAAAATGACAAGATTATCACTTATTCCTCTCGATGGTTAAATCCTCGTAAGCAGAATTATCTTACTCATGAATTTTTGTTAATTACAGTCATTTTTTGTCTAAAGCTATGGAGACATTACCTTTATGGAGAAAAGTGTGATATATACACAGACCACAAAAGTTTGAAATATATATTCAAACAAAAGGAACTAAACATGAGACAAATATGATGGTTAGATATTCTTAAATATTATGATTATTCAATTCATTATCACCCCAAAAGAGAAAACAAAGTCGCAAATTCATTGAGTAGGAAAGATCTCGGTGTTCTTGCAATGATGAGGATTGAAGGAGATCCATCAATCAAGGACCTAGTAAGGTTGGACATAGGAATCATAAGGGAATGAGCATCATCAACCCTATCTAAAATTATTTCCCAACCATCATTACTATAGAAGATCAAGAGATTTCAAAGTGATAATCATTTAATGCAAAAGAAGATAACTACAAAAACGTGAATTAGTGATGTTTTTTTCATTAGCGGCGTTTATAAACATCACAAATTTAGCGGCGTTTATAAACTTTGCTATTTAGTAACACCTCATTTACCTATGTTTTCCAAAATCATAGGTAAATAAACATCACTAATTTAGCGATTTTTGTAAATGTCTCTAATTTTGTGACGTTTGTAAACATCATTATTTAGTGACACCTCATTTACCAATGTTATTTAGAAACGTCAATAATTTTTTTTAAAAAAAAATTTTAAATATTTTTTTTTACCGGTAATATTTTTTGGAATTTATATTTATTTATAATAATAAATACCCACAATACATCCCTTCACCTTCAGTATCCATCCACCCATCCCATCCTATACCCTTCCCCTGCTCACCTACAGTTCCCCACTCCTGTTACTCCCCTCGAGTTCCCCAATTCCCCACTCTCGTTACTCCAATACAAAAAACGTGAATTAATGATATTTTTTTTCATTAGAGTTGTTTATAAACATTTTGAAATTAACAATGTTAATAAACATTGGTATTTAGTGACGTTTATAAACATCAGTATTTAGTGACATTTATAAATGTCATTAAATTAGTGACATTTATAAATGTCATTAAATTAGTGACATTTATAAATTTCATTAAATTAGTGACATTTATAAACGTCTCTATTTAGCGACACCTCATTTATTGATATTTTCTAGAAATGTTGGTAAATAAATTTCACTAATTTAGTGACACCTCATTTACCGATGTTGTTTAGAAACGTGGGTATTTTTTTTGAAATATATTTTTTTTACTGAAAATATTTTTTGGAATTTATATTTTTTTTATAATAATAAATACCTGCAACACATCCTTTTACCTCCAGTATCCCCCACCCATCTCGTCCCATACCCCTCCCCTACTCACCTCCAGTTCCCCCCTCTCGTTACTCCCCTGAAATTTGATCTTGCGCCTCTACCATCAGGATAAATAATCAAACTAACCTAGCTATTAGGGTTTTAATTATTTTAATATATTATGTTATATTTATATATATATATATATATATATATTTTAATATTTAAAAAATTGATATTATATATAAATTTATATAAATATATTAATATATGTTTATATATGTGTTTATATTATATTATATATATATATGTTTATATGTTTATATTTTACATATATATCTATATTTAATATTATATATAGATTTATATGTTTGTACATATTTTTATATCTTATGTTTATATTTTATGTTTATTTATATGTTTATATTATATATGTGTGTGTGTGTGTGTGTGTGTTTATGTGTGTGTGTGTGTGTGTGTGTGTGTGTGTGTGTATAAATATATATGTTTATGTACACAAACACATATAAATAATTAGCCATGTTTTAAAACGCTTGTAAAAATGCCACTAAAATAATCATGTTTTCTTAAAAATATGAATAAATTTAAAATATTTAATTATATTATTTTATATATATATATATATTTCAGTATTTAAAATTTAATATTATATATATATTATATTAATATACATATATTAATATATATATATATATATATATGTTTATATTTTATATTTTATGTTATATATTATATATTACATATTATATATGTTTATATTATATATATGTGTGTGTGTTTATATTTTATGTTTACATTATATATATATATATATATATATGTTTATATTTTATATTATATATATATGTGTGTGTGTGTTTATATTTTATGTTTATGTATTATATATATGTTTATATTTTATGTTTTATAGATATATATATATATATATATATGTTTATATTTTATGTTTATATTATATATATATATACATGTTTATATTTTATATTTATATTATATATATAAGTTTATAATTTATGTTTATATATATATATATATATATGTTTATATTATATATATGTGTGTGTTTATATATATGTTTATATTATATATATATATATATATGTTTATATTTTATATATATATATATATATATGTTTATATTATATATATATATATATTATGTTTATATTGATACACATATACATATATATAATTATAATTATAAATATATATATATATAATTAACTAAATTTTAAAATACTAGTAAAAATGACACTAAAATAGTCACGTTTTCTTAAAAACGTGAATAAATTTAATATATGTGTGTGTGTTTATATATATGTGTGTGTGTGTGTGTGTGTTTACATATATGTGTCTGTGTTTATATATATTAATATATATATATATATATTAATATCTAAATATAGGTGTCTGTGTTTATATATGTTTATATATATGTGTCAATATTTAGAAAATTAATATTATATATATATATATATATAATTATATATATATATATATGTTTGTATATATGTGTCAATATTTAAAAAATTAATATTATATATATATATAATTTTGTGTGTGTGTGTGTGTGTTTATATTTTATATTTTATATTTTATATTTTATATTTTATATTTTATATTTTATATTTTATATTTTATATTTTATATTTTATGTTTATATATATAAGTTTATGTTATATTTTATATATATGTTTTTATTTTGCATGTATATTTATATTTTATATTATATATATATATGTATGTTTATATTTTAGATATATATTTTTATATATCTATATGTTTATAATTTATATTATGTGTGTGTGTGTGTGTGTGTGTGTGTGTATGTGTGTGTGTGTATGATTATATATATTAATATATATATATATATATATATATATTTATATATCTAAATATATATTTATATCGATGTAGGGAAATGAGCTATATAAATACTTATATTTTTAACAATGTTTTTCAGGAAGCGTCGCTCAATTAGCGATTTTTTTATGAAATGTCGCTAAATTAGCGACGTTTTTCAGGAAGCATCGCTAAATTAGCGACGTTTTCATGAAACTTAGCTAAATTAGTGGCATTTGTCACGAAACATCATTAAATTGCAATTTTTTTGTAGTGTTTGAGAATGTGAAAAAATGGGAAGTTTCTTAAATTCAATATTGATCAAGAAGGTGTACTAAAATTTGGTACAAGATTATATATTCCATCTATTCTAGATATAAAGAAGGAATTGATGGATGAATCTCATGGATCTTCATTTTTTATACATCCCAAAAAATCTAAAATGTATAGGTACCTTAGTGATCACTATTGGTGAGATAATATGAAAAGGGAGATTGTTGATTAGACTGCAAGGTGCATGGCGTGTTAATAAGTGAAGGTGGAGTGAAAAATTCTCAAAGGGGTGTTGCAACCACTATCCATACCTATATGAAAGTGAGAAAACATCACTATGGACTTTTTCACTAGCCTTCTTAAGTCATCCAAGGGAAAATTTTCTATGTGTGTAATCGTTGATAGATTGACAAAGTCTGCCCGCTTCATTTCTATAAGAGAAGATTTCTCCCTAGAGCGCCTAGATCACCTATATATTCAAGAAGTAGTGAGACTCCATAGATTACCATTGTCGATTGTTTCTGAACAAGATCCAAGATTTACTTCTAAGTTATAAAGGAGCCTTCAAAATCTATGGATACATAAGTAAACCTAGGTATAACCTATCATCCTCAAACTGATAGGTTGTCTGAGAGGATAATTCAAATATTAGAATGCATGCTAAGGGATAGCTCACTTGATTTTCAAGGAAGTTGGGACTAATATCTTCCACTTATTAAATTCTCCTATAAAAACATTTTCCACTTGAGTATTCAAATAGAACCTTATGAATCTCTCTACAAAAAAAATTATGGAACTCTAACATATTGGGATGAATTTAGAGAAGGTAAACTATTGGGACCAAACATTGTGAAGGCTATTGTAGAAAAGATACAAGTTATTTAGAAATTTATTAGGGAAACTTAGAGTTGATCTAAAATTTATGCTAACATCCAAAGGAAGGACATACAATTTCATGTTGGGGATCATATATTTCTTAAGATATCACTTTGAAAAGGATTTGTGGGATTTAAATAGAAGGGGAAACTTATTCCAAGGTACATTAGACCTTTTGAGATTTTGGAGTGTGTTTTAGCGGTTGCTTATCGATTGGTACTATTAAAAAATATTTCTAATGTCCACTATGTCTTCCATGTGTCTCTATTAAGAAATTATATATCTAACCCAACACATATACTTGATATTGATGGTGTGGAATTGAAACCTAGCTTGTCTTATAAATAGAAACTAATATAGATTCTTTACAGAAGGGAATTAATGTTTAGGAACAAGACAACACAACTTGTGAAAGTCCTATGTAGAAATCACAAAGTTTAAAAAATATACTTGGAAAACATAATGAGAAGTGAAGGAAAAATACCCTCATTTCTTTTGAGGTACAAGTCAAATTTTGAGGATGAAATTTATTGAAGAGAGGAGAATGTAATGACTTGAAAATTTCTTCTTTGATTTATAAAAGTAACTCTTATTTTTTATAATGAATACTTTATTATATTACACAATGGAAGTATATGGAAATAATATCACAAAAATAATATTACAGGTCAGATAATAATATCTATTACTACATCTAGGAATAGTATAGGAATATAAAAACCAGAGAATAGAGACTATGCAATGGTATACTCTATAGGATCGAACTCTTCTAAGAAGATTAAAAATACCATGAAAAATATTAAAAGAAAAAGAAATTTTGGGAATATAATTGATATTATCAAAGTAATTATAAAAATAATTGGGAATGAAGTATTAAATTTTGATGAATGGTAAATTATATATAGGGTACAAAAGGAAAAGTGATCATTGGGATATGAATGTTATATGATCATTGGTCAATATGACCATTGGGAACTATAACTATTGGTAATAATGTTACCATTAGAATTAATGTTTATAAAGGGTAATAGAAATTATAATTGATGAAAAAAAGGAGAAATAATAGCCTCAACTAGTAGATTCATTCCTTTTGAAGCTCATTTTTCATAACTTGGGAGGGAGGTAGAGTTACTAGGGTTTTCCCTTAACCAAACCCAAGAAGAGCTTCAACAAGTGAGGATTGAATGACTGGGGTACACCATTGACCAATCCCAAGAATAGATTCATTAATTGGGTCTTGAATAAAATTTTCTATGGGAGAAGTTCAAATTAGTAGAGATCACCACTAGGTCAATGTTAGTTGAGCCACCCCATGAAATTACCACTATCGAACACTTTATCCTTAAGACGTATGTTAGTGTAATAAGGGGTTATGTATCTAGACCTTAGTATCATAAAATTTTAGTTTCATTTTTATAAAATAAATATTTATTTCATTAATCCCATGTTCAGTATTATTTTATTTAATAAAATACACTTGAATTTGATAAATAGATTTTTGGATACAATTAAAACATAATTTTATTTTCAGAAAATATTATATACACTTTAATAATAAACTAAAGTATTATAAATAAAATTTATTTTCATAAAATAGTCTTTTAAAATAACTATTTATTTAAATATAAATGATAATATAATTTTATAATGTTATGAGAAATTTTTATAAGTGTCTGAAATTTGATTATGTTGTAAAAATTGTTATTTTTCAATAAATAAGGTTTTTTATTTAAAAGTTAATATCATCATATTTAGAGAATTATTTTGATAAAATAAACATCATATTTTAAATCATAATGTCTAAATTATGTTAGAGATAAATTTTGATAATAATATAAAATAATTTATTTTTCAGTAAATAGTAAAAAATACAGTTTTGTGTTTTTGATATGTTTTATGACTTCATATACATGTAATAATGAGGTAATAACTAATTAAAAAAATATATGACCAAAAATATGTTATTTTATTAATATTATGTATTTTTATGGATTTAAATCAATTTTCAAACCTATAAATGATTTTTGAAATTCTAAAATTGAAATTATGATTTAAAAAACTATATTTTATCAAAAATTTACTTTTCAATGTCCAAATTAATATTAAAAAAATTATTTCAGTTTAATGGGTTAAAATATTATAAAACATGACTTATATGTCTAAAACCATGAGCAAAAACCATGGTTAAGCCTGTGGTTTTTCATTTTTCACAACCTAGAATTCCAAGACCTCTATATTGAAATTATTAAAAAATTCATCCCCTTTTACTATAGATACCCACCCATTACACCCATTATTCTCCACTCAAAATCCCTTAATCATGAAGTTATACTCATTTTCCATCTCTAGATCCCCTCTAAGTTATCTTCAGGTTCTTAATGTTTCCCTCTCCAAGCTTTAGGAAGTTACTTCTTGAGGTGATGGAACACTCTTCTTATTTTCTAATCAAGTACCTCTTTTGTGTTATATCTTCTAAATGTTTAATTACATTCTTTTCATTCAATATTTATTATCCCATTACCTAAAAATAATGTTTTTTCAATGGGATACCATTATTACCATCCCATTATGCTCTTTTCTTAATCAGCATTGTATACTCATCATGTTATTGAATTCTATTCATGAATTTTTTTCTCTTTTAAATGAAGTATTATTATGTTAGGAATACTCAAACCATTTCTCTATTCATGGGAATTCACCTAGATGTAACTATGATTACTTGATTTGGGAATTCCAAATATGAAACCCTCATTCCTTTCTCATTCATTAAAAGAGATATAATGCTCATGTCTTTAAGAATTTATGACATAAATGACTTTTAAATGAAACTCATTCATTGTTTCCCATAGGTTATTAATGAAATTTTTTATTATAATCAATATAGAACATATGAATTTAGACATATGAAGGGTTCACCCTAATACCGCTCTAATTCATTGGGTAAATAATTAATCTCTAGAGATGAAATGTTTTACGATACCTTGGTGAATAACCTTGGTAATTATGTTTTATGACACCTTGTTGATAAATCTTGGAAATATGCTTATGAATATCTAATTTTTATATTATAGCCACATTTCTATGTTATGACTCATGATCATTATATTATTATATGCCTCATGTTCTTATGATCATTCCCTATTGTTATTCCTTATTACCACATGCTAAATATTTTCTTTATTATTACATTATTGAACTTTATGCTCACCCCTTTCTTTTAATGTATGTCCCTAGGATATCGGATAAAATAAAAGTAACCTAGGAAGAATCTATAAAGAATCCTTTTAAATGGATTAGAATAAAGTTTATGTTTATCATGTATTACATTTCTAGTTTTTAAGAAACTAAACCTCAAAATATCCTTTGTGTTATTAAATTTTATACCATGTAATGAAAGTTTTATGTATTAAAAAAAGGTAGGATTCCATAGTTACCCCTAGGTGAATCTATTCCATAGCTTCATCCACTTTCTAGTATCTATAAAGGGATGTATTTTCTAGGAAAACCACACCCCTTTATTTACCATAACTTAGGATGTTCTCTTAAACTTAGTATTAAATTAAGGGTTCTCACTAAAGTTTCCTCTCCATATTTTCCATAAATAACTAAACCTTAATCTGATACCAAATGAGGTGACCCTAGCTTTTATTGAATAGTGGGTTCCCTATACCCAACTTGAATAGTACTTTTGATTACCATATTGTGTATACAGTTAAATATACATGATGTATTCTTACCATTATAGTGTAGATATTTTTTGCATCTACTATTTAATGGTAATGTTCATAGATTAATTGTTGTATCAAAAGGTTATAGTAGATACCAGGCTATAATGATAACCTTGAGATACTATGACATTAATCTTAAATAAAGGTTATATAGTCTAGAAACATCATACTGACAGTACATAGTTGATGTTTGACTATTAGGTGATGGGGGATCATAAGAATTGATACTTCTTCTCATGATGTTCATACTTGGTTATTCCTATCATGAGGATAGACCCGCCAATAGTAGTGTTATCATGATAACAGACCCGCTAATAGAATCACCACATGTTTTGGGTGTCATTGGTTGTTTTTATCTATGGACTTGTGTATTGGTCTCCTGACTTGAGATCATTACCAGTGTGTGTCATTTAAAAGGTAAATCCATCCCGTTAGATTAAAAAATAATAATAAAAGAAAAGGTCGATGACACAAGCGTGCATCCTACTTTATGTGATATCAAAAGACAAAGAGATTATAGTACACAGTACATGTCCGTAGGTTGGTTGTCATTGTTATGACATTCCTTATCTCTTTAGGGGCCTTGATGGGTTGCTAGACTCCACTCTTGGTCTATGGATTTTATTCACTTATATCGAGATAAGGTCCTAGAGGGTCATACACAATAGTATATTCAAGAATCTTCCATATTCGGTTGAATAGGTATATTCAGCATGGTGGGCCCCACCAAGGGGTTTGAGTGTTGTCTAAGTTATAGATCACCAATAAATAAATAAATAAATTATTATTCAAGTAAATAATAATTGAGCTAAATTTATTTATTAAAATTATTTACAATTTAAGTAAATATAAGTAAATATTAGTCGAAAAATATTATTTTAATATTCCATGTTCATTTAATATTAAGCAGGAATTTTGAGTCGAGTTAATGACTTGGTTTTATCATGTAATATATTTAATATATATTATAGGTATTTGATAAAATAAAAAATAATATTGATGCAGTTTAGTTTTTTGTAATTATTTATTTAGTGGATGTTAAATAAACGGGGGGTCGGGGAACCCTACAGAGTATTTAGAACCTCCACCATAAATAGATAGATAGGCTCTCACACAAATAACTATTCATTCATTCTTGAATGAGAGCCTCTCTCTCCTCCTGCATTGTAGTGAGAGATTCACTCTCTCTAAGTGACGATCTAAGAATGCCTTCAATAATCGAAGGCAGAGGATCTTAGTGATCTTCGTGACATCAAAGGCATCATGGGATCATAGTGCTAGAACCCTAAATCTGAAGATCAATGCTCCCATAGATTTTTGAAGCATGTGTGGATGATCTAGAGGGATTCAACTTCAGATCCTTTATAAAATTATCACTAGTGACAAGCATATTTTGATCACGACTTCATATCTGAAAAAAGTATGTTTTCAATTTACGTTTTGTGGTCTGTTTAATTTATGCATGATCCTCGGACTGTACCAGGGCTCATATCATCGGAGATGACAAGTCTCATCGTCCGGATGATGAAAAATTTTAAAACCCCTACCCACCAGATTCCACTGCGACCCCAGTACCTTCAATTTCTATCAAAGAGATCACATAAATTTTACGAGTCAAGGAAAATTTAATTTTCATTAAATTAAGTAGAGGGTTTGAAATCAGTCACAATGGTTCAAACCACGCATCAATCCAATTTAGAACAGCCAAGTTATGGTCATTAATTTTTTTTGATATGGATCGTGTTTGCAGTTTGGTCTCAGGTATTAAATATTTCAATGATTATTTTTGGTCATCCTGAATATCTGAACAAGATCCGTCCAATTTCCATTCACCAGAAATAATACCAGTTATGCGCAAATTATAATTTTATAATTTTATAATTTTTATAATTTTTATTATAATTTTATTATAATAATAATATTTTTATTATAATAATAATATTATAATTTAAAGGTTATTAGTATCCTTTGGATAATTGGGTGGTTATTCATGTGGAAATTTCCACACAAGACAAACACAAAACAACAAGTGGAATAAGTGGGGTAGAGACTTTAACAAACACAAAAAAATAGTTAATTGGGAGGGCCAGCCTATCGGAACCCCCTATATTCCTCCTTTTCCAATGGGCTAGCCTCACACCATCTGTCATGGTTGTCCAGCGGTGCACCAGGCTTCAGCCAAGCCATCTGATAGCCTCTGTTGCTCCCTCCTCCAAAGCCTGCTTCTGTCGCGCCTGACCAATGGTCGTTGTTTTCCTTGTCGGACCAGCAATGCTTCACTAGAGGGTTCCTACACTATGGCCATTCACCACCCTTCATTTCACCGGTTGTGACTACCACTTTCCAGATTCCTATCATCCCAACTCATACCATCCAGATCTATCGGCATCGACCACTATCAGCGCAGATCTGATGTCTTGGAGTTCTGCCTCACCCGTGAAGGGTTTTCACCAGACCTATCACCCACCACAGTTTCCACTAAGGTTGTCAACACCTATCTAGCCTTTCTTTCCTTAGTTAGCTCATCCCTTTCATACTGAGGCCATTGCCTCTTGGTTCACTTTCAAAGGACCAACCACCAGATCCCACGCACCCAGTTTCCACAGATCCAGGCCGACCATCCTCTCATGGGCCTTCAGATCAAGCTCATCGTTTCTTCCTGGATTGGTTCACTGGCTTCCACCCCTTTCCAATGAAATAAACTAGGGTTTCCCACCCCGTCTTCCACCCCAACCCTTTTCAGACTGAGTTGAGGCAGTGAGGTAACTCTCTACAAGGTTCGCTCTGAAAATGGCTCGAGTGGGTCTTCCTAACTCGGAATGGGTCCGGGCAGACCTACCTATCATAAAATATCCCAATATAGTCTTTGTTTAGCTTGTTACAGGTCTACACAGATTCGGTGCGACCCAAAATGGGCCAAAGTAGTATTTCAAGGCTCGACCGGTTTTTTTAATTAATCAAAACTAATTAATTTAATTTTAGCATTAAATTAAATTAATTAATATATTAATATTTGTTTAAAATTATAATTTTAATCCCCAGGGTTAAATTAATTTAATTTTGGTTTTAAATTAAATTAATTAATTAATTTAATTTTTGGAATTAAAATCAAATTAATAGAGGACTAAAAAATAATTAAATTATTTGAATTTAATAAATTCATTTAATTTAATTAAAATACCCTCATACTTTATTTAATTAAATTTAATTTTTATTGCGCTTTAATTTTTACCCGCCTACTGGTCTTGAGCACCAACTTGTGCATATCTACATTTAATCTATTTATTTAATTATTTATTACATGCATGTGATGATTGTAATAAGTAGTTAATAAATTGATGGTTTGTGCATCGTCTTTTATTTTTGATCAATTTGCATAAGGGTCTACATCTCCAAACTACTCTTATGTATATTTCACCCCAAGATCCTCTCACCTGTGAGCGAGTATTCTTGTATTTTGATGAAGATGGTGTTAGACATGACGTGGACCCTACCAAGATGAGATGGTACTCCAGATGTGACGTGGACCCCTCCAAGATGAGGTGGTACTCTAAACGTGATGTAGAGCCCACCAAGATGAGGTGGTACTCCAGACGTGATGTGGGCTCCACCAAGATGAGGTGGTGCACTATATAAAAAGAGGATATACTGGATGAGAACGATATACATCAAGAGTCAAGCGACAACTCAGGTGTAATGCCCCTAAGTCATTTTAGATTATAAAGATCATTCAGGTAGTTGATTACCTTTATAAATTTATTTATTATTTTATTCATTTTTATAACAAAAGGAAAATACATAAAATAATAAATAATAAAATGTATAAAAAAGCGGTGTATACTTTACTATTAATGATTTGTTGTGATTGCAAAAACATAGAAAGACAATATTAATATAAATATATTATTCTCGTTGAGAGAAAAACACAAAAAAAAACTCAAAAAAATATTAAGTCATAACTGCCCTCCATCATTCAAATTTGAACAAAACCAGGTGTTTGAGGTGTTCATCATGCCAAAGCTGAGGGCGCCTCTTAATATCAGGTATTTATTATGAGAGTGATGTGTTTACTTGACTAAAGTTGCAGTAAGGAAGTAATAAAATTTGGTTTTTTGTAATTTTAGAGTCAAGAATTGAGGGAATAAAGGTTATGATTCCAAGAAGCTGGTACTTTACTCAACAGATCAAGGAACTGCGAGTCAGTGTGGTTGGCCAGCCAAACGCCTACCTTGAACCCTCCAAGTAGTGGCATAGGAAAATCTTATATACTATGAGAGGAGGTTCAAGAATATTTTCCACTAGAATACTCAAGTGACAAATTATTCTAATTCTAGCATAGAGGGTTCCTAGAATTTGATAAAATAGTTGGAGACATTTAATGATTTAATTCATTAATCAATAATGTATAAACTGATAATCATGATAAAATTACAATATGATAAAGTTTATTTTTATATAAAGTGGAAATTAATACCACATAAATACATTGTGATAATATTGTACAAAGTAAATTTCCAAATTAGTATAAATTTTCAAGAGCAGTACAGGCGCTTGCACACACTGCTATGATATAGGAAATTCAAGGTGCTGGTGTCCCAAAACCTATTAAAACTACCTCAAGAAGCAAGGATGTAAGACTACTTACAGGAGACACATGTATAAAGAATATTATGGTTATTTCATAATGTTTTCATCAATTTCTGGTGTTATTTTTGGTCACTACATCAGGACATGGATGATATAACATTTAGTTTCATCTCTGAGAAGTTAACAAGGATAAAGTGAAGCATGATATGAATAGATAAAATTACACTGGTTATGTGTAAACTTGAAAGGTAGAGCATGATCTTTCAATAAATTCCATTCTCATATCTTTTTCACCCAATTACATGAGTCTTGTTTTAGTTTACAAAACAAATAGGATGGCGTAAATGCTTCATCACCTTTTAGGTAAGGTTTTCAAAGAAATAAGAGTATTAAATAAAGTTTAATATTTAATTATTATAATGAACAAGTTGAAAGACAAGGAAATAATTCCAATGGAAAGGATGATTCCAAAGGCACATTAATAACATCCTTTAAAGAAATAGGTATTAAACAAGAGGTTATTTGATTCACATATCATGAAATAATATTTATGGAAGTTTAAATGAAACAAACCGAATTAAAGAAGTAAGTACCTGCTTCTTCTTCAGTGTATATTCATTAATAAATATTTATAACATGGTTCTTGGGTATAAAATAAAATATGTCAATCACATATGTTTATTTTAATACAATAACCAAGTAAGTGTAAAAACATTATAAGAAGTAAGGTGTATTCTCCAAGTGGCTGATAAAGGGTGATTCTTAAGTCAGTAGTGAGAAACAAATAACTTCTAATTTCCAAGTTTATGATTTAAGTCAAACTATTATTGATTATAACCAAAATGTTTATCTCATGTTTCCATTGGACATAAGGAGACATTATTCTAATTTTAAGAATGAATGTTGTTTGTGGTGTCTTATACTCAACCAACAGTTTAGTGATACTTGAATCATAGGCAATACATGATGAATATAAAATGTAAAAATTATTTACCCAGTTGCAGAAAGATAATTCTTTTCCAAGTAAAACTAAAAGTTGAAGTAAAGGATATACTCATTTTGGTATTTGGACTCGGTAGAGATAAGAACCTTTGGTATTATCAGCATATTTAGTTTAGACAAATAAACCTTTAGAAATAAATGTATGCCACAAAGATTCCGAAATTAGTTCAATGAGAGAGAATGAACTATTCTAAGGGTAATATAGTGGTAAATATACTTCATAATATTTATTTAAGTAAATAAGGAATAAGAAAGTGAAGTGTGGTATGTGCATGGTCAAAAGATATATGGTGCTTCAGGTCATTATGCTGAAGAATATCTATACCAAGCATTCATCGATCAAGATAATGTAGCATGGAGTATTTCCTAAACACACATTACCTTATCCACATCACAAAATTGATGTTAATAAGGCGTATCAATGATAATTATTACATGTTAACATTGATCAACAAAATATAGCATGGATAAATTATGAAACGTGCATTTTATACATTAGAGTTATGATGTAAGTAGTGTCAATGTTGTAACTTGTAGAAACATCCATTGTATTTCAAGATGTTATTTGTAAATAACTGATATATCTCATAAAAACATTCAAACTGTCATAAAAATGGATATCATGTGATTAATAGTATGATGGAAATCCATTATGTCGTAAGGGAATGTGTTTAGATGCAAAGAGTTTGTTGGGATATAAACAAACTTGCATCAAGAAAAACACATTGTGCATATAAGTAATTATCCTAAAAATTTCTAAGGATATTACATAAATCCCTAATATAGAATAGTAGTAGTCAAGTGATAGGATACTTTTTATAAAAGGGTGTACATATCTACTTGAGATAGTGTGAGGAAGATTGACTTGGGTTTATTCAATTCTAATAGATGCACAAATAGTTGTCATAGGAACAAGTTCCACAAGCACATGTGGAAGAGGAATGTTCCAGAGAAACATACTACATAGAAAGGTTAAAACCATAGTAATGGTTTTATATTCACTGTGGTGGGTGATAAATTATTCATTGTGAATAATATTTCCTACAAGTTGGTAGTATATGAAAATTAGCTACGAGTGACAAGATCAATTAAAATTAAATAATTGAGTCCATGTATCAAAGTGAAAAGGGGCCTATTATTTTGAATACTGCATTGGGTATTCAAGCGTGATGATACATGGATGGTACAAGTGTAGTACTAATAAGTCTTGATTGGTTATACCAATTTATTATGACAAAATCCATTATAATTTTTACTTGTCATAACTAATTTATAAGATCGTTAAATTTTCCATTGGATGTCAAGACCAACTTTCATGGAAGGTGTCTATAAGATGCAACCAGAAATGGATGAAGACACCAAAGGATACCAATAAGGGTTGCAATTTACTGAAATCCAGTTTAAGATTAAAGTAAGCAACAAGATCTTAGATTATTAATTTGGAATGAATATTTTCTATGTGTCTACCATAGGTTAGTAGGAGCGCCATAGTTTTACAAGTGAAATGTGTTCAGAAACATATGGAAAACAGATATTGGTCTTACATATAGTTAAGAATAGGTTGAAAGTAATTCTCCAATGATTGACTTAAAGTAGCAACATAATTTCTAGGGAATGGGATATACAGAGGTAGATCTAATGGTTTCTCGGACCTAGTCAATCATATATTTATTGACATGGAATTTAAAAATACAAGTTGGAAAAATTCAAGAGAAAAATTGTTTTCAGTGTCACATGGATTAAATCCCCCCAAGAAGACATGAAAATTCATAGGAGGAGATTATATGGTGAGTTGAGTTATATATGATTCATAAATGGAATAATCACATATGCCATGATATATATAGAAATATGATATTTATAACATAAACGTTATGGTAGGAAAATATCAGTTATATCTAGGAGAACTACAAGTGAAGCAGTCAGGACTATCTAATTGTACTTCAACAAGTACAAAGGATATGTAGTTATTAAGTGGAGAAAAAAGGATACTAGTCTTTAGTGGGACATGACCTAGTCTTCCTTTGGATCAATTTGATCTAGTATCATAGTTATACTGATGTGATGATAGAGGAAATCTCATAAAATATAGTGGTAGACATACCTACAAAACCGAGTACATTTCAGCTTATAAAGCAGCTAAGAATCAGTTATTAATTGCAATGATTTGTACTAGTTCTTTGAATCACACCTACCAAGTAAATTTTTATCAATATGATAATTTTTTTACTAGTACTAACCAATATGTGAAGCTTTGATAGTGAAAAAAAGGGATATACTCAGGGATACCATCTCTTGAGAATTTTTACTCAAGGAGTTGAGGTCGCATATAGTAGAATAGCCACATGGTGTAAACATAGAAGATCCAGATTTTAAATCCTTTACTCAGAAAAAACATGATATTTATCATGTGAGATCTAACAAGGTTCATTTTCAAGTTGTCTCTCGTGCAAGTGGGAGTGTTGTAATAGTGGGTTCCCTAGACCCAACTTGAATAGTAATTATGGTTACCATATCATGTATACAGTTAAATATACATGATGTATTCTTACCATTATAGTGTAGAAATTTCTATATCCACTATTTAATGGTAATGTTCATATATTAATATTCATATCAAAAGGTTATACCATATCATGTAATATAATGATAACCTAGGGATACTATGATATTAATCTTAAATAAAGGTCATATGATCTAGACATGTCATATTGACTGGACACAGTTGATGTTTGACTATTAGATGTTTGGTACTCATAATAATTGAGACTTCTTCTCATGAATTTTGAACTTGGTGATCTATAATAGTGAGATCATAAGGACAAACCCTCCAATAGTAACACTACATGTTTTGGGTTTCATTGGTTGTTCCTATCTATGGACGTGTGTATTGGTCTCCTGACTTGAGATCATTACCAGTGTGTGTCGTTTGATCATGTAATTTGATGCAAGGAGAAAACCATGTTAATGCAATCATGTTGAGGTAGCTTGTTTTGGGTGTGTCATTGGTGGCATGGCATTGGTAGAATGGTTAAGAAAATATTTTTCACTTCCGAGTTGAGGAAGTAATATATCACAGACCTTATTGATCAAGATGGTAGTACATTTATAAATCCTTGTTCAAGGTAGTTGAAAGGTAAATTCATCCAATTATATCAAAAAATAATAAATAAAGAAAAGTTTTATGACACAAGTGTGTGTCCTACTTTATGAGATATCAAAAGACAAAGAGATTATAGTACACAGTACGTGTTTGTATGATGGGTGTCATTACTATGACATTACTTATCTCTTTAGGGGTATTGATGGGTTACTAGACTCTGCTCTTGGTATGTGTATTTTATTTACTATTATCAAGATAAAGTCTTAGAGGGTTACACATAATATCATATTCAAGAATCCACCCTATTCGGTTGAATAGATATATTGGACATGGTGGACCTCACCACGGGGTTCGAGTGTTGTCCATGTTATCAATTGACAATAAATAAATAAATTCATTATTATTAAATTAAATAATAATTGGGCTGAATTTATTTATTAAAATTATTTACAAGTTAAGTAAATATGAGTAAATATTAATCAAATGAATATTATTTTAATATTCCAGGTTTGTTTAATATTAAGCGGGAATTTCAAGTCAAGTTAATGACTCAGTTTTATCATGTAATATATTTAATATATATTATAGGTATGTGATAAAATAATAAATAATATTTATGTAGTTTAGTTTATCATAATTATTTATTTTGGTGGACATTAAATAAACGGGGGACCTTACCGAGTATTTAGAACCTCCACTATAAATAAAGATAGGATCTCACACAACGAACTATTTATTAATTATTGAATGAGGGAATATCTATCCTCCTACATTCTATAGAGAGATTATCTCTCTATCTGAGTGAAAATCCAAGAATAATTTCAAGCATCGAAGTAATAGGATCGCGGTGATCTTTGGGACATCGAAAGCGTCGTGGGATCGCCACACTAAAACCCAGAATATGAAGATTGATGCTCCTGTGGATTTTTGAAGTGTATATGGATTAAATAGAGGGATTCGGATTCAAATCCTTCATGTAATGATCATTATTTAAAATCATATGTTGAGAATAACTTCATATCTAAAAAAGATATGTTTTTTATTTATTTTTTGTGCTATGTTTAGTTTACACTAGATCTTCATATTGTACTGGGGCTCAGATCATCGAATACGACAAGTCTCATCATCCCGACGTTAAAAAATTTTAAAAACCTCAGAACACAAACTTTTTTTGTGACCCTGATACCTTCAATCTTTAAAAAAATAAATATTACATTATTTTAGATGAATATTCATTACATATCATTATATTCCATGCGATAACCATAAAGGTGTAGTGTATTTGGAAACTTGGATACATAAACAACTAATACATAAAATATCTACACTATCACCCACTTAGTTCTTCACAACTAACACCATTCTTAAACATATCATACTTAAAACATTTATTTATATCATAAGTGTAACACCCCAATCTTTCACGATACGCTTCTCTTTCAATAATGCAATAGCTTGCATTGTACGCAAGTTCGAGTTCTAACACACCGCGACTAATCAAAGTAGTCGTTATGAATAGTAATACCCACTTTTTAAAATTATAAAAAATTTATATTTCAAAATGGACTTCATTTTTGTATTCGTAATATCGAAATTATCCTAAGTTGAATTTTTTGTAGTTTTCTGAGAACTTTCAATTTTTTATGAATAGTAAAAAATACTTAAAACAACTTTTTTAATAAAAATAATTTATAGTGATAAATTATACTATTTAGTGGTTTTAAAGTATAATTATAATATATATTTACCATTTTATCCAATGGTGGTCATTATAATTAATTTAACATTGAAATTGGACATAAACAATTGTCAATCTTTTGATATATATTGTTTCTTAAATACACGCTATTTGTTGTGACAGCAGTAATTAATTATAAAATTAATTAATACAAATTATATTTTTGGAATTTTTTAAAATAGAAATCATTTTTGAATTCGGAATATCAATTATAGCTTAGGGTGAAATTTTGGCATTGTTCTGAAAAACATCATTTTTTGATGAATAGTGAAACCACTAAGTGGTAGTTAAAAAACTGATTTTTCCGTTTAAATGAAACATTACCACTTCTGTGATTTTATTTTCAAAAATCTGACATACATGGTTTTAATTAGGAAGTAAAATGTGGTTCAATGGGATTAAAATAATTTTTTGGTGAATAGTAACTTTTAAGTTTAATTAATCGCGATTAAAGGTAATTAGTGAAATTTAAGGTAAAAATGATATTAAAAAAATATTAAAATACCTTTACACTTGTCCTACCCCTATTGGATGAGTCATGGAAAACCAATAAAATCCATGGGTCAACTTGAGGACCCCATGGATCCACTTTGTTAGGAAAATGACATTAAAAACTTTTTATTTAATGTTAAAATAAAAATGTCACAAACATGAGTTGTTTTACTAAAACAATTTTTAAATGGGGTTATACAAGTCATATTTTTTATTTTAAATATTAATTAGAAATATAAAAAGATTTACTACATCATGATAGTTTTTTTATAATTTTTAGACATTAAATAAATTAAATTATTTATGACACCATGATGATGCAGTGATTACCTCATTAATTAACGATTTAAATAAAATGAAAAGATAATGTAAAATCTAAGACTTAAACTTGTCAAAAACCAATTGTATGGGTATATTTAGAACCCTTATCACCTTATCCTCGAAATATATAATTGTGGGACATCTAAAATCCGAAAAGTATCTCATAATAATGTAACATTTCATTACTTTCCAAGAGTGCCCCTCCTCTCCTCTTATAAAAGGCCCCGACCACTACCACCTTATTCACACCTTCAAGCCATTTGGCTTGGCAAAACTCTGCCCAAATACTCTCCCAACTTCCCTCTATTACTCCTATAAGCCTCACTTTGGGCAGAAGTCTTCTCAAGGGAGCCTTTGAGCTCAAATCAAAAAGTGTTACCTGTTTTAAAGGTAATGTCTTCTCTTATGTTGTTTTGTTTTATTTTTCTTCTCCAACCCCCTAAACTATTTGTATTATTTTATTTTGTAACAAAACCAGTATCTTCAATATACTAGGATGTTGTTATGAGAAGGATTTTATTTACACTTACACACACCTTCGTCAAATGGTTAAAGAACATACTATTTCTGTGGGTGGCGAATTACTGCCTCACGAAACGATGATTGTTCAATCATCTTTTAACACCTATAATGGTGGCCATTATGATGACACTATTTTCATACATGATATATATTATGTTTATGTTTTCCTTATGCTTATGTATTTTTCATTTATAGCACACCTTTACGATTTCCATTATGGGTAAATGCGATAATTTCATTTTAGGAAGTGCGGACTACCGCCCCTCAAAGTGATTTGTATCATTAATGCCATATGTGGTATGTATAAAGGATGGATTAAATGGTATTATACATTATATTATACTGGAATTATAGTATAACTTTATATAATTATAATTTCATTCCATAAAATGTGAAATATAAATAAATTAGCGTTCATGCGTACGTACGGCTTACCGTCTCCATGAACGGTGCATTTCATTTCTTACCTCTAAATGTTATGTAATATTATAAATGCATGTATATACTGGATATATATGATATATATGATATCTACATCATGAATATAATTCTGGATATAATGGATATTTCACCACATGAACAACTTGTAATTATAAGAAGTTTATTTTTGACTCAAGTACCAAAGATCGACAAAATGACCGTTATTAACTTAAATAATTACATAATGTTCAAAACATGGTAATAAGTGATATAAAAGGAATAATTAACATGTAAAATGTTCTTAAGAAAATAGAAATTAACTCTAGTTTATTATTCAGGAGGTTAAAGAATGATCGAGTCAAGTCGGACACAAGGTAAGGGAATTTCTTAACCCAATTTCCATTCTTTGGGTTAATCTCCTACTTTCAAATTATGTCATGATATTATTATGTCCTATATTGTATTTTTACTTTCTTTATGTGTACTTAAATTAAATACACATAATAGATTTATTTTATTTTAAAAATGATCTTTGTAAGGACTTCGTCTCAATCTCCTTTCATTGAGGCATATTTGGTTTTATACACAACTTTCATTTATACGGTGTATAAACCCCCTTTGACTTTTAATTTTATTCAAAAGAAATCTTTTTATACGAAGTGTTTTTACTAAATGAAAAAAGGAATGTTTTTTCTTATGTATGCGGCGACAACGACTTCTTCGCCACCGTGACTATTATTTGAGTTTCAGCTCCCTCTATAAGCCATAACTTTTTTTTAAAAGAAAAATAAATACCATGTTTTAATTTTCTTTTATTTTGATATTGAAAATGGTTTTGATAAAGTTTTTATTATATCAATGTGTTGTATTGATATCTTATGATTGAAGTGTGGAAATATTATGTTTCCTTTATGCATGTTTTATGTGATACAATTATGTTATGGTTTATGATATGTTTAAACCTGTTCATATGAGGAATGCATTGGACTTAATAAGTGACGGGTGGAGCCCGCTATAGCTCCTCGATGCATCGGTAGGTCTCATGAGACAAACTAGTGTATTGGCACGAGGCCTTGACAAAATCTTATTTGTAGTCTTGGCACGAGGCCTTGGCTACGTGGTTATGATATTCTGGCATTATGCATTCCATCATTATGAAAGTGGTTATTGATATTGCATGTGATTATTCGACTAGTAGAATATCCATGTGAGTAAGTAAATGGAATTATTTAATTTTATTTTTTCCATATTATACTGAAGTTCAAGTTTAAAAAGGATTTTATTTTAGTTATACATTTCCTTAAATGTTAATGTTTATTTATAAAATCTTCCGCTATATTGTTATCCTTACTGAGCATCTGATCTCACCCCTTTCAATGTTTTAATTTTTCCAGGATGTGAAGAAGTATTTTAGGAATGAACTGCAGGGATAGTCTGAAGGGGATATGAGTGTGGAAAATGGAGACTATGTTATTTTAGTTTTTCATGTTATGATATAATATAACATTTATGAATGTATCTAGTGTTTCCAAGGCTACTAAACTAATCAGTCTTTCGAGACTTGATCTTTTGTGATCATGTCAATGTTATGAAGTAACGCACTGACTCTGAGTAGCTAGGGTCGGGGCGTTACAGTTGGTATCAGAGGCAGGTTTAGTACTAACCTTGGAAGCTAGATTTAGATAAACTCTGATTAGATCACATAGCCCAAAGATAGACTTTTAGGATTAGTATAGAAGAACTTCCTAGAATTTTGGTATTATAGAGATTTTGTGAGTTTTCTGAGAAATACATCCCTGTCTAGATACGAGCAGGTAGAGGCGGCTCTGGAACAGATGTACCTAGGGGTAAAACCTGAAAACACCGCTTTGAGTTAGACTTGAACGAGAACTGGTGCACGACAACGGGCCTTGCTGCACTCTTGGTTACGACACTCCCAGGGGATATACTTAGGATAATTCTCATTTTCTTTACAAACCACTATGAAGGGTTATGAGTATATACTTCCTCAAAGAAAATATTTTTATGATTATGGATTATATCCATAAATAGTTCAATTTATGTTAGGTATTTTACAAGTATGTAATTATGTATTTTGAATCATAAACTAATCTAGTTTATGTCGTTGTTTAGAAATGGCGCCTAGTGGAAGGAATGGAAACCGTATCAATGCACGCACTTCGTGTAGGGATTACCCTCCTGATCAAGATAATTATTGTTGATCTGGAGATACAACTGGTGTTGATCAACTTATTACCATACTGGGACAACTCACTCAGGTTATGAATAATAACCTTACTCGTATGGAGAACCCTGATCTGCAATGTGGAGGATCAATGTTAGACCGCTTCATGAGGCAACAACCACCAACATTTAATGGGGGTACAAATCCATTAGTAGCTGAGCAATGGATAAACTCCTTAGAGAAAATATTCCACGCCTCGGGGAGTAGCGAAAGGCAGAAGGTTGTCATGGCAGTCTACCGCCTCACTGGAGATGCCAATCAATTGTGGTCGTTGATTCAAAACACAAAGGAAGATGAAGAAGTATCAAGTATGGAATGGAGGGAGTTTAAAGAAATTTTCTTATAAAAATACTTTCCACATGACCATCAAGCAGATATGGAAAGGCAATTTCTGAGTCTGAGGCAGAAGGAGGATGAGAATGCCACAAAGTATGAGGCTAACTTTACAAGGTTAGCGAGGCATGCTGCAGATTATATACGTAACCCAAGAAGTAAGATCGATCTTTTATTTGATGGGTTAAAATCGTTTCTTCGTCGAGCACTAGTATCACAATCTTTCTCAACGTACGAAGATATAGTCGTGTGTTCTATCAAGACAAAAAAGGAATTCTCTAAATCTTATGACAAAAAAGTAAAGCAAGAGAAGAAGAGAACGGTGGAACAAGAGACAGATAAAGGAAAAAAGTGAAAGAAGGATTTTCTATTATGCGATAATTGTGGGAAGAATCAGCCTGCTACTTGCCTAAAAGGAATGGGAGTTTTTTATAAATGTGGGGAAAAAGGTCACCAGGAGCGTGATTGCAAGGGAAAGAAAGAGGCTATCAATGTTGAATGCTACAATTGTAGGGAAATGGGGCATTATGAAAATTAATGTCCTAAGCGTTAGGGAAACTTACCTCAGAAAAGGCCAAGGGATCAAGGACAATCTTATGTTGTTACTACAGTTGAAGTGGAATAATTAATGTATTTGTGCTTTTGGACTCAAGGATTATATTCTGGTTATAATAATAATGTGATATATATAAGGAGTGTACTGTAGTACTTGTTTTTTTCATTAAGGTTTTAATATGATGAAGGTAATCATATTTTTAGTATGTGACAATAAGAGAAACTTTACTTTGTTTGGGGAATCTGATGTTACAATTGATTTTGGAATTTAGAGACCTTTTAGATAAAGTTTGGACAGAGGTATTTAGGATAACTATATAGGTTGGAGTGGATTAAGTTGAACCTTGGATAGTATTATTTAAGGTAAAAAAATTTCTGAAGATTATTTTTGGTATATTATAATACTATAGTTTTAGGAAAAGGACAACATGCAGGTTGGGGGATAACCCGTCGTGTCGGACAAAGCTGTAGGAATTGAACCCACAACCATAGTGCGACAGGCCTTTATTACCTACCACTAGCCTACAGGAAGTCCCTGGTTATTATAAAATAGTTTTCCTAATCTAAATGGTCTGTGTTAATATTTTAAACCTTGTACGATTAGGATAAATATAATATTTTTTAAATATATTACCTTTTGGAGTGAAAGATGGGTTTGTGGTAAAAAATTATTAAAAAATTGAAGTGTACATGACAAGTAAGTATATTTTCTGAAGTTCTTAGTAAATCTCCTAAATAAATTCCTCAACTTTATGAAAGGTAACTTAAAACAAAAACGTTTTCGGTTAACTTTTCCAACTGGGGATTCAATGACCGTTTAACCAATCACAAGTTTGTGATTTTCTTGTGGTTAACTTTCTCCTAATCCTATTTTCTACAAGTCTCCATCAGACCTTGATGGTTTTTTTCTCCTCCATATCCATATTTTCATATAATCCTAGTATGGGCTATCTCAGGTGACCTTCGTACTTCTCTTTCTTTCTTTTAATGTTATAATCTTATTAACCCTATTTCTGATGTGGGTTTTCCACAAAGGTATTTTCTATTTTCAACCTTTTATTTTCAAATAACATTTTCAAATTGCGAGGACGCAATTTATTGAAGGAGGGGAGAATGTAACACCCCAATATTTCACGATACGCTTCTCTTTTAATAATGCAATAGCTTGCATTGTACGCAAGTTCGAGTTCTAACAAACCGCAACTAATCAAAGTAGCCGTTATGAATAGTAATACCCACTTTTTAAAATTATAAAAATTTTATATTTCAAAATGGACTTCATTTTTGTATTCATAATATCGAAATTATCCTAAGTTGAATTTTTTGTAGTTTTCTGAGAACTTTCAATTTTTTATGAATAGTGAAAAATACTTAAAACAACTTTTTTAATAAAAATAATTTAGAGTGATAAATTATACTATTTAGTGGTTTTAAAGTATAATTATAATATATTTTTACCATTTTATCCAATGTTGGTCATTAGAATTAATTTAACATTGAAATTGGACATAAACAATTGTCAATCTTTTGATATATATTGCTTCTTAAAAACACGCTATTTGTTGTGACAGTGGGAATTAATTATAAAATTAATTAATGCAACTTATATTTTTGGAATTTTGTAAAATAGAAATCATTTTTGAATTCGGAATATCAATTATAGCTTAGGGTGAAATTTTGGCATTGTTCTGAAAAACTTCAATTTTTGATGAATAATGAAACCACTAAGTGGTAGTTAAAAAACAGATTTTTCCGTTTAAATGAAACATTACCACTTATATGATTTGATTTTAAAAAATCTGACATACATGGTTGTAATTAGGAAGTAAAATTTGGTTCAATGGGATTAAAATAATTTTTTGGTGAATAGTAACTTTTAAGTTTAATTAATCGCGATTAAAGGTAATTAGTGAAATTTAAGGTAAAAATGATATTAAAAAAATATTAAAATACCTTTAAACTTGTCCTACCCCTATTGGATGAGTCATGGCCAACCAAGAAAATCCATGGGTCAACTTGGGGACCCCATGTAGCCACTTTGTTAGGAAAATGACATTAAAAACTTTTTATTTAATGTTAAAATAAAAATGTCACAAACATGAGTTGTTTTACTAAAACAATTTTTAAATGGGGTTATACAAGTCATATTTTTTACTATAAATATTAATTATAAATATAAAAAGATTTCCTACATCATGATAGTTTTTTTATAATTTTTATACATTAAATAAATTAAATTATTTATGACACCATGATGATGCAGCGATTACCTCATTAATTAACGATTTAAATAAAATGAAAAGATAATGTAAAATATAAGACTTACACATGTCAAAAACCTATTGGATGGATATATTTCGAACCCTTATCACCTTAGCCTCGAAATATATAATTTTGGGACATCGAAAATCCGAAAAGTATCTCATAATAATGTAACATTTCATTACTTTCCAAGAGTTCCCCTCCTCTCCTCTTATAAAAGGCCCCCACCACTACCACCTTATTCACACCTTCAAGCCATTTGGCTCGGCTGAAATCTGCCCAAATACTCTCCCAACTTCCCTATCTTACTCCTAGAAGCCTCACTTTGGGCAGAAGTCTTCCCAAGGAAGCCTTTGAGCTCAAATCAAAAAGTGTTACCCGTTTTAAAGGTAATGTCTTCTCTTATGTTGTTTTGTTTTATTTTTCTTCTCCAACCCAATAAACTATTTGTATTATTTTACTTTTTAAAAACACCAGTATATTCAATATACTAGTATCTTGTTATGAGAAGGATTTTATTTACACTTACACACACCTTCGTCAAATGGTTAAAGAACATACTGTTTCTGTGGGTGGCGAATTACTGCCTCACAAAACGATGATTGTTCAATCGTCTTTTAACACCTATAATGGTGGCCATTATGATGACACTATTTTCATACATGATATATATTATGTTTATGTTTTCCTTATTCTTCTGTATTTTTCATTTATGTCACACCTTTATGATTTCCATTATGGGTAAACGCGATAATTTCATTTTAGGAAGTGCGGACTACCGCCCCCTCAAAGTGATTTGAATCGTTAATGCCATATGTGGGATGTATAAAGGATGGATTAAATGATATTATAAATTATATTATACTGTAATTATAGTATACCTTTATATAATTATAATTTCATTCCATAAAATTTGAAATAGAAATGAAAGTAGCGTTCATGCGTACGTACGGCTTACCGTCTCCATGAACGGTGCATTTCATTTCTTACCTCTAAATGTTATGTAATATTATAAATGCAAGTATATACTGGATATATATGATATATATGATATATACATCATGAATATAATTCTAGATATAATAGATATTTCACCACATGAACAACTTGTAATTATAAGAAGTTTATTTTTGACTCAAGTACCAAAGATCGACAAAATGACCGTTATTAACTTAAATAATTACATAATGTTCATAACATGGTAATAAGTGATATAAAAGGAATAATGAACATGTAAAAGGTTCTTAAGCAAATATAAATTAACTCTAGTTTATTATTCAGGAGGTTAAAGAATGATCGAGTCAAGTTGGACACAAGGTAAGGGAATTTCTTAACCCAATTTCCATTCTTTGGGTTAATCTCCTACTTTCAAATTATGTCATGATATTATTATGTCCTATATTGTATTTGTACTTTCTTTATGTGTACTTAAAGTAAATACACATAATAGATTTATTTTATTTTAAAAATGATCTTTGTAAGGACTTCGTCTCAATCTCCTTTCATTGAGGCATATTTGGTTTTATACACAACTTTCATTTATACGGTGTATAAACCCCCTTTGACTTTTACTTTTATTCAAAAGAATTCTTTTTATACGAAGCGTTTTTACTAAATTACAAAAGGAATGTTTTTTCTTATGTATGCGGTGACAACGACTTCTCCGCCGCCGTGACTATTATTTGAGTTTCGGCTCCCTCTATAAGCCATAACTTTTTTTTAAAAGAAAAATAAATACCATGTTTTACTTTTCTTTTATTTTGGTATTGAAAATGGTTTTGATAAAGGTTTTATTTTATCAATGTGTTTTATTGATATCTTGTGATTGAAGTGTGGAAATCTTATGTTTCCTTTATGCATGTTTTATGTGATACAATTATGTTATGGTTTATGATATGTTTAAACCTGTTCATATGAGAAATTCATTGGACTTAATAAGTGACGGGTGGAGCCCGCTATAGCTCCTCGATGCATCGGTAGGTCTCATGAGACAAACTAGTGTCTTGGCACGAGGCCTTGACAAAATCTTATTTGTATTCTTGGCACGAGGCCTTGGCTATGTGGTTATGATATTCTGGCATTATGCATTCCATCATTATAAAAGTGGTTATTGATATTGCATGTGATTATTCGACTAGTAGAATATCCATGTGAGTAAGTAAATGGCATTATTTAATTTTATTTTTGCCATATTATGCTGAAGTTCAAGTTTAAAAAGGCTTTTGTTTTAGTTATACATTGTCTTAAATGTTAATGTTTATTTATGAAAGCTCCCGCTATATTGTTATCCTTACTGAGCATCTGAGCTCACCCCTTTCAATGTTTTAATTTTTCCAGGATGTGAAGAAGTATTTTAGGAATGAACTGCAGGGATAGTCTGAAGGGGATATGAGTGTGAAAAATGGAGACTATGTTATTTTAGTTTTTCACTTTATGATATAATGTAACATTTATGAATGTATCTAGCATTTCCAAGGCTAATAAACTAATAGGTCTTTCGAGACTTGATCTTTTGTGATCATTCCAATGTTACGAAGTAACGCACCGACTCCGGGTAGCTGGGGTTGGGGCGTTACAATAAGGGAAATGAAAACATAATAAAGGGTGAGATTAGGTTCTCAGTATGGGTAAACGTGGGATATATCAATCATAAGAGATCATAGGATGATCATAATGGTATTATAACATAATAAAGTGCATGCTCTCAACATAAAATATTCATAACCAGAAAATATTAAATCATAGATGTCATGACCAAAGCCATTAGGGCCCACCTAGCTGGAAATAGGCCAAGAATGACTACCCCAATCCCACCTTCAATTAGATAAGGGATGGCGACCAGCACCGAGTATGAATATCACACATATGGGAGGAATTATCCTAAAATACTTGTACACACACACATATACAACCCCATATAATGGTGAAATGTGAATTAAAACTGATATCAATGCATGTATACATATGTAACTAACAATCAGAGCATGATAAAGGTAATAAAAGCAATAAAGGGTCCAAATATAATCCCACCAAAAAATGTAAAAGATTCCAACCTACTCAAGAGGAGGGGAATACTATAAAATCAAACACTAGTAAGAACCTCAATCTATCTAGCCCAATACTACATTCTGCCTACTCTCAATCCTCCTAGGACTATGTCAAAAGGTCTGTCATCTATGTAAGACATGACATGTGTGGTAAAATCCCATAAAAGGGTGATTATAACAATACCCAATAGGACACCTAGAAATCACAAAAATAAATCATCAAGAGTAGTTATTTTATCAATAAAAAAGTATGTTAATCAATATATGAGAAATAATAATAATCATAAAAAATACAGATATACTCATAATAGAAAACCGGTCTCAAAGGGTCTTAACCAATATTGTTATCCATGGGATTATTCTTGTGATTTCAAGGTAATTATCATCCAAGAGAATCTACTCAATGAGCCATGATTTCATTGATGGCATATTCTGAGAGATCATGCTCATCGGGTATCTCTATATAAGTACTCACTAAAACTCTAAATATGTTGGTATCCAAATAGGGGATCACACCCAGGACCATTGGGGGACACCATAAACCCTAATGGATCAATATACTAGATAGGGGATTGACACCCTATGCATAGTGGTCATGCTAATACCATGAACCCTACCTAGGATAAAGATTCAATAGAGGATCCTACCCTAGACCTCATAGAGGGATACCACAGAATCTATCTGAAATAGAACTCATAGAGTGGGTTTCAAACCTATTACAAGGATGTAATGTTGCATTATACCCTTGTAGGGATGGACCAAGGAATCTAATTCAACTAAACCTGGTTTATACTGAAGAAACAAAGGGATATAATCCATCTTTGAGGAAGTACATGATGTGTATAGAGGGTACACAGAGTGTACCTTTAACCCCATACCTATCTATGTCCATGATTATGTCCCCCTTCCAGTGTCTGTGTACTATGGTCATGCCCATGTATTGTGGTCATTTCCAAGTATTGGGTCGTACCTGTGTACTCTACTCATTCATGTGTTCCTTGCCATTTCCATGCCCATGTATCCTTTAGGATACACGTCGAGCCTCAATCATAGGTTCAAATGACACGTTACATGTGTCACATAATGTTTGGTACTTTTCTTCATGCATAAACCCCAGTTTCTTAGCCAGGGGCCCACATTATGTGTGTTCTTTGGAGTACATGCCGCGTAATGTGGGATTTTCCAAAAACCCATGGTTCTTTACATTTTCATTCAATTTTTACATTTATACCATAAATAATGCCTAGATATTACGAATCTAGGGTTGATCGGCCTTGTGATCACTGCTCTTCGGATTCCGACCTTCGATCCGCTCGAAAATCGACCACCACTGCATTGCACCATCACTACACATCAAACCAGGAAGAACAAGAATCGCCATACTAATATGATACACCTCTAATCATACTCTATCATTGCACCTCAATCTTACATGTGGTATTGATCCATTGTGTTGAAGAAATATTGTGCAACGATCGAATAACAGGTATTTGTTGAACCACAATCCAAAGAAAATGATGATGATGAATGTGCGAAGAAATGGGGGAGAAATTCACAAAACAAAAATTAGGAATGAACCTTACATGTTAATTTTGGACTCAATTATTTGTCTTTGGATGGAAAATTAAGAGTAATAACAACCAACAAATCAATTCCAAAATCCTAGGAATAAATAAACCCAAACCCGTAAGCACGATTAACCCGCGAATTAAACTGTTAGAAGAATTAATTTGTATTTGTCATGGTATTATCAATAGAGAAAACAAACCGCATAAAAAATTCCTTACCATGAGTTGGATTGATCACTGTTGAAGAGATAATCTACATCATCATCATTAGTGAGATCTTTGAACTGTGTTGGTGAAAACAATACTCAATCTATCATCATCGTTCGGTAATCCCTCCTTCAACGCTCTCTCTCAATCCTTAGGATTATGAAGATAACCTTATGAATTGTACATAATCATGTTTAAAATGGGATGATGTAGGTTTAGGATTAATTATGTCATTGCGTCAAAACATAATAAAATAAATAAATTTATTTTATTTATTTTATTATTTTCATCCATACCTGTACCTTTTGAAAGAGCCTAATGCCAACAAAGGTTATGTCATTCCTAGAGTAAAACCCACATTTCAAACTCAAAATCTATCTCATATTTCTCATTTGATTCCCTATTCAAGAGTTATTCCACTATTTTAGGAAAATTGTGTGTGTATGGTATCAATATATTTAATATTTTATAATATCAATATTGGGCTCACTGGGCCTCGGAATCTCATGTCGTCTCAATGAATGGATTCAAGAATATTTCTAGATATACTTCAACCCATTACATGGAATAAATATAGATGTTACATTATCCCTAAATTAGGTATTTTTATCTTGAAAAGCGAAAAAATGTCTACTCAAAAATATGTGGGTACTGATCTCGCATCTGGGTCTCCTTCTCTTAAGTGCTCTCTTGAAGATTCTTATGGCACCACCAGACACACACCAAGTGAATCACTCACCCACAAATGATATTCTTCTCCAAATCCTTGATATCCACTAGGTACTCTATATAGGTATCTCTATCCTTGATATCCATCTCTCCCCAATTGATAACATGTGACAGGTCATGCACGTACCTCCACTCGTGCAAGTGGGAGTGTTGTAATAGTGGGTTCCCTATACCCAACTTGAACAGTAATTTTGGTTACCATATCATGTATACAGTTAAATATACATGATATATTCTTACCATTATAGTGTATAAATTTCTGTATCCACTATTTAATGGTAATGTTCATAGATTAATATTCATATCAAAAGGTTATATCATACCATGTGCTATAATGATAACCTAGGGATACTATGATATTAATCTTAAATAAAGGTCATAAGATCTAGACACATCATACTAAATAGAAATAGTTGATGTTTGACTATTAGATGTTTGGGACTCATAAGCATTGTGACTTTTTCTCATGAAGTTTGAACTTGGTGATCTCTAATAGTGAGATCATGAGGAAAAACCCTCCAATAGTAACACTACATGTTTTGGGTTTCATTGGTTGTTCCTATCTATGGACATGTGTATTGGTCTCCTGACTTGAGATCATTACCAGTGTGTGTGTCATTTGATCATGTACTTTGATATAAGGAAAAACCATGATAATGAAATCATGGTGAGGTAGCTTGTGTTGGGTGTGTCATTGGTGGCGTGGCATTGGTTGAATGGTCAAGAAAAGATTTTTCACTTTCGAGTTGAGGAAGTAATATATCTCAGACCATATTAATCAATATGGTAGTACATTTATAAATCCTTGTCCAAGGTAATTGAAAGGTAAATCCATCCAATTATATCAACAAATAATAAATAAAGAAAAGGGTGATGAAAATAGTGTGTGTCCTGCTCTATGAGATATCAAAAGACAAAGAGATTATAGTACACAGTACGTGTTCGTAGGTTGGGTGTCGTTGCTATGAAATTCCTTATCTCTTTAGGGGTATTGATGGGTTACTAAACTCTTCTCTTGGTATGTGGATTTTATTCACTATTATCAAGATAAGGTCTTAGAGGGTTACACACAATATCATATTCAAGAATCCACTCTATTCAGTTGAATTGGTATATTGGACATGGTGGACCTCACCACGGGGTTCGAGTGTTGTCTATGTTATTGATCACCAATAAATAAATAAATAAATTTTTATTAAATTAAAGAATAATTGGGCTGAATTTATTAATTAAAATTATTTACAAGTTAAGTAAATACGAGTAATTATTAATCAAATGAATATTATTTTAATATTCTAGGTTTTTTTAATATTAAGCAGGAATTTCAAGTCAAATTAATGAATCAGTTTTATCATGTAATATATTTAATATATATTATAGTTATGTGATTAAATAATAAATAATATTGATGTAGTTTAGTTCATCATAATTATTTATTTTGGTGGACATTAAATAAACGGGGGACCGGGGGACCTTACCGAGTATTTAGAACCTCCACTATAAATAGAGAGAGGCTCTCACACAACGAACTATTTATTAATTCTTGAATGAGGGAATATATCTCCTCCTACATTCTATAGAGAGATTATCTCTCTCTGAGTGAAAATCAAAGAACACTTTCAAGCATCGAAGGCATAGGATTGTGATGATCATCAGGACATCGAAAGTGTCGTGGGATCGCCTCACTAAAACCCAGAATATTATGATCGATGCTCCTATGGATTTTTGAAGTGTATGTGGATGAAATAGAGGGATTAGGATTCAAATACTTCATGTAATGATCATCAGTGAAAAGAAAATGTTGAGTGTAACTTCATATATGAAAAAGATATGTTTTTTATTTATGTTTTGTGCTATGTTTAGTTTACACTAGATCCTCAGATTGTATAGGGGTTCGGATCATCGAATACGACAAGTCTCATCATCCTAACGATGAAAAATTTTAAAAACCCCAGAACACCAAATTTCATTGTGACCCCGATACCTTCAAGCTTTACAAAAATAAATATTATGTTATTTTAGATTAATATTCATTACATATCATTATATTCCAAGTGGATACCATAAAGGTATAGTGTATTTGGAAACTTGGATACATAAACAACTAATACATAAAATATCTACACTATCACCCACTTAGATCTTCACAACTAGCGCCATTCTTAAACATATCATACTTAAAACATTTATTTATATCATAAGGGAAATGAAAACATAAGAAAGGGTGATCTTAGGTGATCGGTAAGGGTGAACATGGGATATATCAATCATAAGAGATCATTGGATGATCATAATGGTATTATAACATAATAAAGTGCATGCTCTCAACATAAAATATTCATACCCAGAAAAGATTAAATCGTAGATGTTGTGACCAAACCCATTGGGGCCCGCCTAGCTGGAAATAGGCCAAGCATGACTACCCTAAGCCCACCTTCAATTGGCTAAGGGATGGAGACCAGCACCGAGTATGCATATCACACATATGGGAGGAATTATCCTAAAATACTTGTAAACACACACATATACAACCCCATATAATAGTGAAATGTGAAGTACAACTGGTATCAATGAATGCATACATCTATAACTAACAATCAGAGCATGATAAAAGTAATAAAAGTGATAAAGGGTCCAAATATAATCCCACAAAAAAGTCTAAAAGAGTCCAACCTACTCAGGAGGAGGGGACTACTATAAAATGAAACACTGGTAAGAACCTCAATCTATCTAGCCCAATACTACATTCTATATACTATCAACCCTCATAGGACTATGTCAAAAGGCCTATCATCTGTGTAATACATGACATGTGTGGTAAAATCTCATGAAAGGGTGATTATAACAATACCCATTAGGACACCTATAAATCACTAAAAATAAATCATCAAGAGTAGTTATTTTATCAATAAAAAATTATGTTAATCAATATATGAGACATAATAATAATCATAAACAATCCAGATATACTCATAACAGACAACTGGTCTCAAAGGGTCTCAACTAATACTATTATCCATAGGATTATTCTTGTGGTTTCAAGGTAATTATCATCCAGGAGAATCTACTCAATGATCCATGATTTCATTGATGGCATATTCTGAGAGATCATGCTCATTAGGTATCTATATATAAGTACTCACTAGAACTCTAAATATGTCGACATACAAATAGGGGATCACACCCAGGACCACTGGGGGACACCATAAACCCTAATGAATCAATATACTCGATAGGGGATCGACACCCTATGCATAGTGGTCATGCTAATACCATGAAACCTACCTAGGATAAAGATTCAATAGAGGATCCTTCCCTAGACCACATAGAGGGATACCATATAATCTATCTAAAATAGAACTCATAGAGTGGGTTGCAAACCCATGACAGGGATGTAATGTCACACTATACCCTTGTAGGGATGGACCAAAGAATCTAATTCAACTAAACCTAGTTTATACTAAAGAAACAAAGGGATATAATCTATCTTTGAGGAAGTACATGATATGTGTAGAGGGTACACATGGTGTACCTATAACCCCATACCTACCTATGTCCATGATCATGTCCCCCTTCCAGTGCTTGTGTACTATGGTCATGTCCGTGTACTGTGGTTATTTCCGAGTACTAGGTCGTACCTGTGTACTCTACTCATGGTTGTGTTCTTTTCCACTTCCATGCCCATGTATCCTTTGGGATACACGTTGAGCCTCAATAATAGGTTCACATGACATGTGACGTGTGTCATATAATGTTTGGTACTTTCCTTCATGCATAAACCCTAGTGCCTTAGCCAGGGGCCCACATTATGGGTGTTCTTTGGAGTACATGCCGCGTAATGTGGGATTTTCCAAAAACCCATGGTTCTTTACAAGTTATTTTTATTTTTCCATTTCTACCATAAACCATGCCTAGATATTACTAATCTAGGGTTGATTGGCCTTATGATCACCACTCTTCATATTTCGACCTTCGATCCGCTCGAAAATCGACCACCAGTGCATCGCACCATCACTACACATCAAACTAGGAAGAACAAGAATCACCAGACTAATATGATACACCTCTAATCATCTTATATAATTTCACCTCAATATCACCTATGGTATTGATCCATTGTGCTGAAGAAAGATTGTGCAATGCTCGAATACCAGGTATTTGTTGAACCACCATTTAAAGAAAATGACGATGATGAATGTGTGAAGAAATGGGGGAGAAATTCACAAACCAAAAATGAGGAATGAACCTTTTCCATGTTAATGTTGTCCTCAATTCTTTGTAATTAGATGGAAAATTAATATTAATAACAACCAACAAATCAATTAAAAAATCCTAGGAAGAAATAAACCCAAACCTGTAAGCACGATTGACCCGCGAATCAAACTGTTAGAAGAATTGATTCATATTTTTCATGGGAATATCAATAGGGAAAATAAACCACATAAAAAATTCCTTACCTTGAGTTAGATTGATCACTGATGAATAAATAATCTGTATCATCGTCATTAGTGAGATCATTGAATTGTGTTGGTGAAAAAAATCCTCAATCTATCATCGTCGTTCGGTAAGCCCTCCTCCAACGCTCTCTCTCAATCCTCAGGATTATGCAGTTAACCTTGTGAATTGTATATAATCATGTTTAAAATGGGATGATGTAGGTTTAGGATTAATTGGGTCATTGCGTCAAAACATAATAAAATAAATAAATAAATTTATTTTATTTTATTATTTTCATCCATAACTGTACCTTTTCAAAGAGTCTAATGCCAACAAAGGTTATGTCATGCCTAGGGTAAAACCCACATTTCAAACTCAAAATCTATCTCATATTTCTCATTTGAGTCCCTCTTCAGGAGTTATTCCACTATTTCAGGAAAATTATGTGTGCATGGTATCAATATATTTAATATTTTATAATATCAATATTGGGCTCACTGGGCCTCAGAACTCATGTCGTCCTAATTAATGGATTCAATAATATTTCTAGATATACTTCAAACCATTACATAGAAAAAATAGATATGTTACATTATCCCCAAATTAGGTATTTTCATCTTGAAAAGAGAAAAAAATGACGACTCAAAAAGATGTGGGTACTGAGCTCGCATCTGGGTCTCCTTCTCTTAAGTGATCCATTAAAGATTCTTATGCCACTACCAGACACACACCAAGCGAATCACTCACCCACAAATGATATTCTCCTCCCAATCCTTGATCTCCACAAGGTACTCTGCATAGGTATCTCTATCCTCGATATCCAGCTCTCCCCAGTCGATAACATGCGATAGGTCATGCACATACCTCCTTGGCTATGAAATGTGGAAGACATTGTGTATCGGTCTAACTTTGTAAGTAGTTTCAAGTGGTATTATACCTTACCAAGTCTATGCAATGTAACGTACCAACCCAAGTTCCACACAATAGTGCCCCGAGCCGATCAATCACATGACCTTAGGTGTGCCTCCCCGTACACCAGATGTTGAAGACTAGTAGTGAGGGTCTGGTAAGTCAGTCATGGGGAGACATTATCCAATTTTATCGGAGTAAAACACCAGTGGAAATATATAACGAATAGAGGAAGCATATTTAAATCATAAATAGTACCAATGTCATAAGATAACCAAAACAGCAAATACAATATTCAACTGAAAAGGAAAACATGTTATGTCAATACAAGTGTCAATGTTCCTAAAAACACAACTAAAAAATAAAGACACTAACGACTCCCAAGCGAGTTCTGAACCATGCCTGGTTCCATCATCCAATATCCTACCCCAATCAAAAATATAATCCAGATACCTTACCCTTATCCTATCCTTCAATAGTAAAGTCTATTCGAGTTCCAATTAGGCATCCTGAGTAAGGTGTGAGTACAACTTAGTAGGCCACCAACAATAGTGTCTAAAACAAATCCAGTCAAAAGTTAGTGTATGCAGTTTTATAAAGAAAAGAAGGAAATACACAAATAAATAGTTATCATGATATAATTTATTCTTTATTTATTCATATTAACTCTAGGGTTCTCAGGGATACCCGTACCTCAATACTAACTTCATCTCATACTGAATCCTAAATAATTCCTTAGGTAATATCATATCTCAATACCTGCTTCGACTCATGCCGGAGATTGAAGTATTCAAAGGTGACATGATATCTTAGTTCTTGATTCGACTCATGATGGAGTTTGAAGTATTATCATGTGAGGCCATATTTCAGAGTGCCTTTATTACCATTCTTTAAATTCACACATAAATGAAAAAGTTACCAATCTCAAATTCATAAGTAAGATTACCATGTTACCATTCCTACTTATCAATATAATGACCATGTTCCCATTCTTTTACTCATAAGTACAATGACCATGTTACCATTTATACATCTCATTTGAATGACCATGTTCCCATTCATTTACTCATAAGTATAATGACCATATTACTATTAATGATTCTCAATTGAATGACCATGTTCCCATTCCTTAAATCACATAATTAATTCATAATTAATTATCCATATCAATCCCATTACTAATTCAAAAATTAGCTAAATACATCAATATCCTTAATTAACTCCCCAATGAATTAATTATGTCAATCCCATTAATTAATTCATCAATTAATTAATTAATATCATAATTCATATCTCATAATTAATTTTCCATAATTACTTATCTCATTATAAATCTAAACTCTTCATAATTAATCCCACAATTAATTATCAAGATAATAGTATCAAGACACCTAATTAATTCAAAATTAATTATCTTAATCTAGCCAATTTAATATCTCATAATTAATCCCTTAATTAATTATCTAAATCACAACCCCAACTCTCATAATTAAATTCCACCAAATTAATTATATAATAGGCCATCCCCTTAGTCTCGTGATTAATTCCTCAATCAATCATTTAATTCAACAAAGCTTCAATAGATAAATTGGTCAACCTAATTAAACTAATTTAGGAATTCAATTGCCAAAAAAAATTATATCAATTCTATGATCACATATACACACAACAAATCCACAACTATGGTAATTATTTCTTAGATCACCTACCTCAATTATTTGATAGACGTTCGTTCGACGGAAATCCCCAAAATCTGAGTAGTGCAATGATGTAGATATGAGTTTCAGATCTAAATCCCTAAATCAAAATCAAGGATATCAAGATCTAATCAATATAGATCTAGACCTACAATCATACATATATATCTCACCAAAAATGTTTAGATATAAATAAACAGAGGATAAATTCCACCAAAAGATCAAGGAAATAGAGAAGAATAATCGGGATAGACATCGGGATGAGATCTACTTACTGGGAGAAGAGAGGATCTTCGATTCAGGCCTTGAATCTTGAAGAATAAAAGAGGTCAGATGGCCTTGTAACCCCTCTAAAAAGCTCTAGAATTTCCCAAAAATGATTATTCCTGAGCCAAGTTCAAAATGGAAGTGTTTGGGGGGTTTAGGGGATTTTAAAATAATTTTTATGGTAATTAAAAACCACATGTACGGTTTTCTAGGTAGGGGCACATAGTTAGGCCAATCGTGCGCCAACCATGTGGACCTCACTATCCAAGGTTGCATGGTTACTTGGGTTTGGGAACATAGTTTGTCAAACCGTGTGATAGGCGTGTAGATCCCCTATTCCTAGCTCTACATAGTTATCTGGGCTAGGTGCATGGTTTACTCTAACTGTGCACCAACTGTGCACAGTCCCCTTTTTCTCAAAATTTTCTTAAAACTCCACCCAAACATACCCCAAGTCATAAATCTAATCAAATGTACTTAAAAACAACAAAAAATTACCTGAAATCACACCCAAGATAACTACAGAAAAGGTTGGGATCTTAGAATCTCCCCACCTTATAATAGCTCATCCTCGATTTGTACTTCCAAGTTTTTATAAGATTATTATCCAAAAATATTGGGCCATTGAGCCCTAATGTATGATTCCCTTACCCATGTTTCCTCTGGAACACATCCATGCTACCATAACACATGTATTATTAGCACAGTCTTTCCCCGCAACACTTTCTCACTGAAATCCAGTACACATATCATATGCTCCTCAAAGGATGCATCTATCTCAAGGTCATACTCATCCACATCGATCACATTATAAGGGTTGTGGTGATACCACCGTAGTTGTGACACATGTAATACATCATGCATGGTGCTTTATTTCTATGGAAGAGCCAATCGGCAAGACATCAGGCCGATTCTCTCCACTACCTCAAACAATCCAATGAACTTGGGCACCAACTTTCCCTACCTCTGTATCCTACGGTGACCCAACCTAGGAAACACCCGTAGGAACACACGATCACCCTCTGTAAACTCTAGGGGTCATCTTCGTCTATCAACATACGACTTCTATCTACTCTTATTCATAGCCATACATTTTTGAATCAACTGTATCTGCTTCGATGTATCCTACACGAGACTCGGTCCCAACAACTCTGACTCACCTTCTTCCATCTAGTATAACAGTGATCTATATGGACTACTATAAAGATCCTTGTATGGTTCCATCTTTATAGTTTTCTAATAACTATTATTATAGGAAAAATCCAATAAATCTAAGTGCTTCTCCCAAGATCCACTGAATTCAAGAACACATGCCTACAATATATCCTCAATCACCTATATGGTACATTCAGAATACCCATCTATTTGTGGGTGTAAAGTCATACTTAATAATACCTGTGTACCAAGATCTTTCTATAAGCCCTGCCAGAAGCGTGAAGTAAATCATGAATCATGATCTGAAACTATAGTCTGTGGCACCCCAAATATACAAACTATCTCCCGAGCATATAGTTTTCTCAAATGATATACAGTAAACATTTTTCTTATAGGTAAGAAATGCACTACCTTTGTCAGTCGATCAAAAATGACCCAAATAGAATCATTCTTCCTAAGCTTCTTTGAAATACCTACCACAAAGTCTATTATCACGTCATCCCACTTCCATTCCGGAATAGGAAATGGCTATAGTAAACCTATCAGTCATTGATTCTCTTCCTTTACGACAAGTGATGCATTTTTTCACAAACCTGACTATCTCTTTTTTCATGCTCAGCCACCAAAACTTTTGTCATAGGTCATAGTAAATTTTTGTTACAATTGGATACACTGCCCACTTTGAGGCATGAAATTATCGCATGATCTTTTCTCATATACTCGTAGGTACAACAACTCGATTTTTTACATAGATGATCTCATCCTCATCTATCAACCAGTCTGAAGGTGTCTCCACACCCTCAAATTTTTCCTTCAAGGCTAAGCACTCTAAATTCTCATACTGTCTATCCCTAATCCTTCTCAAAAGTGTAGACTCTACTACAACTAAAACTAGAGTCATCAGCACCTGACTCTCCTGAACCACCACATGTATTTCAACCAGCATAGTCATCATCTTCCACTCTGCACTTGACTCTTGAACCATCTGAGTCCGAGTTTTCCTGCTCAAGGCATCATCCACACTATTTCTTTTCCCAGGCATATATGCTAGTGAAAAATCAAATGAATTCATATACTCTACCCATATCCACTACTGAAGATTCAAATCACATTGTGAAAAGATATACTTCAAGATCTTATTATCTTTATAAATCAGAAACTTTTCTCCCAAAAGGTAGTGCTACCAACACTTAAGAGAATAAACCACTGCTTCTGACTCGAGGTCATGTGTAGGGTAGTTACATTCATGAGGCCTCAACTACAGAGACTCATACACCACAACTTGATCTCCTTGCATCATCATAACTCCAAGTCTGATCCCGGAAGCATCACGTTAAACTGTGTACTCCTCACCTGAATTAAGTAGGATCAAAATTGGTTTTGTCATCAAACACCTATTCAACTTTTGAAAATAAATCTTGCATGCTTTTTTCCACTCAAACTTTATTCCCTTCTTGTTCAAGCTTGAAAGCGGCACTTCTAAACAGGAAAATTCTTGGATAAATATTATGTAATATCCAGTTAATCCTAAAAATATTTGGATATCAAAAACATTCTTAGGCTACTCCCAAGAAACCACTACCTGAACCTTATCTGGGTCCACTTCCATAGCTTCCTCTGAGATGATGTTCCCCAAGAAGTATACTTGATCAATCCAAAACTAACACTTAGATAGCTTGGCGTATAGTCGATGCTCTCTTAGTGTACTCAGGACAACGTCAAGATCTTGGGCATGATCATCATGAGCCTTGGAGTACACCAAGATATCATCAAGGACTACTACAAAAAACTGATCTAGGTATGGGTGAAAGATCTTGTTCATAAAATCCATAAACACTGCTGGAGCATTTGTCAACCCAAAATGCATTAAGACAAAGTCATAAAGACCATACCTACTCCTAAAAGCAGTCTAAGGGTGTAATTTCGGCCTGGTCTGAACAACCTCATGAGGCGGCCCGAGCCCGACCTCGGGTCGGCCTAAACTATCAGGCCGGGCTGGGCTTTTTCGGTCTAGGTTGGGCTTTTTCAAGTCGGGCCATGGTAGGCTTTTATTATTTTCAAAATAATTGTTTGTTTTAAAACTTTTTTTAAACATTTTTTTAACATTTATTTAAAATGTTTTTTTACATTTATTTTTAAATGCATGTTTTTTAGATGTATTTTTTAAAATGTATTTTTTAAAATGTTTAATATATTTTTTGTAAAATGTTTGTTTTATTTTTTATTAACATTTTACAGTGGGTGGATATGTTATTTTTTTGTCTAAATAGATTTATATATATGGATATATATATATATATATTATGATAAAATTGTAAAAAAAATTAATGAGGGGTTGGGGGATGCGCAATAGAGGGTGAGTTTAAAACATTATTATTTAAACATATTTTTAACTTATTTATAATTTTTTTAAGCGTTTGTTATTTTTTTATATTAACATTTTTATTTAAACCATTTTTTAACATCTGTTTAAAACATTGTTTTTACATTTATCTTTAAATGATTAATTTAAAATGTTTTTTAACTTTTTTTAAACACATTATTTTTACAAGTATTTTTTTAAAACATTTAATTTTTTTTAATTTTAATATAAAAAGTTTTTCTGTGTTTGTTTAAAAATAATAATTTAAATATTTTTTTAAACATTTTTTAAACATTTTTATTTAAACCGTTTTATAACATTTGTTTAAAACAGTTTTTACACTTATTATTAGACATTTAATTTAAAACATTTTTTAACGCATGTTTTATACATGTATTTTGTTTAAGCATGTTTTATGTAAACACGTTTTTTATTAATATTTTATAGTAGGTGGATATGTTATTTTTTTCAAAATAGATTTATATATGTGTGTAAATTTATATATATTATGTGCAAATTGAAAAAAAATGAGGAATTGGGGGATGCGTAGCAGTGGGTGGGTTTAAAGTGTTATTATTTAAACGTTTTTTATCATTTATTTAAAACATTTAAAACATTTATTTTTTTAAAATGTTTATGAAAAGTTTTTTATAGAATTTTTTTAATTTAAAACATTTTTTTAAACAATTTTTAATTTTTTTTAAACACATGTTTTTTACATGTATTTTTATTAAGCGTTCTACATTTTTTTGTAAGAACGTTTATTTTCTATTTTATTAACATTTTACAGTGGGAGGATATGTTATTTTTCTTTTAAACAAATTTATATATGTGAATCTATATATATTATGTGCAAATAAGTAATAAGAGGTTGGGGGTGTGCAGTAGTGGGTGGGTTAATTTTTTTCTAAATAGATTTATATATGTATATATAGTATATATAATATATGCAAGTTTCATCATATTTAAAAAAAAATGATGTTGGGGGGTGTGAGAACATCATTGGGTGAGTAGTTATTTTTTGTTAATATATATATATATATATAATATGAGAAAATTGTAAAAAAATAATTAGGGGCTGGGAGGTGCGTCGTCGTGGGTGGGTTAATTTTTTTGCTAAATAGATTTATATATAATATATGCAAGTTGCAACATACTTAAAAAAATTAATGAGGTGGGGGGCGTGCACCAACATCATTAGGTGAGTATGTTATTTTTTATTAATATACAATAAGTTATTATATATACAATATAAAATCATTGATATATATATATATATATTATTAATAGATTTGTTTATATATATATATATTATATTAAATCATTTATTTATATATATATTATTAATGGATTTTTAAAAGTCACACTTAATTGATATATATATTATTAATGGCTTTATTTATATATATATATTGTATCATATCATTGATATATATATTATTAATAGATTTGTTTATATATATATATAAATATATATAATATGCAAGTTTCATCATATTTTAAAAAAAATGAGGTTTGGGGGGTGCGAACATCATTGGGTGAGTGTGTTTTTTTGTTAATATTTAATAAGTTATTAAATATATATAATGTTAAATGATTGATATATATAATATGAGAAAATTTTAAAAATAATAATTAGGGGTTGGGGGGTGCGCCATAGTGGGTGGGTTAATTTTTTTTTCTAAATAGATTTATATATGTATAGTATGTATAATATATACAAGATGCAACATACTTAAAAATTAATGAGGTTTGGGGAGTGCATGAACATCATTAGGTGAGTTTGTTATTTTTTTAATTAATATACAACAAGTTATTATATATATATAATATTAAATCATTAATATATATATATATATATATTAATAGATTTTTTTGTATATATATATTATATTAAATCATTTATATATAAATATATGTATATTATTAATGTATTTTTAAAATTCACACTTAATTGATATATATTATTAATGGATTTATTTATATATATACATATATAATTATATATCGTTATATATATACACACACACACATTATAATTATATATAATAATAGTTATATGTATGTATATTATTTTTTGTTAATATATAATGATATATATATAAATATATCATTGATATATATATATATATATACACAGTATGGTGATAATATAATGGGCACAGCACTTGAGCCAATTAGTCTAGGCGCAGCCTTGGAAGCCCGAGTTATGGGGATTGAATCTCCCTACCAGCAGCTTCCCATTATATTTTTTTACAGCGGTTCGGGCTTCGTAGGGGCTAGCGGGGCAGGCTTTTTTAGGTCAGGCCGGCCTGGCCCGCGAGCCTTCTTGGACAGGCCCAGGCCCAGCCTGATGAACCTATGGCCTAAGCCCAGTCTGGCCCGATGTGGGCTTTGCCGGGTTGGGCCGCTCAAGATTTCAGGTCGGGACTCTCAGGCTTTCGGGCCGTCGGGCCAAAATTACATCCCTAAAACAGTCCTTGATATATCATAAGTTCTTACTCTCAACTAATCATACCCTGATCTCAAATTGATCTTTGAGAGCATGCAATCCCCCTTTAACTAATCAAAAAGGCCATCGATATGCGGAAGAGGATATTAGTTCTTAACAATTATCTTATTCAACTTCTGGTAATTGACACAAAAACATAAACCCCTATCAGCCTTCTTTGCGAACAAAACAGGTGATCCCCAAGGCGATGTACTTGGACAGATAAATCATTTATCCTTCAACTCCTCCAACTGAGTCTTGAGGTCTTAAATCTCAGTTAGTTCCATTCTATATGGTGGAATAGATATTGGCTCATCCCCTAGCATGATCTCAATAGTGAATTACACATCTCTCCCAGGTGTTATCCCTGAGAAGTCTTCAGGAAAGACATCCTGAAATAGTTGTACTATTAGTGGAAGGACATCTTGCCTAACACCCCCATAGTCCAGCAATATACTTTCAACTTGGGTTGTGATCTCTCCCAGTTACTGAGTGATTTGTCCTGCTCAACTCACCATGATATCCCACTTTCCGCGGTGAATGTACGGGTGACCCTTAGGATATGTAAACATAACTCACCTATAGTAACAGTCAATGTGGGCTCGGTATGCAACTAGCTAGTCCATACCCATAATTAGTTTGAATCCTAACATATTAAGAATATAGAGATCCCATAGAAAATGATACTCCTCGATCTTGAGAGAACATCCTCTACACAAACAGATGTCTCTATACCATACTCCCAACAGTGTATCTATTGTCATTGTCTCACTCACAAACTCCACCGCCAGGCTTAAACCGTTAACAAGTTTTGTAGATACAAAGGAATGAGAGGAACCATTATCAAATAAGGTACTATCTAAAGTATAATTTACTATAATAGTACCTCTCATTATCGATGGCCCAACCTCTCTCTCCATAAGTATAGGTTGTACTACATGTAATTGTCTTGACCATCTTCCCTGTGATGTTTTCTGACTCCCCTTAGTAGAACCACTCTTCCAATAAGGGAACTCTAGCCTTATAGAACCACATCCGTTACCTCTTCTTCCATTTCCAGTAGAACTCCGGCTTCCATACCAATATGGTGTAGAAAACCACCTTCCCACACTCTAAATCTGCCCAAATGCTCCCTCAGCACCAGTTTTTCACTTCGACCTATAGAACTTATATAGGTACCCCATCTTTCTACAAGAAAAAAACTCTAATGGTTGTTGGGGACAATGTCGATGATAGTGTCTCAGCCTACCACACTGATGAAAAATAACCCTAGTAAGGTCTTGTCCAACCGACCCTCCTATCTAAGTACTATGCTTCCCACTTCACTGGATAAAGTTTTCATAATGGTGCTTCCTTCTCTCAGAATTCGTACCTCCTGATCATCCAGTAACAACTACCTATCCAGTACTAGAAGACTCCCTTAGGTTCCCTTCAGTTATGAGAGCCTGATCTACAAATTTAGAAAATTTATTTAATTGAAAAATATTTACTTGGGACTTAATATTGCACTTAAGTCTGTCCTGAAATCATTTTGTCATAGCAGCCCCATCTCCTGCTAACGCTAGAGAAAAGCATTGTAGATCTATGTAGCGTTCAACATAATCCATCACAGACATGCTCCCCTAGTTCAAATTCATAAATTTTGTATCTTTCTCTTGTCTCAGTGTCTCTATATATAAGTTCTCCAAGAACCTCTCCAAGAAGTCATTCCATAACGTAACGTTAGTTTGCCTAGTTCTCACCTGAATGTCCCACCAGCGCTTCACTGATCCCCATAGAATATAAGCATCCAGCAAGACCCTCCTCTCAGATAGATTCTCCAAATGCTAAAGTATTTTCACAATGCACTCAATCCAGAATTCATCTTCCTTAGGCCCACCCTCTCTATTAAAAGTCAGAGGGTGCTACAATTGAAACATCCTTGTCAAATCAGACCTAATTTTCACAACCTTCCCTAGTTCTCTTTCCATGAATTTCATGGAATGAGCAAATTTCTCCTAGAACTACTCCCCTTCATCTTTATCTAGCACCATAGGTGCCTCAAGTTCCCTAACTAGAAAACCATTCTCAATCATGCCATGTGGTCATCCCCTCAACAAGCATCGTGGAGGCATACTCTATATAATGCCAAACACATTTCTTAGGTCTCATAACACAACCTTATAACATTTCAATAAGAGTAATAATCACAATAGGTCACAACATGTCTTTTCCCCACCTCTCACCACACGATCAAACCGAGGTGCTATCACTACCCTTAAACATCCTACTCCTAGGTTTTGGTTAACAAGGTTAAAAACACTATCATTATCAAGTTTCTCATTTAGACACATAATATTTTCATTTTCACATCATTTTATTATCTTTATAAATTCATGTTAGGCACCATTTTTATTTTAATATCACAAACAAGGAAAAAATTTCAATTTCACAACTTAACCATAACCTATTTTCCCATGTGTGCCTAAAATAATGCATGTCATAATAACCTTGAGTGCCTAGAATGATGCATGTAGACTCAACTCTCTTGTCATTTCAATCCATGAATCAATACTCAAAAATTTTCAAAAACAATAATCACATCACACCATAAGTGCATCACCCAAGGTGAAATAATATTTAACTATAATAGAAAATAGCAATAACAATAATCCCACCCTGAGTACTTGGGTTTTACCTTATACATGGGTTTACAACTCCTAGGCACGAGCTCATTACCAATCCCCAAAACTTATTAGTCTCTTATCTACCTTTCCCAAATATTAATATAAAATAAAAACAAATAAAATCAGAGCTCTGATACCACTTTGTAACATCCCAACCTGGGTGTCACACAATAGTGCCCTGAGTTGGTCGGTCACATGACCTCAGGCACACCTCCTTGTATACCAGAGGCTTCTGACTAGCAGCGAGGGTCTGGTAAGTCAGTAGTGGGGAGACTATACCCTCTTTTATCAGAGTAAAACACCAGTGGAAATAGATAACAAATAGTAGACGCATCTGTAAATCATAAATAGTACCAATGTCATAAGATAACCAAAATAGCAAGTACAATATTCAACTGAAAGGGAAAACATGTTATGCCAATACAAGTTTCAATGTTCCTAAAAACAAAACTGAGAAATAAAGACACTAATGACTCCCAAGTAGGTTTTGAACCACATTTGGTTCCCTCATCCAATCTCTAACCCCAATCAGCAATCTAATCCAGGGTCCTTGCCCTTAACCTATCCTGTAACAATAAAGTCTATTTAGGTACTGATCAGGTAGCCCGAGTAGGGTGTGACTACAACTTAGTAGGCCACCACTAATGGTATCTAAAAAAATCTATTCAAAAGATTGTGTATTCAGTTCTATAAAGAAAATAAGATAATTCGTAAATAAATAGTTATCACATTATAATTTATTCTTTATTTAGTCATATTAACCCTAGGGTTCCCAGGGATACTCGTACCTCAATAATAACTTCATCTCATACCAGATCCTAAAGTGTTCCCTAGGTAATATCATATCTTAATACTAGCTTCGACTCATTCCAGAGCCTGAAGTATTTAAAGGTGATATGATATCTCAGTATGTGATTCGACTTGTACTGAAGTTTGAAGTATTATCATGTGAGGCCATATCTCGGAGTACCTTTATTACCATTCTTTAAATTCACACATAAATTCCAAAGTTACCAATCAAAAAATCATAAGTAAGATGGCCATGTTACCATTCCTACTTATCAATAGAATGACCATGTTCCCATTCTTTTAATCATAAGTACAATGACTATTTTACCATTTATACTTTTCATTTGAATGAATATATTCCAATTCATGTACTCATAAGTACAATGACCATGTTGACATTAATACTTCTCAATTGAATGACCATGTTCCTATTCCTTAACTCACATAATTAATTTATAATTAATTATCCACATTACTATTTCAAATATTAGCTAAATACATCAATATCCATAATTAACTCCCTATTGAATTAAGTGTGTTGATCCCATTAATTAATTCATCAATTAATTAATTAATATCAAAATTCATATCTCGTAATTAATTTTCCAGAATTAATTATCTCATTCTAAATCTCAAATATTCATAACTAATCCCACAATTAATTATCAATATTATAGTATCAAGGCACCTAATTAATTTAAAATTAATTATCTTAATCTATCCAATTCAATATCTCATAATTAATCCCCTAATTAATTATCTAAATCATAACCCCCAACTCACATAATTAAATTTCACCAAATTAAATATCCAATAGGTTAGCCCCTTAATCTCATGATTAATTCCTCAATCAATCATTTAATTCAACAAATATTCAATAGATCAATTAGTCAACCTAATTAACCCAATTTATGAATTAAATTGCCAAATAATGCTAGAAATTTTATAATCATGCATACACGCACCAAATTCATGACTATGGGAATTAGGTCTTAGACCACCTACCTCAATTTTTTGATGGACTTTTGTTCAATGAAAATCCCCAAAATCCTAGAAGCGTAACAATTTAGATCTAAGTTTCATATCTAAATCCATAAATCAATATAAAGGATATCAAATATCTAATCAATCTAGATCAATATCTATAATACTAGATCTAGATCTCACCAAAAAGGTTTATATCTAAAGAAACAGAGGATAAATTCCACTAAAACATCAAGGAAAGAGATAATAATGAACAAGATTGGCATTGGGATGAGATCCATTTACCAAGAGAAGAGTTTATCTTCAATTTGGGCCTTAAATATTGAATTTCGGAGGTCAGATGACCTTGGAACTCCTCCTAAAAGCTCTGAAATTGCCCAAAAACATTTAGTCCCGAGCCAAGGTCAAAATAAAGGTGTTTTGAGGGTTTGGGAGATTTTAAAATAATTTTTCAGGTAATTAAAAATCGTGTGCATGGTTTTTTGAGTAGGGTTGTATGGTTAGGAAAACCATGGGCCAACCATGTAAACCTCACTATCCAGGGTTGCATAGTTACCTTAGTTTAGGTACACAATTTTTCAAACCATGCTCCATCCATGTGGATCCCCTCATCCTGGGTCCACATGATTATCTGGGCTGGGTGAATGGTTTACTCTAACCATGAGCCAAATGTTTACAGTCCCCTTTTTTCTCAAAAGTTTCTTAAAACTCCACCCAAACATACCCCAAGTCATAACTTCAATCAAGGGTAGTTAAAAACAACAAAAAAGTACCTAAAATCCCACCTGATATAACTCCATAAAATATCAGTATCTTACATGCAATATCTAGAAAGGGATAATAAATGTCAAAGATAACTTACCGCCCTAACCAAATCTTCATAATCTAAGTCAAGGTGAGACCTTTAGGAACACATGTTATCCCTCATAGAACTCAAAAGGCCTTTATCACTAGTCTATATAAGACTTCTAATAGCTCATTTCAGTCCCCATCTACTCCTGGATGATCTACATAATCTCTGTTTTATCTCACCCCAACTCTGGGCCCATTAGTGTTGACTCACCCGGATCAGTCCAACATAGTGGTAACCTGCAGGGTCACCTGAAAAAATCCTTGAATGGTGTCATACCAATAGTGAAATGGCATCTATTGTTTTACACAAACTCCACCAAGGGTAGATGATCCTCCCAACCATGGAAAAAGTCACACATGAAAGCCCACATCATGTTCTCTAAAACCTTAATGGTCCACTTAGTTTGTCCATCATTCTGGGGTGAAACGTCGTGCTTAAATTCAACTGAGTCCCAAAGGCCTTCTATAATCCTATCCACAATCATGACATTAAGTGAGCATCATGTTCTGAAATTATTATCAAGGTAACTTCGTGGAGATAGGTTATCTCATGCAAATAAATGTGTCTTAGGCTCTCAACTAAACTCTTCTATCAAATATCTAGAAAGTGTTCTGACTTGGTGGTCTATGATCACCTAGATGGCATCATGTTCTCTATATGTATGTGGTAAATCCATCATGAAGTCCATATATATACCATATCACTTCCACTCTATCACCTCAAGGGGTTGGTCTAAACCCACTGAAACCTGGAGCTCAACCTTCACTCACTGACAAGAGAGGTGTCGAGAAACAAACTCTGCTACACCCTTCTTCATACCTGGACACTAGAACTGATATCGAAGGTCCTAGTAAATCTTTTTCACACCTTGATGTACTATTAAGGGGGATTTATGAAATTCCATAAAAACCTCCTCATGTAAAATCATTGGTACCATCATTATTCCTCTAAAAAGAATTAAGTTCTACCCATCTTCATAAAATCTATCAAGAGCACATCCAGTGGATATATGAGCATGTGAAGTCTCACAGTCGGTATCTACATATTGATACTCTCTAATACACTTTAGAAGTAGTGGGGTAACAACCAATGATTTTATATATGTCACACTATCCTCATCTACAATGGACAATTGTAATGAAGTTAATTGCCCTGACACCTCGATCAACAACTATGAACAGGATCTCATACTGAGAGCATTTTCTTTTACATTCCACTTTCCATGAGTATATACTATCTCAAAGTCATAATCTTAGAGTAAATATATCCATTTCCTTTGTCTAAAGTTAAGATCCTTCTTACAGAATCTATAATTGAGACTATTGTGATCATAATAGACATTAAACCACTCACTCATTAGGTACTGTCACTATATCTTCAGGGATAAGACTACCACTACCAACTCTAGATCATGGATTATATAGTTCTTCTCATGAGATCACAACTACTGAGACCCATAGGCAATCACTGCATACCTCTGTATTAGAACACAACTAATCACAGTCCTTGAGGCAATTCAGAACACTAAGTAATCAATACCCTCCTCTGAAAATCTCAAAATGGGGGTGCTCGTCAATATTTGTCGCAACTCCAGAAAATCCTTTTATCACCTCTATGTAAAAACAAAAGGATACCCCTTCCAAGTAAAAATAGTCAAAAGTAATGATATCATAGATAAATTGGTCATGAATCTCTTTTAATATCCTACCAACCTAATAAATCTTTGTACCTCTGTCACACTCTTGAGTGGCTCTTGAGTTAACATCGCCTCAACCTTTATCAGGTTCACTGTTACACCATTATCTGAGATGACATGTCCCAAAAAGTAGACCTATTGAATCTATAACTAACACTTTGAGATCTCCACATAAATACAGTGCTCTTATAATATGTCTAGGACCATCCTTAAGTGTCTTGTGTGCTTCTCCTTAGACGTCGAGTACACTAGGGTGTCATCAATGAAGACCACCACAAAATGGTCTAAGAAAGGCTAAAAGATCTAGTTCATGAGTCCCATGAAAATTGATAAGTATTTTTTCATTCCAAAAAGCATCACCAAGTACTCATAATGACCATAGAGACATTGGAATGTTGTATTTGATATATCTTCATCTCATAATCATAGCTGGTGATCGCCTGATTTGAGGTTAATCTTTGAGAATCATTGCGCCCCTCTCAACTAGTTGAAGAGGTCGTTGATCCTTGGTCATGGATACTTATTCTTCATTATCACCTATTTTAGGTGCTTATAATACATACACAACTTCATTATCTCGTCTGTATTTTTGAAAAATAATATTGGGGCTGCCTAGGTAGAAACATTGGGTCTCATGAATCCCTTCATCTATAAGTCCTCCAAAAACACCCTTATCTCACAACGCTCTACGAGATCCATATGATACTATGGCATAGATATTGGGGTCTTCACTGGGTGTAATTTAATATATAATTCTATCTATTAACAGAGTGGTAAGCCTAACACATCCTTAGGGAAGACGTCCTCATACTCCACCACCAATGTAGGAAGCTGAAAGCCCATAACATTCACTATTCCAAGAGAAATATTATCCAACTGATGAGTAATCAGTTGTATCCTCCTATGTATAAGCCTATCATGCTTTGTCTAGGTTTCCTTCTCACCCATGAAGGGAAACCTCAATCCATCTCCATAGATACACCTTATCCTCCTCCTAAATAGTCAATATGGGCATGAACTATGGATAGTTAGTCCATACCTAAGATGACATCATAAGGTCTCATCATTGCTACAAATAGATTCCATAAGAAACTATCTCCTCCAAGAGTCAGGTCATACTATCAGAAAAATTGTGTAATCCCTAAATCATCTCTATTAGGGGTCTTTAAAGAGCAAGGGTCGAGCCAAAGGCTCAACCAGAATATCTAAGTCTCGAACCAGAGAAGTTGAAATAAATGATTGGATCACAATAATGTCTATTAATACTGCATCTAAAGTATATAAGACATGAGTTCTACCTATATTCATCCCTATATCCTCTGATTCATAGTCCTCTACTGCATGTAGTTGTCCTCATCCCTGACCATCAGCTCTTTGAGCCTGGTGCAGACCACCTGGGAGTTATAGTGGCAATAGGTCAAACCATCTACCAATTACTTCTACTCTACCTGATCTTATTCCATATATTTTTTCCTATAGACCTACCTTATCCTACCATTTTTTTATTTGGGCGATCCATTGACCACCTCCCTATCAGTTATACGGTGGGTCAGAAAATCCTGAGAAAGATATCCCCAACCGTCACAAGAGAAGCGTTGCCTCTCTCTAGGCTAACTCAATCCATCCTGAGAGTATTTAATCGCCAATCCGCTATCTTGGGATCATCTCTTGAAGTGCATTGCATTCCTATATTCCCATGACTGCCATCAAATACCTACTACTTAGGTCTCATCTTCTTTGTGCCCATAGCTAACACTAGTTGTCGACTTCTTCTCTATCAAGAATCTCTCCACTACTAAATCTCACTAGATTACTCCAGCATAGGTTGGAATGTAAAGATATATCATTAAAGCCCTGATATCACAATATAGGATCTTCTGGAATGTATGTTCCCTAAATAAAGGATCTTGTACCATATACACAGAGTATCACGATAGGTCAATGAACCACATTGAATACTTCACCACATTCATATTGTCCAATTATAAATGAAAAAGTTTCTAGATGCATATAGAATCCCTCCCTTTTTATCACATAAACTTTTATTACATTTTACAAAAACGAGGATCTTTAAGGTTTAGTGTCTTGGAAACTAGGAACTTAAAACATGAAAACATAAAACATTCTTCTTAAACACTTGAAAGTATTCTCCTCATGTTCATCCTAGGTTCATTACTGAATCTCATAACCTGGGGACATACATCAAAAGAAAGGGTGAGCAGAAGGCCCAGTAAGGGAAACAAGAGAAACATTTTACATGTGAACTTGAGATACTTCAATAAGGTCATGAAAAGAACTTTAAGGCATGAGAATGAAATCATGAGATATATCATAATAAAAATAACATTTTTCATAACTTGAAGATGTGGCTACAACATTTAATATTGACAATAATTTCGTTTCACCAAGGTCCATCCCCAAGGTGTCATTAAAAATTACCAACGTTATTCACCAAGGTATTAGTCTAAAAAGTCATCTTTAGAGATTAAGTCATTACCCAATGCATTGGAGCGCTATCTGGGCGCACCCCTGGAATGTCTTTATTATCATGTGAGCCACATATATCATCATCAATAATTTCATAAACAACCCATAGAGCATAAAACAAATGGATTTCATTTCATAATCATAACATTTTAAAAACTGCTTTAAAGACATGATCTTTATGTCACTTTAAACCCACAGAAAAGGGAAAGCGGGTTTCATGTATGTAAATCCCAGAATTTAAAATAGAACATTTTGATATATACGTGAATACCCCTATAGAAATAAGATCTTTGAGTATTCACTTAATAACATAAAATAATTTTGAGATAAAGAGGGAGGCATTTTGAGATGAAAACTATGCAGCATAACGTCTATGATACATGGTTTTATAAAAAGTTTTAAAGAGAGGGGACATGGGTCACCCACTCAAAAATGATACATAAAACAGTAGGGGAACAAAATATAAAGTATTTAAGAACATGGTAATGAAATTTGAATGATATACCATTTTAAACGAAGAACTTGAAAGGAAGACAAAAAATAAGATTTCTCTTATGAGAATTCAGCAGCCTAACGGCGTCACTTAAAACTTCCAAAAATGGATTGATGAGATCAAATATGGTCTCTCATCATATGAACATAAATGATCAGTATGATAGATATAGAGATCATACCCCAACATAATAAAAGGGAACTTGAAATACTTGACATGAAAATAGATCTTGAAAATGAGAAGGGTGAAAGAACCCCTTAGAAATTCGACAGCCTAACGGCGTTACTTAAACTTCAACAAAAATGAATTGATGAGATAAAATAGGGTCTCTCATAATATGAACATAAATGATCAGTATGATAGATTTATATATCATACTCCAACATAACAAAAATTAACTTGAAATAATTGACATGAAAGTAGAACTTCAAAACGAGAAGGGTGAAGAACCACTTAAAAATTTGGCAGCCTAACGGCGCCACTTAAAACTTCAAAATACTGAATTGAAGAGATCAAATGGGGTATCTCATAATATGATCATAAAAGATCAGTATGATAAATTTAGAGATCATACCCCAACATAATACAAAGGAACTTGAAATACTTTACATGAAAATAGATCTTGAAAAATGAGAAGGGAGAAAGAATCCGTTACAAAAATTTCGGCAGCCTAACGGCGCCACTTAAAACTTCAAAAAACGAAATAATGAGAGTAAGAGGGGATATCTCATTATGTGAAAATGAAAAGGGCAGTAATATGAGTATAAAAGAACACCCTTTAACATAAGAACATGGAGCATAAAAGAAATTACATAAAAGAGATTTCTTGAAAAGAAAGAGAAAGATCGGATCCCTTACCTTAAAACGTAACTCTTAAAACTCAAAGGTTTGGACCTTGAGGGCTTGGGGGCACCTCGGGAGGACTCCTTGGGAGGTAAGGAGATCATAACTTCGTTGAGTATGGTTTTGGAGTCGAAAGGATGAGAGGAGGGCTTGGTATTTATAGAGAAAGTGAGGGGACAAGGCATTAATGGCCAAGGGACACCTCACATGTGCTTTTCTCAAAACCATATGCTCTCCCATGATATTTCCCATTAAGTTTGGCCACATGGGGCCCCCAATATAAATATACATCACCTTAGGTCGTCCAACCCTTAAAATATCTCATGACATCAGCATGACACAGTTATGATGTCACTAAACATACCGAAACCCTAAAACTGTATTTTTACTATTCACTGAAAATTCAACTTTCTCAGAAAAATACCAAAATTTCACATTAACCAAATATCAATGCTCTGATTTCAAAAATGAACTCCATTTCATAAAAATAATTTTCTAAATATTTTTAATTTTATTTTAAAATAAATATACTATTCACTGAAAATTCATTTTTTTCAGAAAAAACCCCAAAAATTACCTTAACATAATATCGATGCTCTGAGTACAAAAATGAAATCCATTTTATAAAAATATTTTTCTAAATATTTTTAATTTAATTTTTAAATAAAAAACACTATTCACCCAAAAAAACTAATACTTGAATAATAATTTATGAAACCGTTATTTAACCATTTTATTGAATCACATTACTTAATCAAGGTGCCTAGATTATTTTAAAACTTTCTTTAAGTGAGATTACTAATCCATTTGGTCACATAACTAATCCTAAGCATAAAATCACTATTCATAATTTACTATTCATCAAAAATTAAGTTGATCTTATTAGACTCTAAATTTCATACTGAACATAATTGTAGAAGACCATTTTTTAAAAATCATTACACATTTTTAATTATTTAAGGTTTACATAAACATTTTTTTAAAATATTCTTTCTCTAAAATTCACCAAAAATATGCATACTATATTTATCCAGACATTTGAAAATTCATAAACTTCATAAGAAGAAATCCCAAATTTATATTTAAAACAAAAGATTACACAAGGCAGTTATGTTCTCCTTACATAGCCCCTTATCACACCAGCATAGGAGCTAAGTGTAAGGTGTGCTAAGGTGAGAGAATCTGAGGGAGGCTCGACCAACATCGCACGAGTAGTAATTTCTATTAGTTTGAACTTCTCGCAAAGGCGATTCCGTTCTAGTTTCACATGATGAAGTTCGGCTTGGGTTTGGTCCAAAGCAAAGCCCAGTGTTGCTACCTCTTTCCCAAGTTCTGTTAGATGGGCTTCGATCAGTCCAAGACTACTGGGTGAGGCCATCGAATCTTCTTTCTATAATAATTAACCAAGATTACTTGTATTTAGAGACAATAATCGAAACATTTAGTTTCCATCGGTCATATTGACCAATGGTCATATAACAGTCAAAACCCAACGATCTCATTTTAATTATAATCATGTTATCAAATGAAACATTTTTGTTGAGTATAAAAAATAAAATAAAATGACACATAAAATTAGGAAATAAGATTTATTCAAAATTTCGGGTCGTTACAATCTTCCCCCCTTAAGAAATTACGTCCTCGCAATTTCTAAAACTGGGTTTTGAAATTTCATTGAAAGTCCCACACCGGAAAAGGACTCAGTAAAACTATTACTTTAAAAGAAATAAAGGGAAGTAAAAAGGTCACCCGAGTTAACCCATACTAGGATTCCTTGTAGGAAAACATAGACATGGAAGAAAAAACAAAGGGTCAAGTTCTGGGGGAGAGTGATAGAAAACATGATTAGGAGAAAGTTAACCATAAGAAAATCCCAAACTTATGATGTGTGTAAACGGACTTTGATTACCTAGTAGGAAACGTAAACCAACAATGTTTTTGTTTTACGTTCCTTTTCATAATTTTAAGGAATTCATTTACTACATAGAACCAAACATAAGAAAATATACCTACCTTCATGTAAAGTTTCATCCTTTAATAAGTTTCTACCTAAACTAATCTTTTCTCCATATGATGAGCATTCAAAACTACTTGGTCTCATCAAGACACAAGAATCATCTTCTAGAGAATCATATAATCCACAAAAGATTAACTATCTATTTCTTCTATCTTTAAACATTATCCCCAAAATCAGAAAGGGTAAGGTAAAACAACTCTTCAAAAAAAAGAATCCCATAGGAAGGGAAACTACTTTTAAATCTTCAAAGTTCCATGGTACTACCCAAAGTTCATCATAGACCATTCCATAAATAATTGTTCTTAAACTTCCTCAAAATAAACCAAACTAAGATTGAAACCCAAATACAAGAAGGATTTGATAACATAGTCTTCCAAAATAAACTTTATTGTTCATCTCCAAACAACATCAACCACTCCTAACATCTTATAACAAAAGTATTTAACCTAAACATATTTTACCCAAGATAGGTTAATCATTCCATAAGTAACCTAAATTACTATAAGTCCACCTTAAATTCATTGATTCTTCAAAATATAAGTCAACCTTACTCCTCAATGAAAATACCGTAGTAATCTATTTACCTTGATCATATAGGGTCCCCAAAATATTGAACGTCTTCCAAAATAATAATCATCTTTTAATCCCCTAATCATCTCTGTCATATTAATACGGCAATAGTCGCATTTCCTATCACATTGGTTGTTGGGACATATTCTTCCATTTCCCTCCATTAACTACGAAAAGAAAGTACAATTAGGGGATTGAATACTTAGCCAATAATCATTAAAAGGAAACTTTAAGCATAGAAGGATAAACTTGTAGAAGGAAAGTATACCATAACTTGTGATCCCCTAGGTTCCCATATAGGTTATCCATGATCATATATTCTTATGTGAATCTTTATTTTATTTTATCTTTGTTCCTTTAACAATGGTTCATACTAAGCTTATGAATTTACCAAAGCATATCCCACGGGAGTGTCGTAACCAAGAGTGCATCAAGGCCCGTTGTCGTGTACCAGTTCCCGTTTGAGTCTAGCTCAAAGCGGTGTTTTCGGGTTTTACCCCTATGTACATCTGTGCCAGAGCCACCTCTACCTTCTCGTATCCAGACAGAGATGTATTTGCTTGGAAACCCATTACTCAATACTCACCAAAATACCAGGAATATTTACTATATATAAACTTTTCTATAGGATTCTTCCTAAAGTTTCCATATCCTAATTTCCACAAATAACTAAACCATCCTTTGATACCAACTATAGAATCCTGCCCTTTTAATCACATAAACTTTGATTACATTTTACAAAAATGAGGATCTTTAAGGTTTAGTGTCTTGGATACCAGGAACTTAAAACATGAAAACATAAAACATTCTTCTTAAACACTTGAAAGTATTCTCCTAATGTTCATCCTAGGTTCATTACTACATCTCATAACCTGGGGACATACATCAAAAGAAAGGGTGATCAGAATTCCCAGTAAGGGAAACAAGAGAAACATTTTACATGTGAACTTGAGATACTTCAATAAGGTCATGAAAAGAACTTTAAGGCATGAGAATGAAATCATGAGATATATCATAATAAAAATAACATTTTTCATAACTTGAAGATGTGGCTACAACATTTAATATTGACAATCATTTAGTTTCACCAAGGTCCATCCCCAAGGTGTCATTAAAAATTACCAAGGTTATTCACCAAGGTATCAGTCTAAAAAGTCATCTCTAGAGATTAAGTCTTTACCCATTGCATTGGAGCGCTATCTGGGCGCACCCCTGACATGTCTTTATTATCATGTGAGCCACATATATCATCATCAATCATTTCATAAACAACCCATATAGCATAAAACAAATGGGTTTCATTTCATAATCATAACGTTTTAAAAACTGCTTTAAAGACATGATCTTTATGTCACTTTAAACCCACAGAAAAGGGAAAGCGGGTTTCATGTATGTAAATCCCAGAATTTAAAATAGAACATTTTGATATATATGTGAATACACCTATAGAAATAAGAGCTTTGAGTATTAACTTAATAACATAAAATAATTTTGAGATAAAGAGGGAGGCATTTTGAGACGAAAACTATGCAGCGTAACGTCTATGATACATGGTTTTAGAAAAAGTTGGAAAGAGAGGGGACATGGATCACCCACTCAAAAATGATACATAAAACAGTAGGGGAACAAAATATAAATTATTTAAGAACATGGTAATGAAATTTGAATGATATACCATTTGAAACGAAGAACTTGAAAGGAAGACAAAAAATAAGATTTCTCTTATGAGAATTCGGCAGCCTAACGGCGTCACTTAAAACTTCCAAAAATGGATTGACGAGATAAAATAGGGTCTCTAATAATATGAAAATAAATGATCAGTGTGATAGATATAGAGATCATACCCCCACATAATAAAAAGGAACTTGAAATACTTGACATGAAAATAGATCTTGAAAATGAGAAGGGTGAAAGAACCCCTTAGAAATTCGACAGCCTAACGGCGTCACTTAAACTTCAACAAAAATGAATTGATGAGATAAAATAGGGTCTCTCATAATATGAACATAAATGATCAATATGATAGATTTAGAGATCATACCCCAACATAACAAAAAGTAACTTGAAATAATTGACATGAAAGTAGAACTTCAAAACGAGAAGGGTGAAGAACCACTTAAAAATTCGGCAGCCTAATGGATCCACTTAAAACTTCAAAATACTGAATTGAAGAGATCAAATGGGGTCTCTCATCATATGATCATAAAATATCAGTATGATAAATTTAGAGATCATACCTCAACATAATAAAAAGGAACTTGAAATACTTTACATGAAAATAGATCTTGAAAATGAGAAGGGAGAAAGAATCCGTTACAAAAATTTCGGCAGCCTAACGGCGCCACTTAAAACTTCATAAAACGAAATAATGAGAGTAAGAGGGGATCTCTAATTATGTGAAAATGAAAAGGTCAGTAAGAGGAGTATAAAAGAACACCCTTTAACATAAGAACATGGAGCATAAAAGAAATTACATAAAAGAGATTTCTTGAAAAGAAAGAGAAAGATCGGATCTCGTACCTTAAAACGTAACTCTTAAAACTCAAAGGTTTGAACCTTGAGGGCTTGGGGCCACCTTGGGAGGACTCCTTGGGAGGTAAGGATACCAGAAATTCGTTGAGGATGGTTTTGGAGTCGAAAGGATGAGAGGAGGGCTTGGTATTTATAGAGAAAGTGAGGGGACAAGGCATTAATGGCCATGGGACACCTCACATGTGCTTTTCTCAAAACCATGTGCTCTTCCATGATATTTCCCATTAAGTTTTTCCACATGGGGCCCCCAATACAAATATCCATCACCTTAGGTCGGCCAACCCTTAAAATATCTCATGAAATCACCATGACATAGTAATGATGTCACTAAACATACTGAAACCCTAAAACTGTATTTTTACTATTCACTGAAAATTCAACTTTCTCAGAAAAATACCAAAATTTCACATTAACAAAATATCAATGCTCTGATTTCAAAAATGAACTCCATTTTATAAAAATAATTTTCTAAATATTTTTAATTTTATTTTTAAATAAATACACTATTCACTAAAAATTCATTTTTTTCAGAAAAAACCCCAAAAATTACCTTAACATAATATCGATGTTCTGAGTTCAAAAATGAAATCCATTTTATAATAATAATTTTCTAAATATTTTTAATTTAATTGTTAAATAAAAAACACTATTCACCCAAAAAAACTAATACTTGAATAATAATTTATGAAACCGTTATTTAACCATTTTATTGAATCACATTACTTAATCAAGGTGCCTAGATTATTTTAAAACTTTCTTTAAGTGAGATTACTAATCCATTTGGTCACATTACTAATCCTAAGCGTAATATCACTATTCATAATTTACTATTCATCAAAAATTAAGTTGATCTTATTAGACTCTAAATTTCGTACTGAACATAATTATAGAAGACCATTTTCTAAAAATCATTACACATTTTTAATTATTTAAGGTTTACATAAACATTTTTTTAAAATATCCTTTCTCTAAAATTCACCAAAAATATGCATACTATATTTATCCGGACATTTGAAAATTCATAAACTTCATAAGAATAAATCCCAATTTTTATTTAAAACAAAGGATTACACAAGGCAGTTATGGTCTCCTTACATAGCCCCTTATCACACCAGCATAGGAGCTAAGTGTAAGGTGTGCTAAGGTGAGAGAATATGAGGGAGGCTCGACCAACATCGCACGAGTAGTAATTTCTATTAGTTTGAACTTCTCACAAAGGCGATTCTGTTCTAGTTTCACACGATGAAGTTTGGCTTGGGTTTGGTCCAGAGCAAAGCCCAGTGGTGATTCCTCTTTCCCAAGTTCTGTTAGATGGGCTTCGATCGGTCCAAGACTACTGGGTGAGGACATCGAATCTTCTTTCTATAATAATTAACCAAGATTACTTGTATTTAGAGACAATAATCAAAATGTTTAGTTTCCAGCGGTCATATTGACCAATGGTCATATAACAGTCAAAACCCAACGGTCTCATTTTAATTATAATCATGTTATCAAATGAAACATTTTTGTTGAGTATAAAAAATAAAATAAAATGACACATAAAATTAAGAAATAAGATTTATTCAAAATTTCGGGTCGTTACAGTCTTCCCCCATTAAGAAATTGCGTCCTCACAATTTTTAAAACTGGGTTTTGAAATTTCATTGAAAGTCTCACACCGGAAAAGGACTCAGTAAAACTATTACTTTAAAAGAAATAAAGGGAAGTAAAAAGGTCACCCTAGTTAACTCATACTATGATTCCATGTAGGAAAACATGGACATGGAAGAAAAAACAAAGGGTTAAGTTCTGGGGGAGAGTGATAGAGAACATGATTAGGAGAAAGTTAACCATAAGAAAATCCCAAACTTATGATGTGTGTAAATGGTCTTTGATTACCTAGTAGGAAACGTAAACCAACAACATTTTTGTTTTCCGTTCCTTTTCATAATTTTAAGGAATTCATTTACTACATAGAACCAAACATAAGAAAATATACCAACCTTCATGTAAAGTTTCATCCTTTAATAAGTTTCTACCTAAACTAATCTTTTCTTCATATGATGAGCATTCAAAACTACTTGGTCTCATCAAGACACAAGAATCATCTTCTAGAGAATCACATAATCCACAAAAGATTAACTATCTATTTCTTCTATCTTTAAACATTATCCCCAAAATCAGAAAGGTTAAGGTAAAACAACTCTTCAAAAAAAAAGAATCCCATAGGAAGGGAAACTACTTTTAAATCTTCAAAGTTCCATGGTACTACCCAAAGTTCATCATAGACCATTCCATAAATAACTATTCTTAAACTTCCTCAAAATAAACCAAACTAAGATTGAAACCCAAATACAAGAAGGATTTGATAACATAGTCTTCCAAAATAAACTTCATTGTTCATCTCCAAACAACATCAACCACTCCTAACATCTTATAACAAAAGTATCTAACCTAACCATATTTTACCCAAGATAGGTTAATCATTCCCATAAGTAACCTAAATTACTATAAGTCCACCTTAAATTCATCGATTCTTCAAAATATAAGTCAACCTTACTCCTCAATGAAAATACCGTAGTAATCTATTTACCTCGATTATATAGGGTCCCCAAAATATTGAACGTCTTCCAAAATAATAATCATATTTTAATCCCCTAATCATCTCTGTCATATTAATACAGCAATAGTCGCATTTCCTATCACATTGGTTGTTGGGACATGTTCTTCCATTTCCCACTATTAACTACGAAAAGAAAGTACAATTAGGGGCTTGAATACTTAGCCAATAATCATTAAAAGGAAACTTTAAGCATAGAAGGATAAACTTGTAGAAGGAAAGTATACCCTAACTTGTGATCCCCTAGGTTCCCATATAGGTTATCCATGATCATATATTCTTATGTGAATCTTTATTTTATTTTATCTTTGTTCCTTTAACAATGGTTCATACTAAGCTTATGAATTTACCAAAGCATATCCCCCGGGAGTGTCGTAACCAAGAGTGCAGCAAGGCCCGTTGTCGTGTAACAGTTCCCGTTTGAGTCTAGCTCAAAGCGGTGTTTTCGGGTTTTACCCCTATGTACATCTGTGCCAGAGCCACCTCTACCTGCTCGTATCCAGACAGGGATGTATTTTCTTGAAAACCCATTACTCAATACTCACCAAAATACCAGGAAAATTTCCTATATATAAAATTTTCTATAGGCTTCTTCCTAAAGTTTCCATATCCTAATTTACATAAATAACTAAACCATCCTTTGATACCAACTATAGAATCCCTCCCTTTTTATCACATAAAATTTGATTACATTTTACAAAAATGAGGATCTTTAAGGTTTAGTGTCTTGGAAACCAGGAACTTAAAACATGAAAACATAAAACATTCTTCTTAAACACTTGAAAGTCTTCTCCTCATGTTCATCCTAGGTTCATTACTTCATCTCATAACCTGGGGACATACATCAAAAGAAAGGGTGAGCAGAAGGCCCAGTAAGGGAAACAAGAGAAACATTTTACATGTGAACTTGAGATACTTCAATAAGGTCATGAAAAGAACTTTAAGGCATGAGAATGAAATCATGAGATATATCATAATAAAAATAAAATTTTTCATAACTTGAAGATGTGGCTACAAAATTTAATATTGAAAATCATTTCATTTCACCAAGGTCCATTCCCAAGATGTCATTAAAAATTACCAAGGTTATTCACCAAGGTATCAGTCTAAAAAGTCATCTCTAGAGATTAAGTCTTTACCCAATGCATTGGAGCACTATCTGGGTGCACCCCTGACATGTCTTTATTATCATGTGAGCCACATATATCATCATCAATCATTTCATAAACAACCCATATAGCATAAAACAAATGGGTTTCATTTCATAATCATAACGTTTTAAAAACTGCTTTAAAGACATGATCTTTATGTCACTTTAAACCCACAGAAAAGGGAAAGCGGGTTTCATGTATGTAAATCCCAGAATTTAAAATAGAACATTTTGATATATATGTGAATTCCCCTATAGAAATAAGAGCTTTGAGTATTCACTTAATAACATAAAATAATTTTGAGATAAGAGGGAGGCATTTTGAGACGAAAACTATGAAGCATAACGTCTATGATACATGGTTTTAGAAAAAGTTGGAAAGAGAGGGGAAATGGGTCACCCACTCAAAAATGATACATAAAACAGTAGGGGAACAAAATATAAAGTATTTAAGAACATGGTAATGAAATTTGAATGATATACCATTTGAAACGAAGAACTTGAGAGGAAGAAAAAAAATAAGATTTCTCTTATGAGAATTCGGCAGCCTAACGGCGTCACTTAAAACTTCCAAAAATGGATTGACGAGATCAAATAGGGTCTCTCATAATATGAACATAAATGATCAGTATGATAGATATAGAGATCATACCCCCACATAATAAAAAGGAACTTGAAATACTTGACATGAAAATAGATCTTGAAAATGAGAAGGGTGAAAGAACCCCTTCGAAATTTGACAGCCTAACGACGTCACTTAAACTTCAACAAAAATGAATTGATGAGATCAAATAGGGTCTCTAATAATATGAACATAAATGATAAGTATGATAGATTTAGAGATCATACCCCAACATAACATAAAGTAACTTGAAAGAATTGACATGAAAGTAGAACTTCAAAACGAGAAGGGTGAAGAACCACTTAAAAATTCGACAGCCTAACGGCGCCACTTAAAACTTCAAAATACTGAATTGAAGAGATAAAATGGGGTCTCTCATCATATGATAATAAAATATCAGTATGATAAATTTAGAGATCATACCCCAATATAATAAAAAGTAACTTTAAATACTTTACATGAAAATAGATCTTGAAAAATGAGAAGGGAGAAAGAATCCGTTACAAAAATTTCGGCAACCTAACGGCGCCACTTAAAACTTCATAAAACGAAATAATGAGAGTAAGAGGGGATATATAATTATGTGAACATGAAAAGGTAAGTAAGAGGAGTATAAAATAACACCCTTTAACATAAGAACATGGAGCATAAAAGAAATTACATAAAAGAGATTTCTTGAAAAGAAAGAGAAAGATCGGATCCCTTGCCTTAAAACGTAACTCTTAAAACTCAAAGGTTTGGACCTTGAGGGCTTGGGGGCACCTTGGGAGGACTCCTTGGGAGGTAAGGAGACCAGAACTTTGTTGAGTATGGTTTTGGAGTCGAAAGGATGATATGAGGGCTTGGTATTTATAGAGAAAGTGAGGGGACAAGGCATTAATGGCCAAGGGACACCTCACATGTGCTTTTCTCAAAACCATGTGCTCTCCCATGATATTTCCCATTAAGTTTGGCCACATGGGGCCCCCAATAAAAATATCCATCACCTTAGGTCGGCCAACCCTTAAAATATCTCATGAAATCACCATGACACAGTTATGATGTCACTAAACATACCGAAACCCTAAAACTGTATTTTTACTATTCACTGAAAATTCAACTTTCTCAGAAAAATACCAAAATTTCACATTAACCAAATATCAATGCTCTGATTTCAAAAATTAACTCCATTTTATAAAAATAATTTTCTAAATATTTTTAATTTTATTTTTAAATAAATACACTATTCACCGAAAATTCATTTTTTTCAGAAAAAACCCCAAAAATTACCTTAACATAATATCGATGCTCTGAGTTCAAAAATGAAATCCATTTTATAAAAATAATTTTCTAAATATTTTTAATTTAATTTTTAAATAAAAAACACTATTCACCCAAAAAAACTAATACTTGAATAATAATTTATGAAACTGTTATTTAACCATTTTATTGAATCACATTACTTAATCAAGGTGCCTAGATTATTTTAAAACTTTCTTTAAGTGAGATTACTAATCCATTTGGTCACATTACTAATCCTAAGCGTAAAATCACTATTCATAATTTACTATTCATCAAAAATTAAGTTGATCTTATTAGACTCTAAATTTCGTACTGAACATAATTGTAGAAGACCATTTTTTAAAAATCATTACACATTTTTAATTATTTAAGGTTTACATAAACATTTTTTTAAAATATCCTTTCTCTAAAATTCACCAAAAATATGCATACTATATTTATCCGGACATTTGAAAATTCATAAACTTAATAAGAAGAAATCCCAATTTTTATTTAAAACAAAGGATTACACAAGGCAGTTATGGTCTCCTTACATAGCCCCTTATCACACCATCATAGGAGCTAAGTGTTTGGTGTGCTGAGGTGAGAGAATCTGAGGGAGGCTTGGCCAACATCGCACGAGTAGTAATTTCTATTAGTTTGAACTTCTCGCAAAGGCGATTCCGTTCTAGTTTCACACGATGAAGTTCGGCTTGGGTTTGGTCCAGAGCAAAGCCCAGTGGTGCTACCTCTTTCCCAAGTTCTGTTAGATGGGCTTCGATCGGTCCAAGACTACTAGGTGAGGCCATCGAATCTTCTTTCTATAATAATTAACCAAGATTACTTTTATTTAGAGACAATAATCGAAACATTTAGTTTCCAGCGGTCATATTGACCAATGGTCATATAACAGTCAAAACCCAACGGTCTCATTTTAATTATAATCATGTTATCAAATGAAACATTTTTGTTGAGTATAAAAAATAAAATAAAATGACACATAAAATTAGGAAATAAGATTTATTCAAAATTTCGGGTCGTTACAATGCACACCAATTACAATGTGTTTGTTTGTATAGGACACATCCTTGAATAAATTCTCAAAATATGACTAGGAGAGAGCAGTATTATCATGTGACTGAGTCACCAAACTTCACCATCTACCAACATATCCCTAAAGAAGACTCTTCACTAGGACCACCATCTGATTTGTAGGTGTCCTCACAAGAAAGAAAACTCGAGTGACTGCCTCTAGTAAGTACTCAGCTACCTGGGGGTCTGGATCTCCCTAAAACCTAGAATTTTGTTGCCTCTAAAACTCATGGAGTGCAATTTTCCTATGCACATCCTTGGACGGTACTTCCTGTACCACCTATTATTCAACAGGTAGTGGAAAAACTAGAAAACCACCCAGAGTTTACACCTCCTATATAGGCCTCTGTACTGAAGCCTCATCACTCGGTGGATCATCCTCGTGATCATGCTACAAAATCATGGCTGGCTATCTTCGCAAAGGCATCCTGAAATAAACAAGATGCATCATGGTCAATAAGTATATATGGGGAGATAACTCAAGAAGGACCTAAAAACCATAACCCATTCTTATATAATGCATATACTAATGTTTTACTTACAACTAATGCTTACATGTACTGAGTCAACAAACAGGTTATTAGAGTCTTAGTGAATAGATAAGTCAGTCATTGCATCAATACTGGAGTCTCAGACTTTAAATCTGAACTCAAAACACTTTGACATTGTTTCCATAAATCCCAAACCAAACCTCACAACTAGAAAAAACTCCAAACTCTAGTCCTAAGGTAGAATGAACTCCCCTAATACCACCCTATCATGGCTCGAACTATTGGGGACCACATGGTTAGCGATAGGCTAAGCGTAACCAAACCAAGCCCACCTCCAATAGGCTAAGGGATGAAGACCATCATGGATTAGGTATATCACACATATAGGATACATTATCCTAAGATACCTATATGCATGCAATGATTTACAAGCCCATACAAGGGTGAAATGTAAAGTAAAACTGATACCAATGCTTTTATACATCTATAACCCACAATCAGAGTATGAAAAAAGTACTAAAAGTGATAAAGGTTCCAAATAAAAACCCACAAAAAAGTGAAAAGGAGGCCAACCTTCTTAGAAGGAGGAAACTAATCTCAAATGAAACACCGATAAGAACCTTAATCTGTCTCGCCCAAACTATGCTCCACCTGCTCCCAGACCTCCTAGGACTCCATCAAAATGACTATAATCTATATAAGACATGACATGTGTGGGAAAATCCTATCACGACCCGTCTCATTGGGGCTCATGCCGCGACTCCCCAAGCCCACCTCCAATAGGCCAGGGGTTGGTGACTAACACCGAGTAGGCATATTATTAACATGGGAAGCATTACCTAAGTACCTGTACACACGCACGCATCTCCAAGCCCACAAATGCTGAAATGTAAAAGAAAAAACTAAGGAACAAAATGCATGCATAAAACTTAACCCAACCAACAGAGTACGATGGAAAACAAAGTACTGAAAGTAAACTGGGCAGGAATACAATCCCACCAAAACAAGAGTCTAAAAACTGAAAGGTCCAACCTGTAAACACAAAAAGGTATTGGGACTGCTGCTCATGGTCATAGGAACATCTCGGCCTATAGGGAACTCAGAAAGCTCGGTCTTGTCCTGGTCCTCACTGGACTCTGTCAAAAGGATGCTCGTCTGCACAAGACACGACACATGTGGGCAAAGCCCATGCAAGGGTGAGTATAACAATACTCAGTAGAGGACCCCAAAAAATCACAAGCAATACACAAAGTAAAGGTACAGTCAACTATGCATAGTATATGTCTATAGAACATATAGTAAGAGAAATACGAACCAGATATACTCAAAACCCAGACCTTTAGTCTAGAGACAAGTCACACAACTGCATACCCCTGCCAGGGATTCAGTTCGAAGATTCCATGAAGCACTCATTCTGAGAGAACACACTCCACAAGTCTTATAGCTCTAATGATGTCCGTCCGAGAAGTATTGTTCATTGGGAACCATCACGAGAGTTAGTTACACTCATTATGGGAGACACACTCCTGAGTGGGAAGATTCTGATAGATAGATGCACTCATTATAGCAGACACACTCCTGGGTGGGAAAGATCACGATACACAGATGAGGATCACTGCCATAGCCATGGTGGATACTGAAACTCATCTGTAATTCACCTGCTAGGTAGAGGATTGATGCCCAGTAGAGTTGGTCATGTCGATGCCGAACTCTACCTAGGGTCAAGAATGGATAGAGGATCTCGATCTGGGCCTCTCGGATGGATGTCTGACTCTATCACAGAAAGTCCTGCTGAAGGGATCATACTCCTGTAGAAGGAAACGATGCCTGACCTTCAGGGGAATGGGAAGAAGGGGTACTAACCCAAACAGAAGATGTCCAAGATATAGTAAACAAGAGGACCATGCCATTTTTTAAAAAGTACACGGCATGTAGAAAAGTTACACGTCGTGTTGCCTGACCCCGGGTACTGCCTGTGTACAACGGACCATGTCATAAGGCTGGTCATGTAGAAAACTGAGTACACAGTGTGTATTATGGTGTACATTTTATATCCGAGTGACTGGGTTTGGCTCCGTGTACGCTAGCCATGTGCCCATACACGGTCATCAACCCATGTTCTCCAACCCGTGTAATCGTTACACGGGGTGACCCGCGTTACTGGCCTCGCCTGGCCGTGTGATAGAGTACACGGTCGTATACTTTATCCCATGTTCGTGTACCCCCTAGATACACGCCGAGTTCTGCGTAGCCACCTATGTCATGTTGTACACACCGTGTCGCCTGAAGCCGTGTAGTCCAACCCGTGTCCGTGAACTTCCCAAAATACATGATGAGCTTCGGGGAAAGCCTAACACATGGGGTAACCGGGGTCACATGCCGTGTGATTCCTCTATGACCCTTGAAACCCTAGCTGTCGCCGCCAGCACTACATGGTGTGTTCTTCAGAAGTACACGTCGTGTATTTTGGAAATTTCCAGAAATGCGGACCTACACCGTCGCGCCTCCGGTGATGCTTTGTTTGTCGATCTAGTCATCCAATCGCCATGAAACTCTCAGGTTTTGGTTTCCCCAACACCAAGAAACTGATTCCGTTGTTTTCAGACCTCCTATCAGCTCCGAAAACATGCAACGATCCATCCGCGCGAAGAACGCTCAAAGAACATCCCTTCCCGATTCGGTTCGATTCGTCATCTGATGTCATCGTCGCACCTCTGCAAGGTCATTGGAGTGTCGATTCTTCAATTTAGGATGGTTGCGTCATATAATGGATGCGGAACGATCCGTTGTTCATCGCCCCACGAAGAACGTGTGAGAGGAAAGAGGGAAAGAAAATCCAATAAAACAACATGAGGAACGAACCTCCACCGTCGTTCGTCACGGCATTGATCGGATCCCATTAGTAGGCTTAAATGGAGCAGGAATCAACAATAATAACCAACAGGAAGTTATTTCCCCAAAATTATCCCAATAAAAACCCTCCCGTAAGAACGTACGAATCCGCGGATCAACTTGTTCGTGGTTGATCCGCGTTCGTTGTTTAAAATCAAAAACAGGGAAAAGAGATTTGAAATAACAACCCCTACCTCAAGAAGGGATCGATCTCTGACGAAGAGGACATGCTACCATCATTGTCAAGATCCTCCAACCTTATTGGCATAGCTATTCGCAGCTTCGATATGTCATCGTTCTTCACCAAGAGTTTTCTCTCAATTTTTCACCAACGATTGACATTCGATTGTCCCAATAAAAAGGGAAATGTGATTTGACATTCAAAAATATGTTGTGGTATTAATGAGCCCAACTTTCCATTCTTGAGTCATTATGATATTCCATTTAATTAAGGAAGCGGTTGCCCTGTTGTCTCACTGCATCGGATGTTTCCATAAAAGAAATAAAATAAACTTGCGAATTTATTTTATTTTATTTTACTTAAAACATCCAAAAATTAACTTTTTTCCTCGACCCGCACCGGTCAAGGTTAGGCTCATTCTTAGGTAAAGTCATTATCTCGGACGCAACGGTGCCCTCATATTTTTAATTTGGGAATCTATTTGGAAACTACCACAACCACGCACAAGTGCCGACTCACTTAACTTAAAAAGTTAAAACCACCATTTCGGGCTCACTGGGCCTCGGAATGATGTGCTATATTCATGCCCGGTCTTGAAATAATTCCATATAATATTTAAAAAATAATACACGGAAAATCCGAGACATTACATTCTCCACACCTTGGGGATTTACGTCCCCAAAAAGCCAAAACAAAGGCTACTCAAAGAAGATGTGGGTACTGGGCATGGATCTGGGCTTCCCGCTCCCACGTGCTCTTCTGAAGATTCTCGTGATGCCACCAGATACACACCAATGGAATCGATTTCCCACGAAGGATCCTCTCCTAATGATCCTCGATCTCCACTGAGTACTCAGCAAAGGTCACTCCATCCTCTATGTCCAGCTCTCCCCAGTCAATGACGTGTGATGGGTCATGCACGTACCTCCTCAGCTGCGACACGTGGAAGAAATCATGTACCTGATGCATCTGTGGCAGTAGAGCTAGGCGGTATTCCACCTCTCCAACTCTGCACAGTATCTGGAAAGGTCCAATGAACCTCAAAGATAGCTTACTGCCAAGGCCAAATCTCTGTAACCCTCATCGAGGTGAGACTTGAAGAAAGACGTGGTCTCCCTCTTCGAACTACAGAGGTCTACGTCGTCTGTCAGCATAAGACTTCTGTCAACTCTGTGCAGTCTTCATCTTCTCCCGGATGACCTGCACCTTCCCGGTGGTAGCTCGCACCAACTCTGGACCCATGAATGCTGACTCTCTGGGGTCGGTCTAGCAAAGTGGTGACCGGCAGGGTCTCCCATACAAGGCCTCAAACGATGCCATATCAATGGTGGAGTGGTAGTTATTGTTGTATGCAAACTCCAATAGTGATAGGTGGTCCTCCCAACTACGACCAAAGTCTAAGACATAGGCTCGCAACATATCCTCCAGAACATGAATGGTCCTCTCCGTCTGACCATCTATTGGGGATGAAATGTTGTACTTAAGCATAGTTGAGTCCTAAAAGCCTCCTGCAATCTATTCCACAAATGGGATGTAAAGAGGGCGTCTCGATCCGAGACTATCGTCGAGGGGATTCCATGAATCCGAACTATCTCCTGCACATAGAGGCGTCCCAAGCTCTCTACGGAACTCTGCTCCCTGGTAGCTAGGAAGTGGGCTGACTTGGTGAGTCGATCAACGATCACCCAGATGGAATCATGCCCCTTGGACATATGTGGTAAGCCTGTCATGAAGTCCATCAATATTTCATCCCACTTCCACTTTGGAACTTCTAGGGGTGAGCTAATCCCACTGGAACCAGGTGCTTGGCCTTCACCTGATGGCATATAAGGCATCGAGAAATGAACTCTGCTACTGCCTTCTTCATGCCTGTCCACCAGAACTGTCGTTGGAGGTCCTGGTACATCTTTTCCACTCCAGGATGTACCGCCAAAGGGGATGTATGAAACTCCCTCAGAACCTCCTCCTACAACGCCACTGGTACAACAGTGCATCCTATGAAAAGAAGTATGTGCTCCCCACTTTGCGAATACCCATCAGGAGCATGTCCTGTGGATAATTGAGCATGTAAGTCCACACGGTCGACATCTCCTAGCTGCACCTCCCTAACCCATTGTAATAGTGGAGGGGATACAACCATCAATTGTAGGTAAGCTGTATCCTCTCCATCCATGAAGGATAACTGCAACGCGGCTAACTGATCTGTCACCTCACTCAACAGCTGTGAGCTCGACCTCTGGCTAAGAGAATCTGCCACCTTGTTCCCCTTCCCAAGAGTATAGATGATCTCGAAATTATAATCCTAGAGGAACTCTAGACAATGACTCTACCTCAGATACAGATCCTTCTGTGAGAATATGTACTTGAGGCTCTTATGGTCAGAGTAGACGATAAACCGCTCGCCCATAAGGTAGTGTCGCCACATTTTCAATGTGAAGACTACTGCTACCAACTCAATATCATGGGTTGCATAGTTCTGCTCATGTGGCCTAAGTTGGCGCGAACCATAAGCAATCACTTCATGCCTCTGCATTAGGACACAGCCTAGCCTGGTCCCTGATACGTCGTAGAAAACTATGTACTCAACCCCCTCCTTTGGCAATCTCAAGACTGGGGTGCTCATCAAAATCTGTCTCAACTGCTCAAAAGCCTGCTGGCACTTCTCCGTCCACATGAATGGTTTCCTCTTCCTGGTCAAGACTGTCATTGGTGCTGATATCCAGCAGAAATCAGGAATGAATCTCCGGTAATACCCTGCCAACCCAAGGAAGCTTCACACCTTCATCACGCTCCGAGGTGGCTCCCATGCTAACACAGCCTCCACCTTGGCTGGTTCTATAGCTAATCCATCTACTGAGATGACGTATCCTAGAAAGTGGACCTCCTGAATCCAGAACTGGAACTTTGAGAGCTTCCCATAAAGCTGGTGCTCCCTAAGTACGTCTAGAACTATCTGCAGGTGTCTTGCATGCTCCTCTTCTAACGTCGAGTACACAAGGATGTCGTCGATTAAGACCACTACGAACCGGTCCAAGTACAGCTAGAAGATCCAGTTCATCAGTCCCATGAACACTGTAGAGGAGTTCGTCATGCTGAAAGGCATCACCAAGTACTCATAGTGACTGTAGCGGCATCTAAGAGTCGTCTTCGGTACATCCTCGTCCCGCACTCGTAGCTGGTGATAGCCTGATCGAAGGTCAACCTTCGAAAACCACTGTGCCCCTCTTAGTTGATAGAAGAGGTCATCGATCCTTGGTAGTGGATACTTGTTCTTCACCGTCACCTGGTTCAGGTGCCGGTAATCCACGCACAACCTCAGACTCTTGTCTGCCTTCTTGGAAAACAAGACTGGGGCCGCCCAGGGTGAAACACTGGGTCTCATGAAACCCTTGCTCTTAAAATCCTCCAACTGTACCCTCAGCTCGCGAAGCTCTGCGGGAACCATCCGATATGCTGATGAAGAAATCGGTGTCGTCCCGGCATGTAAGTCGATGTAGAAGTCAATTTTTCGACGGGGAGGTAATCCTGGAACATCTTCGGGAAAGACGCCCTCATACTCTGCCACTATTGCTGGGAACTGGGAGCTCATAACATCCACTGCTCCAAGGGAAAGGATATCCAGCTCATGAGCGATTGGATTCACCCTCCTATGCATAAGACCATTCTACGTTACCTGGGTTTTCCTTTCTCTGAAAAAGGAAAACCTCATTCCATCACGGCGGACACACCGTACTCTTCGCCTAAAATAGTCAATTTGGGCATGGACCAAAGATAACTAATCCATACCAAGAATGACGTCGTAAGGCCTTAACGCTACCACCAAGAGGTTCCAACCAAAACTCTCACCTCCAAGGGTAAGATCACACTATCTGAAAAGGTGTGTAATCGTCGAGTCTCCTCTCATAGGTGTCTCCAAGCATAAGGATCAAGTCAACGATTCTATCATAATCTTGAGGTTTCGTAAAAGACGTGTGGCTATGAAGGAATGACTGGAACCTGTGTCTATAAGTATGGAATCTAAGGTAGAAAAGACACAGATCATACCTCAAATCCTCCCTGGAGCCTCTGGGTCATATGCCTCGACCGCATGCAGCTGTCCCCACCCCTATCCCCCAGCTCCCTGAGCTTGGTGCAAACCTCCTGGGGGTGGTGGTGGAAGTAAGTCAAAACACCTACCACCACCCGCAGCTCTCCCTTCTCCTCTACTATGTCCGCCGCCTGGAGGGTCTATCTGATCCACTCTTTGCCTCTACCTCGGTGGTCCATCCACCACTTCCCTGTCAGCAGCTCGACGGGTTGGACAATCTCTAGCGAGATTTTCTCTACCGTCACGCGTATAACATCACTTCTCCCTAGGCTGAATGGATCTAGCCTGAGAGCCATTTACTATCGATCCTCTACCCTGGGTCCTCCTATGACATTTTCCACGTCCAGATCCCTAAGCCTGACATCGGCTCCCTGCTTTCAGGGTCTCCGCACCTGTCTGCCTACTACTGACCGTCGTCGGTTGTCTCTGCTCCTCCAAGAAGCTCTCAATCACCAAGGCACGCTCAAGCACTCCAGCATAAGTCGAAATGCATAGAGGCATGAAACTAGCTCAGATTTATCTTCATAGACCTCGCTCGAAGGTCCGAGCTCTGAAGTACTGATCTCTGACCATATCCATCAAGTACCAGGTGAGTTTGGTGAACCTCGATGAATAGTCAGCTACTATCATACTACTCTGCTGGAGCTGAAGAAGCTCCTGGATGCACACATATCTCAGTGTAACCGGAGAAAACTCCTCACTGAAGAGTCGCTCAAACTCCGTCCATGAAAGATTCTCCTTGTCGTGAGTCTATGTGGTCAGACTCCACCATCGTCCCGCCGAACCCTGAAGAAGGCTCACTCCTAGGATCACCATCTGGTCTGCTAGTGTCCTCACTAGACAGAAAACTCTAGTCACCGCCTCAAGCCAGTCCTTAGCCACCTGAGGATCGGTCTCACCTTGGAACTTGAGGGGTCTCTGTCTCTGAAACTCATGGAGCATGCTAAGACTGCGCTCCTCTTCGGTTGGTACCGCAGGTACCACAGGATGCTCCACTAGTGGTGGCATAGCAGGTGCACCACCTGGTGGCAACACCTGGGGGATTGGTCCCTGTATCGAAGCTTCGTCACTGAGGGGGTTTTCCTCGTGATCGCGCTGCTGAATCCTAGCAGGTATGCGTCGCAAAGGAATCCTGTAATGAAACAAGATGCACCATGGTCAATGAGTATATCTGGATAGCTGACACAAAGGATATGGAAAACATAACCCATTCCTATATGATGCATATACCTTTCTTTTATTTCCCCACAACTAGTTTTTTCATGTGCCGAGTCGAAAAGCAGGTTATCAGAGTCCTGGTGTATGGATACGTCAGCCGCTACACCAACACTGGAGTCTCTGGCCTGAAAGTCGAACTTGAAACACTTAACACTGTTGCCCCAAACCAATCTCAAAGACTCTTGGTCCTAAGGTAGAATTGACCACCTCTAATACCACTCTGTCATGACTCATCCTAGTGGGGCTCGTGCCGCGACTCCCCAAGCCCGCCTTCAATAGTCCAGGGGCTGGTAACTAGCACCGAGTAGGCATATTACTAACATGGGAGGCATTTCCTAAGTACCTGTAAACACGCATGCATCTCCAAGACCAAAAATTATGAAATGTAAAATAAAACACTAAGGAACAAAATGCATGCATACAACTAAACCCAACCAACAGAGTACAAAGGAAAAAAAGTACTGAAAGTAAACTGGGCCGGAATACAAGCCCACCAAAACAAGATTCTGAAAACTGCAAGGTCCAACCTATAAACACAAAAAGGTACTGGGACTGCTGCTCATGATCGTAGGAATGCCTCGTCCTGTAGGGAACTTAGAAAGCTCGGTCCTATCTTGGTCCTCCCTGGACTCTGTCAAAAGGCTACTCGTCTGCACAATACACGACACGTGTGGGCAAAGCCCGTGCAGGTGTGAGTATAACAATACTCAGTAGAGGACTCCAAAAAACCACAAGCAATACACAAAGTAAAGGTATAGTCAGTTATGCATAGTATATGTCTACAGAACATATATTAAGAGAAATACGAACCAGATATACTCAAAACCCAAACTCGTAGTCTAGAGACAAGTCACACAACCACATACCCCCACTAGGGATTCAGTTTGAAGATTCCACGAAGCACTCGTTCCAAGAGAACACACTCCACGAGTCTTATAGCTTTGATGACATCTTTCCAAGAAGTACTATTCGTTGGGAACCGTCACAAGAGGTAGTTACACTCATTACGGGAGACACACTCCTGAGTGGGAAGATTCCGATAGATATATGCACTCATTACGGGAGACACACTCCTGAGTGGGAAAGATCATGATACACATATGAGAATCACTTCTAGGGACATGGAGGATACTGAGACTCATACAGAATTCACCTTCTAGGTAGAGGATCGACGCCCAGTGGAGTTGGTCATGTCGATGCCAAACTCTACCTAGGGTCAAGAATGGATAGAGGATCTCGATCCAAGCCTCTCGGATGGATGCCTGACTCTATCACAGAAAGTCCTACTGAAGGGATCATACTCCTGTAGAAGGAAACAATGTCTGACCTTTAGGGGAATGAGAATAAGTGGCACTAACCCAAACTAAATATGTCCAATATATGGTGAACAAGAGGACCATGTCGTTTTTCAAAAAGTACACGGCGTGTAGAAAAGTTACACATCGTGTTGTCTGACCCCGGGTACTGCCCGTGTACAACCGACCGTGTCGTAAGGATGGTCATGTAGAAAAATAATTATACGATGTGTAGTATGGTGTACATGCCATTTTCGAGTGACTGGGTTTGGCTCCGTGTATGCTGGTCATATGCCCGTACACGGTCATCAATCCGTGTTCTCCAACCTGTGTAATCAATACACAGGGTGACCCACGTTACTGGTCTCACCTGGCTGTGTGATGGAGTGCACGGTCGTGTACTAAATCCTGTGTCCGTGTACCCCTTGGATACACACTGAGTTCTGCGTAGCCGCCTCTTCCATGTTGTACACGTCGTGTCTCCTGAAGCCGTGTAGTCCAACCCGTGTTTGTGTACTTCCCAAAATACATGTTGAGCTTCGGGGAAAGCCTAACACGCCGGGTGACCAGGGTCACACGTCGGGTGACCAGGGTCACACACCGTATGACTCCTCTATGACCCCAGAAACTCTAGACACTGCCACCAGCACTACATGGCGTGTTCTTCAGAAGTACATGCCGTGTATTCTGGAAATTTCCAGAAACGCGGACCTCTACTGTCGCGCCTCCGGTGATGCTCTGTTCATCGATCTGACCATCCGATCACCACGAAACTCCCAATTTTTGGTTGCCCCGACACCATGAAGTTGATTCCGTTGTTTTCAGACCTCTAATCGGCTCCGAAAACATGCAACAATACATCCGCATAAAGAACGCTCGAAGAACAGACCTTCCCGATCTGGTCTAATTCGTCGTCCGCTGTCATTGTTGCACCTCCACAAGGTCATTGGGGTGTCGATTCTTCAATTTGGGATCGTTGTGTCACAGAACGGATGCACAACAATTCGTTGTTAGTCGCCCCGTGAAGAATGCGAAGAATGCGTGAGAGGAAAGAGGGAAAGAAAATCCAATAAAACAACATGAGGAATGAACATCCGCCGTCTTTCGTCACGGCATTGATCCACTCCCGTTAGTAGGATTAAACGGAGCAGAAATCAACAATAATAACCAACAGGAAGTTATTTCCCCAAAATCATCCCAATAAAAACACTCCCATAAGAATGTACGAATCCGTGGATCAACTTTTTCGTGGTTGATCCGCGTTCGTTGTTTAAAATCAAAAACAGGGAAAGGAGATTTGAAATAACAACTCCTACCTCAATAAGGGATCGATCTCTGATGAAGATGTCATGCTATCGTCGTCGTCAAGATCCTCCAACCTTGTTGGCACAGCGATTCGTAGCTTCAATTAGTTGTCATTCGTTGTCGAGAGTTTTCTCTCAATTTTTCACCAACGATCGATGTTCGATTATCCCAATAAAAAGGGAAACATGATTTTAAATTCAAAAATATGTTGCGGTATTAATGATACCAACTTTCCATTCTTGAGTCATTATGACGTGCCATTTAATTAAGTAAATGGTTGCCCTATTTCCGCGCTACAGCGGATGTTTCCATAAAAGAAATAAAATAAACTTGAAAATTTATTTTATTTTATTTTACTTAAAACATCCAAAAATTAACTTTTTCCCTCAACCCGCGCCGGTCGAGGTTAGGCTCGTTCTTAGGTAAAGTCGTTGTCTCGGACGCAACAGTGCCCTCAGATTTTTAATCTGGACATCCATTTGGAAACGGCCACAACCGCGCACAAGTGCCGACTCACTTAACTTAAAAAGTTCAAACCACCATTCTGGGCTCACTGGGCCTCGGAATGATGTGTCGTCTTCATGCCTAGTCTCAAAATAATTCCATATAATATTTAAAAAATAATACATGGAAAATCTGAGACATTACAAAGCCCATATAGGGATGAGTATAACAATACCTAGTAAGACACCCTGAAATCACTAAAAATAATGCATCGAGAGTAATCAGCTCATCAATACACAAGTATGTCAATCAAGGTATGAGATATAACAATAATAAAAAAACAATCTAGATATACTCATAACAGAAAACTGATCTCAATGAGTCTCAACCAATACTATCAGTCATAGGATTATGCTTGACGCTTTGAGGTAATGCTCATCCAGGAGAATCCACTCCACGATCCATGTTGTCACTAATGGTGTCTTCTGAGAGTTCATGCTCATTAGTTCTTGTTATAGAAGTACTCATTGGAACTCTAAAAATGTTGACATCCAAATAGGGGATCACACCCAGGACTACTGGGGGACACTAAAAACCATAATGGATCAAACTATTAGATAGGGGATTGACACCATATACATGGTGGTCATTTTGATACCACGAACCCTACCTAGGATGAAGATATGATATAGGATCCTGCCCCAGGACTCACGGAGGGATACCACAAACTCTATTTGAAACAGATCCCATAAAGGGGATCAAAATCCTGTTTAGAGGATGTAATGACACATTGTACCCTCATAGGGATGGACTAAGTAATCTCAATCAATTGAGCCCATTTTATAATAAAGAAATGAAGGGTTATAATCCATCTATGAGGAAGTACGTGACATGTATAGAGGGTATATGACATGTACCTATAACCCCAAACCTGTCTATGTTCCTTTTCCCATGACTTTGTACACCTGTATATTCCCATGTATTGTGGTCATGATCATGTATCTAGACATGCTTGTGTATTGTGGTTGTGTTTGAGTACTAGGTCATGTATGTGTACTCTACTCATGATTGTGTGTCTGGTTGTATCCATGACTATGTATCCTCTAGGATACATGTTGATCCACCAACATAAGGTCACAGGGTGTGTGACACATATCACATTGTGTGTGATACTTTTCTTCACACATAAATCCTAACGCTGCATCCAGAGCCCTACATGGTGTGTGTTCTTCAGGGTACATGCTGTGTAATGTGGGATTTTCCAAAAACCTACGATTCTTCACGCATTCTTATGGTTCCACCAGCACCTCTATAAACCACACATAGATATTGTGGATCTGGGGTTGACCAGACTTATCATAGCCTCTCACTAGATTTAAGCCTTCAATTCGCTAGAAAATCGACCACCATCACATCGTGTCATTGTCACGCATCAAATTGGGAAGAATGAGAATCACCAATCTAATCAAATAAACCTATGATAATACTCTATTTTTGCACCTTGATCACACCATAAATCATGAACCGCACCCACAATATCAATCTGTTGCACCAAATAATAGTCGTGCAATGATCGAGTACCAGGTATTCATCGAACCGCCGCCCAAAGAAAATGACAGTGATGAATGTATGAATAAATGGGAGAGAAAATCACAAACCAAAATAAAGAAAAAAACCTATCCATGTTCAGGTTATCCTCGATTCATTTTTTCTAGATGGAGAATGAAAAGTAATAACAACCAACAAATCAATTCCAAAATCCCAAGAAGAAATAAACCCAACCTCGTAACCACAATCGACTCATGAATCAAACTGTTAGAAGAATTGATTCACGTTTGTTTTATCATTAGGAAAAATAAACCATGGAAAAAATAAACTACCTCAGGTTAGATTAATTGATGACAAAGAATGAATTTGTGTCATCGTTGTTGGCGAGATCCTCGAACTGTGTTGGCGGAAACAATCCCCAATTCGTCACCATCGTTCGCCAAGCCTTCCTCCAACACTCTCTCTCAATCATTAGGGTTACGTGGATAACCATAGTAATTGGTCATAAGAATGTTTAAAAAGGTTAGGATTTAGTTTTAGGTTTAATTAGGTTTCTATGTCAAAACATAATAAAATAAATATATTTTATTTATTTATTTTATTATTTTTATTATTTTTTCCTGCAATTGCACCTTATCAAAACACCCAATGTCGACAATGGTTATATCACGCCTAGGGTAAAACCCACATTATGGACCCAATGTTGGTCTCAGATTTCTCATATGAGTCCACCATTTAAAAGTTATTCCTTATTTCAGGAAAACTGTGTGCGTGTGGTATCAATATATTTAATATTTTTATAATATCAATATCGAGCTCATCGGGTCTCGGAATCTCACACTGTCTCAGTGCCTGACTCTGAAAATATTGTTATATATATTCAAAATCTTTATATATAAAAAACATATATGTTATAATAGACTCAAAAATCAATTCATATCCAGAAGCATGATTAATAAGGGTGTCAGAGCAGTAATCATCATTCAAGAGTCATAACTAGGCATGCGACGTCTTAAGCAAAGGAAAACATAATTCTATGAACATATTTATTATCAATCATGTTCATGCATAATCTTATGGTCATAGTTGGAAGAAATAATACCCATACATAAAAATTTGAACATATCCATTCATAGTCATGTTCATGCATAATCTTGTGAGCATAACAAGAAGAAATCAGACGCATGCATCAAAATATAAACATAGTTATTAGTAATCATGTTCACGCTTATTATCATCATCTAATGAGGTATCTATATCACATTACCCAATGAATTGTAGGGATATAATAGACCTAATAATCACATAATCATAATCCATTCATATGTATGTCACAAGGTCATGAATACAATTATTAGTTTGTTTTAGCTTAACTCATGGAAAAGAAAATGGGTTTCATCAAGATTTCATTATAATGATCAATAACCATCTAGAGGAAGAATAAGGATAGTATCATTTGATTATATCCCCAAATAATCATAAGTAACATCAAAGAGTGTTTTCATATATAAAAATATCTTTAAAAGATCACTGAAACATTTCTTGAGGAAAATACTCATTTCCTTTTGAAATAACTTATTTAAAATCTAAAAAAATCAAAATATTAGAAAAAAAAATTATTTAAAAATAACCATGGAATATTTTAAAGTAAGATTCAAATCAAATATTATTCATGATAGTGTGAAACGTTATTCGTGCGGTATATGTTGAAATAAAGATTTTATTCACACCTTCGGTAAAAATACCTGATTCGAAAATGAAAAGAAGATTCATTTTAAACCTTTCTATATAAATTTAAATATGGGTAAAAATTATTTTAAATAATCATTGTAGAATATTAAAAGTAAGAAAAATATTCATGACCAAATAGGAAATAGAGTTTGTTTTTATTAAAAACATTTTCTCGATCATTTTAAGTACCAAAGAGAGGAAAATGGTACTATTACTTGAAAATTATATAAATAACCAGAGGATAAAAAAATAGATGATGTTTAAAGGGAGAGATATATATAATTTCCCTCAATGGAATTTTAGCATGGATGATCCCGAAACAAAATGATATTTTAACATAAATCTCTTACTGCATTAGTATCTTTCAAATCAAAACCTCTTGGATGAAATAATTTGAATTGTAACTTTAAATATTGTGAATTAATCAGGATTAATGATATAACATGTCAAAGGGGTATTATATACACCTCATAAACATAAATAGGTGCATAACATCAATCATGTCTCAATGAAACAATATTGAGACAGAGAACCCTTACCTCGAGTCTCGTCTTACTTCATACATATTCAAACCTCCTATATAAAAAATATAGGTTTATTATGCATATATTCTAGAACCATATTTATACATAACTTATTATGTATCATTATTTTATAATAAATGTATAAATGACACTATCTATTATTTTCCAAGTATACAACTTTCGTAGCTACCAATGTCTAAACACTCAAACTTCAACATCCTTTTCTCTACTAGAATCTTCACTCACTACAAGAAAAATTGTATTTAGCCACATTTTGGTTTTATGTTTAACCACATTTATAAATGTGGCTAATTCATTTTCTAACATTTACAGAAAACATATATAAATGGTGTGTGGTTAAATTAGCCACATCTACAAACGTGGCTAAATTAATTGCCTTTATAAATGTGGCTAATTTAGCCACATTCCATTTACTTATGTTTTTATAAACATTAGAAAATTATTCATTTATTAGATAATTTTTTTATAAACATGGCTAATGATTTTTAAAAAAAATCAAAATAAATTAAGTTTATGTTTTTGAATAAAAATTGATATCTTTTTATATACCCATCACTCTCTCCTCACCCACCATAGGCCACGCCTCCCATCACCTCACCTGTCACCCGCCATGGGACCCACTCTTGTCACTCTCCCCTCACTCACCACCCGTCACTCCCCTCACCCAGTGTCGACCCTACTCCCTCATCTCACACGTCGTCTACCACAGATCCCACTCACGCCCAGAAAATCTCTTGTCACCGCGGAAATTTTCTGTCTTATGTGACTCGAAAGCGGCTTTCGTGCCCAGATGAGCGACCATACCAATGAGGTCAAATGCGTTATCTGTTAAATTAATGCATTACAATATATTAATACATATATTTGTATGTTTGAATATAAATAAAAAATATATTATTATATACATTAATATACATATATATATATAATATGTTATATATTTATATATAAATTAACATGTATGTTATATTTTAATATGTAATTTAATATATTTGTTGTTATATATTATCATATTATATATTAGTATATTATATGTTGCATATGTGTGTGTGTGTGATAATATATGTTATTATATATTTATATATAAATTAATATATATGTTATGATATGTTACATATATATATGTATATATGTATGTATGTGTGTTTGTCTGCTATCATGTGTCATTATAATATTTATGTTATATGTTAATGTATAAATTAATATACTTGTTATTATATATTAACATATTATATGTTTCATATGCAGTGGGGGTGCCGTTTGAGTGGTAAACCCCGTAATCCTGCATATAAAAGACCAAAGTTTGAATCCTAACAAGCCCCTTGGGGGATTTACGTCGCAGAAGATGATGCAGTCATGACATAGGTAGACGGCGACACGGGAATGATGTGGCCTAGCGATGCATGAATAATGATGCAGGCATGACGCTGCAATGAGTCTTCGTGCCATGTTCATGGGTCACTTGGACTTGGGCCTACAAACTATGTAATAGGTCTCCCTCTACCCAGATAGAAAGGAGTCTTTGATTTCATAATAAAAAGAGGTTTTGGCTCCAACTTTTAAAAAAATATATGTTTCATATGTATGTGATAATACATGTTATTATATATTTATATATAAATTAAAATATATGTTGGTATAGATTAATATATATGTTATTATATGTCATACACAAACACACACACACACACATATTATCACATGTTATTATATATTAGTATTTATGTTATATATTAAAATATAAATTAATATATTTGTTATTATATATATATATATATAAAAATTAATATATTTGTTATTGCATGTTACATGCATATATATGTGTGTGTGCGCGCGCGTGATAATATATGTTATTATACATTTATATATAAATTAATATATATGTTAGTATAAATTAATATATATGTTATTATATGTCACATTTGTGTGTGTGTAACCATGTGCTATTTTATATTAATATTTATGTTATATATTGATATATAAATTATTATATTTGTTATTATATATATATATATATATATTAATGTATAAATCAACATGAATATATATAACATTATATAAATATACTTATATATATTAATAATAATTTATTATGTGATTATTAATTTATCATAAATATGTTTTAACTTTTTTTGTATGTTTATACGTTTGAATTTATGTACGTGTATATCAATTTTATATAAATAAAATTTATTTTTATTGATATATAATACAATTTTATGTGTGATATTATTAATATGTCTATATATACATATATATTAATATAAATATGATTATAAATTTATATATTCATGTATGTACTAATATATACATATCTATGTCTATTTGTATGTGTGTATTCATGTGTGCATGTGTGCGTGTGATCGTACCACGATTCACTGTTTTATTTCACCCTTAAACCAATGTATTAAACTAGTATTGTATTGAAAATTACAAGTATAATAACAAATTTCACTCCATGTTTGATTTAATTATTTTGTGTTTAACACTGTTAAAAAGTGAAATGTTACATGTTTTGATAATTATATCGAAGGAGGAGGTGATTTGGAGAACCCATGATGAAGTCCAAGAAGGATGGGCCAATCTGCACATGATCCAAGAATACCAGTGGACTCAACCGCATATTTCTACTGAACCATGTATCCAAATGGGTTGAAATTTTGTGGGTCAGTCCAAAATTGGATGGGATACATTTCATATGAAGGAACCGAAGCCCCATTTTGCCTCTACGATGCCTATACTAACTGATATTTCCAAGGAATCAAAGCTAGACCAAGTCAAATGTGGTGTTCTGTATTTTATCAATACTGGAGATGTATTTGTCCAAATGGTGACAAACTTTCGGTGGAGACATCCAAGAGGTGGTTCTACAACTTTTATATTTTCTCCAAATCGAGATAAGGCTTTATGAATGCCTAAACGCATGGTACAAGTGGATTGAAGAAATCTGTGTGTCTAAAACCACCTTCCAATTTTCCTATAAAATGGCACCTTGGGCTCCCCATTTGCAAGTTCGGCCAGAAGGCAATGTTCTGCCATTTTGGAGTCCCCAAGGAGTCTTCTCAACATCCCTAGAATTTCTGGAGCCTATGGTAAGTTCTACTTCAACATCTTCTTCTTCCCCTCCCATGGGTTTCTAAACCCCTTGTGATCACCCGGGGAGGAATGTGATGTAATCCCGAGCTTCAAACTTGTATTATTTTGAATGATCTTTTTAATTCCAAGTTGTATGTTGTTTTTCCTCATCCTATATTTTTATTTTATTGAGTTATGTACTGGTATGTTATGCTCAACTCATATGATCATGTTTGGGGGTACCCTTTCATGTGATGTTTCACACACTGTTCATCCCTTTTTCTTCCCACATTCAATTACGGTGTTTGTGTGGTTCATATTGGTCAATTGAACTCACATAATCAATGTAAAGATCATGAACATTTATTTCATGGTATCACAAAGAAGTAACATACAAACCTGGATAGCACATCGAGTTCTTCATGTGTTGCCTTGGTGAGTTTCGGTTATGATGTCGAACACAAATCACTCAATCATCGGCAGTGTCTGGTGAATCATTGTGTGTTTTCGACTGAACCCTAGGAGGTATCCTAGAATAAACTCAGTAACAATATGTTAATATGTTTTAAAAACCAGGTATTAAAAGATCATAACCCCATCCCTTGAAACGATGAAGGATGAGCATCACGAGACTTCCCCGGGTTGATCACGTTTAATCAATCTTGTTTACCTCTACTTTGTTTTATCACTTTCATTTTATATTGTTAACTTTTATCATCAAACCCAAGTACTATAAAACCCCATTTACATTTCTAATTTCATAATCAAAACCCTATTTTTTCAAATTAATGATCTAAGGCTCTGTCGAGAGACGGCCTAGGGTTGCTGTTGTACTGTAGAAATTCTAGTCAAAATTAAACAACTAATTTGACGCGCTCGACAACGCGACCAAATTTTGGCACCGTTGCCGGGAACCAAGATCATTTTTTTTCTTTATTTCCTATTATTTATTTATTTTACTTCTTAATTAGTACTCCTTTAAATACCCCACCCCCATTTGATTGTTTTTGTTTTGGGTTTTGTCTTTATTTTTTGTTGTTTTTGGTGTGTTCTTTCTCTCTCTCTCTCTCTCTCTCTCTCTCTTCTTCTCCATATCCCTCTCTATAATTATGTATTATAACATTATATTCTCTTTTCACCCTTATTAAGTGATTTTATCCATATTAAAAAAAACTTCACAAATTATTTACATGACCCGATCTGGTAAAGAAACACTACTTGAATTTGACCCTGAAATTGAAAAGTCACTTAACACACAAATCAAGGCATCTAGAGAAGGTAAATCAAGTAACATTGAGGAACCCCTTTTGAAACCTCAAGTGGTTCTGAAACAATCCAAAATTAAACCTAATCAAACCCAAGAAAACATGGCTGCAAATAATCGAACTTTAAAAGAACTGACCACCCCTGATGTGGAGTACCAACCTGCGTACATCCAATATCCCGAGGAAGTATCCAACTTTGAGCTAAGATCAGGTCTCATCCACCTCATTCCTAAATTCCATGGTCTTCCTGGTGAGGACCCTCACAAAAATCTCAAAGAGTTTCGCATAGTGTGCTCTACCATGAAACCCCAAAATGTATCTGAGGACCTAATTAAGTTTAGGGTCTTCCCTTTCTCCCTTGATGGTGTAGCCAAAGACTGGTTATACTATCTGGCTACCACAATTAGGGGCTGGAATGACCTTAAAAGACTCTTTATAGAGAATTTCTTCCCTGCCTCCCTAACTGCATCAATTAGGAAAGAAATCTATGGAATTAGGAAATCACAAGGAGAGACCCTTCATGAATACTGGGAGAGATTCAAAAGACTTTGTTCAAGTTTCCCCCACCACCAGATTAGTGAACAACTTTTAATTCAATACTTCTATGAGGGACTTATCCCCATGGATTATGGAATGATTGATGCTGCAGCTGGCGGTGCCCTAGTTGAAAAAACTCCTTCTGCCGCTCGTGACTTAATAGCCAACATGGCTCAAAATGCACAACAATTTGGTACATGAGCAATTGCACCAACCCTAGGAGTTCATGAGGTAAGTCATCCAGCCCTAGAACAAAAGGTAGATACTAAACTTGATGAGATGCATACCCTTCTAAGACAATTAGCTCAAGCACAAGGTAACTCACACTCTACCTCTATTCCATTACATTGTGGTATTTGTTCTGATAACACTCATTTTTCTGACCAGTGCCCACAACTTCAAGATTCATCTGAGTCTTGTGCAGCGGTGTTCCCAGGGCGTCCATTCCAACAAGCACCTCCCTTCAAGCAATAACAATTCAGGCCAAATCCAAATATAGGGTGGCAAGAACAACCCCAATGCCAATAAGGAGGAAACTCAAGCTACCTCAAGTAGAATTGGTATCAATAAGGCCAAGGTGTGCAACCTTCTTATCCGTTATCATCTCAAAACAATCCTCCTCCTCCCAAATCTGAACCAAGCCTCGAGGATATGGTGAAGCAAATAGAAACCCAGAACCTCTAGTTCCAATAGACCACACAATAAGAAATTCAAGATTTGTGAACTCAAGTGGGACAATTTGAAAACACCATTGGTGAGCTTAAGATGCAAGGTTCTGGACAACTACCATCCCAACCCATTGCCAATCTGAAGGATAAAGGTAATGTATGTGCAATTACACTTCGTAGTGGTAAAGAAGCTTCTCCTTCTACTGATTAGATGAAATAGGTATGTCCCCCTATTGAAAACACTCCTTCCCATTTAGGAATGGGTTTGATGATAAAAGTTGAAAATAGAAAATGAAAGTGATAAAACAAAGTAGAAGTAAACAAGATTGATTAAACGTGATCAACCCGGGGAAGTCTCGTGATGATCATCCTTCATCGCTTCAAAGGATGGGGTTATGATATTTTAATACCTGGTTTGTAACACATATTAACATATTGTTACTAATTTTATGCTAGTATACCTCCTAGGCTTCAGTCGAAAACACACAATGATTCACTGGACACCGTCGATAATTGAGTGATTTGTGTTCGACATCATAACTGAAACTCACCAAGGCAACACACGAAGAACTCAATTTGTTGTCCAGGTTTGTATGTTACTTCTTTGTGATACCATGAAATAAATGTGCATGATATTGACAGTGCTTATGTGAGTTCAATTGACCAATATGAACCACACAAACACCGCAATTGAATGTGGGAAGAAAAAGGGATGAATGGTGTGTGAAACATCACATGAAAGGGTACCCCTAAACATGATCATATGAGTTGAGCATGACATACCAGTACATAACTCAATAAAATAAAAATATAGGATGAGGAAAAACAACATAAAACCTGGAAAAATAATTCAAAATAATACAAGTTTAAATCTCAGGATTACATCACATTCCTCCCCGGGTGATCACAAGGGGTTTAGAAACCCATGGGAGGGGAAGAAGAAGAAGATGTTGAAGTAGAACTTCCCATAGCCTCCAGAACTTCTAGAGATGTTGAGAAGACTCCTTGGGGACTCCAAAATGGCAGCACCTTGCCTCCTGGCTGAACTTTCAAATGGGGAGCCCAAGGTGCCATTTTATAGGAAAATTAGAAGGTGGTTTTAGGCACGCAAATTTCTTTAATCCACTTGTACCACACTTTTCAGCCTTCAGAAAACCTTATCTAGCTTTGTATAAAATAAAAAAGTTGTATCCTCACATCTTGGATGCCTCCACAGAAATTTTGGCACCATTTGGACAAATAAATCTCTATATATTGATAAAATACAGAACACCACATTTGACTTGGTCCATCTTTGATTCCTTGGACAGATCAGTTAGTATGGGCATCATAGAGGCCGAATGAGGATTTGGTTCCTTCATATGAAATGTATCAAATCCAATTTTGGACTGAACCACAAAATTTCAGACCATTTTGATTCACTGTTAAGTATAAATATGCAGTTGAGTCCACTGGTGTTCTTGGATCATGTGCAGATTGGCCCATCTTTCTTGGACTTCATCATGGGTTCTCCAAATCACCTCCTCCTTCAATATAATTATCAAAACATGTAACATTTCCCTTTTTAACAGTGTTAAACACAAAATAATTAAATCAAACATAGAGTGAAATTTGTTATTATACTTTTAATTTTCAATACAATACTAGTTTAATATATTGGTATAAGGGTGAAATAAAACAGTGAATCATGGTACGATCACACCCTCACACCTAAACATTTGCACTCTTAGGAAATGTATAATATCCTAATCAGATGATGCATACATATATTCCCAAAATCATGAAGATTTAACATTTGAGGAAATTTTAATTAAAGTAATATGATCAATGCACAAACCACACCAAGGAGTTCTTCCTATTGAAAATAGAAAAAGATGTCTCATAAATCTTATCATAGTGAAATTCAAAAAGATTAATGATACCAAATTGCGAAAGGAATTCAAAATTAAACCATGAAACTAACTCTCCATGTGTGTGTGTGAAAACCATTCCATGCTATTCTTTCCACTTGTTATCCAATAAATATAGGTTATTTTAACATTAGGTACACACGCATAGGTCAATCTGGTACAGTAATGAAACAGATCGGATAAGGAACGAACGTATGGAAATATCATTTAAAGCTGAAAAATATTAACCCAACATATATTTACCTTATATTAAGTAATAAATATTCACACTTTGTGGTTTGGTTCAAAAATTTGTGGAGATATTAGTGACACAGTTTTCCCAAAAACTACTCACACAAGGGGCATCAATCATCTCAAAGGTTTCACATAGATATGACCATTTATATCATTGAAAGAAAACCAATTCACTAAAAAAAAGAAAAGAAAATCACTAACTGATGTTAAATTCATACAAATATTCTTTTTTCCTTCGTTATGGTATTTTTACTTTCCCCACCCCCATTTGATTTTTTTTGTTTTGGGTTTTGTCTTTATTTTTGGTTGTTTTTGGTGTGTTATTTCTCTCTATATCTCTCTCTTCTTCTCCTTATCCCTCTTCCTTTCCCATAAAGACTCTCTAAATCTAAGAAAAAAATTTATAATGATATTGATAATGAGATAATGGATACATTTAAAAAATTTCAAGTTAATATTCCTTTATTGGATGCAGTCAAGAAAATTCCCCGTTATGCCAAATTTCTTAAAGAACTTTGCACCCATAGACGAAGGCTGAAGGGGAATGAGAGAGTCAACTTGGGTAGGAATGTCTCGGCCTTGATTCAACCAGCAATTCCAACCAAATACAAGGATCCGGGCACATTCACGATACCGTGTACCATAGGGGAGACTTTATTTTCTGATGCTATGCTAGATTTAGGTGCTTCCATTAATGTAATGTCTCACTCTATGTATACTTCTCTGTAGGTTGGAGAGCTTTAACCAACCGAAATTGTCATGCAACTTGCCAACCGGAGTACAACGCATCCAACAGGAGTGATTGAGGATGTCCTTGTACGAGTGAAGAATCTCATCTTCCCTGCTGATTTCTACATTCTTGAGATGGAAGATACCTGAACCCAAGGACATGCTCCTCTCATACTTGGGAGGCCATTCCTAAAAACAACAAAGACGATCATCAACGTTCAAAATGGTACATTGTCCATGGAATTTGAAGGATAAAAGGTAAGTTTTAGCATCCTTGAGGCTATGAAACACCCCGTTGAAGAGCACTCCACTCTTCTTGTCTATTCGATGGAAGTGCTCTCATACGATGCGCACACACACAATTCTCTCCTCAACCCAAACTCTGATTCATTTTTGTTTTCTTCACCCTTGGATTATTTGAGTTTTGATTCATGTTTTGAGTGTTGTGTGGGTTCTGGAAAGTGTAAATTTTGTGCTTTAATTGATGAGTGTGTTTATTCTGAGGTACCCATGACTATCGATGATTCTAAAAATCTAATTTCAATAGATTATCTTTCCTTTGAGAATAAACATGAGCAGATAGATAGTTTCATGGACCTCACTCCCCCTAAATCCACTCCCTCAATCTAAAAACCCCCAGTGTTGGAATTAAAACCACTTCCATCAAATTTAAAATATGTGTATCTTGAGGGTATTGACCAATTTCCTGTCATTATTTTCAATAACCTCTCTCAGCAATAGGAATCGAAACTGTTCAAACTTTTGAGAGAGTGTAAAAAGAAAATAGGATGGACATTGGCTGATATTCCTGGGATTAGCCCATCTATTTGTATGCACCATATACTTTTGGATTATGAGGCTAAACCTATAAGACAATCTAAATGTTGGTTGAATCTCACTCTCCTTGAAGTGGTAAAATTGAAAGTCAGTAAATTACTTGTTACAGGGATCATTTATCCTATATCTGATAGTAAATGGGTTACCCCAGTGCAAATTGTGCCTAAAAAAATAGGAATAATAGTTTTGTCAAATGAAAGGAATGAATTGGTTCCAAAACGTGTGCAAAACAGTTGGTAAGTCTGTATTGACTACCGTCGACTGAATCAAGCCACGCGGAAGGACCACTTTCCATTACCTTTCATTGACCAAATGTTAGAATGATTGGCTGGTAAGTCCCATTATTGTTTCCTTAATGGATATTCGGGTTATTTCCAAATCCATATAGCCCCTGAGGATCAAGAAAAGATAACATTTACCTATCCATTTGGCACATTTTCATATAGAAGGATGCCATTTGGTCTATATAATGCTCCTGGTACTTTTCAGCGATGTATGTTGAGTATTTTTTCTGAGTACCTTGAGAGTTGTATGGAAGTCTTTATGGATGATTTCACAGTATATGGATCTTCTTTTAATGATTGTTTGGAACACCTAGGTTATGTCCTCCGCCGCTGCATTGAAAAAGATCTTGTTTTAAATTATGAGAAATGCCATTTTATGGTTTAGCAGGGGATAGTTATTGGGCATGTCATTTCAAATAAGGGAATTCAAGTTGATAAATCTAAAATTGAATTAATTTTAACCCTTCCATATCCAAAATGTGTTCATGAGGTGTGATCTTTCTTGGGTCATGCTAGTTTTTACCACCGATTCATTAAAGACTTTAGTAAGATTGCACTTCCATTGTCCTGATTATTGCAAAAAGATTCTGAGTTTGTGTTTGATAAAAATTATGAGGATGCATTCAATTCACTAAAAATGAGTCTCACATCACCTACCATAATCCAACCTCCAAGGTGGGATCTTCCCTTCTAACTTATGTGTGATGCCTCTAACTTTGCAGTTGGGGCAGTTTTATCACAAAGGGTTGAGAATTCCCCTCATGTCATTGCGTATGCCTCACGTACCCTTGACCCTGCCCAGGTAAACTACACAACCACTGAAAAAGAACTTCTTTCTATTGTGTTTTCCTTGGAAAAATTCCGTTCATATCTTATCGGGTCAAAAATCATCATCTTCTCTGATCATGCTGCCCTTCATTTCCTCCTAAAGAAACCTGAAGCCAAGCCCCGCCTCATTCAGTGGATGCTCCTCCTCCAAGAGTTTGACCTTGATATTAGAGATAAGAGAGGAGTGGAGAATGTGGTAGCTGACTATATTAGTAGGATTTACCCACCATTGGACCATCATGTTGACTCACCCCTACCCATTGGAGAATTCTTCCCTCATGAGAACCTTTGTGATGTTATGGACCTTACCCCCTAGTATGCGGACATTGTGAATTTTATAAAAACATCTAGGGTCCCCACTAATTTTAGCACTTCACAATCCCAAACACTTAAACATGATTCTAAATGGTACATTTGGGATGACCCATATTTGTGGAGGATATGTAGTGACCAGGTTGTTCGTAGGTGTGTCCCTGACCATGAGTTCACCTCAGTTTTGAGCTTCTGCCACACATTGGCTTGTGGGGACCACTTTGTCTCTCAACGTACTACTCTAAAGGTCCTTGACTCAGGATTATATTGGCCAAAATTGTATAGAGATGCCCATAGGTTTTGTAAATCATGTACTCAATGTCAATTCATAGGGAATATCTCCAAGAGGAATGAAATGCCCCAACAGCCCATGTTATTCTGTGAAATCTTCGATGCATGGGGCATTGAATTCATGGGGCCTTTTCCAAATTCATTTGGATTTGTGTACATCTTACCAGTTGTTGACTATGTTTCTAAATGGGTGGAAGCAAAGGATACTAGGACCGATGACTCTCGAGTGGTTTTTGATTTTTTGAGGTCCTAAATTTTCAGTAGGTTTGGTTTACCAAGATTCATCATTAGTGATCAGGGTTCACATTTTTGCAATCGTAACATGAAAAACTTTCTTCGTAAGTATGGGGTTGTTCATAAAGTCTCTACTTCATATCATCCCCAAACTAATGGACTAGCGGAAATTTCAAATCGGTAAGTTAATCGAATCTTGGATAAAACGGTACAACCCAATAGGAAAGATTGGAGTTTGCGCTTGGATGATGCACTTTGGGCATACCGTACTGCTTTTAAAACCCCAATCAGAATGTCACCATATAGGATTTTGTTTGGAAAGTCTTGTCACCTCCCGTTGGAGGTATAACACCATGCATATTGGGCTGTTAAACAATGTAATATGAACCTTTTAGATGCAGGTGGGCAAAGAAAGATGCTGATTCAAGAGTTGAAAGAAATTCGATGTGATGCATATGAAAACTCCTGGATCTATAAAGAGAAGACAAAGGCTATTCATGATAGCATGATTCACCAGTGGAAGTTCCATATTGGTGAGAAGGTCCTCATGTACAATTTCAGGCTTAAGCTCCACCTAGGTAAGCTTCGTTCCTGATGGCTCGGTCCTTATACCGTTACTAATGTTTACCCATTTGGTGCAATACAGGTTTTGCATGAGCAAAGTGGAGAAAGTCTTACCGTCAATGGGCAGCGACTTAAACACTTCTATGAGGATTTTCCAAAGAATCTGGTGGAGGAAATCCACCTTCTCGACGCATCATACCAATAAAACACACCAGGTTTTATCCTTCCTTATCACATTCTCAATTATTTTAGTGAGTACACTGCACATTCTAGGTGTGGGGGGTGGATACATTCCTGGGTTAGTTAGGAATTTTCATCGTTTTCTCTTTTCTTATCTTTTTAGCCTTTTTTATGGTATTTTCATTTTTCCCTATCAACAATTTCGAAGTTCGATGATTTGGTGACCATAAAGGGGGGAAAGTAAAAATACCATAATGAAGGATAAAAAGAATATTTGTATGAATTTACCATCAGGGAGTGATTTTCTTTTCTTTTTTTTAGTGAATTGGTTTTCTGTCAATGATATAAATGGTCGTATCTATGTGAAACCTTTGAGATGATTGATGCCCCTTGTGTGAGTAGTTTTTGGGAAAACTATGTCACTAATATCTCCACAAATTTTTGAACCAAACCACAAAGTGTGAATATTTCTTACTTAATATAAGGTAAATATATGTTGGGTTAATATTTTTCAGCTTTAAATGATATTTCCATACGTTCGTTCCTTATCCGATCTGTTTCATTACTGTACCAGATTGACCTATGCATGTGTACCTAATGTCCGACTATTGTACGCCCTCAAAAAAATTGTTGTGTCTTGGGCAGGTCAAAAACCACCCCTCCTCAACCTTTGATCTTGTTATAACTATTTCAATTAGTGTCGTGAGGAGATCAAACAAGGGTTGAGAGAAGAGTGTGAGATTTGTTCTAAATGCAACTTCAAAAAAATGAGGGGAGTGATGAAATGTGCAACATATGGGGATATCTCGGTCAGTATCTTATGGTTTGACTTCTGATAATGCTTAATTGAGTGATTCTTGAAATATGATTGCAAAGGATATAGGGTAGGTTCGGTGGACAAAATCATTTAAGCTGAAAAATGTTAAAATAACCTATATTTATTGGATAATAAGTAGAAAGAATAGCATGAAATGGTTTTCACACCCACACATGGAGAGTTAGTTTCATGGTTGACTTTTGAATTCCTTTCTCAATTTGGTATCATGAATCTTTTTGAATTTCACTATGATAAGATTTATGAGACATCTTTTTTTATTTTCAATAGGAAGAACTCCTTGGTATGGTTTGTGCATTGATCATATTACTTTAATTAAAATTTCCTCAAATGTTAAATCTTCATGATTTTGGGAATATATGTATGCATCATCTGATTAGGATATTATACATTTCCTAGGAGTGCAAATGTTTAGGTGTGGGGGTGTGATCGTACCATGATTCACTGTTTTATTTCACCCTTATACCAATGTATTAAACTGGTATTGTATTGAAAATTACAAGTATAATAAAAAATTTCACTCCATGTTTGATTCAATTATTTTGTGTTTAACACTATTAAAAAGGGAAATGTTACATGTTTTGATAATTATATTGAAGGAGGAGGTGATTTGGAGAACCCATGATGAAGTCCAAGAAAAATGGGCCAATCTGCACATGATCCAAGAACACCAGTGGATTAAACTGCATATTTCTACTGAACCGTGCATTAAAATGGGATAAAATTTTGTGGTCCAGTCCAAAATTGGATGGGCTACATTTAATATGAATTAACCGAAGCCCCATTCGGCCTCTAAGATGCCCATACTAACTTATTTTTCCAAGGAATCAAAGTTGGACCAAGTCAAATGCGGTGTTCTGTATTTTAACAATATCTAGATCTGTAGTTGTCCAAATGGTTCCAAACTTTCATTGGAGACATCCAAGAGGTGGGGCTACAACTTTTCTATTTTATCCAATACGAGATAAGGCTTTCTGAAGTCTGAAACGCATGGTACAAGTGGATTGAAGAAATCTGTGTGCCTAAAACCACCTTCCAATTTTCTTATAAAATGGCACCTTGGGCTCCCCATTTGCAAGTTCGGCTAGGAGGCAAGGTGCTTCCATTTTGGAGTTCCCAAGGATTATTTTCAACATCACTAGCAGTTCTGGAGGCTATGGGAAGTTCTACTTCAACATCTTCTTCCTCTTCCCCTCCCATGGGTTTCTAAACCCCTTGTGATCACCCGGGGAGGAATGTGATGTAATCCCGAGCTTCAAACTTGTATTATTTTGAATGATCTTTTTAATTATAGGTTTTATGTTGTTTTTCCTCATCCTATATTTTTATTTTATTGAGTTATGTACTGGTATTTCATTCTCAACTCATATTATCATGTTTGGGGGTACCCTTTCATGTGATGTTTCACACACAGTTCATCCCTTTTTCTTCCCACATTCAATTGCGGTGTTTGTGTGGTTAATATTGGTCAATTGAACTCACATAAGCACTGTAAAGATCATGAAAATTTATGTCATGGTATCACAAATAAGTAACATACAAACCTGGACAGCTTATCGAGTTCTTCATGTGTTGCCTTGGTTAGTTTCGGTTATGATGTCGAACACAAATCACTCAATCATCGACGGTGTCCGGTGAATCATTGTGTGTTTTCAACTGAACCCTAGGAGGTATCCTAGCATAAACTCAGTAACAATATGTTAATATGTGTTATAAACTAGGTATTAAAAGATCGTAACCCCATCCCTTGAAGTGATGAAGGATGAGCATCACGAGACTTCCCCGGGTTGATCACATTTAATCAATCTTGTTTACTTCTACTTTGTTCTATCGCTTTCATTTTCTATTGTCAAATTTTATCATCAAACCCAAGTACTATAAAACCCTATTTACCTTTCTAATTTCATAATCAAAACCCTATTTTTTCAAATTAATGATCTAAGGCTCCTTCGAGAGACGACCTAGGGTTGCTGCTGTACTGCAGAAATTCTAGTCAAAATTAAACAACTAATTTGACGCGCTCAACAACGCGATCAGCGTGTTATAATAAAAATAATTTATATAATAAATAATTATTTATTTATAAGTTTATTTATTTATTTTCACATAATATATATTAATATATATAATTTAAGATATATATATATTATAAATTAACATGCACACGCACACATATTAGTATATTTATACATGTGTGTGTGTGTGTGTGTGTGTGTGTATAAATTATTATATATGTATATATAACTTGTAATTTGTAATTTGTAATGTTATTATGTATATATTAACATATATAATCGGTTGTGATCAATGATCATTTATTTAGTTATTGTTAATTAATTGTAATTATGTTTTGACCTATGTTTGTTTATATGTATGTATATGTATGTATGTATTTATATTTTTATATTTTTATATATAAAAATCAATAGATAATATTATGATATTTAAAAATATTTTAATGTATTTGTATATATATATGTAAATTAATGTGATTATAATTATATATATATATAATTAGTCATGTTTTAAAACGCGGGTAAAAAATATTACTAAAATAACCACATCTTTTAAAAACGTGGCTAAATTTTAAATTTGTCATGTTTAAAAATGTCACTAAAAAATATCGATAAAATAACCACATTTAAAAATGTGGCTAACTATATATCACCAAATTAGTCATGTTTTTAAACATTGCTAAATTAGCCACATTTTTTGAAAAAACGTGGCTAAAAATACGCCGCTAAATTTCAGTTTTTTTACAGTGACTCTTCTCATTGAGATGACCCAATCGACTGTGCCACAAATCTGAATTTCTAAAATTTGATGCTTTGACCATTATGACTCCTTTTGTTCTTTCAGTAAGGTAAAGAGTTTCATCTTTCACTCCTTTAGCAATTACAAGAGAACCTTAAGTAGCCTTCCATACTTCATTAGGAAAGTTCGTTCCAAAGTAAGCAACATCCAACTGACCCATGGAAATGAGATTCTTCTAAAGGCCATGAATATATATAACAACCTTTAACTTGATAAAGCCTTCATTCTTCAGTTGAATGTTCACATCCCCCTTTCTCACAATCTAAAAAGCTTTATCATCTCATATATTCACTCTACTGAAGTTTCATGAAACATAGTTTGTCATGTATCTTCTTTTTCCTGTGGAAGGGTAGGATGTTCTAAATCTATAATACAAGATTCCATTGGAATGGTAACACTGAGAAGCAAAACACTTCCTTCTTCAGTTATGATACTTATGGAGCCTAAACTTTAAAAAATTGTTCTTTCTTTACTCTTATAATCCTAATAATTCTTCTTGAGGTGCCCCATCTTCCCACAATGCCAATATACAGGGCCAGGTTCGATCGATTTCCCTTGACTCCTTCCTTAATATTTGTCAACTGAGCATCTATGATTCCTTCTCTAAGGTGAATATTCTCTTCCATATGAATTCATTGCATTACTGGAAGTTCCATGAACTTCCTTCCTCCAAAGATCTTTATTCAATATTAAATTTTGAATGTCAATGAATACCAAAACAACTCTACTGGAATAATTGCTCATTGTCGCCATCATCGCTTCTCATGAATTTGGCAAAGAGGACAACAACAGGATCGCCCAAACATCATCAACAAATGATACCCTTATTGTCTCAAGCTAATTCTTGATCATGTTGAAACCATTAACATGCTCTTTTGTTGACCTCCCTTTCAATAGTCTAAAACTAAAATGCTTTCGCATCAGAAAGACTTTGTTGGGCATAATTGGATTCTTATACAAATCCTTCAATGCTTCCATAAGATTTGTAATTATCTTCTTCTCCTATATGTTAGAGACAATATTCCTTGCCAATGTCATCTCTATCATGCTAAGAGCTTTCCTATCCATCGGCTCTCATTCAGCATTCTTCATCTTCTCAGGATTAGTTCTGGTTAAAAAAACTTAAAGACGCTTTTGGATCAGAAAATTCTTCATTTGTATTCATTAGAATCTAAAGTCATTTCCATCAAACATATCTACCCTCGCCTTTTTTTCTTCCGATGACATGACATTGACATGATAACTCCTACTAAAATCAAATTGTCAGGGTATGTTAAAGAATATGCCTCTATATGTTGTGTGTCACCCCTTGCTATGAAAAAACCAAGTTCTGATTCCACTTGTTGAGAAACCAAATGGACTTCAAATACAGAAAGGTTATCCACAAGTAGATCACAATGCGAAAACTAGTCACTGGTATGGCTTCTCTAAAAGTTCAGTGTGCCGGAACTTGGAACTATTACTACACCCAACTCATCGCACAGAATCCAGCACATGCAAACACATGCATACAAACAAAGGAAAAAACACTGGTTTTACATGGTTTAGATTTTCATCCTACGTCTATGAGAGAACACTGAAATGTTTATTTCATTGAAATTACAAAGTTTACAACTGGTGAATTGTCAGTCACATTGATCAAGGAGTACAAGTGTGACTTAATGATTCGATACACTTCAGAAAAATGGTCCCACTCTCTTTATATAGAGGGTCCCACCCAGTTAATTGGTTGCATCGACTTCCTACATTTGTGGTTGACCACCTGTTGCATTGTGCAACTGCCGATCTCCTGTAACATTCCTTGGCTTGACCTCCAGTCACCGATAATTGAGCAATGCTCATACGCCTCACCCTTTTCCTGCTAGTTCCAGTTGAAAGATGATTCAAACATAGACATTGATCATCTACCCCGTGACTCCACTATCTGAACTTTTGGTAACTCGACTGTCCGAAATTTTGGTTGTCTGACTCCCTATCGAGCAACCTGCCAAAGTTCGGTTCTAATGCCCCGAGTCATGAACTAACTGTAAACAAATACTGGAGCCTTGAAAATACTTCACAACCTTAATAGTTGTTATGTTTGGGCTATAACATGTGATTGTGAGGTAGTTATGTAACAGGTTTCATATTCCTTTATAGTAGTGGGGGGTATCAGTGAAAATTGAGGTACTGAAACTCAGACTTGAATAATGACATCGAAACATGGACCCATTTATTATCTGTTTAACTTTAAAAAAACATTTCCTAAACCCGATTGACACACACAATACCCACTTATTATTCGAGCTCGGTTGATTTGGATCCTGCTCGCCTATAAAAAAACAATGTTGCAAGCAAATGGGATTTGGAAGACAATCCAAGTAACATGACCTTGTCATAAAAGAAAATGGTGATGGGTGGATTATGTTTAGAAAACCCACACTATTTAAATCGATCCACTCGTGTGGTAGTTTTGAGAATGGTGCATGCCTCTGCATGTTACAATTACTGCCCACACACCCACATGTGCGTGCATGATCCAACATACGGTCGTGCGCGTGTGCACACATGGACGCACACATGCATTGTGATAAAAAACATTAATAATAAATCATGTAAATGGTTCTAGTGTAGGTTGACTTGCATTGATATCTGAATCATTTCCAAATCTTAAGTGGATAAAATCAGTTTTGATATATACTAGTACTTGCCCGTGCTATTACACGGCGTATTCAATTACTGGTTTTTCTTTTAATAAGATATTAGTATTTATAATAGTTGATAAGAAACAATAATGTTGAATAATTTTTAATTAAAAAGTAATGGTGTATGATAACGGAATAGGAGTGAATAGAATATGGAGACAAAATTTAAATTGATGACAATGATAAAAGATATCTTAAAAGTATATGAATTTCTAAATTTTGAGAATAGAAATTTAAATTCATTTTCAAATCCAATCACAATAATAGTAACGTGTACACTCAAATAAAAAGTGGAAGATAAAAAAGAAAATGGAGGGAGGGAGCAACTAAACCTATTAGATGTGAATAAAGTGTAGATTTTTGCATCTATAGACTAACGCACATGTTTCAAACCTTCCTCTTCAGTAACTATCAATAGACACACATAGCTTAGAATGTATAGTTTATATTGCATCAGTCTCTTTACAAAAAGTTGGACCAAATATAGTCTTTGACATGAACTGCTTTGCATGGGGAGGATGCTGATAATGGAGATAAAAAAAAGAAATCTTCAAAAAAAATTAACACAGGCTTAAATTCTAAAAGTACTGATATCCTCTACGTTGATGTGTAATTAAATCTCGATAATACTCAGAATTAACAAACTCTTCTAACTCCTCTTCGTCCTCTATTTTTCAGGCATACAGAAACTTCAGGAATCAGGATCTTGAATAAAATCAAGAAGAGCACGACCATCGAATCTGATTAGATGTAAGGAAAATGTTACCCAAGTTCAACACACACGAATCACTAAACATTAAACATAAACACACAGAGTATGAAAACCTCAAAATAAAGCAGCACACCTTTCAATCAAAATATTTTTCTTGTCGTTCCAAGGTATCCTATAATGGAATAGAAAAAATAAGAAGAATTGCACTGAAATAGCATCTTTCCTTTTAATAAAAAAATGTGAATAAACCAAGTCATAATGAAGAAGGTGCAGAGTGTGAGTTTATCTTCTCCAAGTCCCCTAAAGAAATTAGTTACTGATCACTAAAACATAATTCTCAACCATAATGACAAGAAATAAAATACATGATGTAATAGATATATATTTTTTCTACAATCAATGTATTGGTGTTCTGAGAAGCGTCGGAAGGCAGAGGAAAAGGGGAAGGATATGTATGAAAGGAGAAAAAAAGAAAGAGTGTGGTTTCTAGATTTGATACCAAAGAAAACTAGAAATGAGGAATTAATTGAAAAAATGATAGCTTTTAAATACCCAGAACACTGGATCCTATTGGATTGACAAACATACCCCATGAAAAAGATAGATACAACTCAAGGATGAATGGCATGATCATAGATAACTTAATATGACTTAAAAGATAAATATAGATACAAAAAAACACAACAAACCACAATAGAGATAAATGATATAGAATTATTGACAGAGTTAATAAGTATATGAAATTACAGAGGAATAAGTATTAACTAGAATCAATAGAAATGCAGATTATGGAGAACTAAGTATTTCACCTGAGATACTAAGAGTAATGATACAAAAATCTTGGCAGAGTTAATAAATATATGAAATTACAGAGGACGAAGTATTTACCTGAATTAGTAGAAATGAAAATTATAGAGAACTGGGTATTCACCTGAGATGTTAAGAATAATATACACTAAAAAGTGAAACACATTATAGATAGGAAAGATAGCAGGTTGGATAAAATATAAAAGTTTAAACATCCAAAATTATTTGAAGTAGATGTTCGATGCTCATGTATTCTTCCAAAGAATATCAACTAAACCTGTAATATGAAAATCATTGAATGAATATGATTATATTTGGATGGTAAATTTATGAATCTTAATATAAAAATACACAATTAAGAGAATATTTCAGTGAGATTTCATGCTACATAAAGATGAACGCTTTGACATACCATTTAAGAGATCCTTCTTTATTTCCATGCAAATACACCAACAAATGACCATTAAGATGAACGCTCTCACGTACCTTTTAAATATGTTACTGTATGACCCTTAAAACCAATGGTTAAAAGCTGGGGCTCTTGCAGATTCTCATATGGGAGACCTGTGAACCCACTAAATCCATTCCAAATCCCCTGTGACATTTATAATTCAACAAATAAGTGTGAAAATGACTCCTGATGACAACTTTGGAACCAATTTCATCTGGAATAGCTGTAGAATTTTCTCAGACTTCATCACAATAGAAGTAAGAATAAATTATACTTGAAAATAAATGAAAATTTGTTATCAATATGGATAAATAAAAAACATAAATTATCATACATTTAAAATAATAAAAATTAATAAAAACAATGAAACATGCAATTTGAAATTTCCAAACAAACATAATATATCTTGTTTTGAAATAAAAGAAACACAACAAAATGTTTACATTACCCAAAAAATGGGTAAAAACTGTAAAAGAAACTGATATTTTTAAGAGAAGATGGTGTGCCATTTCGAGCCAAACCCCTTTAATCATTTTAGGTTTGTAATCATCTGCCAGTAGTGTCTTGTTTCGTTACTATAGTGAACCAACACTTCTGGATGTTGGATGATAGTAAAATCATTCCCTACAGTAGTTAAAATAACAAACGAACAGATCGAGTGGGATCAAGAAAATTAATAATGTTGTTGTGCATGGAACATTTGAATAATGAAGTTACCTTTTCCATAATGTTTATATACCTTGCATCAGATTTCAGCATCAGTTTCTCTACCAAATTCATGTCACCAAAAATTGAATACTTAGGAATCACATGTAGAGAAGTCCACAACTTCCTTGTTAATTTCCTAGTTAGTAATAAAATTCATAAATTGCAATAAACATAATGGGAAAATTAGAAACGTAACTTTTAAATGGGAATTGTCTCACATAAACTTTAAAAAGAATGGTAGAAAACATCAAAAACATTAAAAACAATGTAGAAACAGAAACTTGGATGTTTGTTTCTACTTCCAACATCAGTATGATTCAATATTCAATAGGTGCGTGGGGTGTTGTCCATCTTTTTTCCTACCTAGAAACACAAACTTTTCTCTATAGGAAAAAATGTTTAAAAATAAGAATACGTATTGATGCATACTGAAAATGCAGAATCCATAATATGAATGTAAAAATAATCCCAGTATAGTCCACAAAGTGTGATCCAAAAAAGAACTTTGGTAAGCTTATGTTGGTAGGTGATATAGGTTACAACAGTATGTGTATTTTTTCACTAATTTGTAAAATCAATTCATATGCGTGAGTAGTTTTGCAATAAGTGAATATCTATATACATCCTGTGAAAAGTTATTAATCCAAAGGAACTTTCAAAGTGCTGAAGTTGTTATGTTGAATGTATAGATACGATGTTGTAAACAACTTGTTAAAACAGTATTTATGAGAGTTATAAGGAAAAACTATATATATTTCTAGAATTGATGATTTCCAAAATAGTTGAAGAGAAAGCAGAGGAACTTTTAGACCACTTAAACAGGGACTCGAAACATCAATATAGCTTGATAAAATATAAACAAATATATTATCTACCTAACCAAAAAAATTTAATGATAATTTGATCCATATAAGTAATATTATAATAGAATAACTAAATAAAACTATGAAACACTATAAACAAAAAATTAACGATGCAACCAAAATCAGAGAAACATAAAACACATGTGATTACAATAGACTAACCGTGAAGATGATATACAAATAGTGAATGTAAGTAGATATTAGTGAAATAAGCTGAATAACAGTGAATAAATTATGAGAATATACTTCTTATCAAGTAAGTAATAATGCACGAGTAATCAGGATTCTCTATGAAACCCTCTTGAAACTCATTGAACTATGAACTATTAAGTGTTTCCTACTCTCATTGATTTGGCTAATATCCAGGTATCCTTCCTGGTGACCAGTATAAAATTCACATTGAACCAACAGAATGAAGAAACTATAATCAGGACCAACTAACCTGCAACCTGGTGCATGATCAAAAGCAAGTTGGGGCTCAACCTTCCTATGCGGCTTATATTTAGGAAACATAATCTAAACAGATGGTGAGAAATTAATGTTTTAAAGGAAGAAGAAACATTGAAGACTGGTTTTACGAAATACTATGATTGATCGATGGAGATGTTTTTTGTAGAATTCAATTCAATTAGGAAAACATATATTGAAGCTCTACCATTCTGAAAATAATGTTATGGGACCAGTACATAATAACATGTTAGACATTTCATTTTGTACATTAAGAAGTAGTAAAGAATACCATTCAAGACCTGAAAAAATTACAAATAAAGGGCTACTAATTACAATATAAAGAGAGTCCATACCCTTCATGTTGATATTGAAAACCAATTGGCATGTTTCCAAGGTCAATGAAAGGCATTATGTTATTTTTTTAACCCACGAAATGAAGAAACTATAGTGAAGAGTAATAGACATGCAACAAAGTAATTTTTCCAAAGCCTGCAGGGTCTCAAACTACCCCTGCAACTTCTTTTAAAGCAGTATAATCTTAACAGAAGGTAAATAATCAATGTTAAATAGGAAGAAGAAACATAGAATAATCAAAATTCCAAATATTCTCGGTCCCCTAACTGGAATAGTATGCATTCTAACCAGTTGAGGGAAAGTGAAGATTACCTGAAGTTGAATGCACCCACAAGGAACAAATATCTTTAATGAATCTACAGTATATGGATGAGGGAAGCTGATGAGAGATATTTATTAAACATAATGCCCAAAGATAGATTTTTAAAGAAACAAAAATTTTAATGCATATAGAAAAAAATAAGATATAATGGATTATATAGGTTATAAATTTGTATAGTGCAGATTGTGAAAAAAATCCAAATAAAAAGAAAAAATTACTGAAACTGAAAAGAAAACTGCAGGGATTGGAGAATATAATATACATAGAATTTGAAAAAAGCAGTTGTTATTCTGGATTTGGAGTATTCATATACACAAAGAACAAATTTTGATTCATAATAAAACATGTATTAAAAGAACTTACGAAAATATCATAAGAGAACCTAAATACTGAATATTGTAGAGCAGAGAGAAAATTCGGTCAGGGGGTACGTATAACACGCCTTATGCAGCGTAGTGAAAATTTAGGGTCCGTGAAGGCACATAGAGGTAAAAAAATACACGACCATGAAATGCATTAAATTCCCTTATTGCTGATAGATACTGAAGGAAGTGGATCCCTAATTCCAGATTCCGGAATGCAGATAGTGTAATACTGTATTGACATTTTGTATGAATATACAGAGATGAAATAGTGAAAGGTCGAGATTAATGTAGCGGGGATGAGTGGAAGAGAAAATTACCTTATTCGGGAGATGGATGAGTCTGTGGTTGATCTTGGGTGTCGCAGGATGATAAGTTGTCGTAGCAAGGGGATTGACTTGTTATAGGAATTTGATTAACCCACTGAGCTAGGGTTTCAAGGACAGAGACGACAGTTCGAATGACAGGTGATTCAGGGTTGGGATCAGAGATTTGGGTGGAGTGTATGGGTTCATGTGAGGCAGCGACGATTCTGACAAAATTGCCTATGGCGGTGGAGTGAGGTGAAAACGCGAGCGTCAAATGGAGAACACGAGCGGCAGAGAAACTGTGAACGGAAATCTTAGGGCGAGATTGAACACGATGGAGAGGTATGTTGAAACCGAGAAGAGGAGGAAGACGATCTGTGAGCACGATGGACTGCAAGAAATTCGGGAGGAGGATGACGCCGACATGAAGAGTTTCCGGGAACCCTAGGTCTCAAAGAACTTAATCCCCACCGCGACCAGGAAAATGAAAAACATGGAGATTGTAGTGGAAACCAGGAGAAGGAGGAGGTCGAAGACAGCGGGCTACAGATGGCTGGTAGATCGGGAGAGGTGGGGTGATAGAGGGGGGCGTCCGAGGGTAATCTAGGTGAAGACCCGCGATAATCTCAGCGGGAGCAGAAGAAGGAGGCGGAGAAGAAATGAGATCCTACGGGGTGGAGCGACGTGGAGATAGGGAAGAGCGCCACGTCTGGAAATACTGACGTGGAAGAACAGGATTTGGACACGTGAATGTTTGAAAACCAAGATTAGTATAGATATAGATATATACATGCATGTATGTATATAAAATCATGAAATCCAAATCATATCTACGTCTTAAGTGGATAAAATCAGTTTGATATATATATATGTATGTATAGAAAATCGTGAATGTACGTGTACTCAGTGTACTGAATTCACACCGATCTCTCTTTGAGTTGATTCCATGCCACTTTATTTTGACCTTTTCAACCCCCGTCTTTCTTGCGAGCATTCCTTGACCTGCGACTTCCTAGGGTTTCAACGAGGATCGAGCCATGGATGAATGAACTGGCTCCAGTTGGTGGGCGATTTTTCCTCACTCGACAGTGCCGTGGCTTTCTGAGTGCCCAAAAATGTCCGTTGCTGCCTTATAGCGCCAACTTCACGAAACCGCTTCTATTGCTCGGGATCGTTCATGTGAATCATTGGAAGCGGGAAGTGCGTTATTTTGCGTTTTCTATTGAGACTGAAACGGACGACATGAGTTCTGTGGCCAAAAGTGGAAAGGAGTCGTCGTGTCCGAGCTTTTCGTAATTGCTTTTCTGGAAACTTACATGTGACGCCATCCTTTTGTTATTTTTTTCTTCCTTCCAGTTTGTTGGTGGAGAATTTACTGATTTCATGGGGGCTTCTAGGCATCGATACTGATCTAACCGTTTCTCGTTGTTCATCGCATGCGTACTTTTGATTCTCAGAAAACCTTAGCATCGGTTTGATATACCTTTTGGTTACAATACTTCCGACGGCAGCTGGTAATCTTCGATTTTCTGCGTTTCCAGCAGTAGCAGCATAGCTTCTTCTTTTTCGATGCTAGCGTATGATTAGCAAATTACACCAATGGAGGATATAGGGCTTTTCCAGCAAGGGTGGAAATGGTTTTGTTCTCAAAAGCTTGCCTATTCTGGTGCACGCACTACAGCGGTTTTATCTGGAGGCAGAGTTTCAGTATTTGTGGAGCGGCACTGGCCCTTGGTGTGCAAAGGTTGTGCAAGTCTAGGGAGGTTTCTGTTGTTGTCGTTCAGTCATTGGAAGAACTGCGTTATATGTGGCTTCAAGTCATTTTTTGGGTTAGGATCAGCAGCGCTTCTAGTTATAATGTGGAGTTGCTTTCTTAGTTTGACCTCCCTGTCTTGCCTTATCTATGTGCTGCTAAGCCTGGTAAGCTTCTCATTTTATGTTTCATTTGCAGCTTTTGTATTCTTTTGAATTTTATGATCCATCTCACTAGATCATTAGCTAGATGGAGATTAATCATAAACAGCAGGCAATTTTCAATGCTTTTGCAAATAGTTAAATTGTTTTCTCCCCCTATTTGTATTTAACTAGAACACCTATGTGAGTTATTTATTGAATAACTCAAGGACTGAACTTGAAAATTTAAGTTCATATACAAAATTTGTTAATGTTTTTGACTGTTGACATTGGGCTGCCAGCCTAACTCTACTCGCCTTCAGGACGCACTCCTATATTTTGTTTAAGCGTTACAGTGGAGTTTTGACCGTAGATTTCAGAATGAATTTAAGCGTTTCCGCTTGACGCAGCCACTGATAATCTATTTTTCTTCCTAAGAGCACCCCCAACCGGCAGTATAATGGTGTAAAAATGCAATTTTAGAGTAGATTCTCAGCTCCAACCGGCGCCATATCCAGCCCCATTTTAGAGGGGAGATAAAGTGCAATGCCATATTTGGTGTTGCACTGTTAAGCCATCCACTTTTCTTCTTCTTCACTTTTCTTAATTTTATTTGCACGATGGATGATTATATTTATTTTGGCATATCAAAAAACAGAAATATCTAAAGAATATTCTTTTTAGTGTAAAAAAGGGAGTTTTGGGTTGGAGAAGATTTTACTGTAGATACTATATTTTGGAGTAGGGTTATTCCAAATTAGATTTTTGGGTTGGTGATGCTTAGGGATGCTGCATCGACTCAATGTTAGTATATTACTGGATGGGGGTATTAGCAGGGTTGAATTCTTCGATGTTTGACTTAATCTTGGTCTGTGTTGGCTGGGCCTTGAAATCAAATCCCATATATTGGTAGCTCTATAAAATTTCTTGCAACTACAATAAAGCATCATTTCTTGCTATATTCTTGCATTCTATCCATCCATTTTAAGCTTATTTTCTGAAAAGTAATTAGTTTTCATGCAAACACAGTGAGTCTTGATTAATCTTCATTTCACACGCATTTTGGCTTTCTCACTAATTCAATTGGCTTTGCAGTGACTTGTTATGAGTTTGGATTGCATTATTTAGCTTCTCTTTTTTGTTTTTAAATCATCATTTTACTGGCACTTATTTTTTGGGTACACTTGAGAGGGTTTTTGCCTGTTGCTGATGGTTTCCAAGTAGGAGGCTTGATATTGGTTTCCAACTTAGTTTGATATGTTCTGTGTAGATTAACCGTGCGAAATTTAAATCATTTTTCTGTATTATTATTTGTTTTTCTTGTTTTTTTCATAGTGATTTCATTGCAAGTTGATTGCTGGAGTTCTTATTAGGCAGATGATGAGAGAGATTAATTCTTCTTTCTGAATTAAAAACTGTAGCGTTTTCCTTATTTGAAAGCAGTAGTTCTATTCGCTACTCTATATGTCTCGCTCAATTGGCATTTGCTAGCCAGGCACTTACTGTTCATTCCATCTTCCCAGGTAGCTGCTGGTGTTGCTGTTCAGTACTTGGGTTACACTCCTGGTCTTTTTATCGTAGGCTTGTTTGCAATATTGATTTTATGGATGTATGCTAACTTTTGGATAACAGGGGTATTGTTTATAGTTGGAGGTATGTCACTGTTTCTATCTTTGCATCCTTTAATTGTTTTTAGGATATGCGAACACACTTGTAGAATGTTATATGTTGGACAAGAATCAGTTATGACATATATGCAGAAATTACGAACAAGTTATTTGAAACGCGTATTAGAAAAAATAAATATGGATCATTCTCCCAGTGAGAATTGCTGGATGGAGAAAGGTTGTGTGCATTAATGGATGACCTCTTGAGTGTTAAGCTAAGCAGGTATTATCATAGCAATTCCATCACCTTTGCAGTGCTTCAGATTATCAATGTAGTTCTTTGGATTATCTAAGTGTTAATCATTTTTGCAGTGCTTCGGATTAATGTATTTTCAAAGTAGTTCTTTAGATTATCAAATTGTCAATCACCTTTGTTTGTAAATTTGTAAATTTTTCATTCAATCAACTCAGTCCAATCAACCCTCAATCTTATTTCAACTCCTCAACTTCACCAATGTTTTCTTTAGTCGTGCTTTATGATTCAACGTCTATGAGTTGCAGTGACTTCTAATTTGGCTTCCTTACAGTTTCCAAGAGTCCTATTAGATGCTGTCTTCATAGATGCTCTTCTGGGAGTTGAGGATTTTGAATTTTTTCTGGGTATAAAAATATGCAGATCCTTCTGTTTAATAATTTTTTTTCTTGAGGATGGATTTATAATATTACTCATTTTGATGATCTTCTAACACAATGATGCAACAAAGGGAAACAAAGAATCCTTTCAACGAGGAATTTTTAGGATAGGAAAACCAAAAATCCTTTGTACGAGGAATTCTTAGGACAGGAAAACAAAATTTCTTTCTATGAGGAATTCATAGGATAAAGCAGACTTTACGGCATGGGCTCTCTCAAAGAGAGATCTATTCCAAAAATAATTTCAAAAATATATTGCGGCAACTGTCTTACAACAAATTTAAAGGAAAAAATGAAATAAAATGGAAAGTAATAAATTCCTAATAAAATCTCGTCAATGAAATCCTATTTAATGAAAAAGAATTAAATTAATGACATGATCAATACAATCTTAATAAAAGGAAAATTTATTAATCAATTATTTGAATGGCCTTGACAACTCGTCCTACATCACACGAGCTGGGGTTGGCATTTTCTTTTGGCTAATCCAAATACAGAAAAGCACTAAGATAATATTCAATACTCTGAATTCCGAAGTTTACTTTTTTAAAAAATATCTGAAAATTGTTCTGTGGCGGAGGATTCTTTCTATAAAAGCTCAAAGTTTCCAGGATTTGAATATTTATAACCTCTTGACAAGTGAAAATAATCCTGAGTTTTTCTTGTCCGTTCTTTGAGTTTTTTAGATAAAACTTTTAAGTTTTTTTTGATAATTTATTTAATTTTTTAGATTGTTTTCTTTAGTTTTACTTTGTATTCTCTTTCATTTTTTATTTGTGTTGTTTTTGTGGTTAATGAAAGTTTTGTCTTTTCTTTCCTAGTAAATAGAGGCATATTTCGGTCTGTTACCCATTTACTTGACTTCTTTGCCCTCTGTCTGTTGCGCTTCCCTTCTTTTTTTGTCTTGATTCTACTAAACTTCCATTTTCATTGACTGTAAGCAATTAACTAATTCATTCTTTATTAGTATACTTTTGAAGTTCCATTTGTGATTTTGCATTTTGGTTGCTAAATACTGAAGTGTGTTGCCTTTATACTTTCCTTGCACTTTCTAAGTTCGATCTACACAAACGCAGGCTATTTATTCTCCTTGAATCATGCAAGGTTGGTGGTATTCATGGCTACGCTGTACGCTATATATTGCGTCAAAGTTCAAATGGGGTGGTATGGAGTATTTCTATCAATAAATCTGGCATTCCTCTCTAACGACACGGTGAAGTACTTTCTTCATTGGTGTGACAATATCTGTGAGAGTTCACCGGTTGAAGAACACAAGGAATCAGAATCAGCTACAATGGATGATTTCTCCATGGAGAGTAAATGCTCCATTCCTCCTACCGAGGTGGAGAGGTCTTCCTCTTCTAAATCTTCCAGTAGTAAACCATCCAATGAAACAACTGTTGCTGTCAACACAAAATTGGAGCCCTCTTCCAAAAAGTTGGCCAAAGAAGACAGCAGTTCGGCAGATGAGATGAATCGGATACTAAAAAGCATGGATCATTATGAAGCGTTGGGGTTTTCTCGCCATAAAAGACTCGATGTTAATGTCTTGAGAAAAGAATATCGGAAAAAGGTGTAGTGATTTATTTCTATGAATGCTTTTTTTTTTTATTATCGCGCGTTTTTATCTTTCTTCTTTTTGGTGTAGGCCATGCTTGTACATCCTGATAAAAACATGGGAATTCCACTTTCTAGTGAATCATTCAAGAAGCTTCAATGCGCATTCGAGGTACTCTTGAAAATCATCTCGAAAAACAAAAAACTATTTGTGTGGAGAAACCAAATCAGATTTAAATTCTTTAAATTTTACAGGTTCTTTCCGACTCTGCAAAGAAGAGAGAGTACGATGAGCGTTTGAGAAAGGAAGAATCAAAAAAAGTTTTTCAAATGGCACAAAGCACTTCTCATAGGGGCAATCCGGATTATTGCCCCAAAGAGTCACGGTGCATCCATTGCACAAAGTGTGGAAATTCACATGTATGGGTGTGCACCAACAGGCTGAAGGTGCGGGCAAGATGGTGTCAGGTATGGATTTATCTGTATGAGTGGATCAATTTCAACAAATGGAATGATAATTCTTTAATTTCTCTCATTTTGGCATCAGAGCTGTTGCATGTATCATCAAGCCAAGGATGGAGAAGGCTGGGTTGAATCGACGAAGCGTTCCTTGGTTCTTGACAAGCATAAAGAGGTAAAGTTCATTAGGTTTCAAATTAGGAAATCTCTTCGTGATAATGTTGATCTTGTTTTCTCCTAGGGTGAAATACCTCGTGCGTTTGTTTGCGCTGAGAGCAAGATCTTTGACGCGTCGGAATGGGCGATTTGTCAGGTTCGTTGTTTGAATCTGAAACTGTAAAGCAGAAGTTATGTGGAGTGAGGAGCATGTTGGTTGCAGGGCATGGCGTGCAGGCCGAACACTCATCGGCCGAGTTTCCATGTGAATATGGTGAGTTTGGAGAGATCGACGCAGAGGTCGGCCTCATGCAGGTTTCGATGGGATCTGGATCCTGAAATGATGATGGATGAGGACGAACAGTTTGAGGCGTGGCTGCAGCAGGCTCTTGCTTCTGGAATGTTTTGTGAAACGTCCAGGCATCAGAAGAGGTGGAGCCCCTTCAAGTTGCACCCGAAGAGCGGGATGAAGCAGTGGCGAAGAACGTCCAGGTGAATGCGTTTCCAGGTTTCTCCGGTGAAGCCTTTTTGCAGCGCATGGATCCTCTGTCTATAGCTTCTGTTATTAGGTGGACTGTTGGATGGTTGTAAATTTATCTCTTGTTTTGACCCTTTTAATTAGCCCCTCTTGATATATAAATCTCTGTCTCGGATGGATCTGTTTATATGTTTTCAGTATAACACCACATGCAATTGCAGTGATTATAGAAGAGTGAGGATATATCATCCTTGACCCAATGCTACCTCATAATAGTATCTCTTGATAGCTTTACAGTCTGTCGACTGGTTTAACTTTTTTATATTGGATCTCTCCGGTCTCCAATGCTCCTCCTAACGGGGATATGCCCAGTCCTTTTGCATGTGATGCAATGAGCCATGTTGTATTATACGATTAAGGTACATTGTCTTTTGCACGTGATGCAATGAGCCATGTTGTATTATACGATTAAGGTACATTGTACGGTGATGCAGTGAGCCATGTTGTATTATACGATTAAGGTACATTGTACGGCATTGAATGAGATTTCATACCATTGCCATATTCGATCATATTGTATGATTGATGGATATTGTTAGGCATAGTTACGCCACAGCCTTACCCAATTGTATTGTATAATTGAGTGATATCATGCAATGTTTTGAGTACAATCATAAGGTATGATATACACCTACGTCCAATGATAGTTATGAAAACCAAAATTTAAGTTTGAACATTCAGGTAATCTTCCATGAATATTTGATATATTCATGCAAGGGCTGCTTGAACTGGTCGAGACATTTACTCACGTGTTTTAATAACCCGCATCGTTATGGGTCTTAAATTTTGGAGGAAACTGGAACTTTTCATTTGGTGGATGGCTCGTTCAAAGAATCGGATGATTAACCAAGCTACGACCTTTTTGAACATCCTGAAGAGATGTTATCAGTCTTGGATGGAAGCTCGAAAGGCGACTCGAGCTTTGAGTTCTCAAGAGGAGGCTCAAAGCTGTTGGGGCTGCTGCAGCAGCCATCAGCTAGCCGGTGATGCGGACAGTAGCCCAACTGCCTAACATGACTCATCGACTTGCCAGTGAGTTGGGCATAAGGGTGTAATTTTGGCCCAGCGGCCCGAAAGCCCGACACGCCCGACCCGAAAGCCTGAGCGGCCCGGCCTGACAAAGTCTACGTCGGGCCAGGCCGGGCTCGGGCCATAGGTGCATCGGGTCGGGCCTCGACATATCCAAGTAGGCCCGCAGGGCAGGCTGGGCCGACCCAAAAAAGCTCAGTCCGCAGGCCCGCGTGAAGTCCAGCCTGTCTGTAAAAAAATATAACGGGAAACTGTTGGTAGGGAGATTCGATCCCCCTACCTCAAGCTTCCAAAGCTGCACCTGAACCTAGTCCAAGCGTTGCGCCTATTATGTTATCACCAGACTGTGTATATATATATATATCAACGATATATGTATATATGTATGTATATATATATATATCATTATATATTAACAAAAAATAATATATATAGTAATGTATATATATACATATAATTATTATTATATATAATTATAATGCGTGTGTGTGTATACATGTATAATATATACAACGATATGTAATTATATATAAACAAAGTCATTAATAATATATATCAATTAAGTGTGGCTTTAAAAAATCCATTAATAATATATACATCTATATAAAGGTATTAATATATATGTATAGCAATGATTTAATATTATATATATAAAATAACTTGTTGTATATTAATAAAAAATAACACTCACCTAATGATGTTCATGCACTTCCTTCAACCTTCTTATTTTTTTAAGTATGTTGCAACTTGCATATACTATACATATATAAATTTATTTAGAAAAAAAATTAATCCACCCACTGCGGCGCACCCCCCAACCCCTAATTATTATTTTTATAATTCTCTCATATTATATATATATATATATATATCAATCATTTAACATTATATATATATGTATATAATAACTTATTATATATTAACAAAAAAAACTCACCCAATGATGTTCGCACACACCCCCCAACCTCGTTATTTTTTTAAATATAATGAAACTTGTGTATTATATATATGTATATATAGATATATAAACAAATCTATTAATAATATATATATATATATACATAAACAAAGCCATTAATAACATATATCAATTAAGTGCGGCTTTTAAAAATCCATTAATAATATATATATATATATATATATGTATATGTATGTATGTATGTATGTATATATATTTATGTATGTATGTATGTATGTATGTATGTATGTATGTATGTATGTATGTATGTATGTATGTATATGTATATATATGTATATGTATATATATATATATGTATTGTATATATATATATGTATATAATATATATGTATATATATATATATAAATGATTTAATATAATATTTATATATATAATAACTTATTATATATTGACAAATAAAGTAACACACTCACCTAATGATGTTCGTGCACGTCCCCCAACCTCATTAATTTTTTAAGTATGTTACAACTTGCATATATTACATATAAATCTATTTAGAAAAAAAATTAACCCGCCCATTACGGCGCACCCCCAACCCCTATTTTTTTTTTTACAATTTTCTCATTATATATATATATATATACACACACATCAATCATTTAACATTATAAATAAGTTGGCATCCCCCAACCCGTCATTTTTTTTTACAATTTGCACATAATATATTTAGATTTACAATATATAAATCTATTTAGACAAAAAAAAAACATATTCACCCACTGTAAAATATTAATAAAAAATAAAATAAATGTTTTTACAAAAAACACGCCTTTAAAAATAAATGCAAAAAAACATTTAAAATAATTGTTAAAAAAATATTTAAATAAATGTTGAAAAAATATTTAAATAAAAACGTTTAAAAAAAGTTTTAAAACAAACAATTATTTTGAAAATAATAAAAGCCCACCATGGCCCGACTCGAAAAAGCCCGACCCGACCCAAAAAGTCCGGCCCACCCTGATGGTTTGGGCCGGCCCGAGATCGGGCTCGAGCCACCTCATGGGGTTGTTCGAGCCGGCCCGGCACGACCCGAATAGTGGCCAGCGACCCGATTTTTTGCAGGGCAGGCCCGACCCGGGCTCAAATTACACCCATAGGTAGAACCTCTGCTGCCCAGTAGGTCTCACCAGCCAGTCGATGAGGCACGTTGGGCGACAGTTAAGTGGATGACCTTTTGATCTTTTTAGCCACCGTGGTCCACTCAGGTTTTAACCCCTTTGGTTCGATTTTTTTAGAACAATTTGGATGTGTTTTCCTCTCTTCCTCCCTCAAAGAGCTCTCCTTGATCCAGGGTGGATCTAGACTTAAATCATTGGCGAATCCGGGTAGGATCCTCCGTTCTTCATCAATCTTGGCCTCCTTCTTCCTCATGCGGTAGTGGATTGCTGTGCCGTTCGTCGTGGATGATCCTGTAACGTCCCGAATCCGGGTGCCACTCCACGGGTGCCCCGAACCCGGTTGGTCGCATGACCTCAAGTGCATTTCCCCAAACGCCAGAGGCTGCCGACTAGCAGCGAGGGCCCAGGTCTGATAGTGGGGAAACTATGCCCTCATTTATCAAAGTGTAGCGCAGCGGAATACAAAAACAAACATACAACAACAGCGGAAGAAGTAAAACATACATAACTGAAGTGAGCAACTGCAATAAAAAGAACCAACAGTCATATATATATCAAGATGCAGCATGTCACTATTCTATGAAAACAACAGAACATGTTACACAACAGTACAATACGATACAATGGAAAATACAGGTACAACAAAACAAAACAGAACAGCTGGCAGCATCGCGAGCCTGAGCTCGGTCCCATGCTCCCTTACACCTCAGCAACACTCATGTACCTGTATAGGGACCCTTGCCCTTATCCATACCTGCAGAAATATAATCTGTTTGGGTCGAAGACATGACCCAAACATGGTGTGAGAAATGAATCCCAATAGGCACCCACCAAAGGTCCGTGCCCAGCTGTCAGTGTAAATGTGCAACAACAGTGTGCAGTAGTAAATGCAATAACCCAAGCAGTACTCAAAGTAACTAACTTTACCAGTTATTTCCATTTTTAATATTCATTTAATCATTCAATATCAGGAAATCACTACAGTGTATTTCTAAGTAAACAGTCAGTGTCCTCAGGCACGTAAACCCTTACCCTCAGGTAAAGAGAATCCAAACCCACAGGAATCTGCCCACAGGCATATCGAATAATGCCCACAAGCGTACGAGGTGTCGCCCACAGACACAGAATCTACTGCCCACAGGCACGAAAGAAGTTTCCCTCATGCTGAACAGAGCACTGCCCACAGGCTAATCACAACACTGCCCTCAGGCTAAACAAGTAACCATACCATGCTCAACATATAAACAAGCAATTTATATACAATTCCCCTCAAGGTAATTTAAGACATGCTAAAATTTACGGTATACCCTCGGGTAACCTGGTCAAACGGCTAAACAGAGGAACGCACCCCAGGGGTGGTCTTGGATCCAAGCAGCGATCCCAAACAACAGTTTTACAATTTCATTAAATTACCTATGCAATTCTAGGTATTTAAAACAGCCAAGGCCCCAGCCACACGACACCCCAACATGGGTTCGTTGCACATTGGTACACAAAAACGCACAACAGTTGGAATTTAAACACCAGACCACCTACCTCGATCGCCCCTGATCGGTATACACGAACGATGCTCCTCGAATCGTCCAAGAACAACGAAAATATGAGGTAAAAGAATTCTCGTTCAAATGTAAATAACTTCCCCTCAGGAAAGAATTGGTAAGAATGGCTCAAGGAGAGGGGAGAACTCACCCGTGCGGTTCCAAGGAGATCGACGGTGCAGAAAACGGGTTCCCGGTGTGCAGTTGGGAGGTCCTCCAAGCTCCGGCCATCTCTCCCAAGCCCTCCTCCAGTTCTAAGCTTCCTCTGTGAACAGAGGAGGCTACTGCCCATTTTAAGCAAAAAAAACAGACTACACGGCGTGTACTATTGGGTACACAACGTGTACTTTTCATTTTTTAACTGTTCCTTCGGCGACTACTTTCCACCGCGTCACTGTTCATTTGTCGACATGAGTACACGGTGTGTATTCACGATTACACGGCGTGTACTGTTGCTCAGCTACCACCGCCTTACTGTTTGCCTGCCGACTGACTACACGACGTGTAAATACCCACCACACGACGTGTAGTCGGTTTTACACCCATCATTGTCGACTGACCTACACGCCCTGTGTACTCATTCCACACAGCCAAAATACACGGCGTGTGGAAAAGTACACGACGTGTAGTCAAAAAATTTAGGATTTCCTCCCATTTCCCTTATTTTATCAAAAACACTTAAGGAAAAGAGAAAAGAAGAAACCCGTACCTCAAGAATAAGAACCGGGTTCTTACAAACTTCCCCCTTTAAAGCAATTCATCCCCGAATTTCCCTTCCAAGGGTGGTGAAGATAAAGCTCAGAACAACTCTGGCCACTGAGCACGCACGTCGGTCTCCCGCTCCCAGGTTTCGTCCTGCACTCGGCCATGCTGCCATAACACCCATACGAGAGGAACTGACCGGCCTCAGAGAACCTTCATGTTCCTATCCATGATATGAATCAGATTCTCCTCAAAGGATGCATCTATTTGAAGCTCAACCTCCTCTGGATGAAAGACGCGAGACAAGTCTGAATGATAGCGGCACAACTGAGATACATGGAACACGTCGTGCATGACCCGATACCTCTGTGGTAACTGCAACCGATAGGCAACCCACCCGACTCTCTCTAGAATCTCAAATGGCCCCACATACCTCGGTGAAAGTTTACCCTGTCTCCTGATCCGCCTGTGTCCCAACCTCGGTGAAATACGCAAGAAAACCTGATCCCCGATCACGAACTCTAAGGGTCGTCTACGGCGATCAACATAAGATTTCTGACGAGACTGTGCAGTAGTCATCCGCTTCTGAATCAACTGGACATACTCAGAAGTCTCCTACATGAGACGTGGTCCCAGTAAAGCTGCCTCACCTGCCTCCACCGACCACAAAGGTGATCGACATGGCCTACCATACAAAGCCTCGTAATGTGCCATCTCAATAGTTGCCTGAAAACTGTTATTATAGGCAAACTCGACTAGGGGTATATGCTTCTCCCAGGAGCCCCCAAAGTCTAGGACGCATGCACGCAACATGTCCTCTAGCACCTATATTGTAACACCCCAGGTAAATAAAGAATATGTCATCTTTATATTTATCCATATTTGTGAATCAAATATTAATATTACTTTAAAGGGGATGCTATGCTGGATGGCGTACCCAACACGCAACAACGAGTTTCTTGGGAATCTTACGTTGCACTCTAATAATAAAATAATATTATTTTAAATGGTAGTTAACATGTAGCCGTTGTATTGGAGGGAATAGATATAAATAACTAAAACATGATTATATATGTTTTTAAATGTTTTTACATTTATCCAATAAAAGATAAAGGCTTAAAATACAGAAAGAATTCAATTTTAGGCTTTTATGCCCTAGTTTTCACTAAAGGTTCACTTATCGCCTTTTGATGGCGAACCGTCATTAAATATAGTTTTGATCGATCTTATAAATTCTATTGGACCAAATATAACTCTTCTTTAGAATCAGGACATCAAAATTTACTTTGTGTAAATTTTTGGTACCTTTCTGATAAAGTTCATTTTTTTAATGAATAGTGTAAAATGTTGTATTTTAATTCAAAACCTCTTTTTAATATAATTTATTTATATGATTAGATTATCTTTTGAATTGGTTTTAAAGTGAAATTAGAAAATATTTTTACCATTAAATCCAATAGTGGTCGTTGGAATTAATTTCACTTTGAAATCGGACTTAAACTAGTGTCAATCTTTTGATACTTATTGTTTCATAAAAACACGCTATTTGCTCTGACAGTGGGAATTAATTATTAAATTAATTAATGTGACTTATATGTTTTGAATTTTGTAAAATAGACTTCATTTTTGAATTCGTAATATCAAATATAGCTTAGGGTGAATTTTTGGTAATTTTCTGAAAAACTTCAATTTTTGATGAATAGTGAAACCACTAAGTGGTACTTATAAAGACTGATTTTCCGTTTAAATTAAATTTTGCCATCATTGTGTTTTGAATTTCAAAAATCTGACATACATGGTTCAATGGGATAAAAATAATTTTTTGGTGAATAGTAACTTATTAAGTTCTTAATCGCGATTAGTGGTAATTAGGGTAGTTTAAGGTATAAATAATGCTTTAATAATATAAAATGACCTAGACACATGTCCCAACCTTATTGGTTGTGTCATGGCCGACCAAGAAAAGCCATGGGTCAACTTGGGGACCCCATGAAGACACTTTGGTTGGGAAATGACATAAATAACTTTTTATTTAATGTAAAAGTAAAAATGACACAAACATAATATATTTTATGAAAACAATTTTTATTTGGGGTTATAAAGATCAGATTTTTGATTATAAATAGTCATTGGAAAGCTAAAAAGATTTCCTACATCATAGTAGTTTTTTTTATAATTTTTAGACATTAAATAAATTAAATTATTTATGACATAATAATGATGCAGCGATGACATCATTATTTGACGATTTAAATAAAATGGAAAGATAATGTAAAATCTAAGAACTACACATGTCCAAAACCAATTGGATGAGTGGATTTCGAACCCTTATCACCTTATCCACGAATTCTATCAATGTGGGACCTTTTAAAACCGAAACACATTTTCAAATAAAGTAATATTTCTTTACTTTCCAAAAGTGCCCCTCCTCTCCTCTTATAAAAGGCCCCCACCTCTACCTCATTTCACACACTCCTCAAGCCTTTGGCTCGGCCAAACCCTGCCCATTTACTCTCTCCACATCCCTCTCCTCATCCTAGAGGATTCCCTTTGGGCAGAATCCTTTCAAAGGAAGCCTTTAGGCTCAAATCAAAAGGAGTTACACTTTTAAAGGTAATTCATTCTCTCATGTTCATTTGTTTTATTTTGCTTCTCCAACCCCCTAAACTCTTTTTATTTACTTCTTTTGTAACAACACCAGTATCTTCAATATACTAGGATGTTGTTATAAGATTTATTCGAGCTACACTCTCACACAACTACATCAAATGGTTAAAGAACATACGGTTTCCGTGGATGGTGAAATTGTGCCTCCCGAAACGATGATTGTTCAATACTCATTTAACACCTTCAAAGGTGGACATTATGATGTCACTATTTTTATATATGATATATAATATGTTTATGTTTTACTTATGCTTCTTTATTTTTCATTTGTGTCTTACCTTTATGGCTTCCATTATGGGTATACGCGATATCTTCATTTTAGGAAGTGCGGACTACCGCCCCCTCAAAGTGATGTGATTCGTTAATGCCATACGTGGGACGTATAAAGGATGGATTTAATGTTATTATATATGATGTTATACTGGAATTATTATTTACCTCTATATCACTATTATTTCTTTCCATTAAAGTATGATATAGAAATGAAAGTAGCATTCATGCGTACGTACGGCTTATCGTCTCCATGAACGGTGCATTTCATTTCTTATCCCCAAATGTAATGTACTATTATAAGTACATATATATAATGGATATATATGATGTATTATACATCTAAATTATTAATATAATTCTGGAATTAAAATATACATACCTCTCATATAGTTTTAATTCCATTAATACGATATAGAAATGAAAGTAGCGTTCATGCGTACGTACGACTTACCGTCTCCATGAACGGTGCATTTCATTTCTTTCCTCTAAATGATTATGTGATTTTATAAATACATGTATATGCTGGATATATATGATATATATGATATCCAAATCAGGAATGTCATTTTTGGATATAAAGAACCTTTGACCACACAAACAACATGTAATTGTATGAAGTCCACTTTCGACTTAAGAACCAAATATCGACAAAACAATCATTATTAACTTAATGATTACATAATGTTTATAACATGGAAATAAGTGATATAAAAGGAATAATAAGCTTGAAAAAGGTTCTTAATCAAGTATAAATTAACTCAAGTTTATTATTCAGGAGATTAAAGAACGATCGAGTCAAGTCGAACCCGAGGTAAGGGATCCTACAACTCTCTTTCTTTTTAAGTACTCTCCTTTATGTCACTTCTTTTAGGCTCCTCTTTGTAATGTTGGGGGATGTTCTTTTATATTCCTATTGCTGTACATTTTATTGTAATGTTATGAGATACCCTATTTGATCTCATCAATCCATATTCGGAAGTTTTATGTGGCGCCGTTAGGCTGCCGAGTTTTAGTAAGGGATTTTTCATCTCACTTTTATTCCCGTGAGATTTATGCTACATTTGCCACAAATTCCATTGAGTGGTGTATGTACTGACCATTATTCTACTCTTTGTGTAATATAATTTCGTTTATGAGTATTTACATCAATGATCTATTGTCCTTCTTTCATGGGGTGTATGTTTTGAAAGATACCCAAGTCGGTAAGGGAACCTTTCACCCTCCTCTTTTTTAAAAGACTTCTTTTGTTGGGTCTTTTAATTTACATATTGTTATGTTGGGATATGTTCTCATATATCCTTATTGATGTAAATTTTATGTCCAAGTGATGAGATACACTTTTTATCTCTCATCAACTCATTTTTTTGTGATGCCGTTAGGCTGTCAAGGGAACTTTTTAACCCAATTTTGATTTCTTTGGGTTCAACATGTAGTCATTGAATATGTCATCCATTGAATATGTGTGAATGAACTTTTATTGTTTTACACTTAATATCCACTTATATTGGGTGTATTTATATTTGTCACACATATTTTTGAGATTGATTTGTCCTTAATTTAAGGATACCTTCTTTATAAGGGATTTCATCACATTTGACATTTCTATTGAGGGTTCATTACTGTTATGCACCAATTCACTCTTATATGGTGTATATACTGTACTTTGGAGTATTATATCATGAATCCATTTATTCTCATGATATTATAAAGTTCTGACTAAATGTTATTCCTCAATTATTGTATTCAAGTGTCTCTAATTTTGGTAAAACCCCTTTAACCAAAATGTCGTTTTAAATGTTTTATTTATTTGTTCTTATTAATATCCATGTTTTCAAAATAGTTTTAAGGATTTATTTATATGGATATTAATGGTTTAAAATTTTAAGCTTCAAGGTGGTATGAGACACTTTGATTCAAAAATATCTTTATTAAATGTTTTAAATGGTTTTGAAAATGGTTTTGATAAAGGATTATATTATGATATATTGTGATGTGGAAATGTTATCATTCATTTATATTGGTTTTATGTTTTATGATTTTATATTGGTACTTGGACATTTTAACGGGTGGTTACGTTATAAACCATATGACGGGTGGTGCCGTGAATACCAGGACGGGTGGTTACGTTATAACCTCCAATGCATTGGGTATGGAAGTCGGCCGTATGACTATTCCATTAAGTATGTATGGAAATTGTCCGTATGGCTATTCCATTAAGTGATATGTGTGGGAGTTGACCGTATGGTTATTCCACTTAAGTATGTTTATGTCCCAAGTTACCTTTATATATGTTATGTGTTCTTTATATGGGTTTTATGGTAATACTTTGGTTACAAAAAGGTAAGTAATGATATTTTATTCAGTGAAGAGTTTTTACTACTTCATGAAGGTGAGAAGTATTACATTGATAAAGTATTCATGGTTTACTTGTTGTTTTTGAAAAACTAACAGTTTTCATTCTTTGTGTATCCCTTACTGAGCTTCTTATGCTCATCCCAAGTTTTTGAAATGTTTTTCACAGGAATTAGCGTGGAATAGGGTCAAGGATTGGATCAAGGGAAAGTCATGCTACCTAAAACATGGAACTATACATGTTTCTTTTTAAGAGTTTTTTATTTTATGGAAATTTAGTAGAAGAGACTACTTTGTAATCTTTTGAGATGTAATAGTTATGTCCTAATTCTCTAAAACTCTAAACCTGAAAAGATCCTCAATGTGAATTATTCATTTAATTCAATTTTAAGTAAGGTTTAAGGCTGGGACCTTATAGTTGGTATCAGAGGTCGGTTTAGATAACTTTAGAGGTTAGGGTATTCTTTAAGCATAAGTGACATTACCATAATGGTTAGGATTTCAGAAAGAGTCCTAGTTTTAGATACAGTGAATGAGTAAGTATATCTTAGTGTTTATCTTCCTCATTAGTACATGATGGTTATGTTGATATACTCACATTGACCTTTTTGGTTTTAGTAAATGGCTGGATCTAGCAGGCACCAAAGTGACAATGGGTTTGAAGGAAACTGTGGTGGTTCTCTGATTAAGGGACTGGATGAGATGGGGGATTCAATGAGGAATCTCATGGTTTTTCTAAACCAACTATCAAGGAGTCATGATCAACCACTTCAACCTTGGTGAGTTCTCTAATGCATCATGTACGAGATGGCCAACTCGATGTGGAAATTCAGGTAATAATTATTAAGGTAACCATTAGGGTTTATATGATCCTTACTTTTTAGGTAATTATGGGTTACTCTATGATATGATGGAAAATGAAAGGAATGAGATAAACTTGAGGTTAAAATATGTTATGATAATTTTTGAAGATTTTATCTCGTTTTTGGGGATGTGTTAAGAATTATATAGTTTTGGAAAAAGGACAACACGCAGACCGTGTGACAACCTGTCGCGTCGGACAAAGCTGCGGGAATCGAACCCTCAACCAAAGTGCAACTGGTATTTATCACCTACCACTGGACTACATGAAGTCCCTGGTTAGTTTGACCGATTCTTTTTAGTTATATGATTTTATGAATTAAGAGTAAGTTGATTTTGGGTTATTTATGAAAATGATTAACCTATCATGGAGGATATGTGATTAGGTTAATTACTTTTCAAAACGAGACTTTAGGAGCAACTGATATTGTTTGGAGATAAATGTTACGATTTATCTTGGAAGACTATGCAACTAAATCCTTCAAATATTTGGGTTTCAATCTTATATTGGTTTACTTTGAAGAATTTTATGGACAAATTGATTATAGAATGGTCCTCGTTGAACTTTGGGTTTTGTTGGACAAATTTTGGAGATTAAAAATAGATTTTCTTTTTAATGGGTTATCCTTTTCTGGATTATCTGACCTTGTACTAACCTTTTTGGTTTTGGTTTTGGTTAAAGCCTAAAGACATGGGATGTATATAGTTATCTTTTGTGGATTAGGTGATTCTCTAGAAGTTGATTATAGTACTCTTAATTTGAACAAGTCTTCCTAAATACTCGCCTTTTGGAGAAAATATGAGTTTGTGTAAGGAATCTAATAAAAGTTGAGAGTCAACATGATAAGTGATTATGTTTCCTTATGAATAAATTCCTCAATAAAAAGTAACTTAAAACAAAAATGTTTTCTATTAACTTTTCCTACTGGGGAATTGAATACCGTTTAACCCATCACAAGTTTGTGATTCTCTCATGGTTAACTTTCTCCTAAACATGTTTTCTATCACTCTCCATCAGAACATGACACTATGTTTTCTCCTCCATGTCCATGTTTTCATACTTGGAATCCTAGTATGGGTTAACTCGGGTGACCTTTGTACTTATCTTTCTTTATTTTAAAGTGATTGTTTTACCGATCCTTGTTCCGATGTGGGACTTTCAAGGATGTTTCCAAGCCCAATTTTAAAATTGCGAGGACGCAATTCCCAAAAGGGGGGAAGGATGTAACACCCCAGGTAAATAAAGAATATGTCATCTTTATATTTATCCATATTTGTGAATCAAATATTAATATTACTTTAAAGGGGATGCTATGCTGGATGGCGTACCCAACATGCAACAACAAGTTTTTTGGGAATCTTACGTTGCACTCTAATAATAAAATAATATTATTTTAAATGGTAGTTAACATGTAGCCGTTGTATTGGAGGGAATGGATATAAATAACTAAAATATGATTATATATGTTTTTAAATGTTTTTACATTTATCCAATAAAAGATAAAGGCTTAAAATACAGAAAGAATTCAATTTTAGGCTTTTATGCCCTAGTTTTCACTAAAGGTTCACTTATCGCCTTTTGATGGCGAACCGTCATTAAATATAGTTTTGATCGATCTTATAAATTCTATTGGACCAAATATAACTCTTATTTAGAATCGGGACATCAAAATTTACTTTGTGTAAATTTTTGGTACCTTTCTGATAAAGTTCATTTTTTTAATGAATAGTGTAAAATGTTGTATTTTAATTCAAAACCTCTTTTTAAATTAATTTATTTATATGATTAGATTATCTTTTGAATTAGTTTTAAAGTGAAATTAGAAAATATTTTTACCATTAAATCCAATAGTGGTCGTTGGAATTAATTTCACTTTGAAATCGGACTTAAACTAGTGTCAATCTTTTGATACTTATTGTTTCATAAAAACACGCTATTTGCTCTGACAGCGGGAATTAATTATTAAATTAATTAATGTGACTTATATGTTTTGAATTTTGTAAAATAGACTTCATTTTTGAATTCGTAATATCAAATATAGCTTAGGGTGAATTTTTGGTAATTTTCTGAAAAACTTCAATTTTTGATGAATAGTGAAACCACTAAGTGGTACTTATAAAGACTGATTTTCCGTTTAAATGAAATTTTGCCATCATTGTGTTTTGAATTTCAAAAATCCGACATACATGGTTGTCATTAAGAAGTAAAATGTGGTTCAATGGGATAAAAATAATTTTTTGGTGAATAGTAACTTATTAAGTTCTTAATCGCGATTAGTGGTAATTAGGGTAGTTTAAGGTATAAATAATACTTTAATAATATAAAATGACCTAGACACATGTCCCAACCTTATTGGTTGTGTCATGGCCGACCAAGACAAGCCATGGGTCAACTTGGGGACCCCATGGAGACACTTTGGTTGGGAAATGACATAAATAACTTTTTATTTAATGTAAAAGTAAAAATGACACAAACATAATATGTTTTACGAAAACAATTTTTATTTGGGGTTATAAAGATCAGATTTTTGATTATATATAGTCATTGGAAAGATAAAAAGATTTCCTACAACATAGTAGTTTTTTTATAATTTTTAGACATTAAATAAATTAAATTATTTATGACATAATAATGATGCAGCGATGACATCATTATTTGACGATTTAAATAAAATGGAAAGATAATGTAAAATATATGAACTACACATGTCCAAAACCAATTGGATGAGTGGATTTCGAACCCTTATCACCTTATCCACGAATTCTATCAATGTGGGACCTTTTAAAACCGAAACACATTTTCAAATAAAGTAATATTTCTTTACTTTCCAAAAGTGCCCCTCCTCTCCTCTTATAAAAGGCCCCCACCTCTACCTCATTTCACACACTCCTCAAGCCTTTGGCTCGGCCAAACCCTGCCCATTTACTCTCTCCACATCCCTCTCCTCATCCTAGAAGATTCCCTTTGGGAAGAATCCTTCCAAAGGAAGCCTTTAGGCTCAAATCAAAAGGAGTTACACTTTTAAAGGTAATTCATTCTCTCATGTTCATTTGTTTTATTTTGCTTCTCCAACCCCCTAAAATCTTTTTATTTACTTATTTTGTAACAACACCAGTATCTTCAATATACTAGGATGTTGTTATAAGATTTATTCGAGCTACAATCTCACACAACTACATCAAATGGTTAAAGAACATACGGTTTCCGTGGATGGCGAAATTGTGCCTCCCGAAACGATGATTGTTCAATACTCATTTAACACCTTCAAAGGTGGCCATTATGATGTCACTATTTTTATATATGATATATAATATGTTTATGTTTTACTTATGCTTCTTTATTTTTCATTTGTGTCTTACCTTTATGGCTTCCATTATGGGTATACGCGATATCTTCATTTTAGGAAGTGCGGACTACCGCCCCCTCAAAGTGATGTGATTCGTTAATGCCATACGTGGGACGTATAAAGGATGGATTTAATGTTATTATATATGATGTTATACTGGAATTATTATTTACCTCTATATCACTATTATTTCTTTCCATTAAAGTATGATATAGAAATGAAAGTAGCGTTCATGCGTACGTACGGCTTATCGTCTCCATGAACAGTGCATTTCATTTCTTATCCCCAAATGTAATGTACTATTATAAGTACATATATATAATGGATATATATGATGTATGATACATATAAATTATTAATATAATTCTGGAATTAAAATATACATACCTCTCATATAGTTTTAATTCCATTAATACGACATAGAAATGAAAGTAGCGTTCATGCGTACGTACGGCTTACCGTCTCCATGAACGGTGCATTTCATTTATTTCCTCTAAATGATTATGTGATTTTATAAATACATGTATATGATGGATATATATGATATATATGATATCCAAATCATGAATGTCATTTTTGGATATAAATAACCTTTGACCACACGAACAACATGTAATTGTATGAAGTCCACTTTCGACTTAAGAACCAAATATCGACAAAACAATCATTATTAACTTAATGATTACATAATGTTTATAACATGGAAATAAGTGATATAAAAGGAATAATAAGCTTTAAAAATGTTCTTAATCAAGTAGAAATTAACTCAAGTTTATTATTCAGGAGATTAAAGAACGATCGAGTCAAGTCGAACCCGAGGTAAGGGATCCTACAACTCTCTTTCTTTTTAAGTACTCTCCTTTATGTCACTTCTTTTAGGCTCCTCTTTGTAATGTTGGGGGATGTTATTTTATATTCCTATTGCTGTAAATTTTATTTTAATGTGATGAGATACCCTATTTGATCTCATCAATCCATATTCGGAAGTTTTATGTGGCGCCGTTAGGCTGCCGAGTTTTCGTAAGGGATTTTTCATCTCACTTTTATTCCCGTGATATTTATGCTACATTTGCCACAAATTCCATTGAGTGGTGTATGTAATGACCATTATTATACTCTTTGTGTAATATACTTTCGTTTATGAGTATTTACATCAATGATCTATTGTCCTTCTTTCATGGGGTGTATGTTTTGAAAGATACCCAAGTCGGTAAGGGAACCTTTCACCCTCCTCTTTTTTAAAAGACTTCTTTTGTTGGGTCTTTTAATTTACATATTGTTATGTTGGGATATGTTCTCATATATCCTTATTGACGTAAATTTTATGTCCAAGTTATGAGATACACTTTTTATCTCTCATCAACTCATTTTGTTGTGATGCCATTAGGCTGTCAAGGGAACTTTGTAACCCAATTTCGATTTCTTTGGGTTCAACATGTAGTCATTGAATATGTCATCCATTGAATATGTGTGAATGACCTTTTATTGTTTTACACTTAATATCCACTTATATTGTGTGTATTTATATTTGTCACACATATTTTTGAGATTGATTTGTCCTTAATTTAAGGATACCTTCTTTATAAGGGATTTCATCACATTTGACATTTCTATTGAGGGTTCATTGCTGTTATGCACCAATTCACTATTATATGGTGTATATACTGTCCTTTGGAGTATTATATCATGAATCCATTTATTCTTATGATATTATAAAGTTCTGACTAAATGTTATTCCTCAATTATTGTATTCAAGTGTCTCTAATTTTGGTAAAACCCCTTTAACCAAAATGTTATTTTAAATGTTTTAATTATTTGTTCTTATTAATATCCATGTTTTCAAAATAGTTTTAAGGATTTATTTATATGGATATTAATGGTTTAAAATTTTAAGCTTCAAGGTGGTATGGGACACTTTGATTCAAAAATATCTTTATTAAATGTTTTAAATGGTTTTGAAAATGGTTTTGATAAAGGATTCTATTATGATATATTGTGATGTGGAAATGTTATCATTGATTTATATTGGTTTTATGTTTTATGATTTTATATTGGTACTTGGACATTTTAACGGGTGGTTATGTTATAAACCATATGACGGGTGGTGCCGTGAATACCAGGACGGGTGGTTACGTTATAACCTCCAATGCATTGGGTATGGAAGTCAGCCGTATGGCTATTCTTTTAAGTATGTATGGAAATTGGCCGTATGGCTATTCCATTAAGTGATATGTGTGGGAGTTGACCGTATGGTTATTCCACTTAAGTACGTTTATGTCCCAAGTTACCTTTATATATGTTATGTGTTCTTTATATGGGTTTTATGGTAATACTTTGGTTACAAAAAGGTAAGTAATGATATTTTATTCAGTGAAGAGTTTTTACTACTTCATGAAGGTGAGAAGTATTACATTGATAAAGTATTCATGGTTTACTTTTTTTTTTGAAAAACTAACAGTTTTCATTCTTTGTGTATCCCTTACTGAGCTTCTTATGCTCATCCCAAGTTTTTGAAATGTTTTTCACAGGACTTAGCGTGGAATAGGGTCAAGGATGGGATCAAGGGAAAGTCATGCTACCTAAAACATGGAACTATACATGTTTCTTTTTAAGAGTTTTTTATTTTATGGAAATTTAGTAGAAGAGACTACTTTGTAATCTTTTGAGATGTAATAGTTATGTCCTAATTCTCTAAAACTCTAAACCTGAAAAGATCCTCAATGTGAATTATTCATTTAATTCAATTTTAAGTAAGGTTTAAGGCTGGGGCCTTATATATATCGTACGCTTTGAATGATCATCGGTCTGAGGGTGGTAAGCTGTGCTCAGAAGCACCTGCGTACCTAGTGCCCTCTGAAAACTCTACCAGAAACGAGACGTAAAACGGACATCCCTATCTAAAACGATAGATTGAGTAACACCATGAAGACGTACAACCTATTGGATATACAGATTTCCAAGATCGTCAACACCGAAGGTCTCCTTGATCGGCAAAAAGTGAGCTACCTTCGTGAGTCTGTCCACAACAACCCACACGACATCATTGCCTCGAGGTGACCTCAGCAACCTAGTCATGAAGTCCATCGCGACATCATCCCATTTCCACTCTGGAATGGGTAACTACTATAACAGTCCAGCTGGCCTCAGATGCTCCGCCTTCACCTGCTGACAGGTGGAAAATCTCGTAACAAAACCAGCTACTTCTCTCTTCATACCCGGCCACCAGTACTGGCGTCTCAAGTCACGATACATCTTGGTAACTCCGGGATGAACTGCCCAAGCTGAAGCATGAAACTCCCACATCAACTCCTCGCGTATATCCCCTGGAACCCACACTCGTCCATGGAAACGCAGTACCTCATCATCGCCTATCGTCCATCCAGGAGGAGGGTCCTCACTTGCCACCGACTCCCGTAGAACTAGGCCTTCTGAATCAGATAGCTGTCTCATCCTCACTCTTTCCAGGAGGGTAGAAGTCACAGATAAAGATGAAAGATAAGTTTTCCCCTGACTGTTGTGCACCTCCAAATGCATCTTAGAGAACAATGCCATAAGCTGCCACTCACCACTGGCCTCATGAACCGCCTGTGTTTGAGTCTTCCTGCTCAGTGCATCAGCAACTGTATTACCCTTACCAGGTGTATAGGCATGCTCAAAATCGAAGGACTGAAGGTATTCGAACCACCTTTGCTACCTCAGATTCAAGTCACACTAAGTAAAGATATACTTGAGACTTTTGTGGTTGGTGAAAACCACAAAATACTCTCCCAAGAGATAATGTCTCCAACAACGTAACGCATGAACAACTGCAGCTAACTCGAGATCATGCGTCGGGTAATTCCTTTCATGTGGCCTCAACTGCCGAGACCCATACGCAACAACTCGATCACCCTACATCAACACAGCTCCCAGCCCAATACCTGATGCATCACAGTAAACTGGATAGCTCTTTCCTTTCTCTGGAAGTATCAGGATTGGTGCTGATGTCAACCTTCCCTTCAACTCCTGGAAGGCTGTATCGCACGCTTCTGACCAAACGAATTTCACACCCTTCTTAGTCAAACCTGTCAATGGCGCTTCTAAGCGGGAGAAGTCCTGTATAAAATGCCTGTAGTAACTAGCCAGCCCCAAGAAACTCCGTATCTCAAACACGTTATTAGGATGTTCCTAGGAAACTACTACTCTCACATTATCTGGGTCTACTGCAACTCCTGTCTCTGATATGATATGACCCAGAAAGTGAATCTCGTCCATAAAAAAATAGCACTTTGAGAGCTTAGCATATAGCCGATGCTCTCTCAATGTACGCAGCATGATCTCAAGATGGGTGGCATGGTCATGTCGAGTGTGAGAGTACACCAAGATATCATCCACGAATACTACCACAAAAGAATCCAGATATGGATGGAACACACGATTCATCAGAGCCATGAAAATTTTTGGTGCGTTCATGAGTCCGAACGGCATAACCAAGTACTCATATAGACCATACCTACTCCTGAAGGCTGTGATAGGTATATCAGATGGTCTAACGCGCAACTGATGATATTCAGATCTCAAGTAAATCTTCAAGAACACTAGTTCACCTCAAAGTTGATCAAAAAGATCATCAATCCTTGGTAAGGGATATCGGTTCTTGAATGTTAACTAGTTCAACTTCCGATAATACACATAGAGTCTGAGGGTACCATCCGCCTTCTTCGAAAAAAGGACCAGAGAACCCCAAGGAGAAGTACTGGGTCGGATAAAACCCTTTGACTGTAACTCCTATAACTGTCTCTTGAGCTCCTATAACTCAGGTGTAGCTATCCTATAAGGAGGAATGGATATCGGTGCCGCTCCTGGCACAAGCTCAATAGAGAAATCCACCTCGCTCTCTGGAGGTAGACCTGAAAATTCGTCCGGGAAGACATCCCTGAAACAATCAAACACTAGAGGGAAGTCCTTCTAACAAGTCCCCTGATCATCCAGATATAAACTCGCAATCTGGGTTGTGACTCCACCTCGCCCACACTGCTTTGGTCTAACTCGACTCGTCTGAACATCCCACTCACCTTTGTATAGAAACTCTCTACCCTCTGGTGACGTGAAACACACCCTGTGACGATAGCAGTCCACAAAGGCTCTAAAGGGAACCAACCAGTCCATCCCAAGAATGACATCATAGCTTGTCATCTCCAAGACATAGAGGTCCCAAAGGAAGTGACACCCACCAAACTCAAGGGGGAACTCCTTGCACTGATGCACACCAGCCGTTCTAGTCCCCAACGGAGTGTCTAACATCATAACATCAGAAGAAGAAGAAACACAGAGCCCAAGTCTCTCAACAACAAGCACAAATACAAATCTATGTGTAACACCCATATCGAAAAGTACTGAAGATAAGACAGAAGCTAATAGAATAGTACCTCTGACAGTAGAAGGTCCGAGATCCTGCTCCTGTTGGGTCTGTTGCACTGCATATGCCTGCCCAGTGCCACGGACCTACGACACAACCTGGCTACCCTGAGTTGTCCCGCCCTGCTGCCTCTGAGATCCTGGTGTTTAGCTACCACAACCACGACCACCATCTCTACCTGCATGCCCTGACGTATTCCAGTTTCTAGACTGGTAAGAAGCTGCTGGTCCTACTCCTGCACGCGAAGTCTGCATAGAACCCCTCTCACTAGCCACTGGTGGAAACGCCCTGCAAAAGCACTGCAGATGCCCCATCCTGCCGCAAGCTCGACATTCCACTGGGTCACGTGGACACTGCGGTCTCTTGTTCCCCTCCTTACTACACTGGTAGCACATGACCTGGCCACCTGAAACATTCTTCTGGATGGTACTTCCACCATGCGAGAAGTCCATCTGTCTCTTCCTCTTACCGGTAGAAATAGTACCAGAAACTAGTGTCGAACCACCCTGGCCCACACCACTAGATTCCTGTAGATTCTTCTCGGTAATCAGTGCATGGTTCACAATAGCATGTACAATAGGAAACCTGAAAACATTCACCAGTGCGCGGATTTCATATCAAAGACCATCCTCAAAGCGTCTAGCCCTCAACGTCTCATCACCCACCAGAACGGGTGAAAAATGCTGAAGCTCGGTGAAATGAGAAGAATAATCCATCACCGACATAGCACCTTGATGCAGATTCATAAACTCTCGAGCTCTATTTGCCCTCAGCGTCTCTAGGAAGAAGAAGTCATAGAAAACTGTCTGAAAATATTCCCACGCCATGTCTCTGTGATGCTCTGACTGGGTGGTAACATCCCACCACCTCTTGGAGGAATCACACAACATATAAGTTGAGAGATTGATCCTCTGCCCTGGAGGCATCTCAAGATGCTCGAAAATAGTCTGCAATGAATCCAGCCAAGACTCCGCAGCCTGTGGTCCGCCATCCCTTGAAAACGTAGGTGGATGTTGTTTCTTGAAGATATGTGGTAGCCAGAGGTGCTCCCTGAAAGGTCTGCATGAACCGCATGAAGCCTTCACAGAACTGCGCATCCGCGCCTATGTCCGGTATAATGGCTGGCGCCGCATCTGGATCTGCTGGAGGATCCACTGGTAGCCCATGGCCTACCATCTCTGGAGTATAATTTTTGCTGATCTCTTGGCGAACAATGTGTGGTCATCTCAGTGGCATGACTCTACAAGGTAAAATGCACACCTTAGATCAAGATTATCAAAGACTGAAAACAAGGAGACAGAGAAGGAAAGTTTCAAAATTTACAAAACTTGACTACACGACGTGTATAAATACTACATGGTGTGTTCTCAAAACCATTCACATGGGCGTGTAACCCATCTTAAACTGGCCGTGTAACACCCCAAGCACATGACGTGCCTTCTAAATACACGGTGTGTACTTGAATCCTCTTTCCCTGCCAGAGTCCTTATACACGGCTAAGCCACACGACTCGCCTTGAACAAGACTACATGGCGTGTATGACATCTACACGGCATGTATAGTTTAATTTCCAACTGCCCGTGTCGTTCATGACACGACCGACTACTCGGCTGACACCACACGACGTGTTACACCCACACACGGCGTGTACACCACCCCGTTTCCCTAGCCACACAGCTAAGTTCACACGGTCTCCCACTAGTAAGGACTACACGACGTGTCCCTCAGGTACACAACGTGTTCAAGAAGAGGTAACACCGACCCGTGTTTATTAGCTATACGGCTGGGTCCCTAGGTCAGACTACACGACGTGTTCCATGGTGGACACAACGTGTATGTCTCAAGGTCTCCTCCGTCCGTGTTGTTAGTTACACGGGCAGACTCTGGGTCAACACTACACGATGTGTACATCCGGTACACGGCGTGTTTTTCCCAAGCCTTTCCCCACCCCGTGTCCCCACCCACACGGTCTATGACACGGGATGAGACTACACGACATGTACTCAAAAAGTCTTCATTTCTTCCCGAACATAAGAACACACGACGTGTGTCCATAGAACTACATGGCATGTATCCTGGGTTTTCTAGACAGTAAGCCTTAGATACTACTCCGAACCCAAAAAATACTGAAAACAACACTTAAGTGCCAAATTCCAATCTGTGAGGGCCCATACTCCCCACAAATCAATGTTTGACATTTTATACATGTTATACTTAAGTAAACAAGTCAATGATACACCAAATTCCAGTCATTGAGGGCCCATACTCCCCAAAAACCAAAGTTTGGCATCCATCCTATCAACAAGATCACACAAAAAAACCCTATCACATAGCAGGTATTTATCAAAGCAGCTATCACAACAGCATGCTTTTCTAGCACAATAACTATCACAACAACATGCAATTTCTAATGCGCCTACATGGCATGGAACTATGCATAACATGTGATTTCTAGCATGTTCCTAAATGATGCATGAGATGGAATACCCTCATCTCATCGGTTTGCAACTAAATAGAGCCCATGGATAACATATACACAACACAATCACAAGTATGTCACTCAACAGTGAAAATCAAATCAACCGTAAAATTGAAAAACCAGTAATAATTACAATAACATTGTAGGTTGGATTTTCCCTGTACACGGGTTAGCTACTCCCAGGCACGACTTATTACCAACTACCATTTCCATCCTATCCCTGACTAAGGATCCAAATAGTAAGTTAAAGAAAAGAACCCCTTTGATACCACTTTGTAACATCCCGGATCCGGGTGCCACTCCACGGGTGCCCCGAACCCGGTTGGTCACATGACCTCAAGCGCATTTTCCTAAATGCCAGAGGCTGCCGACTAGCATCGAGGGCCCAAGTCTGATAGTGGGGAAACTATGCCCTCATTTATCAAAGTGTAGCATAGCGGAATACAAGAACAAACATACAACAACAACGGAAGAAGTAAAACATACATAACTGAAGTGAGAAACTGCAGTAAAAAGAACAAGAAGTCATATATATATATCAAGATGTAGCATGTCACTATTCTATGAAAACAACCAGAACATGTTACACAACAGTACAATACGATACAATGGAAAGTACAGGTACAACAGAACAAAACAGAACAACCGGAAGCATCGCGAGCCTGATCTCAGTCCCATGCTACCCTACACCTCAGCAACACTCATGTACCTGTATAGGGACCCTTTCCCTTATCCATACCTGCAGAAATATAGTCTGGTTGAGCCAAAGACATGAACCAAACAGGGTGTGAGAAATGAATCCCAATAGGGACCCACCAAAGGTCCGTGCCCAACTGTCATTGTAAATGTGCAACAACAGTGTGCAGTAGTAAATGTAATAACCCAAGCAGTACTCAAAATAACTAACTTTACCGGTGATTTCCATTTTTAATATTCATTTAATCATTCAATATCAAGAAATCACCACAATGTATTTCTAAGTAAACAGTCAGTGTCCTCAGGAACGTAAACCCTTACCCTCAGGTAAAGAGAATCCAAACCCACAGGAATCTGCCCACAGGCATATCTAATAATGCCCACAGGCGTACGAGGTGTCCCCCATAGGAACAGAATCTATTGCCCCCAGACACGAAAGAAGTTTCTCTCAGGCTGAACAGAGCACTTCCCACAGGCTAATCATAACACTACCCTCAGGCTAAACAAGTAACCGGGCCATTCCCAACATATAAACAAGCAATTTATATACCATTCCCATCAAGGCAATTTAAGGCATGCTAAAATTTACAGTATACCCTGGGGTAACCTGGCCAAATGGATAAACAGAGGAACGCACCCCAGGGGTGGTCTTGGATCCAAGCATCGATCCCAAACAGTAGTTTTACAATTTCATTAAATTACCTATGCAATTCTAGGTATTTAAAACAACCAAGGACTCATCCACACGACACCCCAACATGGGTTCATTTCACATTGGTACATAAAAATGCACAATAGTTGGAATTTAAACACCAGACCATCTACCTCGATCGCCCCTGATCGGTATACGTGAATGACGCTCCTCGAATTATCCAAGAACGATGTAGATCTGAGGTAAAAGAATTATCGTTCAAACATAAATAACTTCCCCTCGGGAAAGAATTGGTAATAACGGCTCAAGGAGAGGGGAGAACTCACCCGTGTGGTTCCAAGGAGATCGACGGTGCAGAAAACAAGTTCCCGATGTGCGGTCGGGAGGTCCTCCAAGATCCGGTCATCTCTCCCAAGATCTCCTCTGGTTCTAAGCTTCCTTTGTGAACATAGGAGGCTAATTCCCATTTTAAGCGAAAAAATAGACTACATGGCATGTACTATTGGGTACACGACGTGTACTTTTCATTTTTTAACTGTTCCTTCGGCATCTTCTTTCCACCACGACACTGTTCATTTGTCAACATGAGTACACGACATGTATTCATGATTACACGACATGTATTGTTGCTCAGATACCACCTCATTACTGTTTTCCAGCTGACTGACTACACGGTGTGTAAATACCCACCACACGACATGTAGTCGGTTTTTACACCCATCATCATCGACCGGACTACATGCCCTGTGTACTCATTCCACATGGCCAAAATATACAGCTTGTGGAAAAGTACATGACGTGTAGTCACAAAATTTAGGATTTCCTCCCATTTCCCTTATTTTCTCAAAAACACTTAAGGAAAAGAGAAAAAAAGAAACCCGTATCTCAAGAATAAGAACCAGGTTCTTACAGATCCTCTTGGTAAGTTGTTTCCATTGCAATCCCTTTGATGTCTCAATTCTCTTCAGATCCTCTTATCTTTTGTTATCTTGATCGCCAATTGGTTGTTGGCTATATCTCTATTAAAGAATTGGATAAAAATTTCATCTGATCTTGATGGAATTGTCCAAGAACGATGGAGCTTTAGATCAACATGGCGAGAGGATGTCCCGTGATAATGAACACATGGAATTGATAAGAGTTTTGTTTAAGGTATGTCCCTTGATGACCCATTTTATGGTTTTGGTAAATTTGAGTTGAATCGGCCATTGGGCCATGAAATTGATTTGAGGCTTTTGCTCGTCTTAGAATCAGGAGTGCAGTGCGAGTGACCGAACTTCGTTGGATGATTTTGCTGTTAAGGTATGTCGCTTGGTTAGTTTTCTTCAAAAGGTTCCAATTTAATTACATTAAATTGATTTTTTCTTTATTTCTGAGTGATAGGGCCTTTTCCAAAATGAAGTTGGAAGCATGTTACAGACCTTCCATGGATGGTTGGTCATGGTTCCGACTAGGCGGTGATATCCAGTAAGTATTTTGGAAAACATGCCTTTCACCTTTGAATGTGAGTTTCATTATAATCATTTAATTAATTATAAGTTTGTTATAATTAATTAATTTGGAATGCTCGGGTGTGAGAAAAAAACTCATGGAAATTGATGGAGGCCGAATGAACTTGGAAAACTCTGACAAAGCTATTGGGCTTTGCTTGGATGAGAGTTGACTCTGTTTGAGGTAGGTGGTCCTATGTACTCCACCCTGTGGAATTATGGAAGTTTATTGACATGTGGTATGAGGTTCACCACCTTGGGAAAACAACCCTTAATTTCATAATTTTTCATTAATAACAAGTAATGCTTAATTAATTAATGATCCTTAAGTCTCATTTAATTAAAGAAACCATGCCTAATATAAATGGGAAAAGTGCCAAGGGCCACGATGGACCCTTGTGCACTAGCTTGATGCCAGTCGCCGATGGATGAAGCTTGATCACTAAGGCGTGCCTTAGACTACACGGATCCTCCTTGGGTGTGTAGTTATGCTACATGAGACCTAGAGTCCATGAGACCATGTTTGATGCCTTGATCACATGTGTGTGTGTAGCCCTGTGAGACCATGTTTGATGACGATCACATGTGTGTGTGTGTGTAGCCTTGTGAGACCATGTTTTATGAAGATCACATGTGTGTTTTAACACCCCAATCTTACATGGTACACTTCTATTTGAATAATACAGTAGTGTGTGTTGTACGCAACTTCGAGTTCTAACACACACCACAACCAATCAAACTAGCCGTTATGAATAATAATACCCACTTTTTGAAATTTTATAAATTTTATCTTTCAAAATGGACTTCATTTTTGGATTTAGAATATCGAAATTAGCTTAGGGTGAATTTTTGGTATTTTTCTAAAAACATTCAATTTTTGATGAATAGTGTAAAAACACTGAGTTACAGTTTAAAACCGAATTTTTATTTAAATAATTATTTATTTTATTTTAAATTTAATTAAGGTCAAAATAGATACTTAATACCTATATAAGTTAAATTTAATTCATTGGATTTAATTTAGAATAATTTTAGATATATAAAAATTTTATTGAACTTTTCACCGTCTTTTACCCACCTCCTAGGAGAATTTAAAAATTCACATAAAACTTAATTTTACCGCTTCTATGAGTGGAATTTCAAAAATATGAGATAGATGGTTAATATCAAGGAGTAAAATGTGTTTCAATAAGATAAAAATAATTTTTGGTGAATAGTAACTTTTTACTTTTATTTACCACAGTTAAAAGTAAATAGGGTAATTAAGGGTAAAAATGATATTAATATTACCCTAACACATGTCCTAATTCTATTGGACAAGTGTATCTCGACCAAAAAAAACCTTAGGAATAAAATATTATCAATTAGGTCCACTTGGATTAGATTAAGACATTTATTATTATTTAATTCAAAGAAGAGTTAAAAGAGTTAAAATCAAAGTTTAATAACTAAAACATTTTTAATATAGGGTTATACATAAGATAAATTCAATTATAAATATTCATTAGAAATATAAAAATATTTCCTACATAATGGTATTTTATTTATAATTTTTGTACATTAGATAATTTAATTTATTTATGACACAATGATGATGCAGTAATTACCTTATTAGTGAAATATTAAAATAATTGATATTATAAATATCAAAATAAATGTAATGTGAGAATTTTTATGAATTAAACTAATTTTATAGGTTAATATTACATATTAGTATTGGTTATATAAATTTTATTCGAAGTAATAATGCTGTTATGAAATTATCAAAAACAAAATACCCAATAGTGTCAAAATTGACATAAAAGAGTTTAAAAATATATATTATATTATTAATTGATATTCTATTCCTAAAAATCTAAGGTTCATCCAAAGGACTTATATCATTATAGGTGTATCATTAATGGACCACTTGGGGGTCGCTTGGATGTATATAGTAAGTTTATTAACTATATAATATAAAAATGCAAAGAGACATGGTAAATGTCAAACTATTTAACTAAGAGTTAAATATAAATGATAAGGTTAAAATAGTGACCCAAACCTGTCTAAAATCTATTTTTTGAAAGGATTTCGACCCATCCCCATCTTAACCTTTAAATAATCCACTTTGGAGCCATTAAAAACCGAATATGAATTTATTATAAAATAATATTTCTAGCTTTTCCAAAGGTTCCCCTCACCACTCTTATAAAAGGGCACTCACCCTTCTCTCTAATTTACACCTTCAAAGCCTTTTGGCTCGGCCAACCCCTACCCAAATATTCTTTCAACTTCCCTCAATTAGACCTAGAGGCCTTAGTTTGATTAGAAAGCCAACCTAAGGATCCCTTTTGATCAAATCAAAAGGAAGAACCTGATTAAGAGGTAATGTTTTCACCACCCTCTTTCAAGTTCCTTTCTTCTTCAACTTCTTCTTTATTTGTTATTACCATTCTAAAATAATAACTCCATTATCTTATATATACTATGATGTTATTATAAATATGGTACAATCATATTCAGTATTCTATCCATCCTTTGAATGACATGTCACCATACGTGCGTACGTACGACTTACCGTCTCCACGTCATGGTGTAATTGTTATTCAAAACATTATTATTTGTATGGGTATAATAATGATGTGTAATTCATGTAAATAATAAATATAACATGATAATGATTCTGTATATATGATATACCATCCAATTATATTTATTTTAATATCAAAATAATGATATTGTCGCTCGTGCGTACGTACGGACTACCGTCTCCACGAATGCGATGAGATTCATTCCCCATCGTATCCATTCAAGTATAATTCTCATTTGATGATTACAAATAATGTTTAAGGACTTGATATAATTATGGATATGAATAATATACATCCCATCCATAACAAATTTTTCTCACATAACAAATAATATAAAGAAAGACGAATCCGTTAACACCCGAAACGATGATAATACTAAGATATTATTAAAAAATCAATGTTAAAAGATCATATATGATATCATATTAATGTATATGATTCTTGTATAATTTAGTAACAATTATTTCACCATTATACAGGATGTTAACCTACCCTCAACAAAGGAAAAGTACAAGGTAATGGTTTATTTCACAATCTCTTCATTATCCGAGGTTGTTTATACATAATTATCTACTAGGACCTCTTTATCATCCACATCTATGTTTCTTAAAAATGTATTTCACAACATTCTTACTATTTTACAGAATATGGGTTAAAGTCATTTATACCATTGTTTGAATTTTTATAAGATGTTTATAAAGTAATCTTTCCATCGTTTTCCAAACACGGTCCTTTTTAACCTTTTCGACAGAATTAAGGTAAGAATGTCTTTTTTTTAACTTATACGGTGGGTGAGGCTATTTTCTACCATTATAAACTCGTCGAAGATTCCCTTACAAGCTTATAAGAATATTTTCAAAGTAAATGATTTATTTTATAACTATGTGACTCTTAAATGATTTCAAAATAGAAATAGATATTTTCTCTAAAAAGGGTTTTGATTTCATCCATGTCAACATCCTTTGATGGATTTTAAGTTTATTTGGAGTTGATTTATTATGATACAAAACTTCCATATTATATTGAAGGTTTTGTGATATGTTTTACTATGGATGCGATATTTTTACACCATTCATGATTTATGGTTAAAGTATTGAAATTTTGTATGCTAGTTTTAATACGAATGTTTATGATATGTTTAAACCTTTTCATATGAGGAATGTATTGGACTTAGTAAGTGATGGGTGGAGCCTTCTATAGCTCCTTAGTGCATCGGTAGGTCTCATGAGACAACTAGATATGGAATTGGACGAGGCCCTTTCCCAATTTTATTTATGGTTTTGGCCGAGACCTTAATCATTTTTAGACGTCTTGGCCGAGGCCTTGAAAAAATGTTTCAGAATGTCCGGCATTATACATTCCCTCATAATGGAAATAATATTGATGGTTCATGTGGTCATTCAACTAGTAGAATACCCATGATTATGTTTTATTATGGAATTATTTACTCAGCTCATATTATTTCCATAAAATTATTCATGTTTATTATCGGTAAAGGCATGTGGTTTCATTTATTTACCATTCTTAATATTTATGTCATTTTCCGCTTTATTACTTGCCCTTAATGAGTGTTTGTGCTCATCCCTTTCTTATGTTTCATTTTCCCAGGATATGAAGAAGTTATTTATGAGTGACCAACATGCATAATCTAGGAGGCTTGGATGTTTTTAATGAAATATATTTGTGTTGTATTTCTTTTCAAGTTGTAAAGTTAAACTTATGTATGAATATTTTTTCCACCAATAATAAACTGATCGGTCTTTTGAGACTTGATTTCCTTATGCTCATTCCAATGTTATGTAATAATGCACCGAATCTGGGTAATTAGGGTCAGGGTGTTATAGTTGGTATCAGAGGAATTTTATTACAAACCTTGGTAGATTTAGTTAAACTCTGATTAGAGCACATAAACCTAAGATAGACTTTGAGGATTAGTATAGAAGAACTTCCTAGAATTTTGGTTTGTAGAGATTTTGTGAGTTTTCCAAGCAATACATCCATATCTGGATATGAGCAGGTAGAGGCGGCTCTGGCATAGATGTACCTAGGGGTAAAACCCGAAAACACCGCTTTGAGCTAGACTCGAACAGGAACTGGTGCATGACAATGGGCCTTGCTGCACTCTTGGTTACAACACTCCCGGGGGATATGCTTAGGATAATTCTCATTTTATTTACAAAGCATTATGAAGGTTTTAAGAGTATATACTTCCTCAAAGAAAACATTTTTATGATTATGGATTATATCCATAAACTGTTCAATTTATGTTAAGTGTTTTACAAATTTGGATTTTTTTATTGCGATTCATAAACTAATCTAGTGTATGCCATTGTTTAGAAATGGATCCTAGTGGAAGAAATGAAAACTGTATCAATGCACGCACTCCATGTAAGGATTTCCCTCCTTCTTAAGATAATTATAGTGGAACTGGTGATACAACTGGTGCTGATTAGATAATCACCATACTGGGACAACTCACTCAGGTTATGAATAATAACCTTACCCGTATGGAGCACCCTGAACCACAACATGGAGGATCAATGTTAGATCGATTCATGAGGCAAAAACCACCAACATTCAATGGGAGAACAAATCCCTTAGTATCTGAGCAATGGATAAATTCTTTAGAGAAAATATTCCATGCCTTGGGGAGTAGTAAAAGGGAAAAAGTTATCATGGCAGTTTACCGCCTCACTAGAGATGCTGATCAATGGTGGTCATTGATTCAAAACAAAAATGAAGATGATGAAGTATAAAATATGGAATGGAGGGAGTTAAAAGAGCTATTTTTAGAAAAATACTTTCCTCGTGACCATCGAGCAGATATGGAAAGGCAATTTTTGAGTCTGAGACAAAAGGAGGATGAGAATGTCGCAAAGTATGAGGCTAAATTTACAAGGTTATCAAGATATGCTTCAGATTATATACGTAACCCAAGAATTAAGATTGATTGTTTCTTTGATGGGTTAAAACCGTTTCTCCGTCGAGAATTGGTCTCACAATCATTCTCGTCATACGAAGATATTGTCTCGTGTACTATTAAGACAGAAAAAGAATTCTCTAAGTCTTATGACTTTAAATCAAAGAAAGATAAGAAGAGATCTGCTAAACACTATGGGAAAGGAAATAAGGAAACAGAGAAGAAGGGAAGAATTGAATTTCCACCTTGTGATAATTGTGGAAGGAAGCACCCTAGTGCCCGACTAAAAGGAAAAGGAGTATGCTACAAGTGTGGAAATAAAGGCCATCTAGTTGGTGATTGTAAAGGAAAGAAAGACGCTACCAATGTTCAATGCTACAGTTGCAGGTAGATGGGACATTATGCAAATGAATTTCCTAAGCGTTAGAGAAAATTACCTCAGAAAAGGCCTAGGGACCAAGGCCAAGCTTATGCAATCACTACTGCTGAGGTTAAAGCCCTGAAAGACGTGGTGGCAGATAATTTAATGGTTTCCTCAAGTTTATCAAATGATTTATTTGATTCTAGATCATCACATTGTTTCATATCTTCCAAATTTGATAAGAAAATTAGATATTTCCAATTTGATTTAACAAGGGAGTTGTCAGTTAAAACTCTTAAGGGAAGTATCATTGCTAGAAAATTCTATGGATCCGTTCCCATTAGGGCATATAAATGTTTCTTATCTGCTGATCTCATCATCATACCCATGACTAAATTTGATATAATCCTCAGTATGGATTGGATTTTGGACCATGATGCGAAAATATATTGTAAGAATAAGGAGGTTACAATTTTTGATGATGATGATAAAGAACACCTTATCTTTAGAGAAAAATCTTCACCACCTGATTCTTATCTAGATCCACCCCCAGTAGCTCAACTAAATTCAATTATCAGGGAAGAAGAGAATGAAATAACTGTGGGTGAGGAAAGGAATGTTCAAATAGAGGATATACCTATTGTGAGATAATATGTTTATGTGTTTCTGAAAGATTTACCTAGACATCCTCCAGAATGAGATATTGAGTTTTCCATTGATTTAATTCCTGGTTCAAGGCCTATATTGAAGACCCCTTATAGAATGGCCACTGTGAAATTAGTTGAACTAAAGAAACAACTAAAGGAATTGAGTAATAAGGGATTTATTCGCCCTAGTGTTTCTCCATAAGGAGCCCCTGTCCTTTTTGTTAAGAAGAAAGATGGATCTATGAGGTTATGTATCGACTACAAGGAAATCAATTCCATAACAATAAAGAACAAGTATCCCATACCTCACATTGATGATTTATTTGATCAACTGCATAGAGCTCAATACTTTTCAAATATTGACCTTCGATCTGGATACCATCAATTGTGTGTGAAGAAGGAAGATATTCCGAAGACAACATTTCGAACCGGGTACGGGAATTACGAGTTTACAGTAATGCCTTTTGGATTGACTAATGTACCCTCTGTATTCATGGATCTAATGAATAGAGTTTTCAAGGAATATCTCAATGATTTTGTGGTGGTATTTATTAATGATATCTTGGTATACTCCAAAATCTACAAGGATCATGAAAATCACTTGCGCATTATCCTGAAGACTCTTAGAAGACATGAATTATATGGGAAGTTTAGTAAGTGTGAATTCTAGCTTCAGGAGATTTCTTTTCTTGGCCATATTGTCTCTAAGGATAGAATCTCTGTTGATCCTTCTAAGAAAAGAGCAATCCAAGAATGGCCTGCACCGACGAGTATAACTGAGGTACACAGTTTTATTGGTTTAGTAGGTTATTATCGACGTTTCTTCCAGAACTTTGCCTGATTGACTAACCCATTAATGAAGCTCACACGTAAAGGGGTTAAATTTTTTGGGACAAAAGAGTGTGAAGAATGTTTTGAAGAACTGAAGAGAAGATTAGTCAATGAACCTATATTGAATATACCATCGGGGAATAATGGGTTCGTTATTTATAGTGATGCATCAAAGAAAGGACTTGGTTGTGTCCTTATGCAGAATGATAGAGTTATTGCCTATGCATCACGACAGCTGGAAATTCATGAGCAAAACTATCCTACTCATGATCTTGAGTTATCTACTGTAATCTTTTCTTTTAAGATATGGAGACATTATCTCTATGGTGAAAAATGTGAGATTTATACTGATAACAAGAGTTTGAAGTATATTTTCTCACAGAAAGAACTCAACATGAGGTAAAGGAGATGACTTGAACTACTCAAGGATTATGATTATATGATACACTACCACCCGGGGAAGGAAAATAAGGTAGAAGATGCTTTGAGCAGAAAAGATCATGGAGTTTTGAACATGATGAAAATTGAAAGGAATCTTATTTTCATGGATCTAGTGAAGATGGATATGAGAATTACCATGGAAGGTGAAACATTGATACTTTTTCAAATGTTTTCCAAACCATCTTTACTAGAAAAGATAAAGAGTTCTCAGACCAGTGATGAAGAGTTTCAAAAGAAGATTAAAGCTGTGAATGATGGGATATTGAGAGACTTTGTGTATGAAGAAGGAATTTTGAAATTTGGGAAGAGAATTTGTTTTCCCGATATACCTGATCTAAAAAGGGAATTGTTAGATGATGCTCATAGTTCCAATTTCTCTATACACCCTGGGAGCACCAAAATGTATAGATATTTGAAGGAACATTTTTGGTGGGACAATATGAAGAGGGAGATTACTGATTTTGTGTCAAGATGTATGGTTTGTCAATAAGTGAAAGCTGGAAGGCAACAGCCTGGAGGAGTCATGAAACCTCTTCCCATACCGGAGTAGAAATGGGATAATATTAAGATGGACTTTATCATGGGACTACCAAATAATCCTAGAAAGAACGATGCTATATGGGTCATTGTTGATTGTCTTACCAAGTTAGCACATTTTCTTGCTATAAGAGAAGATCTACCACTTGAACGTCTAGCAAGACTATATATTAATGAAGTTGTGAGACTTCATGGAGTACCCCTATCAATTGTTTCTGATTGTGATCCCCATTTTACTTAAAGATTCTAGAAGAGTCTTTAGAAGGCCTTGGATACTGAACTTTGTTTGAGCACTGCCTACCACCCTCAAACAGATGGATAATCAGAACAGACTATTCAAACCTTAGAAGACATGTTGAGATCATGCTCACACGACTTTCAGGGTATGTGGGACAAATATTTACCTATGGTGTAATTTTCCTATAATAATAGCTTCCATTCAAGTATTCAGATGGCACCATATGAAGTGTTATACAGAAAGAGATGTCGCACACCAACATGTTGGGATGACGTTGGTGAGAGAAAACTTGTAGGCCTAGAACTAGTGGAGGAAACGATGGAAAAGGTGAAGGTAATCCAAAACCACATCAAAGCAGATCAAAGTATGCAGAAGAGCTATGTTGATAACCGAAGGAAGGATTTGGAATTTTAGGTAGGAGATCATGTTTTCTTGAAGGCATCTCCATGGAAGGGAGTTATAGGTTTCGGTAAGAAGGGTAAATTGAGTCCCAGGTACATCGGACCTTTCAAAATTCTAGAACGAATTGGGGATGTAGCTTACCATTTGGCAATACCGCCAAGTCTCTCCAAAGTTCACGATGTGTTCCACGTATCACTATTGAGAAAATACATGCTTGACCCAACGCATGTACTCACGAGGAATTAGAACTGGAACCTGATCTGTCTTATTGCGAAGAGCCCTTCAGGATTCTTGATACAAGAGAACAAGTGGTGAGAAACCGGACGACTCGTCTGGTAAAAGTTCTATGGAGAAACCATAAGATATAAGAGGCAACATGGGAACCCAAGGAACTTATGATGAAGAACCACCCGAGTCTTTTTATGAAATAATATTCTAGAAATTTCAAAGACGAAATTATTTGAAGGAGGGGAGAATGTAAAACCCTAATATTCCATGGTACGCTTTTCTTTGAATAATATAGTAGCGTGTGTTGTACGCAACTTCGAGTTCTAACACACACCACAACCAATCAAACTAGCCGTTATGAATAGTAATACCCACTTTTTGAAATTTTATAAATTTTATATTTCAAAATGGACTTCATTTTTGGATTCTAAATATCAAAATTATCTTAGGGTGATTTTTTGGCATTTTTCTGAAAACATTCAATTTTTGATGAATAGTGAAAAAACACTGAGTTATAGTTTAAAACCGATTTTTTATTTAAATAATTATTTATTTTATTTAAATTTAATTAAGGTCAAAATAGATAAATAATACCTATATAAGTTCAATGTAATTCATTGGAGTTAGTTTAGAATAATTTTAGATATATAAAAATTTTATTGAACTTTTCACCGTCTTTTACCCACCTCCTAGGAGAATTTAAAAATTCACATAAAACTTAATTTCACCGCTTTTTTGAGTGGAATTTTAAAAATCCTAGAGACAAGGTTAATATCAAGGAATAAAATTTGGTTCAATAAGATAAAAATAATTTTTGGTGAATAGTAACTTTTTACTTTTATTTACCACAGTTAAAAGTAAATAGGGTAATTAAGGGTAAAAATGATATTAATATTACCCTAACACATGTCCTAATTCTATTGGACAAGTGTATCTCGACCAAAAACAACCTTAGGAATAAAATATTATCAATTAGGTCCACTTGGATTAGATTAAGACATTTATTATTATTTAATTCAAAGAAGAGTTAAAAGAGTTAAAATCAAAGTTTAATAACTAAAACATTTTTAATATAGGGTTATACATAAGATAAATTTGATTATAAATATTAATTAGAAATATAAAAATATTTCCTACATAATTGTATTTTATTTATAATTTTTAGACATTAGATAATTTAATTTATTTATGACACAATGATGATGCAGTAATTACCTTATTAGTGAAATATTAAAATAATTGATATTATAAATATAAAAATAAATGTAATTTGAGACTTTTTATGAATTAAAATAATTTTTTAGGTTAATATGACATATTATGATTGGTTATATAAATTTTATTCGAAGTAATAATGCTGTTATGAAATTATCAAAAATAAAATACCCAATAGTGTCAAAATTGACATAAAAGAGTTTTTAAAACAAATATTATATTATTAATTGACATTATATTCCTAAAAATCTAAGTTTCGGCCAAAGGATTTATATCATGATATGTGTATCATTAATGGACCACTTGGGGGTCTCTTGGATGTATATAGTAAGTTTATTAACTATATAATATAAAAATGCAAAGAGACATGGTTAATGTCAAACTATTTAACTAAGAGTTAAATATAAATGATAAGGTTAATATAGTGACCCAAACCTATCTAAAATATATTGGTTGAAATGATTTAGACCCATCCACACCTTAAACTTTAAATAATCCACTTTGGAGCCATTATCAACTGAATATGAATTTATTATAAAATAATATTTCATGCTTTTCCAAAGGTGCCCCTCACCCCTCTTATAAAAGGGCACTCCCCCTTATCTCTAATTTACACCTTCAAAGAATTTTGGCTCAGCCAAAACCTGCCCAAATATTCTCTCAACTTACCTCAATTCTACTTAGAGGCCTTAGTTTTATCATAAATCCAACCTAAGGATCCTTTTTGATCAAATCAAAATCAATAACCCGATTAAGAGGCAATGTTTTCACCACCCTCTTTCAAGTTCCTTTCTTCTTCAAATTATTCTTTATTTGTTATTCCCATTTTAAAATAATAAATCCAGTATCTTTTATATAGTGTGATGTTATTATAAATATGGTACAACCATATTCAGTATTCTATCCATCCTTTGAATGACATGTCACCATACGTGCGTACGTACAACTTACCATCTCCATATCGTGGTGTAATTGTTATTCAAAACATTATTATTTGGATGGGTATAATAATGATGTGTAATTAATGTAAATAATAAATATAACATGATAATTATTCTGTATATATGATATACCATCCAATTATATATTATTTTAATATCAAAATAATGATATTTTCGCTCGTGCGTACGTACGGACTACCGTCTCCACGAACGCGATGAGATTCATTCCCCATCATATCCATTCAAGTCTAATTATCATTTGATGATTAAAAATAATGTTTAAGGACTTTATATCATTCTGGATATGAATAATATACATCCCATCCATAAAAAATATGGCTCACATAACAAAGAATATAAATAAAGACGAATCTGTTAACACCCGAAATGATGATAATACTAAGATATTATTAACAAATCAATGTTAAAAGATAATATATGATATCATGTTAATGTATATGATTCTTGTATAATTTAGTAACAATTATTTCACCATTATATAGGAGGTTAACCTAACCTCAACCAAGGAAAACTACAAGGTAAGAGTTTATTTCACAATCTCTTCATTATCTGAGGTTGTTTATACATAATTATCTACTAGGACCTTTTTATCATCCACATCCATGTTTCTTAAAAATGTATTTCACAACATTCTTACCATTTTATAGAATATGGGTTAAAGTCATTTATACCATTGTTTGAATTTTTATAAGATGTTTATAAAGGAATCTTTCCATTGTTTTCCAAACAAGGTCCTTTTTAACCTTTTTGACAGAATTAAGGTAAGAATGTCTTTTTTTAACTTATACGGCAGGTGCGGATATTTTCTACCGTTATAAACTCATTGAAGCTTCCCTTAAAAGCTTATAAGAACATTTTCAAAGTAAATGTTTTATTTTATAATTACGTGACTCTTAAATGATTTCAAAATAGAAAGAGATATTTCTCTAAAAAGGGTTTTGATTTCATCTATGTCAACATCCTTTAATGGATTTTAAGTTTATTTGGAGTTGATTTATTATGATACAAAACTTCCATATTATATTGAAGGTTTTGTGATATGTTTTACTGTGGATGTTCTATTTTTACAACATTCATTATTTATGGTTAAAGTATTGACATTTCGTATGCTAGTTTTAATATGAATGTTTATGATATGTTTAAACCTTTTCATATGAGGAATGTATTGGACTTAGTAAGTTACGGGTGGAGCTTGATTAGCTCCTCGATGCATCGGTAGGTATCATGAGGCAACTATATGTGGAATTGTCCGAGGCCCTTTCCCAATTTGATTTATGGTTTTGGCCGAGGCCTTAATCATTTTTAGACGTCTTGGCTGAGGCCTTGACAAAATGTTTTAGAATGTTCGACATTATACATTCCCTCATTATGGAAATAATATTGATGGTTCATGTGATCATTCGACTAGTAGAATACCCATGATTATGTTTTATTATGGCATTATTTACTCAGCTCATATTCTTTCCATAAAAGTATTCATGTTTATTATTGGTAAAGGCATGTGGTTTCATTTATTTACCATGCTTAATATTTATGTCATTTTCCACTGTATTACTTACCCTTACTGAGCATTTGAGCTCACCCCTTTCTTATGTTTCATTTTCCTAGGATATGAAGAAGTTAGTTCTGAGTGACCAGCAAGCGTAATCTAGGAGGCTTGGATGTTTCTAATGAAATATATTTGTGTTGTATTTCTTTTCAAGTTGTAAAGTTAAACTTATGTATGAATATTGTTTCCAATAATACTAAACTGACCAGTCTTTCGAGACATGATTTCCCTATGATCATTCCAATGTTATGTAATAATGCACCGACTCTGGGTAACTGGGGTCGGGGCGTTACATGCGTGTTTATATATGGCTATTGATACTCATGATTGATGTTCTAAGTTGTGCCTTTATGTGTTATGCGTTGTTGTGTATGAACATGTGCCCCATATAAATAAATATAAATATAAATAAATAAATATATATAAATATATAAAAGACAGATATGAAGATTGATTCCATGAGCATGCTTAGATAGCCTAATCGACCATGTTTGACTTGTTAATCACATGTGTTCACTTGTAGTTGTTGTAACTCATGATGATATACTATGTTCTATCTATATGTATGCTCTGCTCTTTTGTGTGACATATCTTTTTTTCCTTGGGAGGTTTGTTCTGGTATTGAAGATAGGTGAACCATTGTGTTATGACTACCCCTTAGAGGAGGAGTGCACACACTTTGCGATGACGACGATGGATCCATACACAGGGTAGGAGCACGATAACCTTGTGGTTCGACCGAAACTTGATTCCTTACAGATACCATGTAATGTTCCAGAACAAGATTCCTTGAGGATACCAAGTACATGATTACTAGTCGAAATTGTGGCCCAACATGAGACATGATGCCTAAGGTATGTTGAGTGACATGTTCACTCGATGACTTATGGACACCGAGTGACATGTTCATCAGTCTTGGGGCTAGCCCTTGATTACTCCTGACATCTGTTATGTCTATGTTACGACATGGAACCAAAGCATGAATGACCATGGGTTTGTGGTGACATGGTAAGCACATGAATTCTTGGTATATGGTTGTTTCTATCTTGCTTGTGCATTGGTGCTTATATGCTATGTTTGTAAAATTATGCACTACTTGTTACTTTCTGCTGAGCTTATCACATGCATGTACACTTCATTTTACCGGTTGGGTACTAGACTGCATTGGTGGTGTCCTACTGAATTGTATTCACATCCCGATCAGGCGACCATGACACTTGGGTGCCCGAGCAACCCTCACTTATTGCAGTTACACGTTGGGATGAGTCCCTGGTTTTATCGTTGAGCGGGATAACATGCGATGAGTCTGGAGACCAGGATGTGGTGAGGCATGGTGTTTCAGAGCCTCTTGTACTTTTTTCCTTCTCTTATTATATATAATATCCGCCCGATTCTCGATTAGTTCCATGTTTAAGGTATAACCGTTTAGGTATTTTGTTTCCGCATTCATCCATACAGTTGGTATGTTATTGGTTTCCGCTTACTCTTATTGTATATTTTTACATGTTTGGTTATTTATTTGTTATCGTTTACTCTAATGGAGGGTACAATCTCCCCATGATTCTACCATATACCCTCACTACTAGTTGGAAGCCTCTGACATATGGGGAGGCATGCCTGAGGTCATGCGACCTTTAGGTTCGGACCTGGTGATTCGGGTCAGGATGTTACAAAATGGTATCAGAGCATATGAGTCTTATTTTTCCTATTTTAGGGAGTTGGTAGATAGGTGACATAGGAATATGTCATAGCTTATGATGAAACTTGGTCTGGTGCATCAAAAACACCTTTCTTGAGGGAAGTCCTGGTTACCAGGGCATGGGATTGATGTTATTTGTTTGTATTTTTATGATCATATGGTTTCACTTCATGTGAAAAACATGGATTTTGTGGTTGTGATTTCATATGGATTTGAATATTGACTATATCAGCAATAGGCGTCACATGTATCATATTCGACACATAGGTTTCTATTGTATGTGATTGTACTGACGATGAAGGACTCAACTACTTTAGTGTCAACAACTTTTAATATGTTTTCACATATGAGTTCTTGGTGACATTCTATTTGACTGAACCCCTATTTGTGTTTAATTATGATATAAAGTCTTGTGAGACTATGGTGTGGTGCACCTGTTTTATGACAATGACGGTGATGATGATGGCAGTAACGATGACAAAGATGATGATGATACAATACTTATATGCATAGATAATGCAATGTTCTTTTTAGGTCATTATCAGGCATTGATTTTCTAGTTTAGAACCATGTGTGAGTATCCCTTATATAGGTCTGATTAATTAAGGTGCCGATGGTAGCCTATATATAGTAATCTATCTAGCCCCCAGTTGAATCTTGTTTAACCAAACCAAGTGTCTATGGCCTCTCAATGTGAATAGTCTAAGGGATAATCCATCTTGAAATATCTAGAGATATATATCTATATGACGTTCCATGGGTTGTGATCCTATTAAAACATTATGTGGGTTTTGAGAAATAACTTATGACCTTAGAAATGTGACTTTTGTTACTAATGAGCCAGTGTCACATGCTACATGAAGGTAACCCTAATGAGGATATTTCTTATGAAGGAATAGTCAAGGTTATTGCCATAAGAGTGGGTTTTCATTGATGGTAATTCTCTGTGCATGTAAGTAACCTTTAAAAGTATTAGAGGTCTTGCAAGTTTCCTTAAAACCTGGGAGTATGGACCACCTCGAGTGCTAGTACTCATGATAGAAGGTTGGGTTTCAGAGCGCTTGGATGCTTTTGCAATTGAGGGAAGGACCAGGGGTTTCCTGACCCATTATCTAGAATACAAATCTCATTGGATGCCGAGCGGAGATCCTAGGTGGCCAGACCAAGGAAAGTTAGTGCATGGTTGGATTCTCAACAACTTTAAATAACACCTATGTGTTGTGTGGTGTGCATCTAATCTGAGTAGTAAGGATTTTCCATTTCTAAATAGAAGCGTTGAGAGTGCTTTGTTTTGGTGGTTCTAGAACCTTATAGTGCAGACAACTGGAAAGTTGAGTGATTCCTAGATTGGAGGTACATGACTCATGGGGAAATCACTCTATTGAGCAGTGAGTGGTGTTATCATGCCTTTCTAAGAATCCTTGACACATGAATGTTCATTCATGTGGACATGTGCGGGGTCAGTTGGACTGGTGGAAGCAAGGTGGTGAGAGAACCGTTAAGAATGTTTAGGTTTTGTTGATGGAATCATAAGAGCTAGTGACAATATGTCACTGACATTTTCAGTTCAAGGTCACCCTTACAATATGCAGTTGACACATTTGGTGTAAATCTTGTAGGTATTAGAATCCTAGAGGTTACTATGATTGGAGATATCTCAATGGTGGGAGATGACATCAATGATGGATTGGGATACCATTGTGCTGTAAACCCAAGTTTTTCGTCTGGGAGATGTCGTGGTTCAGTGTAGAAGCTTACGTGAGGGGACATGAATTGTATGGTTCAGAAGTCATAACCCATGCCTAGTCTATTGGAGGATTTTTTGCATTCAATGACAGATCATTGGATGCAGTGAACTGCATCCTAAGCAATCCAGGTGTGGGTAGTGTGCTTGGTGCTTTGATTAACAATTAGGTATGAACATACGGTCACATCTAGTCATTGAATCCGATGATGGACTAGTTGGGGATCGTGTATACTGATGTAAGCATTGTGAGGCAATAATAATAATACACCTATGGTGGGGACCATCGACCTGTTCACATGTGAAATGACTCTCTTGTAGTAAGGGTCATGGTCTTTGGTAAGACTGACTACTGAACGATCATGGTAACTCCAAAAGACTGATGTGTATTGGACTTGAGAGTTCTAGTTTTGTGATGAAATTTTGATGCTCAATTGATAAGTAACATTGAATGGAGATTAAATGTGGGCTTAGGTATCAAAGAGAAATCAATGTGTATCGAGGGGGAGTCAAATTCTTGGTGCATTGATGCATGACCAAGAGCCTTATGGATGGTACAAGTTGTTGGTGAACCAACTGAGGAATAATCCTTCAAGTTCAGTTCAAACTTCAATGAGGATGAATGATCAATTTAATGATACCTCAAAGGCTTAAGGAATCATGATCAATAGTTATTGGAGTGTCGGTTTTTAGGCCATATACCTTTGCAGGTAGTCAGTTGGAAGTGTATCAACTGGTGTATCCATTTGAATCTGTATGCGGTGGGTTGGAACCACAACATGCTCATCTTCCTGGGTATGATGGAGGTGTTTAAGGTCACAAAATACCTTTTTTTGGAAATGTTAGTGTGATCAAGTTATGTATGGTTAGTAAAGACACTTTGGTTTGGTTCAGAACCATGAAAGAGGTTTGGGTATTGAATTTTAACCCATGTCTTGTGTTGATCGAGTGCAATGGAGTTGAATCACATAAAGCATGTCATTTTAATGTTAGAGTCTTATTCCGTACAATGATTCATATGGTGGAGATCACCATGATGATTCGAAAGGAATCAGTTGAATACACTATGGTGTGTCAAGTTAGATGGATGTGGTGATTGTAGTCTCTATGTTGGATGACAACAATATTTTTTCATGACAACTGGAATTCGTTCTTGGAGTTATGCAGTGAGAACATGATGGGTGTTCTGGAGTGATTACATCCTTGAGGTGATGAGTTGGTGTTTGAAGAGAGAACACAAATAAATATGGAGGATGAAGATTGAAGATGATCAAGATGCATGTTTTGTGTTCTACCACAACTTCTCAATGATGTGAAGCGCTATAGTGGGGAGATTATAATGACCCACATCATTATGGGTCTTAAATTTCAGAGGAAACTTGAAATTCTCATTTGGTGGATGGATCATTTGGATAATTGGGTGATGAACTGAGGTGAGAATTTTTTGAATATCCTGAATAGATGTTATCAACCTTGAATAAAATCTTAGAAGTAAAATTGAGATTTGAGTTCTCAGTGAAGGAGGATAAGAGCTTCTGAGGATGTTTTAGTAGCCACTGACTAGCCAATGGGGCAGGTAGTAGTCCAGGTACCTAGTAGGACTCACTAGCTAGCCGGTGAGCCTACACCAGCTTGTCGATGATATGGGAAAAACCTTTTCTACCTAGCAGGTCATACTAGCTAACCGATGGACCCTGAATGGATAGCTTGTGGGGTGTACTGGGTGATGTTAAGTGGGGGACCTTTTGGTCCTTTTTTCTATTGGGGCTTACTCACGTTTTAACCCCTTGGATTGAATTTTTTATAAAAATTTGAGCATGTTCTTCTCTCTTCATACCTCCAAGATATATCCTTGATCCTTGGTGTATCTAGACATAAATCATTGGAGAACATGGGTAGGATCCTCTGTTTTTCATCAATCTTGGCCTCCTTATTCCTCATGTGGTGGTGAATCACTATGTCATTTATTGTGGATGGTCCTCTTGGTAAGTTGTTTCCCTTGAAATCCCTTTGATGTCTCAATTATATTTTTCTACCATTCTCTTCTATTATCTTTATCACCTATTTATCATTGGCTAGATCTTGATTAAAGGATTTGATGAAAATTCTATCGGATCTTGATGGAATTGTCTGAGAACGATGGATCTTCAGATCTAAATGTCTAGAGGATGTCTCGTTATAATGAACACATGTCTTTGATAGGAATTTTGATTAAGGTATATCCCTTTATGATCTATTTTATGGTTTTGGTCAATTTGAGTTGAATCATCCATTGGACCATGGAATCAATTTGGGGATTTTGCCCATCTTATAATTGGGAGTGTGTCAGGAGTGGATGAACTTCATTGGATGATGTTTTAGTTAAGGTACAACACTTTGTTAATTTTCTTTAGAAGGTTCCAATTTAATTATATTAAATTGGTATTTGTTTCATTTCCATGTGAAAGGTCCTTTTCTCAGAATGAATTCAGAATCATGTTATGAGACTTCCATGGATGGTTGGTAATGGTTCTGGCTAGGCAGTGATATCTGATAAGTCTTTTGGAAAGTTTAACTTTCACCTTTGAAGGAAAGTTTCCTTATAATAATTTAATTAATTATAAGTTCATTATAATTAATTAATTTATAATTCTTGCACATGAGATAAAAACCCATAGTGATCGATGGAGTCCTAATGGACTTAGGTGGCTCGGAAAAAGTCGTTGGGATTTTCTTGGATGAGAGTTGACTCTATTTGAGGTAAGTGGTCCCATGTAATCTACCCTATGTCATTATGCACATTTATTGGCATGTGGTATGAGGCTTACCACCTTGGTTGAATAGACCTTAATTTAATAATGTGTTATGAATAACATTAAATTCTTAATTAATTAACAGTCCTTAATTATTAGTTAATTTAAGAATCTTTGGCTAATATAAATGAAAAAGTTCCAAGGGACATGATGGACCCTTCTACATTGGATTGATGCTATCCACCGATGGAATAGGATTGATCATTAATGTCTTCCTTAGACTACATGGATCTTCCATGGATGTGTAGTTGTGATACATATGACCTAGAGCCCATGAGACCATGTTTGATTCCTTGATCACATGTGTGTGTGTAGCCCCGTGAGACCATGTTTGATGACGATCACATGTGTGTATTTATATATGGTTGTTGATACTCATGATTGATGTGCTAAGCTATGCCTTTATGTGTTATTCCTTTATTTGTATGAACATGTGCCCTATATATATATAAGACAAATATGAAGACTAATTCCATGGGTGTTCTTAAATAGCCTAATAGATCATGTTTGACTTGTTGATCATATGTGTGTACTTTTAGTAGTTGTAACTCATGATAATATGTTATGTTTTATCTATATGTATACTATGCCCTATTATGTGACATATTTTTTCCTTGGTAGATTTTTAATAGTATTGGTGATAGGTGGACCATCATGTTATAACTACCCCTTAGAGGTGGAGTGCAAACACCTTCCGATGATGATGATGGACCTATATATAGGGTAGGAGCATGACAACCTTATGGACCAACCAAAACTCAATTCCTTGTAGATACTGAGTAATGCTCTAGAACTCTATTCCTTATATATACTGAGTAATGTGCCAGAACTCGATGCCTTGAGGATACCGAGTACATGCTCACTAGTTAGTCTTGTGGCCCAACTTGAGACATGATGCCTAGGGGATAATGAATGACATGTTTACTCGATTCCTTGTGGATGCAGAGTGAAATGTTCATCAGTATTGAGACTAGCCCTTGATTACTCTCAACATCCATTATGACTATGTTCTAGTATGAATCTGAAGAAGGTAGGGTCGGAGGTTCATGGAAACTTAGAAAGTGCATGACCATTTGGTATATGGTTGTTGTTGGTTGTTTGTGCATTGGTGATTATATGATATGTTTGTGTAGTTACGTACTTCCTGTAACTTTTTTCTAAGATTATCACATGCATGAACACTACATTTTACCATTTGGGCATTGAAATGCATTGGTGGTGTCCTACTAATTTATACTCACACCCTGCTCGACTAGCCATGAAACTTGGGGTACCCAAGAGGTTCTCACTTGTTATAGGTTCAGGTTGGGCTAAGTCTCAAGTTTGATTATTGAGAAGGATAGCTTGTGATGAGTCTAGATACTGGTTTGGGGAGAGGTTTGGTGTTGTAGAGACTCTTCTATTTTTGTATTTTTCTTATTATATATGAGATCGGCCCGGTGGGAAATTAGTGCCATGTTTCTTGTGCGACTGTTCATGTCTTTTGTTTCTGCATTCATCCATATAGTTGGTATGTTATTGGTTTATTCTTACTCTGATTGTATATTATTACATGTTTTGTTATTTATTTGTTATGGTGTACTTTGATGGAGGGTATAGTCTCTCCATTATTCCACTATAGACCTCACTACTAGTAGGAAGCCTCTTGCATACAGGTAGGTGCACCTAAGGTTATGTGGCATTCCAGCTCATACCTAGTGATTTGGGTTAGGATGTTGCATATCTCATCTGAGAAAGTGCTAGCTTCCCTTCAGAAATTTGGGTATCCTCTTGATATGATCAAGGATACTTTAGTTGGTGTAATCCCTTAGAGATATGTAGCTTATGTTTTCTATTTCAGTTATCCACATCAAACATTCTCCTTTGAATGAGAGGATGGTTGTTTCTGCGGCTTTATATGATTTCTAGGTATGCCGCGCTACTCTATTTTTTTGGATAATTTACACGTTAGAGATAGATCCGCCTATTTTTGGTTATTTTATACTTTCAATGATCATAAAATGATCAAAATAAATCCATTATTGGTATTATATATTATTTCTTCAAGATTTAAATGTGTTTAAACATCTGAATTTTAATGAATATTGAAACTATAAAATGGAGAACAATGTATCATAAAACGCTGTGCATAGATGGTTACCTTTACATAACTTATATGAAGGTAATCAGTCGTTACCTTTACACTAATGGGGTTGTATAAAGGTCATCCTCTAATTAAATATATGTGACTCCCTAAAATTGTTTTGCATAAATGTATATGTATAATACCTTTATGCAGATGCAACATTATTCCAGCTCGTGTAAAGGTAATATGATGTTTACCTTTACATAAGAGGATCATGTAAAGTTAATACATAACCTCCCTTTATGTGAGGGTTATCACATAAGGGAAATCCAAGATTTTTCATTATGTGAAGGGTTCACATAAAGGTAAATTCTTTAGTACCCTTATGAAGTATGCATTATGTAAAGGTCATGAAAATCTACCCTTATATAGATTGTCTACATAAAAAAAGTGGGAGGTAACCCTCAAACAAAATATTGATTCCGTGTTAGGGTAAGCCAAATTGTTTTTTAAAAAATATTTTTAAATTGTTTAATGATTTTAATAATTTATAAAATGTTTATAAATCATGTTAAAATGTATTTTGTAAATAATTAATTTTTAAGGAATTTATAAATTAATTAATTGATTATAAATTATTTATAATTAATTAAATAAATGTTTATGAAATATTCTCCCCAAATATTAAATGTTAATATTAATATACCATTGACCAAAATTATCTAGAATGTCTTATGATCTAGAAATAAAGGGTTTATTTAGAAGTCATAAGGGGTAATTTTTAAAGCATATATAAATTACAAAATTGTCCAAAATACAAGAGTATATATATTTATAATTATTCAATGCTCATAATTAATTGAAATTGAATTATAAAATTCTTATAACTCATGAAATATCATATAAATTCCATATAATACAAAATATAAAAGAGTTTATATTAAAATGAATATAAAATTTTTATATCCCTGATTATGGAATGTCTATAATGTTTAATTTATTTATAAATTTTTTATGATTAAATTTTATTTAGGAATTATTAATAAATTTTTATCACATGTTTAAATATTTGAATTGTTCATTTATTTAAATTTTATTCCTTGAATTATTCATGTTTAGTAAATTTTTTATGAAATGTGAATATTGTGTATACTTTAGTTTAATTTTTAAACAAATTCTAGGAGATAGAGCCTTGCATTACATGCTAGGTACAACTCCATAAAATCTAGTTTTCATATACCTTATCCTCAGTTTTTAATTCGAGTCATGATCTTGAGAATAGTTATTGAATATAGTTTGTGTGTATTAGGTGTTATAGTTATCATGAATTAAATTGTATCTTGAGTAAAGTCTCCCTGAGGAGATGGAATCAGGGTCAGACTACTTACCAACTTTATGGATTATTCCTTGTCTAGAAAGGTGAATGGGTTCGATTATTTATCACTTTGGGATTACTCATGTAGATATTATCAATCCCATATATCTCTAAAACTATACATGACGTTTTTATGTACCTTATGAGTATGATGTATTCAAATATGTATGAATATGTTTAGCCTCTATTTTTGGGTGTGTAACACAAAATTTTGGGTTATCTAAAGAGTTACACATTAATATCATTTGAACACATTAATTTTGTGTATGGAATATGGATTAAAAAAACTAAATTATTAGAAGTATTCATACCAAAAAGGGAATATAACATGATAAGATAATGATTACATAAAATGTAATAGTTATGAATTCAATATGAATATGATGTATATTAAATTGGTGAGACTTTAAATAGATAAACCCCTTAAATACTAAGTATGATATTTCTTCCAAAGCGACACTTTTCAAGACCTTATTCATTTAACCAGGTAGGTTTTTCCATAGAAGTGTTCCCCTTTATTATCTTGTGTAAGTAAAGAAAGTGATCAATGAAACTAGATCATACTTAGGTAGTTTACTCCACAATAGGGTGCTCCTAGATTATTCTTTGTTAACCTATTCTTAGGATTTGTTTTGGGTGAAACTTAGATGGGAAACCCTAAGAGTTATGATACCAAAGGAATAGAGCTGAGTGAATCCATATGATGTATTTGGATAAAGGTTTATCCACTCAACCATCCAAGAGTCATAAGTATTATGATTGAGATGAATTACTACCTAAATAACTAAGAGGTGAGAGTAATTTCAAAGTGAAATCATTGCTTAGTAAACTATGGATCTTGGATCACTAAATGGATGTGATGCACGATGTCATAATTTCTAGTGGGAACACTATCATTAAAATTATATTAATGAAAATATATAACATATGATACTCACCTATTTATTTTTATCTATTTTAGATTATGGAAAACTTAATGATAATATTTTTGAGATCACTTATAAGTATGGAATATAAAATAGTTAAAGATTGGTATCTAGTGTTGAGAAGTGTTCTCATGGAGAAACATTTAGAGTAAAAAAATATGAATGTTATAGAGATAAATTCCACTAACTCTGATACATGGGTTTTGGATACCGTGTGTGTGTCAAACATTTGTGCTGATAAACATAAACTCAAATATAGGAGGGAATTGATGAAGGGTGAAGTAGATCTTCTTATTAGTAATGGAGAAAAATTTATTATATTATAATTAAAAACTTATGATCTAATTCCACCCATTGGATTAGTATTATAATTGAAATACTATTATCATGTTCCCATCATAAACAAAAAATTGATTTCAGTATATTGTTTGGACAATATGGGATTTTCATTCATTATTAAGAACAAGAGTTATTATATATATAAGAATTAAATGTTTTATGGTGTTGATAATATAATGAATTATTTATATATTCTAGATATGGATAATAAAATTTATAACATTTATAATAATAAGGTTAGATTTGATTATAATTTCACCCACCTTTGACATTGTCACCTTGAACATATAAATAAGAAACACATTCAAAGACTCAAAAAAGATGGATTGTTAGACTCATTTGATTATGAATCATTTTCTACTAGGTAATATTGTTTATTAGAAAAAATGAACAAATAATATTTTAGGAGAAAAGGTGAAAGGGAGGAGTATTGTATCTCAAACATAGTGATGTATGTGGACTAATGAGTACTCAAGAAAGTAGCAGTTATAAGTCATTTGTTACCTTTAATAAATAATTTATTTGGTATGGTTATGTGTTTCTATTGAATCAAAAGTATGAAACTTTTGAAAAGTTCAAGGAGTTTTAAATTGAAGTACAAAAATGAACTAGGTAAAAGTATTAATATTCTCTGATCAAATTAGGATGGTTAATACTTGATCCAAGAATTCATAGATCATCTGAGAGCTTGTAGAATTGTTTCACAGCTCACTCCTCTTAAAAACACAATGGAATTTTTTATTTAAGAGAAGGAATTGTGCCTTATTATACATGGTTCAATCAATAATGATTCTATGTGACCTTATTATTTCATTATGGGGTTATGCTCTAGAAGCTGCTATATTTCTACTAAATCATGTTTCATATAAATCAGTCATGAAGAAACCATATGTGATATAGACCAGAAAACATCCCAATATATATTTTATTAATATTTATCACTGTGGAGCATATGTATGGTGTTTAAATTCTGATAAGATTAACTTTATATATGATAAATTCATTTTTTTGGTTTTCTTAAGGAAACTAAGGGATATTATTTCTTTCACCCTATCGAGAACAAAGTGTTTGTGGCCCGATTCACTAAATTCCGTGAGAATGAATTTATCAATTAAGGAGTTAGTGGGAGGAAAGTTGAACTTTTATAACTTTAATACTAAAAAATAGGAAATGTTCCTAAGATGGATGTTGAGATGGTTTCACAAAGAGTTGTGGAAGAATAACCAATTCAAGTTACAAAATAACGTCAAAGGTCTGGTAGGATTCATCAAGAACCTGATAGATATGGGTTTATCATGGCTAATTATGATAAAGTAATTTTCATAGGAAATGATCCTTATTCCTATCAAGAGGCTATAAAGGTTTCTAATTTATAGAAATGGTTAAAATCCATGGAATTTGAGATGGACTTTGGAACTTAGTGAATGCACCTAAAGTGGTAAGACCCATAGGGTGAAAATGGAATTTTAATAAGAAAACTAAAATGGTTGGTAGAGTATATACCTATAAAGCACTCTAGGTTGTAAAGGGTTACAAAAAAATTCATGATGTTGGTTATGAAAAAACCTTTTCGACTATTGCGATGATAAAGTCCATTTAGATTTTTCTTTCCATATTAGCTCATTATGATTATTATATACATTAAATGAATGTAAAAACAAATTTTCTTAATTTGAAATTAGTAAAGAAAATATATATGATACAAAATAAAGGTTTTGAAGTGCCAAATGAGACTACTAAATTATAAAAGTTGAAAATGGGTAGTTGTGGTTTAACTTAGTGGTAAGCACCCCATAATTCTACATCCAAGGTTTGGGGTTCAAATCCCATGGAGAGAAGGTACCATAGCACACTATAGCAGTAAGGGTACTGTAGTAGTGGTAGGTACTATAGCGGTGGAAGTACTATATTAGGTACTATAGCAGCCCAGATACTATAGTAGTACTATTAAAAGAATGGACTTTGGGCCAAAAATTTTGGGATTATGGGCCATATAATGGGATTTATGCCCACTGGGCCTTCGATCCAAATATATAAAATGTAATAAAGAAGCTAGTTGGGTGTTTTATCCCTTCTAAGGGGGGATATGACCTGCATTTTAGGCCGGTGTGTGTGCGGTGTGTGTGTGTTTAAATGTAGTTGTACCCCCAAGCACCTAATATAATATAAAAGTTGAAAATAACCATTTATGGATTGAATAATGATTCTCAATGTTGGAATATCTAGTTTGATAATGTAATCAAAGAGTCTAGTTTCATCAAGAATGTTGATTAATCACATGTATATAAGTGGGTTAGTGGGAATATAGTAATATTTCTAATATTGTATGTAGACAACATACTTTTTATCATAAATGTAATCCAAATACTTCCTTATATGAATGTGTGTCTAGGTAAATGTTTCTCAATGAAAAACATAGGTTAAGAAACATATATATTGGGTATGAAGATATAGAGATATAGATATAAGAGGTTACTTGGAATGAGTCAAAACATGTATATTGGTAAAGTGTTAAAGTATTTTAATAAGATAAATTCAAAAAAGGGGTCATTACTGGTGTTTCATGGCATGAATTTTATAAAGATTTATGATCCTTATAAGGAGTTAGAAATTATTAATAGTATTCCTTATGCATCCACTATAGGATCTATCATGTATGCTATGTTTTGTACTTAAACTGATGTATCTTATGTTTTGATCATAAATAGTAGATACCAATCCAATCCTGATGAGATTAAATATATTTCTATTAAAAATATTCTTATATACTTGAGAAGTTATAATGATATGTTCTTGGTATTTGGAGGAGAGGATGATCTTTGTTTAAATAGTGACACAGATAATAGTTTTCAATACAAAAAATAATAGTTTTCAAGCCTTGTATTCGGGCCACTTGGCCTTGGGCCTTCGAGCTATGTAATGGGTCTCCCTCTACCCAGTCTAAAGAGGTCTTTGATTTAAATAATAAATTGAGGCTTCGGCCCCAACCTTAAAAAAAAAAAATTTTAACTTTAAAAAAAAAGATGATCTAAGATCTCAATATGAATCTATTTTTTCCTAAATTGTGGAGATATAAATTGGATGGGTTCCAACCAAGTTACAATAGTGGACTTGAAAATAGAGGTAGAGTGCATCACTGCATCCGATGCTGTGAAGGAAGCTATTTGGTTCAAGAAGTTCATTACTAGACTTAGAGTGGTTCCTAGCAATGTAGGAGAAATTGAGCTATATCGTGACAATAATGAGGTTTTTTTCCAGGATAAGGAACCTCAATCTCACCAAGTTACCAAACACATCCTTCAAAAATACTATCTCATATGGGAGATTGTTGAGAGGGGTGATGTAAAGATCAGTTGGGTGACTATAGAGGAGAATGTAGAATATCCATTGATGAAACCATTACCATAATAAAATCATGAGGATCATGTAGAATATATAAGTGAAAGACACATGAGATATTGGTTTTAATGGTTATAAAATGTATCATGTTATTATAATAAAGGAAATATCTAATTATCATTCCTTCACACGTGCCACAATTTATTTTACATGGATGGTCGAATGATAATATCCCCTAAAAGTGTGACTTTGAGTTTTCCCTAATCTATGATTATCATAGTGTATTAGGTTGTAATAATATTCTAATATTAGAATTATTAAAATATTATACTTGTTACAAAGAGTTATATATAAGGTATGAAGAAGAGATTCATGATGTAATAAGTAGAGAATTATTACTTGAACTAACCCACCAAAGTATATCTCATGAAATGTCATACAGTCGTAAATATACTTAGGGGTGATTATTATTATCAATAATTATTACATGAGTTTGGTGAGATACCTAGAATGAGAACCTTTATACTTTGATACCCTACTTATGCAAGTTTGAAAATAACCTAGATAATATGGGGGTGGTTGACTATGTTGTTGATCATGTCATCAGTTGGAGTACAACTAATTTGAGATTTTTCAACTTTTATGACAAGTAAAGACATATGTCCCTCGATTTAATTAGGTTTAGAAAATTCATGGATATGATTATTTGATTCACACATGGGTTTTTTAACTACTTAGACGTGGGGGGGGGGGGCATGTGATGCACTCATTTGTTAGATGAATGATATGTGATGTATTCATCATATTGGTTTGTATTTTTTAGATAATTAGGAAAATATGAGTTGTATATAATAGATTAGAATGTTCCATGTCTATTGGTCAATAAATTTCATGAAAAAAGATATTATATAGGTATACATACAATGTATACAATAATTTTTTTGGTGTGCATGTTTGTATAGAGATATGAGTATGCTTGATGGAGATCAAACTAGACCCTTTAGGAGCTTGAGTAGCACTGATTCTTTGCCAGAGACCGCTATTTTCTTACATCTATGAAATGGTGATTTCATATTTTTTTCAACATTTCTAAGTCCCATTGGTTTGCATAGTTAGTCCCTTGGATAAGGAAAAATTTTTGGACAATTTTTTTTGTTCAAAATAAATAGAGTTTAATGAAACCATATCCAATAGAGTTTGGATGGATTCACAAAGAGTTATGAAGTTTTTTTTTCATAAATTCCTTATGTAATTTTAGTACAAGTGGGATATTTTTGTATGTGAACTAAAATGTACTTACATATGATGCATGAAGTGTATATATATATATATAATATGATATTGTATATATAGTGTACATTTAACACATTCATATGATGCATGTATATTTTCATATATATGATGCATGTATTGATATATATATATATATGATGTATATATATAATGTATAAATATATGATATATATAATATGATATATATATTATATTAATTATGCATAATATGCATATTAAAAATGTTTCATATGAAGAAACAATTTATTTTATTTCTCCCAAATGGTTTTATCAATTTACGAACCAAAGGTTGGTTATTTAAAATATTTGAATTTATTCACTGAAATTATTTAAATGAATTATATTCAAAAAAAGTAATTCATCAAATGAATTTCAAAGAGCATCAATATTTGGCTATATAGGAGATATGATCTCTTCTTTTGAGTGGTGGTGTGTGTGCCAAACATTTATGTTTGAAATATTTATGACCATTAGTTTCATGAAAAGTTGATAAAACTATCTCCTTCCTGAGATAAATTTATCTCATCCTAGAAGAAACTATAACCCCTTAAAAATTTTGAGTATCCTTTTGATACAATCATGGATCCTTCATTTATAGGCCTTCGGGTCGTGTCGGGCCTTATGCCTTGGGCCTACGGGCCATGTAAGGGTTCCCATTAAACCATTAAAAAGGGGGATTATCCATAATAAAATAAATATGAAGGCCTTTGGTCCATTAAAAACAAGTATGTTATGATGCTCTATTTTTTAGATAATTTATATTTTTGAATTCTTAGAGACAAATCTGCCTGCTTTTGGGTTGTTTTTGATGTTAATGATCATTAAAAGATCAAAATAAATCTATAACTTGTATGTGCTACTAATACTATCACCATTTGGTTTTAGGATGGGACCCCATAAGGGATTATATATTAATACTAGAAAGTATGGGATAGAGGAATTGGATCCCGACACCTTGGATGAATCTCTCTTTCTTGAAGATCTTATCATCCTTTATTTTTACCTAGTGAGGTAATAAAATACCATAGTTGAAAGGATAATCCCACACATGTGATGATTGATTCATTTAAAACCCATGGATATATCTAAATGAGGGATATTATTTGGACACCTCTCATGTGATATTAATCAACCACATATGATAG